>CP136065.1:86945988-88145988 GCA_032622095.1 Siphonodentalium dalli
ACCCCGGCTATATTAATAGCCCCCCCCCCCCCCCCCACAAATTAAATTCGGGGGACAGTTACGATATGGTCGACAACATCTCACAATCAGCGTGATCTAGCTGCAGGGGATTATTTCGATTCACAACGAAAACTTAATCCGAGAAAATCCCCGATGTGACGAAAACCGGCTATAGTCAAATATGGCGATAATAAAATCTCTTAATTTTGAATAATATCCACCGAAACGTCCACACAAATGTTCACAAATACATGGTCGACAAACCTCACAATTCCCCAGGAAAACTGAACCCGAACCATGCAGCTACAATATATAGGAGTCAATCTTATACCCTATACTTTGGGGATTTTCTCGAGTTCCATTCCATGGGGAATCGAAATATGTGCCCTCTGATATGGACAATCATTAGGTTAAGTTGATGCTGCTGTATTCTGTAACAGTTGTTGATAAAGTTTAGTGGGTTTTGGTCCCATTATGGGTGCAAAGAGGGAACTGAAGATCATTTATTTAGAAACTGGCTAACATATTTATGCGAGCCAGGATTCATTAAACCCGATCGCGATCTTTCGTAATACGTAAGTGAGTAAGCTTCACTTGGACAGTCATATTAAAGGCACGGATGGCCTTCAAAGTGGGTGTTGCTGTTAAAATAGTCGCATCAGTTAAAACAGCCACAAACAGTAAGATTATGCCAGTCATAAGTATTATGTAAATACAGTAGTATGCTATTGTAAAGTTTGTACGCTTTGTTATGTAAACAAAAGCCAAAAACGTTACAGAACCTGGCTTTTGTTTACATAACACAGCATATGAACTTGACAATATTTATTTTGTTTTATGGTGACTTTTCCTCCATAAAAATACTGGTAGTTCTGCAAATGGCCATCAAGAAACTAAAATATGCAATGAAAACTGTTTTGTTTATTTCTCGCAGACATTCATGATTTCAGATGGTAAACTGAGCACATACCCTATTGGGTTCATAAGCCAGATAATGCGCTGCGTCTGTTGCAAATACATGTATATCCTGTCAAACTCTCAAATGACCTACCGGTACATGAACCTTTTTTATTGTGTCTAAACAACTTTTTTTAGCTCACCTGAGACGAAGTCTCCGGTGGAGCTATAGTCATCACTCCTCGTCCGTCGTCCGTCGTCCGTCCATCCGTCCGTCCATCCGTCAACAATTCTTTAAACTTCTTCTTCTCTGGAACCATCAGACCGAATGGGTTCATATTTGGTGTGGATGTTCCCTATGTGACTCACATTCAGATGTGTTCAAATGAGGTCACTGGGTCAAATAGTTGCGAAACCAGGGCCATAACTATATTCCTCCTTGGTAATTCTTATAACGACTTCTTGTCTAGAACCATTGCGCCGATTTAGTTTATATTTGGTATGGAGGGTCATTGAATGACTGGGGTTCAGATTTGTTCAAACGGGGTCACTGGGTCAAATAGGGGTGGAGCCAGAGACATAATTCCAAACAAACAAACAAAAAAAAACATTCAGATTGAACTCCTTGATCAATTTAACATACAACAAAATGATCACCCCCCCCCCCACATGACCCAGACCACCACCCTGCCCCCAACCAACAGCATCCCACCCCATCTCATATCCTAACTCACAGGATCTCTCCAACCAGCAGATTAAGTCAAGTGTATTAGCTACAGACAGAGAGAGAGAGTTAATATAAATACACAGTCATCAATTGAGATGTTATCAGGATGACAGGTGTGAACTAATGCTTAGCTAGCACTCATGCCAGTGTGTATTATTAAAATCATATCAAAACAAATTATTGTTCTCTAACCTGAATTTAGTGTGTCTGGCATTTACAGAATGAAGTCCCCAGAGGGTGAATTTAGTTATGCTACACTGAACAGCCGTCTAGCATCACCAAATACACTAGCCAGGGTCCTCATTCTGCTTATGCCTCATCTTCTGGGAAGTATATAGGCACTTAAATTGACATTTTTACTTACTTTTTCCCTTCTGTTTAGTTTCTATATCCCCTAATTTGTAGAATATAAAATGCATAATTGAGGTGCCCAATGGGTGCACATCACCAACTTTAACTGGAGAACTTCAATCTGATGCTATGACTCCCATAGCAGTTGAGGCCTAAACAGAATGAGGTCCCCAGAGGGTGAATTTGGTGATGCTAGCCAGCATTGCAGGATTGCGTCATTAAATTCACCCTTTGGGGACCTCATTCTGCAAATGTCAGACACTATGTTCAGGCATGGCTGTTCGAATATTGTTTTCGTAACCACCAGTATCCAGTTGAACTCATTATACCCTGATTTTGCAAAGAAAAAAACTTGGGGGTATATTGGATTGAATGTGTCTGTCTCTATGTCAGACTGTTCTCCCATCCATCCATCTGTCATTATGTCTCTATCCGTCCATCAATTGTTTTCTTCTCCAGATACATATTAAAGACCAACTGGGTTTATATATTTTTGTGTGGATGTCCCCTAGGTGACTCACATTCAGATTTGTTCAAATGAGTTCATCAGGTCAAATAGGTGACAAGTCAGGGCCATAAATCTTTTCTTCCATAGTAATTCTTAAAACAATTTCTTCTCAAGAACGATCTGGACTATTTAGCTTATGTTTGGTATGGAGGGTCCTTCGGTGACTGATGTTTAGATTTGTTCAAATTTGGGGTCATTTTAGGAAAATCAGTTCAGTTCAACTCTTAAAATCTACCGTCTGAAATTACCAAATGAATGGATCTCATAGATGGGGATTCACGTTTGTTCAAATAGGGGCGGAGATAAGAGATTTAATTATCAACCAGCCACCCTACCTGTGCTTTTTAGCTAACCTGAGACGAAGTCTCCGGTGGAGCTATAGTCATCACTCATCGTCCGTCCATCGTCCGTCCATCCGTCCGACAACAATTCTTTGAACATCTTCTCCTCTGGAACGATAAGACCAGATGGGTTCATATTTGGTGTGGATGTTCCCTAGGTGACTCACATTCAGATTTGTTCAAATGAGTTCACTTGGTGAAGTAGTTGCGAAGCCAGGGCCATAACTCTTTCCCGCCATAGTATTCTTAAAATGACTTCTTCTCAAATACCATCAGGCCATATGGGTTCATATTTGGGATGAAAGATCCTTGGGTGACTGGGGTTCAGATTTGTTCAACTCAGGTCACTGGGTCAAATGTGGGCGGGGGCCAGGGACATAACTCCAAAAAAAAAACAATTCGATTTAACTCTAGATATCTACTTCTTTTCAAGTGATTATGAAAAGTTCTGACTGTTGTGGTTTCCAGGGTCCCAGTCGTATCAGTCTTTGCAGTCTGGTGAGCGACCCCACAGTCATTGACTGTCTTGTTTATATTAGAACATACTGGTATATCTCATATTGTGAGGATGAACAACAGGTGTTGGTTGATATAGTACTATAGCATACATTGGTTGAATAGGATAGTAATTTTCCCCTTCAAATTTATAGTTCGGAATTGAGATTTTTTGAAGATTCATGAATGTTAAGGTTAAGCTAGTGTATTGAGTCTTTTAAGGGCACCGACTTATCATTGGGGGCATACTGCGCCGCTTTTTATACAAATTTTCTTAATGTAGCCTACATGTACCAGTATGTCATTTGCTTCTATTTTACGAGTAGCAAACGAGTTTGGTATTCCATAAAATGGTTTTAGAGTGGTGATGGAAAATGACGGAACTGAAGTTGACGATGACGAGGTTTTAATTGAATTAGGAAAGGAAATTCTAATGATTATGGAGGGAAGTCAGGTGTGGTCAATGGGGTTCCAGGATGCAGAAGTTCTCTATGTGAAGAATCCTGTGGAGGCCCCTCGTAGGGAAAAATGTGCACTCGGAGAAGAGAACAATGTTAGTGATACTGTTCTTCAGCCAAATTCCAGTTTGCTAGACTCTCCTACATGTAGTCCATCTACACGTACTGGTACCGGGAACTCATCACCCCTGTCATTACAACAGTTTGGTTAGTTCACATTATTTTATTCTTGTTGGCCTACTGCTGAATCCTGGAAATATCTGGTATTCAGATATTTGTATTGATATAATTAGTGTAAGATAATAAATTTGTTACTGGTATGGTATAAGAATGTTTTTAAAATTTGTTCAATTGTCAGAGTTAATTCTTCCGATAATCATGTCGCATGAAATACATTTAGTACAACTTTGGAATAGTACGAGTCATGTCATTTTGTAAGTAAATATTTGTTTTGTATTTTTCAGTTTTTGATTTCCTTTATGCTCATTTTAAAGGTACTCAATCCGATAAAACTCCTCTCAATTACTATTTCAATTGGCTTCGGGGGTCAAAAATATTTGATTCGAGTCGAGGAAGTCACCCATCAAAGCTCAGATTTGTTAGATATCAATTTTAGAAATCTATTATTTTTCATTATCGGGAATACTTTCTGGCCCAGATCTTAGTCAAAATTGCGTTTTTATTACCACTTGATTTTAGAGTTATCCATCCTTGTCTGTTTGAATAGAGTTTTGGTGTAAAAATCTCGAGCAGGATACGAAATTGACGGCAATTATTAGTACTCATCTCGAGAACATAACAAATTTCAAAAATCAATATCTAATAACTCTGAGCTTTGTTTGATGGGTTCCTCGACTCGAATCAAATATTTTTTACCCCCAAAGCCAAAGAAATAGTAATATAGGATCCTCTGATCGGATTGTTGTTGTTGGAATCTGTTGAGATGGGGACCCTCTTTACGGATTGAGTACCTTTAATTGAAGGTTGCTTCAAACTATTTTGTATTATTAAATACCGGTACCCAAATTGTATGTAACTCATAGCAAATAATTCATAAAAAGTTCCATGTGTAAGTCACCCTGAGAATTTTCACTAATTACCGGGTATATCATTATTGACCATGTGATTTATTTTGCTTCTTGCTTTTCTTGTAGAGCAACGATGTGTTCTGGCGGAAATTGTGAAGTTTAATTTGCCTGAGTTTACGCCCGACATCCATGCAAACTTGGAAGCAAAGACCATCGAGTCTCATTGGGGGAGGGTGGTTAACCAGCTGGCGGCATTCTATTACCAGAGATGGCCAGAGATTGACGACAAGTCCCACTATGCGGCTATAGGGGAGAACATGTATAAGAGATGGCCCTGTATTTCCCAGGAGGCTGGACAAAAACCATGGGTAAGTTGTTATTGTTATTAAACTCTCCAGTGCCGACATTGCATGCGTTTCTTAATTTTTTGTCAAAAGAGGAAAGCAATTAACATGATTATTCTGCACTTTTTTAATATGGATCTCGCAGTTACAAATACCAAAATGAGTAATATGTTAGCCCGAAATAACCATTGATTTTCTTTGTTATCATATGGAATCGTATTAAACCAGCCCCGACAATGGTCCAACGATTTGCAGTAAGTCCCCATTGCTGAGGTCCCTTTGTGGAGTTCCGGTAAAATAGGCGAAATAGAGTGATTTTAACAGGGGGATGGGGTGCATGTACATGTACATGTACCTTTTTTCTTATTTTGCATGTGACTGGTCACTTGTATACCGTACGTGTTGACATGGGGTTGGGGTGTATGTACATGTACTTTTTTCTTATATTGCATGTGACACAGTCTGTTTGACCATTTCATGCATGTGCATGTTATCAAGACTTGTCAAATGTAGGGAAGGCGACATGGGGTTGGGGTGTACATAATACATGGGATAATATCGGGTCTGTTTGAACATTTCATCTGCATGTTTTGACAGCTGGTCGCATGTCGCGACAATGCAATGTGGGTTATGGTTATGGTTTCTTGCATACAACAGGAAGAGTGAAACAATAATTCATATACTGAATATATGAGAAAATACTTCAATTCACTCTGCCACCCCTGAAAAGATAGAAATTTAATTGGAATGAATGCTTTTGAAATGATTAATTATCTGCTTTAGTGTTAATGACATTTTTCATTTCTTTTCAGACCTTCCTGGTGAAACAAGTTTCGCAAAGGATTCGCCATAAGCGGTTTTCCGCGAAACGAAGGGGTTCCAGCTCATTCGAATCATGTTGCAGCTCACCTCCACTGGTAAAGAAAGAAAAAATCTTTCGGACGCAGCAGATACTGGCGGACTCAGAAGATACCGAATCCCATCTGGAGGCTTTAAAACAAGAAATGAAAAAAGCCCGAAATAAACAAAAGCCCGAACATGTCCAAATGCTGTTAGCGGGGACACTAACCTACAGAACGCAGCTGCTGAACAAGGATGACAGTGGGTCTTTGGTGAACGTGATGGAAAACTTTCCGTGTCTCAGAGATGGGTTATATGTAAGTAATTGTTAATGGAATGTGACAGTGTCTTTAGTAAATATGACAATCATTTTTCTATGCCATGGATATATATATGACTAGCCGATGAGCCCGACGTTGTCCGGGCTATTCAAAAACCAAATTTCAAGTCGATAGCTCCACCCGTTTCCGAGATCTGGTCTGCGCATGCGCGAAGCTTGCGTCGCACGGGCTCGGCGACCCGATACCGTTTCCGATATCTCGTCTGCGCATGCGCTGCGCGGGCGTCGCACGGGCTCGCCAATACGACAAGGACGACCGCCTGGTCAAACTAAACACACGTACCAAGTTTCGTCCCGATCGGTCGAGAATCGTAGATTTGTATAAATGACATACATACAGACAGACAGACAGACAGACAGACAGACGTCTTCAAAAATATATAAGAGACTAGCCGATGAGCCCGACGTTGTCCGGGCTATTCAAAAAACAAATTTCAAGTCGATAGCTCTACCCGTTTCCGATATCTGGTCTGCGCAGCTGGCGTCGCACGGGCTCGGCGACCCGATAAAATTCGTATCCGGGGCAAGATACATTCACATACCAAATTTCAAGGCGAAAGCTACACCCGTTTCCGAGATCTGGTCTGCGCATGCGCGAAGCTGGCGTTGTCCGGGCTATTCAAAAACCAAATTTCAAGTCGATGAGCTCGACGTTGTCCGGGCTATTCAAAAACCAAATTTTAAGTCGATAGCTATTCAAAAACCAAATTTCAAGTCAATAGGTCCACCCGTTTCCGAGATCTGTTCTGCGCATGCGCGAAGATGGCGTCGCACGGGCTCGGCGACCCGATAAAATTCGTATCCGGGGCAAGATACATTCACATACCAAATTTCAAGTCGATAGCTCCACCCGTTTCCGAGATCTCGTCTGCGCATGCGCGAAGCTGGCGTCGCACGGACTCGGTGACCCGATAAAATTCGTATCCGGGGCAAGATACATTCACATAGCAAATTTCAAGTCGATAGCTCCACCCGTTTCCGAGATCTCGTCTGCGCATGCGCGAAGCTGGCGTAGCACGGGCTCGGCGACCCGATAAAATTCGTATCCGGGGCAAGATACATTCACATAGCAAATTTCAAGTCGATAGCTCCACCCGTTTCCGAGATCTCGTCTGCGCATGCGCGAAGCGGGCGCCGCACTGGCTCGCCAATACGACGACGACGACCGCCTGGTCAAACTACACACACGTACCAAGTTTCGTCCCGATCGGTCGAGAATCGTAGATTTGTATCAATGACATACAGATAGACATACAGACAGACAGACAGACAAACAGAGGTCTTCAAATTATATATGAGATTTGATCTATTGTCTTCTCTATACATCATCTGCTGTGATTGCCAACTGTGTTATTGCCTCTGTCTATTTTAATTTTTCCAAGTAGCTATTATATATGGTTCATGCGTCGATCAGCTTTAACCAATGTAGAAAAACAAACAAAGCTTCAGGTTTTCAGCAATGGTAGAAGAATGCTACATTATTCCAGTTGGCATAGCTCCTGAGTAACAACTTATCACTTTCATGCATCCAAACAAACAAGTCCATTATATATGTCTTTAAATTTTTAATATTTCAGTTTGTTTGTATTTGGTCGAGTTTGGCATTTTCAATCCAACCCTATGTTTTTTCGTGAATTACAAGTCGACCTCGCATGCATCTCTGATCCAAATTTTTAAATTGTTTTGAATTTACGGTCACATCAGACTTTATTCCTCAACAAATATGGTTTTAGTAAGATGATTGATCTTCAATTTTGATTCTTTCAGATTATGTCTGCATTCGATCTGCACAGTTTTACAACAAAAGATTGGCAGAGGTCATATCAAATTTGAAAACATTCAATATTGCTGTTACAGATGTTGCTAAAAAGGATGGACAGGTTAGTTAATTAGTAACTGGATCCTTTGCCCATAAAGGCCCATACAGCATTAATGCCCACGAATGAGCGTTGACGCACAGAAGCCGTATCACTTGAGTCGCCGTCTGCTTAGACATTTATTGCTGAATATTAATTGGTAATTGAAAAATGTATTTACAACATTTTTGCTAATTTGGTGCCAAATTGAATTGGGTATGTATATAAAGGCACTGTCAGTACTCGCGGTGGGTGTGCTACTAAGGAAAATGTACCTAATGAATGTTTACTGCTCAATCACATTTACCTGTATAATATTTGTCATTGATCATTTGTTCTATCACGTGAATCTGATTGACATTGATTTCTTCAAATTTCTTTCTAGAATTTAGATGGTGACATGTGCAAAGTCATAAAGTATGTGGAAAGTGAGGTCCAATACCAACATGGACGTGGAGAGAAAGTACCAAGGTCGTTCTCGTCCATAATTGAATTGAAGGAGGTAAGTTTTAGTTAAAATATAGCAATATTCTGTTCACAATTTTACTTGCAGAGAACTTAAAGGCACGGTTAGCATTCACAGTGGGCAATGCTGTTGAAATATTCACATTGGTCCATATTTGATTATCTGATACTGAAATAAGCAGATAATGGACTCATATCCATTCTTCCTTTTTATGGCGTGGGCCATGGTGAAAACACATATTAAAGATTGTAGACCTGAAAAGTCGTGAATTGGTTTATTTGAGTCATTTTCCGCACATAATGAACTATTATGAAGTCGATAATGTGACTAAAACGCTTATTTTCAGTTCATTATCAACTCAAAATGAGGAGATTCTAAGCAGATTATCGACCTAATACAAATTCTGTTATAAGCAGATAATGTGCGGGTTTTCGGGCGAACAAGTTATCAATTAAGTTGGGTAATCAGAGTTTGTATATGCAACATTTTGATGTCTGTCAGTATTCGTCAAATTTATGTAAACATATTTCGGATTCCAGTTTTTATCCAGCAATAAAATGCGAAATAAACTTTAATATATTTTGATTTAGTAAATCTTTATTCAACTCAGAAATATGAAGTTTATTCAGTGCATCTTTCCAATATTATTCCACAGGGTATCCCAGATGCAGATATCGATAAGTGTTTGAAAGGAATGCAGCTCACTGGACCCACCACGACTAGTGGTATTTTTGGAGGAAGAGAACATCAATGGAATGTTCATATTGGCAGACGATAATGCCATAAAACTACAAGGGAACACTATGGACTGGGGAATTGTGCAACTCTTGTGCACATATTATGTGTTCAACTTGGCATACCCGAGATGTTTTACGATGCCACTAGCTGTGTTGCAACAGTTTGTCATGGGGGAACCATTCACTCGGACAAATGCAAAGAAAGGTGATGTTACCAAGAAGTTTCTGTTTTTTGTGAAAAAAACTGAGACCAGCATTCGACAAGTTTAATCATGATGACAATAGTACAGAGGTTGCTATGTCAGATCCTCTGAGTGAGCTATTGTGAATCCATCATATCTAAAAATGATCAGAAAGAGAGCTCTACTGTAACTAGTTAAAGTTTCCTTTGTCGTAAACCTGCTAGGCGAATCGGTTGAGATAATGCTGTTTTACGTCAGAGTCCCGTTTATATCTCTCTCTAGTTCGGGGTTTAGCAATGTTGACTCGCTCACCGAAAATCTCAAATAACTGTCATAAAATGTCACAAAATGTCACAAGTGTGACAGTAAACCAATTTATTTCATAGAAAATATATTCCTTCTGATCTCCACAAGAGTTGTCAACCGAAAGCAGTTATGTAATTTGTAAAATAGATTTGATCACAATTTTTATAAAAATAAAAACTCATTTGACCCTATGGAGCGACTGAATTAAATGTAAAAAATCTGAGGTTACTCATAATTATACGCGGCATATTTATGCTCAATTTAACATGAATGTCAGATAATACATCATTATGACTATAAGATGTGACTCTTTCTGATTTATGCATGTGTGCCTTACTCCTATTAAAATTCGAGCAGTATTATTTTTAGCTCAATTATACGTTCGCGCACAGACGGGTGCCTGAAAAATAGTACTGCGCAAATTTAAATATGAGTAAGGTGCAAAAATATTAATCAGTAAAAAATCACCACTAAGAAGAAAATGGAGAAATATATATACAAACATTGCTCTTATATATATTAATGGCAAACAAGTTCTGTTTACATAACAGTGGTTTCAACTTGCCATATTTTGTGATTGGAGAACTATCAATAATGAATAATATAAGAACTAATGTTATCCATTTCTCAGTGTTCTTCTTATTGCTGATGTTTTAAAGATTTCTAATTATATATTTATTGCACGTGTTTGTAAAGTAATCTTGTGCAGGGATGTGGCTGATCATTGGGTCCAGGATACCAAAATCTAGGCCATATTTTAATATGTTTTTATGGGGATAACTCTAAATTACCTTGCTGAGAATTAATGTGGATTAGGGTGCAGATAATTAATGTGATATATTTCTTATTCAAGACATAGACAGATTATTTCTTATACCAATCATAAATGTTGCATAAATAGCATGTTATCGTGCTTCTATGTATATAAACAAAGCCAATATATGTTACAGATATTGGGTTTGCTTGCCTAACACGGAGTACAATCTTGATGATAACGTGCTATTTATGCAATATGTATCGTTGGTATAAGAACATAATCTGTCTATATTATAACTTTCTTTCTGTTTATGGTGGTTTTAACAAATGTAATTATTATAACATAAATATGCACCACCAACACTGCCAAACCGCTCAATACCAATAAACAAATTTCATTAAAACGTTCTGTTTTGAAAGAGTGTCTTGTCTGAGGGCCATAACTCAGGTTAAAAAATAGAAGAAAACAACTAATGTTATAACTTAATCGATATATTGTTGTAGATGATGTAGACCATGAAAATATATGGATTCCAGCGACATTTGTTCGGTTATTGTACCAATGGTCGCTATTAAAGTCCCATTTCTTGTATGCCATATTTCACGTCACCGATGGTAAGCCCGGAAAACTGGCACCTCAAAAACATAATTCCACTCATAAATTAACTTGTCTGCATGGGGCAAGAAATACTACAGAAAAGACACTATTTGTTTGATAATTAATTTTGTATGCATTTATTTCATACAATTTCGAGTTTTAAAGGGACAACAACACTTTTGTTAATTTTAGATAATTTGTCTTGTAACTGGTCTGGAACCCTGAATGAATCTTTAATGTTATGTTCTTAATGTTATGTATCAAATACATAACATTGAAACAGAATACCATTTTATATTAGAATGTAGAGCCTACACAAGTATGCGCGATACATATTTTAGGGACATAATCACAGAGTTCCCACATTTTTCAGATATGACGAATTATGAGAAATTTAGATTTATTATGAATAATGAACACAAACCAACCATTAGGGCGCGTACACATGAAGCTGCAAGAAAATATCTGCAAGAAAATATCAGGTACAATTGTACTCTGATATTTTCTTGCTGCAAAGATTACGCCCGTGAGAAAGCGGCGGGTTAGTTGACGTTGATTGAGCTCAATGTGACTGGTGTTAGTCGTGTTTGTTGAAGTGAATTACTGCGGACAAACAACCTATAGTCCATATCGAATATTCATAGAGTTACAAAGTGTTATGGAAAATTAAAATGCCAACTATTTTGACGAGAAATAACACGCCCTCGTCGTTGGTGTAGGGATGTGTGTTCAGGGACGCGGTGAGCTCTGATGTATGTTCTCATTACTTGATATTCCAACCAGTGTAACTAGTTGCACATCTTCCTACTTTTGGTCAAAATTTTGGTTTGGTTCATCTATATGCATCCCCTCTATGCATACAGTCCAAATTAAAGTAAAACAACTAAATCAAGGCATGTGAGGTACAAATTATAAAGCATCCCCATACACGCAGAGGGTTTCCGTTCGGGATGTCCACCTTTGGAAATTCTAACTGCACCCCCCCCCCTTGATTCAGAATCAGACAAAACACAAGTTTTCCATAATTCCATTTGCACCCCTTGCACATCAGTGCTCTTAGACCATGGTTCGAAAATTTTGTAATCTGAACAAGAAAATCACAAAATCCTACCATCTAGACTAGCCTCAATCATTCCTAGAGTTGGAAATTTCAAACCTGACACCCCACTTAGGTTGGAAAATTTACATCTGATGACAACTCCAATGACAATGTTGACCAAATGTATGACAATATTGTTTTCTTAAATTAACTGGCAGTTTTTTACTTTTGACTGGCCACGGGGGAGGGACCAGGGCACAAGCTTTCAAAGTGTTGGAAATTTCCAACCTGTCACCCCCCCCCCCCTGAGGTTGGAAAGTTTCCAACTGATGACCATTTCAGACCAAAATGTTTACAAAAAATAGGAAAATAGGCAAATATTGGTCCAAAAACAATTAATTCCCCCAAGAAATATTTTGAAAATCAAATTACAAGAACATTTTCAACCTATTGTTGGTGTGAAATTTCCAACTAATGTTTTGGCAGGTATGAAATGTCCAACTGTTGAACATATTGACCAAAGTTGGGGGGGGGGTGAGACACACCCCAATCCCCCCTGTCGCCACGTCTCTGTACACACGTATATACATGTATATATAATACATCAGCGGTTCTGACAACCAATATAAAATGGAAATACGTAGTATGTTGAAACAGACGATACTATTGATGGATCATAACTCGAGTGCTTGAATTGTTACGATCATATCCCTGCGAGATTAGTTAACGGATATCGATGGCCACCTATCAAGGTGAACACATATCACCAATTGGCGATAACATATCAGCGCGCTGCCTTCGTCGGATATTTTCCGGTATTATTTATTTCATTGGTCAAGTAAGTCACATGGGGCATACCTGATATTTTCTTGCCCGCCATGTGTACGCGCCCTTAATGTTATATGTATCTTTCTTCACCGCTCGGGATTCCAATAAAAGCTAGTCAATTGATAATTTATAACTGATGAATTAAATTTTAAGATGAAAAGAGAAAAAAAGAAATTCGTTAGGAAACTACATTGTACGTGTATATATGCATATATGTTACTGATCTAATATATATAGTTACTTTTTGTCAAATTATATGTATTTTATTCATGTTTGCAACTGCCCATTTGGGTGTATTTTGCATTAAAATCTTATCTTAATATCTATCAACGTAATTCGCATGATCGCACGAGTTTTCAGGCGTGTGATAATTCTCAGAATCGCACTAGTGCAATCTGTGCAATCTGTCGACGGAACTATTTCATTCATTGTTGTTAGACTGGTTCTCGCCGTTACTATTTTAACTTTTTCAATCACGACAATAAAGAAACAATAAGCGATCAATCGATGAGATGATTCATTCAAGTCACAGAATTTAATTTCAAACGCATCATTAAAGATGGGTCAAGGTCACTCGCTGATAGACGGGCTCCCTGGCTGATTGTTGCGTTAACCCTAAAATGCCGTTAAAACTCAATTAAATTCACATTTTCTGTACCGGAGATGTACGATTGTGAGTCAATTTACTATGATACGGAGATATGTAATAAAAATAGAACCACACGAGTGTCTGGATTTTGACGAATTATCGCACTCGATTTGTTGGCGGAACGCGATATACCTCTTGTGCGGGACTGTGCCCCGCACTCGAGGTATCGCTCCTCCAACAAATCTCGTGCGATAATTTCGTCAAAATCCAGAACCTCATGCGGTTCTATCTATATCATATATATATATATATATATATATATATATATATATATATATATATATATATATATATATATATACTAGAAGGTGACCCGACTTCGTCCGGGCTTTGACCTTGAATTGTCTATTTTGAAGGCCAAGGTCAAGTGGGGTCACGATTTGACCCGTCCAAAACACTGCCCGAACAAAAGTACCCGACAAAAGTACCCGTCTAAATCCATCCGGTTTCACCCGATTTGACCTTGAATTGATCATTTTGAAGGTCAATGTCAGGTCGGGGTCACGATTTGACCCGTCCAAAACACCCAGTGGACAAAAGTAACCCTATGTATAAAATTTCGTCGAAATACCATCAAAATTGGCGATTTGACCTTGAATTGACCCTATTTCAACGTCAAGGTCACGTCGCACAGGCAAATGAATATGCTTATGAGACTCCCCATACGAAAGTAGGCCTACCCCCACATACCAAGTTTCATCGAAATCCCGTGATTTTCGGGCGTTTGACCTTGAAATGACCCCATTTCAAGGCCAAGGTCACGTCGCACGGGCAAATTAATATGCTTATGAGACTCCCCATACGAAAGTACCCCCACATACAAAGTTTCATCGAAATCCCGTGATATTCGGGCGTTTGACCTTGAAATTACCCGATTTCAAGGTCACGTCGCACGGGTAAATTAATAGGCCCATGTCACTCCCCAGCCGAAAATACCCACACATACCAAGTTTCATCGATATCGGCTCGGCCGTTTTTGAGTCCATAGATTACAGACAGACACACAGACACACACACAGATCTTCCAAAAATATATAATAGATATATATATATATATACACATGTATTTGGATTGGTTTAATATTTAAATCAAATGTTTTGATTAAAATTATTTGAACAGGACAATTCATCTTTTGTCAATCATTCTAGGGAAAGAATAATGGTATCTTATTCGAACACTGATGTTATCAAAATTTAACACTGGTGTTATCAAGATGTAACACTGGTGTTATCAATAAGTAACACTGGTGTTATCAAGAAGTAACATCAGTGTGATCATATTCGAACGCCAATATTAAAATTTTGGGTTATTAACGCCAAAAAGTTTTATTTATCCGTTACATGTGTTCAGAACACATGATTGCGTTAAACTTTTTTTAACACCAGTGTTAAACTATTTTGAACGCAGGTGTTAAATTGTTTAACACTGGTGTTAAACATTTGAACGCTAGTGTTAGCAATTTTGAATGCCATTATGTGTTCAAATTTTTAACACCAGTGTTAACTTTTTTAACACACGTGTTATAAATTTGAACACATTAATGTGTTAATTATCTGTTATATTTTTCGTGTTCAAATAGTTAACACGTGGATTTACAGTGTACCCTACATTGGGGATTTTCTCGAGTTCCATTCCATAGGGAATCGAAATGTGTGCCCTCTGATATGGACAATCATTAGGTTAAGTTGATGCTGTTGTATTCTGTAACAGTTGTTGATAAAGTTTAGTGGGTTTTGGTCTCATTATGGGTGCAAAGAGGGAACTGAAGATCATTGTTTTAGAAACTGGCTAACATATGTATGCGAGCCAGGATTCATTAAACCCGATCGCGATCTTTCGTAAAACGTAAGTGAGTGGACATCTATATGGTTATCAGCCACTCATCCAAGAAATCCCGGTCGAAAAAGACCGGATCAGCGTCGATCGCTCCGGTGAAAAGGGAATCTTTTTGGATCCGGTATTTTTTCAGGGGGGGGGGGGAATTTTTTCCCCAATTTTGGGTCCTAATTTGTTGTTCATATTAATGACGTAAAGTAAAAAAAAAAAAAAAAAAATCGGATCAGAATACTGAAAGGTCGCTGACCAAAATGTCCCCCGACGAAGGTGGCAGGTTTGAAGGATTTATGGGTTTCAGATCCCAATACTACACACTGTATGGGTAATTGATTACACCTATATGATACAAAGTACATATTCACTAAATATTTGTATAGCTTCATGTGTCGAGTAAGGGTCAATAACTACAAAATATAAAAACAAAACATTTATATGTCCAAAAATGGCAATATCTCCGCCAAAATGACTCCGACTGAACTCAAAATCGCAGATGCGTAGGTTCCCATGCTGGTTGATATATGTGCCAAGTTTTAAAATGAAATTGTTAACGACACTGTAGCTCATCTTGGGAAGGAGGCTCCCATCTAGAGGTCACCCCGAAGATCCATATGAAGTTTGGTGACCAGGGTTAACAATTTTAACTCTATAAAATTAGGTGACTGAACTAGTTATGTCACTTGAACACTGTATTGATAGGCCAAACCAGAGAGCTATTTGGGAGTTGATAAACCCTGTCCACACACTATGTAAATGCAATAAACAACAGATGGCTATTAAAGTAATTTTATATGTGCAGCAGTGAGTATCAGATATCATTATAGGACTGTGTAACTTTATAAAAAATAGTGCTACTAAATGCGGTTCTCTCTGTCTGCTCAAATTCTGAGAACATCCCTACAAATGATCAGTAGACTATTCCAATTCATTTCACTGCTGTGCTGAACATATGATGGCTAAAATAACTCTAATTCCCATAATACAGGTTTACTCGTGTCTCTCTCTTAGAGCTAACTGATATCACAGGTAATTAATTATACGCTGCTCTGGTTATATATTGTAAGCATAACAATCTCAAATCTGTTCAATTCTTAGTTAAAAAGGGCCATAACTCTGGTATAAAAAACAGGATCTAACCCATATTCAAACTCGATCTGTATTTTGAGTTGAGAAACTCACATACCAAATTTGGTTCCTATCAGATGAAAACTGGTTGATTTATCGAAGCATGCATGAATTCTATGTCAAAGGGCCATAACTCGATTAAAAATAATCTGATCAAACCCATATTCGAACTCGAACTGTATTTTAGGTGGAGAAACTCACATACCAAATTTGGTTCTGATCAGATAAATTGTTTTTAGTTATCGTAGCATCCGTGAATTCTAAGTCGAATGAGAGGCCGATCACGATCGGCAGATGTTTAACCCATACCTTGGCGATAGCGATTAGCTATTTTCATAAATCCTTACACCAACCTTTTCAACAATTCACACCTTACTATTAAAGGTACTCAATCCGATTAAGCACTCCTCAGTTACTATTTATTTGGCTTCAGGGGGTAAAAAATATTTGATTTGAATCGAGGAACCCATTCATCAAAGCTAGTGAGCAGATATCGATTTTTAAAATCTATTATTTTTCACCACCTGGAATATTTAGTGGCCCACAAAAGTCGAGAAGACCAAATAGCAGATGAAGATGGATAACTCTAAAATCAAGTGGCCTTTTTGTGTCTAATATTTGACAAACCGGCAAAATTTCATTACACAAAATGTTGATAAATAACAGGTTTTGGGCAATTGTATACTATAGTGGACTGTGGATAGCATCATTTTTGGGCAATTAGTCAATTTTGATAACTGAAGCGGCATTTCAAAAAAATTGTTGTTGTTGGAATCTGATAATATGGGGACCATCGAATCGGATTGAGTACCTTTCAGTTCAAAAGTGGCATAAGACTTATTGGGCACCTTCCATATGAACATTGATATGGCATTCAATTTCACTCTAAAATAGATATGTCTTATAGAGTGATAAAGCTAATTAAGCTCAGTCCATAGTCAGGCAGAAGCACCATACATAACAGTTAAAGAATAGTTAAAAAATAGTTATAATTTTGGTAAAATATGATTGATAATGATTGGATATAACACATTTTAATGCATAATTATGAGATAACTAGAGGTGAGATATGAGAATGGTCAGATTGAATATATTAGAGTCATTACAGTGGATAGCATACTGTATGTCTATGGAATGGGTGGGTTAATTTTCTTCTAAGCTGATCATTGGAAAGATACAAGTCTATAAACAGCAGAAATATAATTAAAATTAGGGTTAATATTTTCAAAACCATTCAATCGATACCAATATATATAGTGAAGAATGTGTCATGATTAATCTGGATGTGTTTATAAGAGTGATTGGGTTATAAATGTTTAGTTATCACATTGTGTCAACAGGATTTTAGGAGAATGTTAATATTTTAAAAGCAAATAAACCAAATGACCCTCTCTATCACTGTGGAGGATATGCTCCTCGAAATCTAATTCCGCGAACGTTTTGCTCGATTTTCCACGACCATGTTTAGTAATTGGTGTATATCGAGGGAGCAACTCATGTGATGACACACTCAAATGATACGATTTGTTTCTCAGGTTTTTTACTCTTCACTTACTTATTCTTTAGTCCCATATATAGCACGCTGAACTAAATTACAAGCAGGGTCCGCGCTGGCCCAAATTTCCCAGGTGCCAACACTGTTGCCAATTGCATTATTTTTAAAGCCACTTTATACTTTCTGTTGCCACTTTTTTCCGACCAGTATTTATTGGTGCCACTTTTGAATTTGGTATTCCGAAAAAAAAACAACAAGCAATTACCTATTACATGTATATGTATATATTTATTTTATCGGCAATGTCTGAATTCCCGAAGAAATCAGTAACTTTAGAAGGATGTTTCGTGTCTTAAATCTAACTTGCACTTACGATTCATATTTGCTGTATGTCACAGTTTGTGAAAGCTGAGTTATGAAGGAGATTTGACACCCTTTCACCCTCCCCGCGATAAAATACGTCGATCTGACATGAGCCGCGAATCTATTATTCCCTTTCAATTAGAACCCAATTAGCTATGTCGCAACCGGATATCGATGTGTGTTTTGTTTCCTACCGATTGACTGCAAGCTTTACTATATGCCCGATGGGTTCCAATTGCCAAAAAGCTAGGTGCCACTTTTTGTAGCCAATCGGGATTTTTTTGGAGCCATTTCATTTTTTTTAGAGCAATTTGCTAAATTGGCAATAGGCAGCGCGAACCCTGATTACAAGGGTTGCTCACTCAAATCCACACACACAGAAGAAAAGTATGGTGTACAAATGTGAATTTCAAAGCGAAAAAGATGTTTCGTAGAAAAAATAGCTTACGTGTATCTGCAAACAACCCATCGTTACTTTAAAAATACAGTTGATCTAAATACGCGATTTTAGCTTGACAAAATGCCTTAAAAGTAACACTACCATACGTTCCGATTCTGTTTTCGGAGTGTTCCGTTTCACGACACGCACATTTTCAGTGTTCCGATTCCTGACATGGCTAAATGTTTACTGTAATCCAATTAATTGGATCATTTTGCTGGGTCCAGGGCCATTCTACATTATGGTAAATTGTTCTATAATGATTAACTAAGCACAACTAATTAGTAACCTATATTACCAACAGATCTACAACATCACTGGTGTTGATTTTGATGCGATGTTTTTTTTTAATTTTCCTATAATATCTTGAGGTACCAAACATACATGTACATGCTGTATATGGGAAGCCAAATTGACATTAAATAAATAATTGAGCTTAAAGGTCCTCAATCCGATTCGATGGTCCCCATATCATCAGATTCCAACAACGTTTTTTTAATTGCTGCTCCAGTTATCAGAATCGATAAATTGCCCAAAAATAATGCTAACCAGTCAACTATACTATAAAATTGCCCAAATATGAAACTCATATAAAAAATTTGGTTCTGATTAGAAAATGTCTGAGTTATCACATTATATGTAAAGTGTCTACGGACGGACAGTCAATCCGGACGTCGACACTATGTGTACCATACTATGGTATGGGTACACATAAAAATTATCCTGCCATAAATACGGATTCAAATTTGAAATCGAAGATGGCTGCTAGCGGCCATGTTTTTCATCGATTGTCGAAAAAGATCAATAACTCCGACTGAACTCAAAATCGCAGGTGTGCATGGTCCCATGCTAGTTGATATATGTCCAAAGATTAAAAAAGTTTGACCAGAAAATGACAGAATACAGACTCGGACACACGTGGGTCATTACTATAGTTCTCCCGACGGAATGTCAGGGGAAAAAAAAAAAACATGAAGTCATCGTTAAACCGAAAAAGCTTTCTAAACTCTTTCGGACGGCTCATTGACCTGAATTTATCAGATCCCTATCAGCTCTGATAACCCCAGGCTGAGATGTGCCCGGATGGACAGACGGATGCAGTCAATCCAGTATGCCCCACATTTTTTTTCTCGAAAATATTGGCGTGTATTGAGCAGACGACTGTTTGACGTAAAGATAATACAAGTGCATAAAGATTCATATTCTTTGGTGGGAAATGTTCAGACAATAAGTTCAAACATTGAAGTTATTATCTGAACATCACCTAAGGGTACTAGTCGTTATGAGTATTTAGTATAGAAAGGGTTAACCCACACAACAGTGGATAGTAATAAAGCTTTTAAAATACACAGTTCGATTTGATGGTCGCTGTATCATCAGATTCCAACAACAACATTTCTTCAAAAGATGCTTTAGTATTTCAGAATCAATTACCAACCAAAAATAAAATTCCTAAACGTGTTATATATCAACATTTTGTTCAACGCAATTTGTTATCGAGTCGATTGGCTCATCAAATATTTGCTAGGTGGTGAAAAATAACAGATTTCAAAAATTGATAACTGATAACTGAGCTTTGATGGGTGCCGGGTATCCTTGACTCGAATCAAATATTTTTACCCCCCACCATTAAGCCAAAGAAATAGTAATTTAGGAGCATTAATTTGGATTGTGTATCTTAAAATATCTGGTGAGATATCAGTACACTAATCAATGGAATAATATGAAGAACATATTTTTTTAAACACTTTATTGATAGCATATATAAGTTAACATGAAAACATCAAAATCATCAAATCAATATAAAAGAGATCAAATCCAAAATTATTATACAATGAGAGGAGGCTCGAAAATTCTACAGCTATCAAAACACAACTATATTGCCTTATTGTTACTTTGTCAAACACCTAACTTAGGAACATAATTTTGAAACCAATGGGGAGGCTGGAAAGAAGCAAAAATGCATAATTTTGGGTAGAGAAGTTCGGCACTGTGCCTATCTCAGATCGACTGAGGGGAAGGATAACAAAAGGAAAATAGGAAAACAACAAAACTACATAACATGTTAATAATGATAAATCTGAACACAGAATGCAAAAAAAAATTTCAACACTGAATAATAGTAATAATGTATTATAAATGGCGTATTTGAATGCATCTCCATTTGGCAGGAAATTATCAACAAGTGATGGTTGTCTTAAAGGGGAAGGTCCCACTTGAATGTCAGAAACTGGTCAAAATGAACACTGTTGGAAAGGTATATGGAGTGTATACTATATGACCATCTGTCTGAATACGAAGGCATCATTACAAAGAAACAATACCTGAATTAATGTTATAAACATTTTTGTTCAAACAAGATCCTGGTAGATAAACTGCCATTTGTGTGTTTTTTTTTTTATATCTCCATCCAATCACTTACGATACAGTTGGAAATATATTCACGGAATATCTTCAAATAAATTTACTAATTTGGCAGAAAGGATTACATCCCTAATTAAAATATAGAATATACAGAAAACAAGGCCACCTTCTTGATTTGAGACTTGGTTACACAGAATCTATTTCCACGATGTAGGACAAATAATTTTGACCGTTTTAAGACATTCAAAGCAGGCACTGCCTCTTTAATTCGATAACAGTATGGCGGGAAGCAGGGGTTAAAGCACCATTTCTTTAGTTGTGTCACTGTTAATGTTCAATCTGTCTGTTTGCATGTGAGAATTAAAGTGACTTAACCCTTTCATAACTGGAGCTTCCTGAAATTTTAAGAAAAACCTGTGCCAATGCATTCTCATATATATACATGTATGCGAGTTTCTCATAGGGAGCCTTGCATATTTAAAGACATATTATGGACTTGTTCGGGTGCATTAAACTGTTTAGTTAGTATTCAGGCAGTATGCCAACTGGAGGAATGTAGCAATCTACTACATCACCGCAAATCTCAAGCAAATCGACCGTACCACTCCATAGAAAACAAAATCTGAACTATGTTCAATTGTAAATATTTACTTCTCGATTCGGGACGCAACTATCGGCGATAAAGTAACGAAAATGATTTCGCCATCGAGAGTCACTGAATTTAATTAATATATAATAATGACTGCTTTGAGCAATATTATCCTCCATTTCTATTTGATCACCCTACTGGAGTGTTTCACATCACTTTAAGAGAATACATTGGCCTAACAATATTTACCTTTTCACCTTGTAAGCCAGTGCATTCTCTTATATATGCAAGGCTCCCTATGGGAGACTCGTATATAAGAAAATGCACTGGCACATGATCTTTAATGCCACAGCAGTGCAGCTCCTGTATTAACCTCATGAAAGGGTCAATGTTACGGCTGAAGAGCCTTTAGTATCATTACTTCATTTTGAGGGGTACTGTATAGACTAAATCCACCCATCCGGGACCATCTCCTTTTATACTCAACAGAATATATCCAACGAATATATGAATTTGAGCCATGGATTAGTGCAAAATACACTCATGTGCTCTATGAATGATGCAAACAACATTGTAATTATAATGAAAATGAGTTAATGACTGGTCCTAACCTCATTTTTCATTATAAATACCATGTTGCTTGCATCGATCATAGAGCGCACAAGTGTATTTTGCACTAATCCATGGCTCAATTTCATTCATTTGTTGCATATATTCTTTTTGAGTATTAAAGATGGTCCCTAAATGGCCAGATTTAGTGTACAGTAGCCCTTTAAGTACCCATATTTTGTGAAAAAGAACTATCACTGTAAATCAGTTGCAGACACAAAGCACTATTTCTAATTATTATTCAGGTCGCGATAAAATAAAAACAATTTATGCATTTCATATTGAGAAAGTTGATTTACAAGTAATTTCTCACTTCAAATGAGACAGACAGAGCATCAGCAGTGAACAATTGTAATGTTGCATAAAATGGAATGTGTCAAATGACAAGAATCCTGATAAGAATAAGAATGGTCCAAGTAAGAAGCCCTGCATGAAGCCAGTGTTGCACATTTGATCTGGCGTGACAATATGGTGACACACAAATTCTATTCACCATGCATACTAAAAGGTTGAGAAATGAAACAGTTGCAGGAATATGGCCAGGAACATACGTCACTAATATAATCCCTAATCCGTTGCTTCAGACGTTAGGATATCTACTATCTGTGACTCAAACAGTGGTTGATCTTGATATTTGTTGCAGGAGTTATTGTACTTACAAGTGAAAGCGGCTATGTACTTTTAAATAGAGGATCTCAATCGAGTTACTATTTTATACGGAATTTATCAAAACCGAGTTCACTAAATTCGATTTGAGCCGAGGTTTACCGAGGCTCAAATAGAATTTAATGGACGAGGTTGATAAATTACGTATAAAAAAGAACGAGTTTGAGATACTTTTTATCACATGATCATATAATCGCTAAAATTTTATCGAAAAGAACAATAATTAACAGCCAGCGAACTTTGTCACAAAGAGCAGCGTGACGTCATTGCACGCGACGATATTACACGTGTCTATTACGCTTGAATATTACATTGGAAAATAGTGCTAATCATGTGATAAAAAGATGTATTAAATGGTTGATGTGTGTTTGATGTTCAACAGCAGGAAACAATCAACACCTATTTTCCTTGTACATTTCAGTTTATCTGTTTACCAGTTTAAAATTAAAACCGTTTGGGATAGAGATTTGATTGGTGACGTAGGTTCCTGGCCCCGAGTTATCGACTCACAAAATGTTATTAGAAATAGATAAAAAGCCAGATTAGTATTGGTATAAACTAGGGCAGTGATCATATGGTCTCGTTTAAATTTTCATTGGTCAATTTTGGCTTATTGAGCAACAAGTATATTTTTTATGAAGTTACTAGGTTTTGCAAAACTCAGTGATAGCAGTTACAAATATGGTTTGTGTACAACGGTGTCAAATTATGCACTCGTTCTAATTGTATCTGTGATGTCCCAAACATCACAACGGATAGGGTATCACTTTCTTTGGTTAGTACCAAGAACTTCATTTAAAGATAGACACTCAGCCATCACATATCAAGCTTCGGACAACTAACTTCAATTGGCCGACTGACTAGAACATTATTTGTATACAGTAATGCCCAAAATTATCGACTCCTTAACCACAGAAGAATTATGGGTAACTTTTCAGGATTTAGTCGGAAATATGGCGTGTTGCACTTCATCGGAAAGCTCTCACTGAGAGCTTTCCGATGAATGGCAACAAGCCATATTTCCGATTAAATTCTGAAAAGTTACCCATAATTCTGCTGTGGTGAAGGAGTCGATTATTTAGAGCATTACTGTACTTCCTTAAAATTTGGAGATCGTTGAAATTGAAAAAATCACTGCCATGAGTTTTCGAATTCAATACATGTAGTTAAACATAGTTGTAACGCTATCTGAGTTGGTGAAACCTCTCTAGTATCAAAAATATATTCAAATACCAATAGTATACTAATGATCACAACTTTACTCTTCTTCCAGATAACAAGTCTCAAATATTTCACTTCTCACCTTCTATTTGTTATGAGGATGTGAATCACTCAAGGTTTAATGAAAATGGCAGATAATGGGGTAAATAGTTGATGCCACGAATCAGGAAATGCTTACATAAAATTGCTACCAAACAGGATGTATTAATATTTTAACCCATAGTCGTAATATCAACCTTGGTCAAATGATCCTGCTAATGTGCTATGATGCTGTTTGGACAAACTGATGCTGTTAAGAAAAAGTGGCGTTATTTTTTTTCTAAAGTTATCATTTTAACGGTGTTCGAATAATCTGAACACATCCCAGTGAAGCCATTATGTGTATCCAACATACAAAAACATTTATTTTGCGAAATATTTTGAAACTAGTTGTATTTAGTTGTTGTAAATAAGACTATAATCAAGATGGCTATTTGCATCATTTCGTAAACACCAGTGGAGCCATCTTTAACTTTTTCAAATATATACATGTTCTTGAATGTTGAACTGGCATTTTCTCATATCCCTCAGATTAGCCCCAAAAAAACACGAAAAATACAACTTTGCCCAAAAATAATGGCACTTCTTCATAACGGCATCAGTTTGCCCTACCAGCATCATAGCAATTCAGCAGTAACCCCAACATCATGGCAGACTGGCATGACCACTTGACCAAGGGTGAATATGGACAATTTTATATGTACAGCTTTCCAAAACATATGACAATTTTGACTCAAATTTAAATTCAAATTTCAGGAAACCTGATTGTTGCACTTTGAAACTAGTTCAAGTATCATTAAGATGATAAATCGGTGACCAGCTTAAATTGGAAATGAATTCAGTTGTAAAAAGTTTCTTCTACTAGCTGTAAGCATTCCTAAGTCATACAATATTCCTTCAATCTCATCCGGTAACTTCAACAAAGCAAGGCAATAGCAACACTGGCGGACCCAGATTTAGAGTATGAAGTGCATACAGTAATGCCCTGAATAATCGACTCCTTAACCACAGCAGAATTATGGGTAATTTTTCAGGATTTAGTCGGAAATATGGCTTGTTGCCAATCATCGGAAAGCTCTCAGAAAATATTCATGTAAATTTAGATAAATGTTCCCTAATTATTGTTATCATACACAGCGCTTGTTTCAGAGCATGATTCAAAGTATTTGCTATGCACACATCTCTAAACAGGTTTTCAGTATTATGCCTTGTTTATGACAACCATGTCAAGCATCGAAATGACAGCAGTAAACGAAGTATTAAGCATATCGTACTAACGTGCGGAAAAAAATAGAAAAAGCAAGCAAAGAAGTAACATTGGTAAAGAACTATCAAATGGTGTAACATCGAAACAAGGAGTTTAATCTGACATGACTGCATACAAAGGTACTCACAGTAATGCTCTAATTAATCGACTCTTTAAACACAGCAGAATTATGGGTAACTTTTCAGGATTTAGTCGGAAATATGGCTTGTTGCCATTCATCGAAAAGCTCTCAGTCCGACTAAATCCTGAAAAGTTACCCATAATTCTGCTGTGTTTAAGGAGTCGATTAATTAGAGCATTACTGTATGTTCAAAGCTTATACAGGGAAACTTTCTGCAGGAAATGGTCATCTGTAATTTTTTTAGGCTTCATATTGTCGCCTTACAGTCAAATGAACGGATGATGATTTTGTCATTTTAAAGGAGACTTTGATCATAAAACAAACCACTTGCCGATTCAGAGACTTGATCATATCAATTTTAATTCAAAATTCAATTTCCAACGACGAATAATTTACATGTATAAATTCTGAGAAAAGCAATTTAGGCCTAATCATTTAAAACAAAATGAATCAAAACAATATCTTGACTGGATTTAATAGATTGAAAAGATCACCTTTTTTGAAGAAAATTTTCCAGGAATATATAAGCATCTATCTGTATGCAGAAATAACCTCTTTCATCAGTCTCTTATTGTAGGGAAAAAGTAGGCCAAGGATATAGGGAACAAGTTTATGCATGAATAGTAATGACAATATGGCTCAAAAGAGTAACAAAGTTTGAACAACTGAATATGAATAACCAATATGCTTCTCTGGTCTGCATTTCCAATGACAAGTCACTTGAAATTGAGCATGTACCTCAATTTTGGAAGCTTTATTAAATGTCTATTCAATTATTGACTTTCAGTTTAAACTATTGCAAATGTTGAGTTTTAGAGCATTAGGGAATAATTTCAATGAGTTGTCACACCCAAAATGTGACATCCATGAAGTTCTGCTTATTTCTTGGTGAAAATGTGAAGAAAAAGATTGGTGGAAATATGCTCTGTTGTCAATAAAGTTCAGTGGAAATAACGATGAGCTCAAGTGATCTGTGTATAAGAATATGCAGCCTAGAAAAACTACCCTAAGAGATTAGCAAACAACAAGCAGTCTCAGATGTATCCAAATGCGCAGCATGCTCAGGCATGCTATCAAATTTGTCAAATCAATTTTCATTTTCTTAACAAGAATGATTTATAAGTGTTATTTGCCATGACATATTTTCACCGTATTAACCTTAGTGTCTGGGCTAACCAGGTCTGCCATAAAGATAGACTATCACAAATTAAGAGCACATGATTTCTAGTTATTAAAATGTCTCATTTTTGCAAGGTATTTTCGGGATATTAATATGTTCACATTAAACAGAAAATTTACTTCTGTAAGATTGATTACTGACCATGTAGATATACCAAAATCCTTGAGTTTCTATTTAAGGGCCGAACTGGTCAGCTGACTCTTCAAGTTAAAACGGATAGCACTTGCGCAATGTTCCAAAACATCCACAATAGTTGTTTTTTTTTAATATCCAACTCTTATTTGAAGAGAGCATATAAATTTTCCAGTTCCAATTTTTGTCGCAACTTGGCAATTTAACAACTAAAAAAGCCATGCATAAAATCAACACTGCACAATTGAATTTACTATCTATATCAAGATGAGATTGATATGGGTTTCAATAGGCTAGTAAACAACACCCTAAGGCAATTAAGATTCAAACAATTGCCAGACAAACAAGACAAAATCTGGTATTCAGCATGCATTCCCAGATATTTGATCAGTTATGTTGGTAGTAAATCGTTTATTTCTTGACAATGTTAAGACTGTCAAATGCAGATGTCAAATAGATGACACTAGACTTCATTTTTAAGAATTATTCATTTGAAGAAAATTTTAATGGGAGACTTACGATTGTTTTTATAACCCTTTCATGATAGGAGCTGCGCTGGTGCAGCATTAAAGATCCTGTGCCAGTGCATTCTCTTATATATGCGAGTCTCCCATATAGAGCCCCACATATATATAAGAGAATGCAATGGCTTACAATGTCAAAGTAAATATTGTTAGGTGAATGTATTCTCTTATATATGCGAGGCTATGGAAGATTCGCATATATAAGAGAATGCATTGGGACAGGGTTGTCACAAAATTTCCGGAAGCTCCAGTCATGGAAGGGAATAATGGACTGCTTCTCAATGTGTAGCCAACTGTTCTACTCCAATCCTAGTGGAATTTGACAAAATTCAAAAGAGCATTTTACATATCTGGACAATGTCTCGTATACCGCTATATAACTATATTTTCAATGTGGTGCTTATCTCACATGATCCAATTCTAAACATTGATCACCATTGCAATTTGCTATTTTCTGCTAATCATTGTAATTAGGTAAGATTGTTTTCACTTTATTCACGCTTGGCTTTTTGTGGGAATGGAAGAACTTTTCAGATGACACACACTGTTAAAATTAAATTCTAAAAATAGCAATTCATATCATAATTGTCAACTATGATGCACCTTATAATGGCTGCTTGTTCTGATTTCAGGTCATAAATGTAGTCAATCTTCGATAAAACACAGAGCAAAGATAGTTGGAAATATGGCTTGTGCCATTCATCGGAAAGCTCTCATTGAGAGCTTTCCGATGAATGCCAACAAGCCATATTTCTGACTAAATCCTGAAAAGTCACCCATAATTCTGTTCTGATTAAGGAGTCAATTATTTAGGGCATTACTGTAGTGCAGAATCTGTGCCACAACCGATGAAATGGATGGAATGCCATCAATACCGGAAATAGATCTCTATAAGAGATAGAGAAATGTAAATCTTCGGCTTTACATTGAGACTGAACCAAGTTACTGGTATAATTGTTTAGATTTCAATAACATATCACCAAGCAGTGATCAGATATTTGTTTAAAGGTACTCAATACGATTCAATGGTCCCCATATAATCAGATTCCAACGACAACATTTTTTAGAAATGCTGCTTCAGTTATCAGAATCAATCAATAGCCCAAAAATAATGTTAACAACTGTCAACTATAGTATAAAATTGCCCAAAACGTGCTATTTATCAACATGTTGTTTGACAAAATTTGGCCTTATTATCAACACAAAGCCTCTTGATTTTAGAGTTATCCATCTTCATCCGCAATTTGGTCTAAGACCATCTTCTCGTCTACTTTTTACTGGGCCATTAATAAGTCTCGATGGTGAAAAATAATAGATTTCAAAAATCGATGTCTAATAACTCAGAGCTTTGGTAAGTGGGTTCCTCGACTCGAATCAAATGTTTTACCCCCGAATCCAACTAAATAGTAATTGAGGGGCGCTTAATCGGATTATGCATCTTTAAACACTAATTGCAAACAAAAGTGAAACATCATCAAAGTTTATGAAGATGTACCATGTGAGCTGCACCCTATATTAATAACCTAGGATCTCAGTGTTAATCTCAATCTACTACCTCTTGGTCAATAGGATTATAAGGCATGGAGTTCTAACTCACAATAGTAAATATGAGAAATTGACATGCAATAGGAAAGCATTTAGAAAAAGATAACACCAGCATAGGCACACTTTACAAAATGAACAAATCACACACAAACCTAAATGCTAAATATTTCAACAAAATATGAAAAATTCCAATTTTATATACCAAAAAACGTAACAGGACAAACTGTCAAGGTTGCTTCATCGTTATAACATAGATATATATAAAGTGGTATAACGTGTTATACTATTCAATTTTTTTTATTTTTCACAATATTTAAGTAACATTAACATAGACAACATTACGTCGCAGCCATTAGGTTCTACGCTATGAGAAACTCAACTATTTTGGTCATTGCAAATGGAAAAAAAATATATATGAGCATTTTAATTTGCATAATCTTGAGGAAAAAATATTTTAAGAATGCTCAGTAGAAAAAAGAAGTTGTTCAGCCATTTGTGTTTTCATACCATGACAAACACTGACTACAGACAAATGCAGCAAAAATAACTCACAGAATACAAAGCTCAGTTGCTTCTGCGAAGATAATAAATTCATACAGAGAATATCGTGAGACAGTTCTCCGAGAAACCTCGAAAAACTTACTTACAAGACTAGTTATTCAACAGTCACTTTGAGTCACATTTGTAAAATATTCCTTCCAGAAACAGTCAAGCAAAATTGGGTTTATTAACAATTGATATTAAATCAACAATTGAACTGGTTTAGTAATTAAGTTTACAAATTATTATTTACTATACACATACACCTAGGAATTATGAATCTACACTAGTTTTAACAAAAAAAAAATGTTGGCAGTTAGCTGAGACTAGAGTCTTTGCCAACCACCCAATTTAAGATTCAAGAATGAGAACTGAACATTCACTAAATTTGATTAAATAATATCAATGACTATTATCAAAATGTGGGACCAAAATTTTGAAAGTTAACAGTGGCCAATATCATTTGCAGCATGATATTTGCAGCGAAAACCGAAATCTTATTTCATAAATATCTGATATTACAATCTTTATTGATGGATTTTCAGAAAAATAGTTACTTTTCGAACCAAGGGAAAAGTTAGAAGAAAAACAAATAAAAATAAATAAGAATTTCAGCTGAAAAAAATTTACCCAATCTTTCAGCAATATAAAATACTCAGACAAATCAACACAAAGCAGCCATGTACACAATTTCAGTAATATATTGCTAACAGTTAACGCAACACATTTTGATAAATCATTGTAACCAACATCTCCCATTTGATTGAAAAGTCTACACAATGGAAAAATTGAGAGAAAAAAATGACAATGCAGCTTTCAGCACATGCCCACAACAAATCACTGCATATCAGTTCATGTGCAAAAAATTAATCTTTCAAAATAATGATTAATATCAAAACATTTCAAAGGCAGGAATAATGCGTCAACATAACTTTTTTTTGTAATTTTTTAGAAAATTTTCTTAGCAAAAATTTTATACAATTCAACACTACAAAAATAAATTCGGTCTACAGCACGCACAACAATGCTGATGTAGTAGTCCAGTCAGTAGTACAATTGTCAAAAAAAGTTTTACCTACATGCATGACAACTCTACACAGGTACGCAGTTTCAAATGGGAAGGTTAAATTTCTATGTGTGTATGCTGTATCCCCCTAGTTTAAAGGCAAGATTTGACAGCCATTTAGTATTAACCAAACAGCCTGTATAGATCAAAACTCCAAATTACATAATTATCAGTGATCAGACAAAGCACAAGCAGGTGTGATATATGGATTTTGGTTTATCTTCTTTGAATCGTGAGGATTAATATTAAATACAACTCTTTTTAAGGGAATTATTAATGAGATGGTCATAATTAGATGCCAATTATTAATTATCATCTGATTCCCTCAAGATGAAATCAGTCTTATAAAACTCACTTGGCTTTGATAATTTTAGAATTTGTGAGTTTACATCCTACAATTACAAAGAAATTATTTGCTGAAAGAGTCATGGACATTCTAGCCTAAATTAACATAAAATGGGCATCTAGTCCTTAAAAGTGATGTGGAACACTCTGCTTGGGTGACTGAATAAAGTAGTTATTTTATAGAGAATAAAGTAGTTATTTTCATAAATTGTAGATCCAAATTGGCAGCACGCAAGAGCAATGTTTTCATATAAATTTTATATATAGCGACTCCAGTTGGTAAAATCGGTTGGTAAAATCATTGCCGTTTGTTTAGCATGCACACGATAATTTGTCCCAAATTTAAGTAGTACATATTTGCTCCCAGAATGGACACTGATAATATGAATTGGAAGTCATGATTTACTGAAACTGCAAATAGATGTAAAATCAGATTTAATGGTTGCTAAGCAACACTTTACTAATGGCTTTCCAACAAGCAAACAATTTGGTGTTGCTGGCTTAGTTTATACATGGCCTGAACATACCTCTAACTCTTTCATGTCTGGAACTTCCTGAAATTTTTGCGAAAACCCTGTGCCAATGCATTTTCTTATATATGCACCTCGCATATATAAGAGAATGCATTGGCCAAACAATATTTATCATGATCTTGTAAGCCAGTGCATTCTCATATATATGCAAGGCCCGAGACTTACATATATAAGAGAATGCACTGGAAAATGGTCATTAATGCTGCACCAGCGCAGGTCCCATCATTGAAGGGTTAAAGAAGCTCACATGTTAAAAAAAAGATGGGAGTAGTACCTCAGGAAATCTTTATACATATAAAATCTCAAAAGGGAAAGTTTCCCTATTTTTTTAACCAAGTTTACGCAAGAAAACCAAGTGGTTGAGTGCAAGTATATGACATGAAAGTTGTATTTAGATTTATCACCATGTATATAAACGTACCCCAAAATTAATGATACAAACAACTTGATACTACATAAGTATCGCAATAACATAAGAAATTTTTTCATATTCAACTATTGTGGGGGACTTCTTGCAGATTAGAAGCAAAAATCGCACCTAACTGGAAAGTGCTAGCAAAACAACATATATCTAAAACTATTATTTAGTTTTTTATTTCGAAAGAAGGTTTCACTGTGCCATAGATACTCTATAATACTGTTTTACTGTTAACAGCAGATAACCAACAACATCCATTGCCACATTGGAAGCCAAAGAACATTTATAAATTATCAGGCATAACATTCAAATTGAGTTGAGACTACTGCTGTGACACACACACAAGCCTTGAAATGGTGTGTCTGTCGTTAGAAGAATTAGGTCCCCAGCAGTTGAAGCATAAGCAGAACGAGAATCCCAGAGGGTGATTTGGTGATGCTAGGCCACTGTGTGGGATAGCGTCATTAAATTCAACCTCTGGGGATCTCATGATGCAAATGACAGACCCACTATTTCAAGGCATGTACACACGATGAGAGATTGATATGTTAAGTTTAACTCACTTTTCAAGCCAGGTATTCGTTAAGTGAGGAAAACGTTTCTATTTCTTTGGAGAAGTTCAGCAGGTTCAGTAACAACATTCATAACAAAAACATTGGTTCACAAAAGCACTATCATAATTTTATAATAAAGTATATGTTCAACAATTTAGCATGATGGGATAGCCTCGTTTTGGAAGTCATTTAGAATAAGTCGCCAAACATTGCAAAAATGGAATCTTGGATGAGTAACAAGAACAAAAAAACTTGTAATAATTCAACAATTCAACTTGGGTGATGGTGATGATGTAAATGATTAAGTAACAAATGATGCAACACGTTCGTTAGTTTTAGAAGTGATGATCTGCATACCTGAAGGTCAAGGATCTTGAGTAATTTGAAGAGGAGAAAAATGGAAATTGATTTGTAATCTTGTGTTTAATCTGTCTTGACAGGTCTGGCACGTCCTGAATTCAATTAATATAGTTCTATTCAAATACAGGCCTAAAAATATGATGCTGGACATTTGCAGAATGAGGTCGCTAGTGGGCAAGCATCATTAAATTGACCCTCTGGGGACCTCATTTAGCTTGGCCCTATCTTCTCCAGAAATTAACTTTATTTTTTAGTATCATTAGATACTTTTTTAGAAAGTTTTTTTCTTTCTTAGTTTCTTTATATCCCCAAATTTGCAAATTACACAATGCATAATCGAGGTGCCTAATCGGAGCACATCACAATATTCACCATTTGGGAACTTCAATCTGAATCTATGTCTCCCATACATGTAGCTTATGGACATCCATCAGGGTATCATCACTAAATTAATTTAGACCTCATTCTGCAAATGTCCCACATCATATTTTAGGCCCGATATTGCCGTTACATTAATTCAATGAAAAAGGCACAACACAAAATCAGATATCACACAAATGATTTTAAAATAGTGTGACTGCTGCATGGAAATCACTACCAACTTAGTTTTGTAGCTGAAGCACTCCATGGAAATGATTTATGATGGCTAAACATTCTAGAGATTCAATTGGTCTATTTATCAAGGCATATTCATATCAGTATTAAATCAAATAAATCATTTTATTATTGCAAAATTTTTGGAAACAAAATATCAAATATTTGCAATACAAAATTTATCTGGAACAACGTTGATTTGATGTACTATTTTGAACACTTCAATGTGACCAACCAAGTCTTGGGATGTAAAATCGCATTGTTTCTGTAAAAAAAACAATGATGGATTTGGCAATAATACCTGAAAATAAACTATAATAGTTGAATTTATGATGTACCAGACCCGATTAATTCCTTCCACTTTGTTAATATAGAAACCCTCTCACAGTTCATGGCATTTTAGCCAAGTTTATACACAAATGAACATTTTCATTCTTGCAAGCTGTGACACAGGTTCATTTCAAGAAGAAAATTGGCACAAAACCAACACAAGATAATGAGGTACAACAAAAATTTCACAATATTTGATTTTATACAACAGGATATAATTATTTATATATTAACAACAAATCTGATGAAATATAATTTGCTGACTTGATTCTGATTCCATAACTATGAGAAAGGCACCAATGGCCTCGTGAAAAGTTGTGCATCTTCCAATTGTCAGAGAAATGGGGGACAACTCTACTCACATAATCATTCAAACAACTCACTCTCATTCACACACAAATCGGCGCATTCTTTTCACTTTAAACAATTTCAATTAGTGAACAGTTAACAATGAAGAAGTGGCCCTTGAATACATTGCAGCAAATGTAGAGTCATTATTTGTAGAAAGTCATAATTCACATGCCGAAAAAATAAATGTCATCCAAAGTTCCCTACAATGTAGACATATTAATGGTGCAGATGGCCTTCGTGGTGGGAATTGCTGTTAAAATAGTCACACCGTTAAAACTGCCATAAACAGAAAGAATATTAAAAAAAGACATATTTTATTCTTATACCAATCATAAATAATGAGTAAATAGTATGTTATTTTCAAGTTTGTACACTTTGTTATGTAAACAAAAGCCAAGTTCTGTAACATTTTTGGCTTTTGGTTAAATAATAAAGTATACAAACTTGACACCAACATACTCTTAACGCAATATTACTGCTTGGTATAAGAATAAAGTCTGTCAATATATTAATATTCTTTCGGTTTATGGCAGTTTTAACACAAGTAACTTACTTTAACAGAATAAACACCACGATGGCCATCCGTGCCTTCAATCAAGATGATTATCTGTAGTTTTTACATGCTATATATTTCAATTCTACTCCAAATTTCCATGTGCATGCCTACATATCGATCATTCTAGCCTTTGTGAAGAGTATTTTAAATGGATCACTACAACTGAACAACACTTATGCCTATGTTAAGTAGCATGCAGAGGGGAGTGAATATGGTAATAGCACCCAAGGCAGGCAAAAAATTCACATATTCAATAATATGAAAAGCCAGATTTTTCATTCAACCCAAGTCAAATACTTCAAGCACATACAGAGCTGATTGATAAAGGAAGAAACTCAAATAGTATGACTTGGAAGCTGACTCCTAGCATTTCTTGTAGGCACCATAACGTTTGACCAAATTGAAGACATTTATTCCGATTGAATAAAATCAGCAGTGATTAGGCGGATAACAAGAAATTTCCAACAGAAGTATATAGGACTGTCATGATTAACGGTATTGAGATTAACTGATGAACAAATGGTAAGAAACTATAAGTTTTTATGTAGCATCATTTGCTGAAATTGTGATCTTGTAAATCACAGTAATGAGTATGCAAAGTTTTTTGGATAAAACTAGTTAATATAAATCTAATTCTTGATAAAACTAGTTCATACAAAAATAAAACATAACTAATGTTAACTTTATAACCGTGACAGCCCTAAAATAAATGAGAAATTGATAATTGGGCCAAGCACATTTTAGGGTTGGCTATCAAGCAAACTGAAACCCATTAAATCAACATTGCATAGCACCTTACCAAACATTTCCTGATAATTGGTACAAAATAGCAGGTGTATTTCTGCTGGTCAAGGGAATGTGTCTTTGTGTCAATCGTGACTTAAAGGCCGAAACACTGGTAACTTTCACTGCATTTGTCAAACAAACCAGTGGATGGGGCAATTGACAATTTGTCATGTTACTTGACATAACGAAAACTTTCATATTATGGATTACTGTAAATCTAGTTGACAACAGGACTCTCAAAAACAGAAATACACCTGCAAGGCAACCTTTTAACAACATAATACTATTCAGGTGAATGCAAATCAACTGAGAAGAAATGGCTGTTGTGAGACAAATTTGGCACACCCATTCCAAAAACAGATATAAATTACATTCACACAAGCAAAAACAACAATAACAATTTCAAACCATTTTTACTACTACACCTTTCCCAGAAGAAATCTATTTCAAAAGATCTATTAAAATAATTCTCAAGTGTCAGTCGCTAGTTCCAAGGAAACAGATGTTCAATTCAACTCACATATTCTGACCAATTTAACGGAAATAACAAACAGAAAACCGAATATTCAGCTTGGAATTCAGAATATTATTTGACATTCAATGTAACGGAATATTAAAAAAGAAAAGATTTATTAGTATTGACAGGTTAATTTCATGCCCCAAGTTTGCACCTAGGTGCGTAACAACTGAATTAATTTTAATACATAAAATTTAGTTAACATAAATCAGCCTGTATCGCCCAAAAGCATGGCATTGTTTTTCTGACTTTCATATCCCAATATCACAAGCAATATATTCCAAAACTGAAATAGATGTACAGTAATGCCCTAAATAATCGACTCCTTAACCACAGCAGAATTATGGGTAACTTTTCAGGATTTAGACCGAAATATGGCTTGTTGCCATTCATCGGAAAGCTCTCAATAAGAGCTTTCCATTGAATGCCAACAAGCCATATTTCCAACTAAATCCTGAAAGGTTACCCATAATTCTGCTGTGGTTAAGGAGTCGACTATTTAGGGCATTACTGTACAAATATTCATATCACTCTCCTTTGATAGCTTACAAAAACTTATTCTCATTAAAATTCCTCATTAATTAATTTCATTTCCATGGAATCTCGTATAGTATGCTCCTGAGAAACATTTGAATTTAAACGATACAGATGATCAGGTAACAGATGAAATTACAAAATAGCATGTGAATTTCAAGCTGAGAATTTTCGGCACAGGTCTCATGTTTTTATATATTGATTTGAAACTTGAACCAGGCAGCCTGCAGTTCCCTGAATGGCACCAAAAAGGTTGACACGAAATGTACAAATTAGAAAAAAGTTAACCCATTCACATGCTGATCAGGATCAATGACATTGTAACCCTTTCTTTCTAAATGGATTCTCCCATCAGTTGTAATAAAAGTATACATTGGAATGGTCTATCTCATCAGATTACATAAGAATTGGTGGGAAATTGTTTACATTTACTATTTCATTGTTCTCCCCAACAACACAAAGGTTCAATATCCTTAAAAAACACCATTGACTTTCAGCGATTCTCAGATAAATGACATGGGGCCCCTAACAAAGCTGTATTAGTGTATTAAACCATTTATTTCCAAATAGATTCTCCCAATCCGTTAGAAAAGGCTGCATTGGAATGGTCTATTCTTGACTGTAGGGAAGTTTGAATAATATAGGTAGACGACATTCAGAGGCTAAAAGTTGCTTTGGCCAGAATTTTTTCCTCTGCTAAATATTTTTAGCCTAGGATCTGTGCATAGTTGCATGCTTTGTCCATTTTCATGGCAGACTTTGGTTGGGTCTGGCTAAAAATTGCAGTAGACCTTCGGATACAACAACAAATGTTTGCTGTCTGCTGACTTCCACAGTGGGACACTAAGACAATGTCTAGAACAATTGGTTTCAATTTTGCAGGTTCGGAAATTTGCCTCGGCTAAAAAATAGACAAACATTTCTTAGGGATATGCCTCGGTTCAGACGATATCCGACGTTAATTAACAGGGCTGGCACTAATCTCAGTGAGCAGTGTTTATAATGAATCTCCAATATTTCACAATTTTCATCATTATCATCAGTCCTGGTCAGCAGTGCGAAATTTTTTTAAGCGACATTACTCACATAATTTCTCTGTATGTGATGATTTAGTGATAAAATATACTTATAAAATTTTGGAAAGAAGAAAATGAATTCACATTAGTTTTGAGAAAATATTGCATGCACTTGAGCCTATTTATAACAAAAACAGAGGCTCAAAATTTAATTGCATGGTATTAAACTGTATGCTCTTGCAAATGCTCATATCTACATTTCCGTTCACTTACAATATTTTAGTATTCAGTAGAGTATGTTCTACTGTAATGTGTGTTCTCAGTAAAAATGTTGAGCCATGTCGCTTCAAATGTGAGTATAAAGAAGGTTGTGCAAATAAATTAACAACATATAAACATATAAAAACAAAACTACTTTTATAGCGAACTGATTCTATCGAGCAGACTGGTTCAGAAGCAACAACAAGTTCTATGATTTTGAGTTTTCTGTTAACTGACTGATTGGTATTATTATTATTAATAATATCACCCCAAAATGCATTTTATGCAACTGACTGAATGGTGCCAGAAATTGATTTGTGCCATCAAATAACACATGCATTCACCAAGCAGAACGAGCACTGAAGTTATGAGGGACCTCTTCCACCAACAATTGAAAGAGCAAATAACTGGCGTGAAGATATCATAAAGCAACACCGACCCGTGGATACAGCTCCAAAATTTATTGGGATGCAACTGACAAGGGTGGGTAAAAACTGTCGTATAACGACGTCATCATCAAGGTACAAACGTTGAATCAAAGGTAATGACTATTAACTGGCATGAAGATATTATTATAAAAACTTGCACTTTTTGTTTTTGTTTTAGACTACTCATCAGTATGTTCAAATATCTTCTAAATTCCAATACTTTTTATAAGGTTACCAGATAATAAACAGTACATCCAAGACAAAGACCCATGTCCGAGAAGAAGAGTTTATATAACTTTAATACAATTTTTTGAAGCTTTTAAAGTGTGACAAGGAAATGATCTGACAGATAATGGAAACTTCCTGAAAAGGTTCCGAGTCCTTCCGGCAATAATCTTCTGCAAATATTGGCATTCTCGTCATAAATATTTCCATTTATACTTTCATTTTTAACAGATTTTTTCCATTTATAAGCAAATTATACCAGAAGTGTAACAAGTGATTTGTAATATTTGTGACAAGAAATGAGCCATATTAATTGTTGCTAATTTGAGTGTTACAAACTTTAGCTATTGTTTTGTTGCCAATCTTCAGAAACAGAAATTTGAACGGATTATTAGAACCCTCTAACTAGCTCAAGTCCAGTTTGGTGAATAGCATTCCTCTTCCCAAGCACGCGAGGTAGCCAACAGATAAATATTTGTAATAATAACTGAATATTTCCCTATAAATTATACCTATAAATTAATGGATTAACAACAAACTCTAGATGGTGCTATCAACGTAAGAAACAAATTGTAAATATTAAAACAGAACATTGCATTGGAATAACGAGCAAACTCATTCAATTCAAACAATTCTTGTCCCTTTTAATCATGTCAAACACTCGTCCAATATTGGCAGATAGAAAGAAGCATTTTCATCCTCACTCAGATTAGTAATTGGATTTTAGTAAAAAAATTCATTGTATAAAACTACCTTCATTTACCCTGTTTCACACAAGTTGAAAGGGAGACTGTACCTAAATCCAGCCATTTATGGGGCCATCCCCTACGATATTCAACAGTAAATAAGAAGCAAATGAATGAAATTGACTTTGGGATGAGCGCAAAATACACCGATGTATCTTTACTTATGAATGATGTAAAACATTATAATGAAAATGAGTAAAACGTCAGAAGCCTTTAATTCATTTTCATTACAATTATCAGGTTGTTATACAGGTACATGGTTCTTTGTTCCTTTCAATAAAGTTGCGTTTATTTTATGAAATCGAAAAATGCATACATCTGCCAATGAAAAATTGGCCAAAGTGTGCATATTTGAGTATAAACCCAAGAGAGGACATCATCAAACTTTCAATGTTGTATGGTAATTTTGTACAACTTTGGTGAAGGTGGGTAGTATTATGTAATAAAGTTGATTACAATAACAATATCAATCGCAGTTGATTACGTTGGACAAATTCAGAATTAGAATACCAGTACCACCACGACGTTATTATTTTGAAATTTATTCCATTATCGGTGCACAAGCCTTTTGCAGCAAGAATAGATTAACAGAAATGAAACCTAGTCTCAATAAATGACTGCGCCAGGATGAAATACACTGAAAGTATCTTAAATTTCAGTTCATTACGCCAACAGTCAACAAAATGGCTGGTATTAGTTTCTTCTCATTGTATTATCTAACGAAATCATGAACACTTTTACAAGTATTCAGTTTAATAGATACCTGTACAGTTTAACAAGTGTTAATTTCTTCCATAACTCAAAGCTCCAGATCAGTTACTTTGGAGATGGAAATCAAGTTTCTACATGTATATTATCAGAAGTTATAATGGAAAGTGCTTTTTCTCGATGGAAACTGCACAATTCTGATAATAGTAGAGAAACGTAGCAAGATTTTTATAGAATACTGAATTAGTGGTGTTAAAATTTGAGAATATTGTGGAGAAAAATACCAATTATACGATGAAACATGTGCACATGACTAATTAAAACCTATACCACTGAAACGTCTCTGTACAGATTGAACATATAAAGTCAGTTAACTGATAAAATACTAACTCAACATTCATGCTTTTTTTCTATTTTTTTTTTTTGTGGTGGCACATTCCTTTAGCTTCTCCCAGTCAGTGATATACATCAAAACCCCTGGTTAAGTGGTCCTGCTAATTTGCTATGATGTTGGTGGGTCTTGCTGAATTGCTATGATGCGGGTAGTGTTTTATACACATAATGCCTTTTCCTCGATATATTCAATTATCCGAAAACACTGAAAATGGTAAATTAAGAAAAAATAACAGCAGTTTTTCTTAACAGCATAAGTTTGTCCTACCAGCATCACAGCAATTTAGCAGGACCACCAGTATAGCTTATTGGTAGGACTACTTATCCAGGGGTGATCAATTTTTCCCTAAAATGAACATATTGTGGCATACTGCAATTCGATTCCTTCAGCTTTATATCAAGCTGCAGACATGAACCGAAGAGAAATGAATCAATATATCACTGATTTTACCAACACACACACACACCACCATATGGACAAGAGATTATGCATTTTAATAAACCACATTTGCCCGGTATTCACTGAAATAAGTATTAACAGAAAACGAAAAGCTTTCAACTAAAAACATTAAATACTAAATATAATACAAAGAGGAGAGAGAGTAAACAATAAATTACAAATACAAACGTCTAGCAGATAAATAAGAAGCAACTTGTCAACAAAAAAGTTCGGCCATGCCACAACACTCGGAAACCTATCACAACATGCAAATATAGCCTAACGATGCAAGACTGCATTAAAATACTGGCACTCATTGATCGGCCTCGGATTAAGTGTTGCAAGCTTCTTGGTTCTCACAACTGCTAGAACTTTGTGAATGTGCTCATTCTCAGCCAAATTTCGTAGTTAAAATTTCATAACTTTCCAAATTAAGTCTACAATTTGTAAATCAGAAATACTCCTTACTTGCTATTATGGCAGTGCATGACTTGACTGACTATTGAAATAATGAATATTGACATCTAACTGATTAAGCTTTAACCTACCTGTTGAAACTTTCAGCGTTATTGCCATATGCCAATATTTCAATAAAGCAACACTTCTATTTGCCATCCTGGAGGAAGGGGGACTGCATGACCGCATGCTATCCCAAACCTGGCAAGTTTTTTCAACTCATTCAACGTATTTTCTAGCACTAGGAAAATAGTCATTGGTCAACAGAAAAATAAAACAGAACAACATTTCAAAACAGTCTTGCCTGCTGCATAACACGAATAGAAACTCCTCTCAGAACATCAACATATTTGTGGATATGTATGCACATCATACCGTTCATATATATCAAAGTAAAGCCACATCTCGAGACCAAAGGACCAGAATAGACTAGCTGCTTTGTACGAACAGTCCTCATTCAGTCATAGTCCATTTGTTCTCTTCATTAACGCACAAGTCCACACAGCCTTGATATGAATGCCATCAGCCCCGCTATCTTCAGCCTCGCCTCGTACATACCGGTATGCAATATTGTTCCGCTGAATAGCTCACTTGTTACGGCTGCCGCACACCGACGGAATTCTCCTGCAATCGTGTCAACAAATTCAACAATCTTATAAGCTCAAAATTTCTATGGTAAACTACATTTACCCTTTCTTTACTAAATGGATTCTTCCACCCAGTTATAAAAGTATATATTGGAATGGTCCATCATTCATTTGGGGTGTTCAAAAAAATATGAGCAGACAACAGAAATACGAAAAACATATTACAAGTTCTGAAGGATTCCTATTCTTTGGCATAATAAGTTCAACAAACAATGTATGGTCGTTTGTTGAACTTATTATCTGAACATTTCTTAAAGATGGTCATATCTCTTTGTAAACACGTGTTATATAGTTACAGTGTAATAAAATATTATATATGAATCGAAGACCCCTGTCCGGAAATGCTTCTATCCATTAATATTGATAATATTTCAATATTTTCTGGTTTAAATACGTGTCGTTGTTTAGCTAACGAACAATATTGGTTATTGTTAACAGAGACCAGAAATTTTATTGCGTAATTTTGTCACAAATAAAAGTTAAGACTCATTATCGCTTATAACAATGTAATCAAAGAATACAAACAATCAATCTGAGACATTTGACATTCGGAGAACATCTATAGGAACACCCTTATGATCTCTATCGCTATATGGTATCGCCTGAATGGTCTGTTCTAAAAAGAGATCAATAAAGTGTCAAACTTTATCATCTCATTTTATAATAAAATATTGGAAATAAAATCAATATCAATTGATAGAAGCGTTTCCGTGCAGAGATTTCCAACTCATTCGCATTATTTTATACTCAGGAAACTATTTAAAATTTGTTATTTAAAGAGATGATCCATCTTTACGGGAAATACTTGTCTCAATGAGTATTTAGTAAAGAAAGGGTGAAGTTATAATGAGTCAACTACATACATATATTTATCCAATATAGGACAGACATGTAGCAAATGTAAAGTTCCCCTTACTCCTCTGCTGAATATACTTCCGAATCAAGGCAGATCTTGACGTACAGGGACCTACCTGATACACTTGTACACAGCACCAAAATTTTAGTTGTTCATTTTCTGCATCTTGATTATAGGAATTATCATATTAACGTATGTATGAGTAACGTCTGTAACATCCAAGAGTAATACATAGACTCAATGGTACCAGTAGGCAATTGGTAAAAGGAAGGCTTCTGATCAACACAGCCAATATATACAAGATAATGCACTGGCTTAAAAGGTCAAGGTAAATATTGTTAGGCCAATGTATTCTCTTATACATGCGAGGCTCCCTATGGGAGACTCGCATATATAAGTGAATGCATTGGCACAGGGTTTCCATGATATTTCAGGAAACTCCAGTCATGAAACGGTTAATATTTCTGTCCAAGTGTGCTGTGTATAGAGTGAAATCAGCACGTCCCTGTTGTGGATAGTTTGTAAACTTGGAATAATAACAGCAACATAAAACCAAGGTCACAAATCTATTACTTGATATGAGATGAAAATGTCTCAGTTTTTACTATTGTTTTTTCAATGGTGTAGTAAGGTGCCTCTAAGTTGAATTCAGATTCTACATATCTGAAAAAAAACTGATTGAATCGGTCCTCAAAATATGATGCCTAACATTTGCAGAATGAGGCCTCCAGAGGGTGAATGTAGTGATGCTACCCCAGTGGGCTAGCATCACTAAATTCACCTTCTGGAATCATTCTGCTTTGGTCTCAGCTTCTATGGAAAGTATAATTATTATCGAATTAACACGATTTTTAGTTTGTTTAAAAAGTTTATTTTACTTTATAGCTTAGTTTCTCTATATCTCCAATTAGCAGATGACATTTTTCATTATCAAGGTGCCCAATGGGTGCATATCACCATCTTCACCATCTGGTAATTCAAATCTGAGTCTAGGTCCCCCACAGCAGATGAGGCCATGCAGAATGAGGTCCCCAGAGGGTAAATTTAGTAATGCTAGCCCACTGTGCAGGAAAGATTTTTCAGAAACTTAAAATAATATTTATCAGTCATGTTCTTAGTCATACCATCGATAATATGGATACAGAAAATAAAACTCCTCATTGAAGCATCTAAAATGATAGAATTGAGGGTCTCCTTCACCACTGAATAAACAATACCCTACTGTTAACACATGAATAGATCAACAACGATGAATGAAGTCAAAGGCTCCGACTTCCGTAAAATCCTGAATAATAACTCATGAGGTTGTATGCATCTGCAAAGCACCAATTGTATCATAACAAACTAGAAAAGATGAGCAACAACTTCAGGCTATGATGAATTTCATTGTAAATGCTTCAACATAAGGTCCAGCGAATATCTAATCTTCGATTTGTTATTCGATTAGGTCCCAATATTTAAAACTTTTGTTTCAAATGTTGAATATACAAAGGGTAAATGATAGGTATTTGTTCGATCATTCCTTGTCCGATTTTGTTCGATTTGATAATTAATTCGCAAATATTATTGCGGATTCGTTCGAATGGAAGCAAAATATTCGCAGGACCCTATTTCAACAAGCAGCCCTCAACAGCCAGATATCCAATTTTTCTTAATTTTTTTTCTTCTATTTTGATGATTTATGATGTTGACTAGCATAACTAAATGACAAATTGGTAGGAAGCAACGTGGCAGTTCAACCTGATATGGAATAACTCAAAGCACACATGACAATGTAAATTTAAAATGCTCTTTCCAGAATTTTATGTATGCAGTAAATAGACAACAAGTAATATGTTGTACGAGTAATATGGGCCACAAATCGAATTTCCCGCTCATGAAAAACAAGTTGAATATGTAGAACGTCTTTTCCATTATCTACCATGTACCATATCTATAACCACAAATATCTTATGTGGTCTACATTTTGTATAAATTAGATTTTCTACAAAATGTTAGTGGCAATATATATATACAAGATAGATGAAAGCTAATAACTGGGACATCGCACACATCTAATTTGTTTTTCGTGAGTAGGTTGCTGGAATTTTATTACAGGAATAAGTCGACAGATAGTTTTGCATTCCTCTCCATATAATAATTTGCAATATTCCATGTAGTTACATGTATGTGTACATGTTGCTATCATAACAATACAATTTCAAAGGAGAATTATAAATAGGACACCTGCATTACTTCCTGTTGTGTGATTGAATAACATTTAATAACAGTGAATATATTTTTGGTTTCAGGATCTATTTGTCAATAAATGAATGGGAATCTTCTCGAGTTACATGTTTGTCTTGTGTGCTTTTTTATCCAAACCAGATAAAGACTGCTGTTAAAACAAACTTCAACAACCTTTCTGATTGGGATGAAGTAACAAATTGTTAATGATAATTCATTTGCATGGAAGTACATTAGATTCAATTTGCATATTTATCTCAATTACTCATCTGAATACCTTGTTCAGCAGACCAACACATTCAGACTCCTTCCATGCAATGATATAAAAACTCAATCAGAAAATGGGGAACAATACGAAAAATGTGCTCAAACATCCACAACTCAGGACATTCTGGCAAGCCGAGGCTCTTACATTACAACAATGCTCTGTGGAGTGTAGAAAGCTCATGCTAAACTTGAACATGCTTCAAATATTCTGCTGCTAGATTGCAATAGTTACGCAAATCTATCATCCAGCCAACAGTTCATTTCCAGTTTGTCGAAAACACAATTTCATTCTGCCTGAAAAAGGTCATCATGTCAAATAACTTCTCTGAACTTATGATCCAGCAAGCAGACAGTAAATTCTCTGGCATGTCAAATTTAACACTAGTTGAGGCAACCATCATTAATTAAATGCCGTAACTAGGCAACTGTGCATATCTGTAAATGTAGAGACGATAATCCTTGCTAGCAAGAACCACTGAACCATCGTCCATCAGCGAAACGTCGAAACATTGGGCATGTTTAACCTTGCTTTCATATGCACTGATCAACTGTCCTTCCTGATTGAAGATTGTCAGGTTGAAGTTATTGTGATTGTCAGCAACAAGAATTTCACCAGTTGTGTTGATACCCACACCAATCGGATAGTTTGTGATGCCCTCGCCACCAATCTGTCGCAGAAACACACCATGGTAATTGAAAACTTTCACGCAATGAGCACGATTGTCACTAATGAAGATTTCTTCCTTGTCATTTACTACGACGCCATTGGGAAATTCCAGATGTTTTGAGCAGCCAAATTTGTGAAGCACATTTCCAAACTGGTCAAATATTATGACCCTCATGACTTTGCACTCAACAATAATGATTCTTCCTTGGCTATCCACTGTGACTCCTCTTGGGTGCTGAAGAATATTTGCTCCAAACTTCCGCACAAACTGCCCGTACTGATTATAAAGCTGAATCTGGTGTGTGGGACTACGCTCTGTCACAACGATATCTCCCGATGATCGGATAACAGCTACTCTGTTTGGATAAAGCAACTGTCCGTCACGCTTACCGCATTCACCGAACTGAAATTTGAATCGGCCTTCTTTGTCAAAGATCTGGATTCTGTGATTATTGGTGTCAGCAACAATGATATCATTCTGAGCATTGACTGCGACGCCACTAGGTTCAGTGAACTGTCCCTCAAGAACTCCGAACTCTCCAAACTTGCAATGATAAATCATCTTCTGCCTTTTCGTCTGATTCTTAGGTGGGTACATTTGTGTAGAGATAAGTTTCGATGAGATCTCGAGAATCGGATCGCTATTCGTACTTATACTGTCCAATCCATTCTGGAAGATATCTACCCCATTGGACCATTTCTCATAAGGATTCTGATTTTCCGTAGTCGGAAACAAGAGACTATTGTTGGTTTCAAAATCCTTCATTATTCCGGGTTCGTATCCATTGGTCACGTTTCCGCCAGTCATGACGACTCCGTTGGGACGTGCAATTGGTGGAGGTTTCGGTGCGTTCTGGGTAAAATCATTTCCCTGTCTGATGTAACCGAAGGTCGTTCGTACACCAGTCTGTATGGCTTGGTAGTTTGAAACAAACTCAATATCAAAATAGCTTCTGTTATTCAGATCAGGAACGAAGTTGAATATATTATGAAATCTCTGCTCAACAAAGTTTTTCAACAGCAAGGCCTCGGTCGGTGATGCATGCTTCAGGAGTTTGTCCACAAATTCACTTCCCTGGTAAAGCTTCTCAATGCTCTCTTGAATCTTCTGAGCTAACAGGCTAATGGCGACTTGGTTAGTGTTGAATACCTGGTCTAATTCTTTGAGAGCTTCTAGCTTTCTTTCCTCCAAAATACTGCGGAAAAAATTATACGTCTCATTGATGTCTTCTTGAGATTTCTGGTATTGCACTTGCAGACGACTCGATAGGTGCTCGATGCCCTTTGCAGATATTCTCAGCTCGCTCACCTTTTCTTTGGCAGTAGTATCAAGGGTTCTGATATTTTCAATATGTCGATCAGCGACATCCATGAGAAACTCCCAATCGTGGCCACTACTGTGGTCGAACATCGTGCACTCCTTGCAGATAGGCTGGGAGCAGGTCTTGCAGTATAGATTCAGCGGTTCTCCCTTGTGCCTCGGGCAGTTGACGAGCTTCTCTGTTTTCACTTCTCCATTCTCCTCTCCCTGTATATCCACGATATTCTTCACCCTATGACCTTCAAAACAATGCATAAACTGGTGAGCCATGACACAATTAGCACACAAGAAGTTAGCACAGTCGAAACATCTAGCTACAGCATTTGTTTCCTTGCTCTTACATCCGGTACAATGTAAGGCACTAGCGTCCAAAACAGTAGATTCAACAATGTTGCTGACAGCATAGTCGGGAAGCAACCCCGCAAGGCCCTGTCCACCAAGGTAGGTGTCCTGCTGACACTCTGGGCAAGTAATGCGGTCGAAGACTTTGTGAATTTTCTCTAAACATGGTTGACAAAATGTGTGGAAACAACTTAATACTTTTGGACATGTGTAAGTCTCATTACACAGCGAGCACCGAGTGTTGAGTCCGGTCGACTCCATCTCACTATCTGATGAGTTAGAAGCTGTCGTGACAGTGTCACTGGATGATGGTGTTGGTGAAGCCATGGCTGCTATCAGTGGGTTAACAGTTAATTGCACCTGAAAAATAAGAGAAATACATGTAAGTATAGCCATCCTTGTCGTTTTTAGTAAACCATTTCAATTTATTATCGTTCGTTGTCAATACATTAAAAAGCCAAAGGCAACTACAGTAATGCCCTAAATAATTGACTCCTTAACCACAGCAGAATTATGGGCAATTTTTCATGATTTAGTTGAAAAAATGGCTTGTTGCCATTCATCAGAAAGCTCTGAGAGCTTTTCGATGAATGGCAACAAGCCATATTTCTGACTAAATCCTGATAATTAGCCATAATTCTGCTGTGGTTAAGGAGTCGATTATTTAGGGCATTACTGTACATGTAAATGACTGGTTCGGGTTACAACTCAGAATAAAAGGCCGCTCAGCCAGTGTCCCCCGAAACAGTTGCTTCAATTTGAGTGGGGCCTTTGTAGAAATATAATGTATGACAAAATAATTGTGCGTTGTCTAATAACTGAGCTGAATACAAATATAAACCAAATCTGAAAATACTCTCACAAGTCTAAATATAATCTCAAATTGGCACAAAATCAACAAAACAAAAGTTGTCAAAGACCATAACTGTGGTAAAAATAGGCAGACCGAACCTACATGTAAATTGGAACATTATCAGTATTTTTAAATGAGTAATCCATATACATGTACCAGATTTGAAAACAAATAGGCAACTAAAACTAAAGTTATCAACCGGAAATCAAAATAATCAGCAAATTCTAAGTCGACAAGGACAATATCTCTGGCAAAAACGGGCAGACCCAAATGGTCGGACCGAAAGCAAAATCGAACATGGTCAGAATTTTCCGTACGAAGGCTACATACCAAGTTTTAACAAATTCTGTTGATTACTATTCAAGTTTTTTTTTTTTATAATCTGCAATAAACACAATGCTTTGAAGGAAAACATTTCATTCTGAGACTGTGAAGAGTATTACAAAAAAAATTAAGAAAAATCTCTTGTAAACACAGCTACCATGAACAAAATTTATGGTAGAGGGTTTTAACGAGGGTTGGCAGCGAAACCCGAAATATTTTTCGTTGGCCTAAACAAAGAATGCTCTGAATCATATCCGAATTTGACTATCCTAACTACATGTACATGTAGTACAGAGTTGACTAAGCATTTTAAATAATCGTTCTTAACTTGCTGTATCTGGTATTGTGGGCCTTTAACATACGGCTTCCTGCCTTAATACAGTAGTTTTATTAGTCTTTTAATATTTTAATCATCTGTAAAGACAGTGGTTGGGCCATTAAATTGCAGTTGTTTGCCAATAAGTGAGTACCTGTGCACTTTTCCAACTGAAAGAATTTAGCTTTTGATTAATATTACCATAAATCAATAAGACATACATATATCTTGCGATTCAAGAAAACACAACGTAAAAATTGTAAATATTTAGTCCTTAATTCGAGACCGCGACGATATATTAATGACTGATAAACAAACAAATTTAATTTAATTATAATATAACATAAATATTAATACCAATCTTGTTTACATTTATTTTATGCGAATGTGTTTATGGACTATGAGTAATCTGAATTTTCACAGGGGACACTTTTTGGGACAATGGATTGTGCATTGTGCCAATAATTAACCATATGTGTTATTATTTTCTGCCAAAAAAGAAAATTCAGCGATTGAATAATTAACCATGGCCTGAGCAGAACTACATGTATGGTTTAGAGAACTGAGTAACCATTTTATCCCTTTCTATACTGAAGCATCATTGAGTAGTTATCCAATAGTAAATGTTCAGATAATAAGTTCAACAAATGACATTGAACTTATTAACTAAACATTTCCCTCAATATATAGGGCTCATTCAGGACTTTTACTTGTCTGCTTTTATCACCTTAACATCCCTCCTAATGAATAATAGATCATTCCAAACAAAACTTTTTAACTGACTGGGAGAATCCATTTAGTACAGAAAGGGTTACCCTGCACAAAAATGCTACCATATAAGGGCAAAATTACATTTACAGTAAATGTACCAAGAATCAAGATAAAACAGGTGAAGCATTTGTGCTTGGAATATTCAGTCAATGCCATCCGTAAATTCACATGCTATAAATATTCAAAAAAGACAATGTAAATGTTAAAATCAATGCATTGACATGCAATGACCGAGTTTCTGATGGAATGTAAACAACATCGTAAAATGTAAACAACTCACCATTGGGTGTTTTTATATTGCCGATAAATTGAATTTTAAATACACAAAAATACTAGTATACAGCAAAATATAAATAGCTGGTTGAACAGTCCGCTACAAAAGTCAAATTTCTCTGGAGGGGAAACTGAGAGGGCCTACTTTTATGCAACTCACAACAAAGCATTTTAATTAAATGCGTTCAATCGATTTGCAGGGAAAATCTGGACCACCTAATTATTACCGACTCCTGTTGTCATCTGCTCCGAGATGCACAACTTATTACGCTAAAGGAACCGTGCCCTATTTGGTATCAGTCGCCGACGACCCCTCAAGAGACAATGACAAGGCCACAGCAGACAAACAAAGCCAGTCAGACATAAATGGGTCAATACCAGAAGTTAGCAGCAGTCTGTGCTTGAATGAGGGACTGCATCTTTGTTGTGCAAAACAGCTCTCCAGATGTTATGATTAAGCTTTAAGCGTGCAGCCAGAGTGCTGTTGGCCGGTCTATGATGACTCATGCTTTCTCAATCTGATTCATTTAGTCTGTTTACAACCTGGAGGATTCATTGTCTCCTAATGGCTGTATTTTCTTTTGTTTGGTCTGCAGGCTCTTTTAACCACTCACAAAGGAGCTTTCTGATAACCTTTGTGTGACTTTTCTTCATAGGGACAGACCACTTTGATTTTGTTCAGCAGACATTGTTCTCACAATGAAGCACCTGTGGTAGGGTTGTTCTAGATATTATGGCGCAGATTGAATTTCAATAGCCTGTTTCCATGGATATATTAAACTGAATACAGTGCCAATAAACACAATGAAATGTCACTATCCCTGTCTCACAAAGGCGATTTACAATTATATTATCAATGTAAAAATTGCTCCATGCATTGAATCTATGGTAATTATTGTCAAATGTGTATAACAAACATATCAATAGCTGTATTATTAATACACTAAAAAGTTATGGGTTGATCTCAAGAAGGGAGATAACTGCTCTGATCTGATCTTTAGATTAGCTGCACTTAGTTTTGCAAACTATGCAAGGTACTAAGTATTTCTGCAGCTGGGTTTTATAAGTTGTAAGAATTTTCATTCAGAACATGAATTAGCAGAACTGGGAAATATTTCAGAAAATCATTGCACTACCCAAATGAAAACGAAAGTAAACTTTCAAGCTTCCGTACTACGGTACTAGTTACAAACCGATTAACCCTTTCCATACTAAATACTCGGTGATGATTTTAATAGTGCTCCCAAACATTTGATGAACTTATTATCTGAATATTTCCCTCCAATAAATAGGAATCTTTCTGCACATTTATTTATATCTGTAGTCTGCTTATTTTTCCTCAAAACCCCTCCAGATGAACAATAGACCATTCCAATATACTGGTATACTTTTATAACTGAGTGGGAGAATTAAGTATAGGCCAAAAAAAACAACATATACCTGTGTTTCTGGTGACAAGCAAGAAAAAAATAGAGGCTTTTCATTTATTGAATTTCTTCATTTTATTTTCAACTTTGCTCAAAATAAATATGAATACCACCCCCCCCCCCCCCCCCCCCCCCCCCCAGACTGGTTTTCCTTGTTTTTATAATGTACTATAAAATAATAAACTAAGTGAAAAGTCAAGAACTCATGAAAAGTCCCAATCTTAAGCCTCTATGACCAAGCCTTGAAATAGTGTGCCTGACATTTGCAGAATGAGGACCCGGAGGGTGAATTTAGTGATGCTATCCTGCACAGTGGGCTAGCATCACCAGATTCTCCCTCTGGGGTCCTCATTCTGCAAATGACAAGACACACTACATATTTCAAGGCTTGTCTAGGACGCAAATTTTCTTACTCGAAAAGGCCTGGGACCCATTCATCAAAAGCGTAGAAATATCACTGGTTGTATTACGGTACATGTGTAAATGTACTGCTAAACAATTCTATAAAAATTTCATGTTCATGAATCGAGTAGCGCTGTTTTCTCCGAATAAAAAATTTACCTCCAGATGATAGATCTTGAATTTCTTTGTTTACTACTTTATTTTGCAGAAATTATTGTTTGACAGATACCACCGATATACCTATAACACTAAACTCAAGATCAAAGAACAGTCGTTCATATTGATTTTCTTTGTAGCTGAGCCACAATCAAGATATGAGTCAGGTATGACATTAAAGAACTGGTGCTAGTCATCAATGTAATTGTATGGCCATAATAGTTGTATCATGAGAGATACTTCCCACCAAAGACTGTCATGCCTACAGGCCATAGATATAACTGATGTTCATTGGGTTGTTTTGACATAACACATTTTAAATGAGATGATTGCTATACCGGATGCGAGATACCAACTACTTTCTTTTAAAGATGGTCTATCTCTTCCGGGTCACAGTTATAACATCATTTTTTTAAATCCTAATTTCGAGACAACAAATACTAGTACATGTACCTATTTTGTGAATAAATTTGATAAAACTGAAGATGGGGTATGTAATTTGTCTATAAAGGCATAACAAAGTGGTTTATTTTGATCATAAGATCAGAAATCTGTAGTTGAAAAACAATTTGCCATAATTGAGGCTGCTAACAAGATAAGAGTTATCCTTCTTGGTAAACTTTTGGTAAGCTCTGAAAGTATTCGCACTGATTTTCTGTATTAAAATAGCTCATAAAACTGTCCCGTTGAAGTTATAAGTCAAAATAAATTTTATATTAATGGATAGAAACTTTTCTGGACATGTGTCCTTGATTCATATCTATTATTTTATTCCCAAGAATCTATATAATACTTTCTGGGAAGAGACCATCTTTACCACATTGACTGCTGGCTCAGTTACATGCAAAAGTGCAAGATAACTCATTTGGCAGTCAATGTGTTAACATGTAACCTGGGCTAACTAACCCTCAACCACATTTATCATTTTATTTGTCCTTTCATCAAGACTCGATTGAGCTAATATTTGCAAAGAAATGTAGTTTCACAAACTAACAGCTTGTGTCACAGTACATGCAAAATATTTCTGGAACACCTGCTTCCACAGTGGAGCAATCAGTTGATCAGTGCATGTACACTGTTCACTATCCAATCAAAAGCAATGAATTCATGACACCACTTGATCACTTGATAATTGGATCAGCCCTCGAAATTAAGAAAAATGTCCCATGGCAAATTTAGAGCTGTGGGCTGATTCCACATGTTGCCAGTTGCCATGGCATTTGCCACAGCATTGTTTATTGTCGTGGTCAATTTCGAGGAATAATTGGATGTTTGATTGACAGCGTACATATCAATTTCAACTTTGGGTGCGTCTTTTCCAGACGGGAATAATCTCAAAAGTTTTACGCTTCTTTTATACCTATACCTTCTAATTATGGTGGGTCTCTTGTGAAATGATGGATAAAATTATAAGAAATAACTCGTTTCGTTTAAGGTTATGAGTTTAATACATATGCACATTATAGAATTTGTTTTCAAACTTTTCAGTTGTAATTGTATATTAACCTTAATCGAAACAAGAGTTATTTCTTAAGTCAAACACAACTTTGTAGTAAAACTGAATACAGGCGATATATCCATCATTCATTATGCTCATCACAATCTACAGTAATGCCCAAAGTAATTGACCACTTAACCACAGCAGAAGAGCCGAGAGATTTCCGATGAATGGCAACAAGCCATATTTCCAAATAAATCCTGAAAAATTACCCATAATTCTGCTGTGGTTAAGTGGTCAATTACTTTGGGCATTACTGTAGGAGACATCATCTTCGAGTCATCGATATTAGTGACGGATTATTCTTTCGCATCTTGTTGTTTTTATCACTACTAAATACTACTTCTCACAAACATATACTGTTCAGGAATGCACTCCATATTTGGAAAATGTTTATTACGTCATGTTGAGAATTCCACGTCGTCGTAGAAATGAAATGTAAGCGAAAGATCTAGAGATGCACACATCTGATTTTCGTCACCTTTTCAAAGAGACTGGACTGTCAAAAATGCTTTATATGCAAATTTAATTGTAATCATTGCACAAATATTGAACTATTTATTTTTTCGGATTAGATCCTTTTCCATCTGAATTCAGTTATGGGCATGTAAAACAGTAATTAGGCTCTTGGAATTATCCCATGAGGATACTTTGGAAAAAAATAAAACAACTAATGATTAATACTACATGTACTGCATACTAGTGTATATATATATTAAAGGATTACACCGGGGTAGTTTTTCTTAGTCATTATCGATGCCCACTAATCAACTGAGTACATTGCCAAAAAGATTTTTGTGATAGGTCGCCCATAACTGAAGTTATGCCGATTCGTGTGATTGAATATTCCATTATGGATTATGCCTTCTGAATCGTGAAAAGTGTCAAACTTGAAAGGCTGTCGCAATTGGCTTTAATCTACTGATTGTTTAGGCCAAAAAAACAATTATTTTTGGCAATTTTTTCTTCTTTCAAATCCATCTAAATAAAGTTTGTAGCATCTATAATGCACCATATTCTAAAAAAAAAAAAAGATAAAAGTTGGTATTATCAATAGCTTTGAATCCAGTTGCTGACATTTCTGACAGAAAACTGGCTTTATATCTGACAATATACCCAAATCTTGATATAAATCTTGATATAAATAATGATACCAGGTAATTATGAAGCGAGTGTTTAAAGACATATTATGGACTTGTTCGGTTACATGAAACTGGTAAGTTAGTATTCAGGCACCATGCCAACATAGCTGAAAATCTGAAGCAAATCGACTATGCTCAAATGAATGTATTTACTTCTAGATTCGGGACGCAACTATTGGCGATAAACTTACGAAAGTGATTTCGCCACGGCATTTCATTAATATATCAGAATGACGGTGTGTGTTGACAATTTGGATATAATATATGTAAAATATAACCACATTGAGGAAGATTATTCTACATTTCTATTTGATCATCCTACTACCGGTAGTACTGGAGTGTTTCACATCACTTTAAGAGTTCACTGCATCATTGCAGTGGCTATCCCATAACAGCATGCTGTGTTTGTAAATCATGAGTTTCCTGTATGTAAACAATATACAACCTGCTATAAAAAATCTCCACCCACCCATAAATACTCAATGTTTGCATCCATACTAGCATTACACCATTTAATGCCTACCTATCACTCATTACTGTAGGAGACATCTTCGAGTCAAAGAAAAGCTTTGTAACCGACACGCCAACCAACTTGAAACATAATTAATACATACATGTATATAGGAATGACATTGCCTGTTACCTACTGGTACATATACATGCATGTGGATATCAAATAAATTACATTTATGGCCACTTCATCATCTACGCCCACTCAGTCACCATATATTTTACAGTATTCTTCATCATTTTACATATATTATATGACGAAATGGAATTCTCAACATGACGTAATAAACATTTTCCAAATATGGAGTGCATTCTTGCACAGTACCGTAAATGTTTGTGAGAGAAGTAGTATTTAGTAGTGATAAAAACAACAAGATGCGAAAGAATAATCCGTCACTATGACGTCTCCTCATTAATGTTGAAAAACTCTATGAAACAATCATACATGTTCAAACTCATTTAAATTATATTAACCCTTTACCCAACAGAAGGGCCCTGTGCCAATGCATTCTCTTATATATGCGAGTCGACCATAGGTCGCCTCGCATATATAAGAGAATGCATTGGCTTAACACATTAAAAATTATAAAATTGTTAAAGAATGTAAGAAAAAATGGTAAAAAGTGTTAAAAAAAGATTTTTTTTTAGGCCAATGCATTCTCTTATATATGCGAGGCGACCTATGGTCGACTCGCATATATAAGAAAATGCATTGGCACAGGGCATAACTGTAACTATCACAATGTGGTCAAGGAGCCGGTTCCAATGATATCCATATTTGTATGGTTCTATTGAGACAGACCGAAGATATTTTAGGCTGTTGAAGCTTTATTTGGCCGGTTTTGGCCGGTTTGTTGGGTAAAGGGTTAACCAACACCCCTTGTGCCCTTCACACATCAAATTGAATTAATAAACGTACCATAATGGACTTTAATGTTCCCTATTTTCGAGGTTGTCGTCGTTCTGGCCATGTTAATTCGCGTTTTTTGGGTGTTTGTTGTCCGTTAACCCTGGTTTTATGTGTTTTGTGAGCATGATTTTCAGTTAATTAGCACGGTGGGGAATAACATGGTTTCGAGTTGACGAGAATCATGCATTCAAAATGGCTGAGGCAATCTAAAACGCGACCCGACGCGAGGAAAAGGGTAATAAACTAAGATACATGTACGACATATTCCATAATATTTTGACAGCAACGAGCAGATGCTATACTATTCTTCAAACAAGCTGATTCCTCATTTATGTCCAAATTCATATTTGTTTGCTCTAACATTCTGACCAAAGTTGTCAGTCGATGGATTCTCCAAGGTTTATGGACTGGTGTATACCACGCACCTCCGACTGGCAACTTTGGTCAGAATGTTGTAGAAAACCACTATGTATTTCCGAACAAACAAGGTGTCAACTTGTTTCAAAAATAAACCAACATATGCTCGCAACAGTCAAACTGCTATGTTTTGTGTCAGTTCCTCGTATATTATGTTTTTGTGCGTTTGATATCAGATGTTATAAAAGGGCACTAATAATTAATTAAATAAAATAATTATTATATATATATGCCAAAATTGCAATCTGGTCAGTGAAAATTTTAAAACGTGGATAAATTGATCCATAGACTAGAAGAGTATAATGAGATAGATGCTGTTGACCTCAGACAACTTAAAGGGGCAAACATGAGCAATAGAGAGCGTTCCTTATGTAGACGAGGCCGATCACGATCGGCAGATGTTAACCCATTCCTTGGTGATAGTAAATTACTATGATCGGAATCATAAATGAGAGTTTTGGTGTTGAATTATAGAGTATACTGTTATGTACTATTATAGACAAATGTACATAACACAAATTATTGGAATTGATGGGTCACTCGCATTTATATAAGAATGCACTGGTACAGGATCTGTAATGCTGCACCACCACAGCCTTGGGTTAAATGTGAAAGGTGACCTGGACATGGAATACTTGGGTTAAGAGAGTCCAATTTTAGTTTACAATGATAATGTATCAAATTATACTAACAATATAGATAAGATAATCCACCTCACTGCTGACCCATTAATATCAGTTATATAGCAGAGCTGTCAACAAATCACAGGAATTGTTTTATGTTGAAAGCTGGCTTCTATATTAAACCAATAACATTTATAATTACCTCAGACCATCTGTACATTGATTGATATCTTCAGCTGTGCAAGGCAGCAAAGATGTTCAAGTCTACTGTTAATATCATGTGATGTGTATTGTTGAATCTTTATTTTAAATTAGATACCATAGCTTTCTTTATCAGATTATCTGCACATTGGCATAAGAGACATCAGAAAATAATATAGCCTTTCTTTTTTTTAAGAGTGAATATTTTTTCGAAAAAGGGCCATAACTCTGTTAAAAAATAGTCTGATCAAACCCATATTCGAACTCGATCTGTCTTTTGTGCTGAGAAATTCATATACAAAATTTTGTTCCGATCAGATAGAAAATATTTGAGTTATCGCACATTGCGTAAAGTGTCTACGGACAGACAGACGGACGACAAGTGGTCAATCCGGACAACGACACTATGTTTACCATACTATGGTGTAATCATTTAAGGCTATTCTGAATTGGCATGCATTTATAATTTAATATTATGTAGATAATTAACAAGAAATCGACCAAATTTAGAAAATGAACATGATTGGCATTGCAAGCTCTTCTGTGTGGCGGTAAGATCTGTTCCATTGCATAATTTCCAGTTTATATTCTCAGAATTCCCAATTATTTCCGTGGGGTTCATGAAGATTTGGCCCCGTGTATTCACTCAAGAATTTTCTAAGTGATATTATTTAGTGACACTTCTATGGAAGAATGGAAACATACACACCTAATGTGACCTTTATGTGACCTAAAGATAAAAGACAAGTAAAAACGACCATTCCCTGAATGAGCAGCATGCCACAATAGACATGGCCTTGACTGATGTCAATTGCAGTTGAAGCAATGGTGAGGAGGATAAACAATGTATGTGTATATTTCTATTATTCAAGGACATCAATCGACCAATCGCTGACTGACATGCACATGTCTTCGTTTGAATTTTGAAATGATTGTTTTGCAGGTTTTTTTTCTTTTATGTTGAAATAAGGTACATGTAAATAGAAGATGTTTATTATTAATCATATTCGATCGAAGTGGAAGCTTTTTCACCGGTTTGTTTGTCAAGTCTGCGACTAAAAACCAAAGAAAAGCTTTGTATCCGACACGCCAACCAACTTGAAACTTTGCAACATATAATACATATATAGGAATGATATTGCCTGTTACCTACTGGTACATGTATGTGGATATTAAATAAATTACATTTATGGCGACTTCATCATCTACGCCCACTCGGTCACCATATATTTTACAGTATTCTTCATCATTTTAAATCAAGTCATGCAGCTTGTCTGCATGAAATGTATCATCAACTCATTTGCATTCAGAGTTGACCTCACAAAATCAAAGCGATCAGTTAGCAATGCTTCTTTGTAAGATGAAAACTGCAAAGGGTTGCCATAGCGGATTGCCAAAGCCAAACAATCTGAATTAAAGAGGGTGATTAAAACGGGAATAAATGTACTTTGATTGGGTCTGTTTTTTCTGCTCATTTTTTTTCATTTGTCCGATTTCGTTTGGTCTTGGAAGTTATTAGTAAGTTTACATCTGCGAAATTCAAAAGTCAAATTCCTTGACCGAAAACATGAGGGCATCAGTCACAACAAGACATCTAGCACATATAAGACAGCAAGAAATCTTGACCCATGCTGTGATAACAATAACCGGATATCCATTTCAGCACTATTATACACACATACTTGTATCTATACACACGGGCCTGAGGTCAAGTAAACATGCAAGAGTAGTCACTCTTCACCCACGAGGAAAACACAGCAAGAGCATTTATTTGCTCCCGTAATTCAGAACACGTGTGTAATATTGCACCCATACTATAATCGTAAGTAGGGTTTTTCTCAAACAAAATGTCATTGTGGAATAGACCTATGTTCAGTTACACTTCAAAATGCCATAGTTGAACAGAGATGGTAAAATATCTAAATAAACCTTAAAATAGTTCAATATTGAATCTCCATATTTTGAGAAGAGGGACGAGTGCGAATTTTTGCACCTGTGAATTGAAAATTACGAGTGCGTACAGGTGCGAGAGCAATGGGAAGGACTGATACCAAATCCATACTTGTAGTATGCCAACTCTTAAGAGGATCTGACAGGGATGATCTTGGCTATATATGGGAAAGGGCCCGGGGGCCATGCAATTGGGAAAAAAAAGGATACCGTTGCGGAGAAAATTGGGATACAAGTGTATTCGAATTGAAATAATTACACTATCAAATGAATTTCAATTACATGTTACTAGATTTCTGTTACTACTCAGCGTCCGTGGAACAGCCTCATTCCCCTCGCTGATGATCTGTTTGAGACATACATGTACATGTATCAAAGACAATAGCAATCTGTCGAGAAAAAAAAAATCTGTTTGCAACAGGAGTTCGGGGGTTAAACAGAATACTGGTGAAAAGGCGGGTCATTTGAGCACAGTATGTAACTCGTACAGCGTAACCCTTTGAAATAAAAGCACCAGAACTACAATGTAATGTTTGATGTGCAGTAAAATATTAATATTATATACAGCCTATTGTATAAATACACAAATGAAAATGTCGTGGTAACATCAAAGAATACCGGACTGGCGAGTACGGAGATTTTTGTGCACGTGGATGAAACTACTCATGCATGTAAAACGTCAAGACGTACGATGGTGTACGTAAACAAGAGCCTGCTCGTGTTACAGAAGTTTTGCTTCTGTTTACATAAGGCCAAAAAAAGAAACGTCTCTGTTTCCGGTACCTGGCCTGGCTGAGATTTTCTTGCCGGCCTCAATTTTTTTTTAATTTCCACGAAGTCCATAGTAACCTGTCTGTCTGAGTTAATGGCTATGTTTTTTCCCCAATACCAACAGCAGAACTAACCACCAATCGCATACACACCTGACGCATGTGTAGGCCATGTGCGCGATCGCGCATTCTTGATATAAATAAGACAACTAGGTCGGCCATGCTACGCAGTGAATACCGTGGCGTAAATCAAACTCTACCCTGACGAGTCACTACGGAAATCCCCCCGTCTTTTGTGGGCTGTGTACACTGCTGTGTATTTTAAAAAGTACAATGTATTAATTATACCGGTAGCTCCCTTAACTTCCTTCGCCTAATTGGGGGCAAAACTTGCATGAAAGACCATCTGACTGTTCGCGACAAAATTAAACAGTGAAAAGCATGTGCGTTTTTGGCGGGAAAATGACAGTCCGTATTACGTTATCAGTCCTGGAAATTAGCATCGTCAAAAGCCGAAATCACCATCACCATTGACAAGACGAAATCGTCATCAAAGATTAAAATGCATTGGCATCCTTGAATATTCACATAAACCCGATTTTAACCCACTTTAAATAAACAACTGTGAATGACACAACAACTGGGTCACTGTCACCAACCAAGCGCATCAGTGGGTCACGTGAATAAACTCTAACTATTTACGAGACTCTCTTTGATGTTTTCCGACCAAGCAGCAGATACCACTGACAGAAACAACTCGCACTGTATGCCACTACCGGTATTAAACACACATTTCTGATCATCTGATGTGCATACATGTACTGCATGTAAGGATTATTTAATAACTTGCTGTTATGTAATTACACTGAAAGTTGGAAGGTAATCAATTCTGCTATTTAAAACTTTCCGTGATTGAAACAAAATAAGTCGGAAATAGGTGACTTTAAACCACAATACAAGTTAGTGATTTGGTAATATGGACAAGTTGTCACTGAAAAATAATGATCATCTATGAAGAGAAATAAGAGGGGATGAAAATACAATAGGTTTTATTGAAATGGCAAGTATTTATTCCATAAAACGATCTTTGTCAACACCAACACCTGGAAAATTGCGTCAGCAGTGATGAATAGAATGCCATAAAATGTGTAACCTCAGGCCCAATCTACACCAGAGATATTCAGGGGAAGATTGGAACAAAACATGTTCATTCCCGATCAGATGCTACTGTTGCATTGTGGGCTGGTAGTTGCATGGACTACATGTATGTAAGAGGAATAACTCTAAACCCATGGCCATAGCCTAATACATTGAATTTTCACACTGGAGCACATACTAGAGCTAGAAAATATCTTTAACACCTAATACATGACATAATAGTCCAGCAAGCTGAATAATATATTACCAGTTAGCATGTATAAAAGCATGCCAATTTTATAATACATGTTAAAAGGGTGTACTACACTATTTTATCACTTTCAAATGGCCGGTTAAAAAAAAAAAAACCCTGCCTGCCTACCTGGAAAATTTTCCCCATGTAATCGGAAACAGACATGTTTTGTTTTTTTGGCCTAAGTAACATAACACAGCTCAATTCTATTGGTTAATCACACAAATTATATAAACGCTCTTCATTATTCCCATATCAGGAAAACAGTAACAAATAAAACTCTTTATGTTCACCATATCCGGATCTAAACAAAAGCCAGGTTCTGTAACTTTTTTTGCTTTTGTTTACATAACAAAGGAAAAACATTTGACAATAACATACTGTTTATGTCATATTTCTGATTGGTATAAGAACAAAGTCTGTCTATATTTTACTATTCTTTCTGTTTATGGCGGTTTTGGATGGAGGTGAATATTATAACAGCATACCCAACGCCCAGGCCTTTAGATTACCCCAAACCCACGACGTTAAACATTGTGCCCAAAATAACGAAAATGCGCCCAAATTAAATATATTTTTATTTTTTATTTATTTTTTTATCTTCAACCGAAATTTTAATAACAGACATATTAAGTTACACTGAAGAACATTTTGCAGCACATGTGACCACAGTTGCTGGACATAAAGTCCCCCAAAAAACAGGTTTTAATTGCATTTATAAAATCTATCACATAGCTCTTAGTGATACCTGTATGTTTTATAAATGCAAATAAAACCTGTCCCCCCCTGGACATTATGTCCAGGAACTGTGATGTGACTAAACTCACATAAATTCTGATAATTATATGTATACAGTGACAGTGGAGTGGAGATTAACCTGGTTTACTTTCTGAAGTTTCTGTGTTCATTATGTTGATAAAATAATTTTGAAAATACAGTGATGCCCAAAGTATATGCATGCATACAGATAATCACAATTTGTTATCTAAAATGTGACTAAATTTACCAACCTGAATAGCACAATATAAGGCTTCAGAATGCCCCAGTTTCACTCTCAGAGCTTTGCATTTTCAAAAATTTCCCGGGGGAATACCCCCAGACCCCCCTACAATGGGAGGGGGACACCCCTCCCAAACCCACCCCGACTCATGCCTACGGCCTTCAGGATATGCCTGTGGCATATCGTGCTGGGATTTAAATTAGTTCCCGTTGTGCCCAAATTAGACTAATCTAAAGGCCTGCCAACGCCGCCCGTATCTTTAAAGGCATCATTTGCATAATGTTTCGGGATGATCAGTAAGGATATTATTACGCAGTCAATAACTATATTGAAAATATTGGGAAATCTAAATCCGCTCAGTTACGACTTACTCAGGGCACTTAGGCCAAACTAAAAAAGATCTGGGTATCTGGTGACCTGCCCGCCCCTATTCAGGTGTCCCCGACCATTTTCATTTTATTGATTTTGCAAAATTAGTTCGCATCCAATTTTATTTTCCTTGTAAACTGATTCATTTCTGAAAAAATGGACACATCGCATGTACTGTTAAACAGGATACTATACCAAACTTCAGTTAGGTCACAGCTGAATCAAATTAATTTGTTCATGTTTTATTCAATAAAACAATAATTTACACTACATGTATATTCTAATGTTATGCACTTAAGTTTTATCATTTTATAGTACATTACAAACAAGGAGAAGTCCGGGAGGGGGGAGTATTCATATTTATTTTAAGCATTTCTTGCATGTCACCAGAAACACAGGTATATATTTTTTTGGCCTTGCCTACCCCGCTGGACAAAACAATTGTCCATTGCCACTGCGGTGTACTTGCCGTTTGGCCGCGGTGTCAGAGTTTGTAACTGCAGTTGAGCACCCCGGCCAAACGGCAAGTACACCGCGGCCGAACGGCAAGTACACCGTGACCGAACGGCAAGTACACCGAGGCCGAACGGCAAGTACACCATGACCGAACGGCATGTACACCGGGGTTAGATTTCTGGTTTGTATCGTTTTTTTTTCCGAGTATTTTATAGTAGAAATATAAGAAGGCTCTGTTGTCAAATATAAAAAAATAAAATCATGCATCGATCCCGTGCATGCAATCACGTCAACATACAGTCATACACCTGTCAATCATCGAGGATTAGTTTGTGAGATTTTATTCTCTGCTCTAATTGGTTGGCTGTGGGAGGAGTTTACCGATATTTTGTTCTAATGTGGTATACTTTAACACCATAACCGAGAATGAGCAAATTAAATTATTCCCATGTTTTTATTCGAGTGGCTATTTATTATTATTTTTAAATATGGGCAAATGAGCATATTAAATAAAAGTGTAATATTCTCGATCCATAGGTGGCAAATCCATTGCCCAGTGAAAATTAACTGCGAGCACCAGAAACTGGATATGTGCGACATTTTACGATTTCCTCTATAATACCACGGTATGCCATCCGAGGATGAACTGAACGAGGATGAACTGAACAAAGATTACACAAACAGGTATCTGAATTTTAAAAACACGCACAGCGATGACATTATATATTGACAAGTATAGTATACATCATTGTTGGAAAAAGTAACTCTGCAGTATTCGCCAATATAAAAATCGGAGAACCACGAACTCGCGTTTTGAAACACCTCTACAGCTACTTTTGTTTTCGGTGACGGAAGTACATTCTCAGTTATTCCCGTTTCGTTGATCAAGCGAAAATAAATGGGAAAATGATAAAGTGGGACATTTATTTGAGACCAATAAAATGGACATAGGTCGGGGTAGCCCGGCTGGGTAGGGGTGGACTGGATAGGGGAAAGGCGCATATTATTCATGTTGGCCTAAAAGGGAAGTGGTGCGCTCAGGCTGGTGCGGTGTTTCCCGGAAAGCCGATTAATTTAGCACAATTATAATCATCCAATATCCGGTCTATTGCAAATCCACATAAACGAACCATGTGGTCACTTTTATTCAATGGATGTATAAACCATGCATCATCTTATTTTGTTATATATCCATAAAGTACTGTTTACGTATATTGCCAGAAAAAAGTGAGTGAAACCCTTGATATTATATTGACCGTATATTGTTAATCGCCGTTATTTTTGCGCACATCTGTATCTCTCAAATGCCAGGTGCATGCGAATTACGTCAGCATTATTCAGAAATTGGGCACGAGGACTGTGTAGCAATTGAAATGATTTAATAAGCTACATGTACATCGTAACTGTTGTTTGAGTGAACTTGATTACATGTCACTTTCTCCTCGATATTCCCTTTCAAGTTTCATCAAAGGTTCATTGGCATGCTGCAGCGGCTTTGTCTTTAAAGTAACTACGGTATCAGCTGACAGTATTGAAAAGATTTGAAATATTTAGGTTCATAAAATCTTCGCGAGCGAAAAATACCTTACCACGCACAAACGCTCTTTATTTTTCATTGTGAAGAAAATTCTGGCTCAGATTTTTATGCATTCAATGGCCGGCAGTAAATTCCAAAAAGGAGGTCCACGTGGGTGGATGTAGTCAGGATATAATTTCAAACCAAATAATATTTTTAATAGAAGGTCAGCCGACCAGTGTCCCCCAAAAATGTGACAAGTCGACGCCGCTTTGTTAAAGAAATTTTTAAAAAATGTTGAAATGTTCTAAGTCGGAAGGGTTAATAATTCTGTAAAGAAATAATTTTTCCATCATCTATATACATGTTGCACATCTCCAATATGTGGGTAACAATACTCTGAAGTTTCAAATATCTACGATCAAAACTGTAGGAGGAGTTGATTACACCATGAAGGTACCCTCATACAGAAAATTATAAAAAATGTTTTTCAAAGTCGAAAGGCCCATAACTCTGGGAAAAATCATTGGATCAAACTCAAATTCGAACTTGACCTGTATTTTGATATCAATGACTCACAAAAAAACGGAATTTTCAATTGAACAGTCCAAACTTGAGTTATCATGTGGAAACCAAAGAAAAAAGTAGTAAAATTGAATTTTCTAAGTCGAAAAAAGTCGATAACTCTAGGATAAATCATCGGATCAAACTCAAATTCGAACTCAACCTGTACCTTGATATGACTGATCCACATAAAAAAAAGTATTTGCAATTAAAGGATCCAAACTTGAGATATCATCTGGAAACCGAAAAAGTGAGAAATTTTCTAAGTAAAAACAAAAGTTGAAAAAAGGGAAATAACTCCATAAAAGAACATCGGATTAAACCCAGAATTGCAGAGCACCTGTGTGCTTGGTTGAGACACCTACTAGTACAAGTTTCAATCAAATCGGATGATCATTACTGGAGTTATAACTCCGGACGGGACGCAGCTGATTACAATAGTCCCCAAAAATAAATTTTTCGGGGGACAATTAATGGGGAAAAAAATATATATATTTGAACAAGAGAAAACAACATCACAATAACAAATATTTAAACATGGGCAAACAAACAGTTCAAAGGAGGATGCGACAACAAACCATAATCATTTTATAATCAGTCTTACAGTAAATGGCAGGCCGGTGAGTCAATTCTCTTATGATGAAGATGTCACTTGTGCATGGCATTCCAATGCTTACTTCTCAAATAGACCCGTGCTGTCAAATCTAGAGGGAGCTTTTGTTGGCAACATCACACTTCTGTGTCACCTAATAATTAAGGACGGGGGCCTCTTCTAATCAGGACGGATTTTGACACCTTGATTTTATGACAGTATACCGGTAGGACGATGACTACTTACAAGATTATCACACCTTGTCACCAGACGGATTAGATCTCAAACATAACAGCTCGTCTGGCTGATGGTATTTAAACAATGGGCTCAATCAAACCACATTTATGGTGCCCTCTGTTTTTCAACATCATTCTAAAAATGGCAAGTACACCGCAGTCGAACGGCAAGTACACCACGGCCAAACAGCAAGTACACTGTGGCCGAACGACAACTATACCTCGGCCGAACGGCAACTACACCGCGGCCGAATGGCAAGTACACCGTGGCCGAAAGACAAGTACACCACTGTCGAACGGCAAGTACACTGCGGCACAACTGCAGTCAGCCAGTGGAGCCGCGGTGTAGTTGCATTTCGGCCGCGGTGGCAATGCAAACCGCACCGCGGTTAAGTGGACACTTGCTTTGCCCAGCGGGGTAGATGTCAAGGTTCTAGGAGTGCAGAATGGTGTGTTCCATAATGAATGCTACATAATTATGCAGTTTATATCTCGATCTCCCATCTGCTAAATGAGATATAGAAATATAGTCCATCTTTTGAGGACTTCTTTGAATATATTAGAAAAAGTTACAGGAATCTACCGGTGTGGGAGGGTTCGATAATTTATTGAATCTTTGCAATGATTTTGAATTGAATTGAACCTTTTGCATGATTTCACATCAAATCGTTCCCAGTCCTGAGCTTAAAACAAACTAACATGCTTATCACGAAAACATAACATAAGCAAAATTCTCTCTCACAAAGTGCGTTTTGTGGATACTATCATATTCATACTATCATTATACTATACCATTAGAATATTTTTGAGCCACCCTTTTTGAGTAACCTTTATTTCTAAATTATACCTTACATAGGGTGCCATCCATGCCATTAAAATAAACTCAAATCATACCAACTTTGCACAGAGATCATATATCTGATAAACAACCATTTATATCTATACTTTACATCCGTAGAATGACCAAAAATAATACGGTTAATCCACAGAGTTGGTTCAATTTATCAGTTCGTTGACAAAACCAAAAATAATCTGAAAATGTTTTAGAAGTGAGGTTAGGGTTGGGCGGTATTGACGTTTTTAAAAACCGTGATTTTTCCAAAATAACACTGCGATATACGGTTTTATTATATGACTACCACTAATCCCTTACAAATACCACTATTGTTTGGCGAAAACGATTGTCTGGTCGTGAGCCGTATCGGTATTCTATGAATTCCGTATCAGTATCCTTTGAATTCCGTATCAGTATCCCGTGAAATTAGGTCACCGGAAGTTGGGAACTATTTATCAGGTATGTTCGTTTGAAGCGTAAACGGATCTGTTCTATTGTCGCGGGATGGTGTAACGAAGTAGTTTTGCCCTTTGTGACATGGGATGAACCAAAAATGTGTCATTATCATATAATAAACGCTTTATCGGTACAGTGAAGTGATATGGCTGCAGTATCACGTCTCGTTGACGATGTCAGATCGCCAACTCGGCGTGATACTGCAGCCCATATCACTTCACTGTACCGATAATGTGTATTTATTGAATATTATTATACTATTGAAAAATATCACGTAAAATAAAATTTTAAACGAGAGATATAACACTCCGGGTTTTCGTTATTAGGGATTAAAATTCTACACACTATCGCCAAGCAGTAAATTATAAAATATTCTCAGAATGGCACGTGTCCATTATATAAAGTTCCTGCATTCTGGAATACGCAACAACATTGAGTGAATTACAGGCTCAAGTTATCCTGATCACTCCATTGTTTACATTTCAGCACGCGATTCACATTCCTGTGACGTCATAGCTAAGCACTTGCTCATAGGTTGACAGAGGACCTAGTAGAATTGGGCCAAGCTGGTTCATTCTGGGCTGTCTATCACACACAATGAATTACGGAACATTTTAAATTAACTTTTGAACACGGGATTTAGTTAAGGGGAGAACTTTATTCATCTATTATCATAATAATGAAATAATAATAGCAAGGTGAAAAGGAAGGGAGACAATGCAGCTCAACTATATTTAAAATTGGGGTTGATGGTAGCGAGGTAACGTCCCAAGTGATATACTTCGACCAACACCTGCGGGTCACATTCTGCGTCTGCAAATACTCAATGGCGGGCTAGTTGAATGAATGTCACGAATTTGTCAGTCAACCCGAGTCAAATTTTAAGATATAATTGAACGACAAATACCGCCGAGTCGAAAAGTTTGGACGAAAATACCGCCCAGCCCTAAGTGAGGTTACTATCGGTCCTTTATTGTGTACACCTAATTTCTGTGGTGTTTTTGGTCAAGTTCAACTAGTAAAACTCATTACTCAGACAAGGAGGCCAGAATAACATATCCATTCAAACATGGCCTACATCTAATATTGTACTGGGTGTTTTCCTATTTATACTATGAATGTATTGATTAGAAATAAAATTAGAATGTCTACATGTAGTTATGAGGGACTGACAATGCATTGATAACCATGGATCCACCTGTTGTTGTTCACTGACAGTGCCCAGCCTACTCTTGAGTCACAACAAGTGACTCAAATGAGTCCTTTTTTGACTGCCCAAATAATCAAATTCAATTTATGTTTTTCTCAAATCTAAGCCAAGAACATGATTTAATGACAATGACAACAAAGACAGTATTACGGCTTAACCACGATTGAGATATATGGACGGTCTGAGAAATAGCAAGATAGGCGTTATCGACAGAATTGACTTTTTTCTCACAAAGTCATTGTTCTGTGAACAAAACAATCGCCATGTTTTGACTCGAAAGGAAACTTGTTTTCAACATCCTAAATTCGATTCAAAAACGAACGATCGACAGATATCGCGAAAATTTGAAAACCCTAACATATATGGTGGATATATCAGTAAATAATTATCATTATATACCTGCTCATTTACTTACTATTCTTAATATAAACTTAGGGAAGACATGTGCCGTCCTATAACACCGCCATCACAAAGAACCTTGTAGCCTCGATATGAGCACGTGTGAGTAATTTCACGGAGGCGCGACCTCTGGTGGAAAGCAGGTGCGCGTTGGTAATGTCAAACTGGCTTTGTTGGAGTTAGATGAACTCTTTGGGATCAATAACATTAATTTTACTCATCGACAATTAGTAATCAACTTCAACTAATCAGATACGAGTTTATTGCTGTTCAACAGAGATACGTATACGAATTTCACCATGCGAAATGCTGTCACAAGTTCCAAACATTACCAGAGAGTTGTGATCAGGCTAATTAACGACCGAATTTGTAGCCTTATTGTGACTGCATTATAGATAGACATAATTTGACATATGTGCCTATAACCCACATATGAGGGTGTCAACACAGTCAGGGTACACACAGACACAAGAATATAAGTTAAAACAGTCTAAAACTGAGAATATTAATCCTGATTATCAGATAAAGGCACGCATATAGGAATATGCTAATAACTCTTGGGCCCCATGCAAATAAACATACATGCATGCATATGGGGTGGATTCCGGTGGAATAATAGTATATATAGGCCTACGCGATGGCTTTTCCTCACAAATAAATTATAGTTCAGGGTGGGGATTATGGCAAGCCGTTTTCACATTTTCGTTTGATTTAGACTTAAGTCCAATTATTTGGACTTAAGTCCAAATACCACATAATTGTGAATTCGGCGAGGAATTGGACTTAAGTCCAATTGATTTGGACTTAAGTCCAAATACCGATATTTTCATCTATTTGGACTTGTGTCCAATTCCTCGCCGAATTCACAATTATGTGGTATTTGGACTTAAGTACAATTCATTTGGACTTAAGTCCAATTCATCTGTATAAGAAACACCCCCATCAGATATTAAGCAGGTCTGGTTTTGCTCATAGGGCGGAGTTGTGGGAAAATGGCCGTTTACATTTGGGTCTAATTCTTGTTGATCTTGTTAATTGTTACCTTTCTCAACATATATAATGAATCAGCTCGATGTGGACCAGATCCTATCAACAATTTTGACTTTGAAAATCGAGCAAATTATACAAATAAGACACTTAGTAAATGCAATAAACGAAACTGCGTGTAGCCTACACTACATGCTGTCAAATAACAATTGAATCAAGTCGTGAATTAATTTTACTTCATTCATGCATGCAGTTAGCATTTATTAAGATGCCAATTCGGATTCGAAACATTTTCAATCTCGGCATGCCGAAAACAAGCCACGTGGCAAAGGGGACGTACGGAGTTAGTCTTGGAGTCAGGAATGCCCTGGTTAGTACGGAGTTTGACTGTCAATCAAAACTTGCAGGAATATACCATTACAAAGAAGGGGACTATCGTTTCAAACCAGATGAATTGGACTTAAGTCCAAATGAATTGGACTTAAGTCCAAATCAATTCACTAATTTGACTTAAGTCCAAATAATTGGACTTAAGTCCAATTGATTTGGACTTAAGTCCAAATCAATTCGCTAATTGGACTTAAGTCCAATTCATTTGGACTTAAGTCCAATTATTTGGACTTAAGTCCAATTATTTGGACTTAAGTCCAAATAATTGGACTTAAGTCTAAATCAATCAAAAATGTGAAAACGGCTTGCCATACGGGATAATGGGATAATATCAAATTTGTTCTTTGGTTATCGGTATAAGAACCAATAGAAGCTGCATGCATGTCTGTGTTATATATAGCCCTTGTCCGATTCTTCTTAATAAACATTGTGCAACTGTTCACATTGAATTTGAAATGGTTATATGAGTCGTTGGGAATGAAATGAATAAAATTATAGGGGCCGGACCAAAAATAAGCAGCATAGGGACTACAGTCAGTACAGTGGCGATTTCTACTAGAAATTTAACATATTATATTAAACGTATATAGTACCGGTACGTGTGCGAGCCCTAAATACTTTCTCTTTTTTCGACCGAGCCATATCATTTAAATAAGGATTAGGGGCCTAACTGTCATGTGGACTGTTTTTATGGAGATGTGGGCTACGTGAGCGCCGACCAATCAGAATGCTGTATTTAGTGATGACAACACTTAGTATGTAAATATTGTACGGTATAAAACCCACTGTGGGGGATATGCTCCTCGATATCTCATTCCGCCCGAGCAAAATTCCGATTCCGAGCGGTAGGCTATAAGTTCCGATTCCGTGAAAGTTTTGCTCGATTTTCCACGACAATGTTTACTAATTGGTGTATATCGTTGAAGCAGCTCCTGTGATGACAGATTCAAGTGAGAGGACTTCTTTCTAAGATATTTTACTCTTCACTTTCTTATTCGTTAGTCCCATATATAGCACGCGCTGAACCAACTCAGAAGGGTTTGCTCACTTAAAGGTGGATTATCTCTTTGTAAACATGTATTATATAGTTACCGGGGTATAAAATATTAGATTTGAATCGAAGACTCCTGTCCGGAAATGCTTCTATCGATTAATATTAATTTTATTTCGAATATTTTCTGGTCTAACGAGAGGCCGATCACGATCGGCAGATGTTTAACCCATACCTTGGCGACAGCGATGAGCTATTTTCATATATCCTTACCCCATCCTTTTCATGAGTGCAAAACTTTAAACAATTCACACCTTACTATTAATTCACAAGTGAAATCACACTTATTGGGCACCTTGCTCACATTAACACAATGTTAACAGACGTGGCTTTGATTTCAACCTGAACCTATTAGTGACTCCAACACAGATACATGTTTGTCTTATAGAGTTATAAGTCTAATTAAGTTCAATCCATAGTCGGAGAGAAGCACCATAGCTGTTAAATATCAAATAATTAAGAAATTAGGTAGATAAACATCATAGCAACTCAATTTATCTATTTATTACATTGGAACATGAGACATTACATATTGTGTGGGTTTTTTTTATTATCATTGCTATTTTTTTGTTCATAATATCTTGTGTCAGCTGCATATTAAAAATTCATAGCAACCTATTAATATTTCACCACTAAAAAACAATCAATACCTGATCAACTATAGAAGTGAGGGATGTATAGACCTGGATATAAAATATGATTGCTAATGATTGGATATAAATGTTAATTTTCTTGTAAGTTGATCATTAGAAAAATATGTTTGTGAACAGTTTAAATATAATTAAAGTTAAGGTTTATAATATTATCACAACCATTCGATCGATACCAAAATCTATACAGGTGAAGAATGTGTCATGATTATCACAGATGTGATTATTTATAGAGTAATCATGCAAAAAATATTTAGCTATCACATTGTGTCAACAGGATTGGTGAAGGATGTTAATATATTTAAGCAAATAAACCAAATGACCCTCACTATGCAGGTTAGAGGTGTGTTATCATAAACTGTGCCAGAACTATAAACATAATCAATGGAAATATTTGAGTTATCAAATTGGATAGTAAGGGGTTAATCTTACCCAAACTAATGAACTGATAAACACAGAGTAGTCAACAAAATGCATGTCATTGGATTTAGAAACCCATACAATAAGTCAGTCTCAAGAATCCCAGCACTGTTAATATTATCCTGTAGCCCAAATGCAATTGAGGGAATTTCAAAATAAGACATATCCTCTAATGATGAATTTCAATTGGTCATTTCTTGAAACACTGACTGAACCTGGCTCAAAGTTAAAGTGATAATTTAATATATGTCTATCAGATAATATGAGTCAATCGAATGGGTTAATTTTAATCCCAAATTCATGCAAATTAAAAGTGGATCACCATCAACATGTACATAGAATAGGAGAATGATCAAATAAAAAACATCAGAAGACCATATGATGTGTGCAGAGTGTTAATCATTTTCAATGACATCATATGATGGAACTAAGGAATGCTGTATTAATTATTTTCTAAGTTATAACAACAGTGTCTCTGTAAACAATAATGCCATGAACTGCATGGTTTCAACAGAGAACAGAACTGGAATAAAGAGTCTAACATCAATCAAAGTTTGACAGATGTTTATATTAAGTCTGCAGTCACCAGTGGAACTATCAGGTCACTGTGTCCAAAGCAATAAATTATCTCCTTCCAATAACACAGGTGTGTCTTGTTCTATTCAAATTTAATAGTGCATGGAAAAGATGTATGAATTATAAAGGGCCATAACTCTGTTAATATATACCGGATCAAACCCATATTCGCACTTGATCTGTATTTAGGGGTCAGAAATTCATATACCAAAATTGGTGTCGATCAGATGAAAAATATTTGAGTCATCCTGGCTTGGATGAATTATATTTAAAAACAAGAGTGGAAAGGGTTAACTAAACAATACCAAAATCCATACAGATGAAGAACGTGCTAAGAAAGACCTAGGTAAGAAATATGAGGCAGATCAGAAGAAAATTGTTTGACTTTGATGCATCAGATAGCATTTGTGAGCAGGGTTAATTATTTTCTAAACCGATCAACCAATCAATGTCAATGACATTTTTTTTATTATTATTATAAAAGTTAAAATTAATTTGTTTTTTAAGAAATCGATTTTTTTTCTCGAAAAAGGGTCATAACTCCTTTAAAATAAATCGGATCAAACCCATATTCGAACTCGATCTGTATTTTGGGCTGTGAAACTCACATACCAAATTTGGTTCCAATCAGATAAAAAATGTTTGAGTTATGGCAGAATGCGTGAATTCTAAGTTGAAAAAGGGTCATAACTCTGTAACAAAATCTCGGATCAAACCCAAATTCGAACTCGATCTGTATTTTGGGCTGAGAAACCCATATACAAAATTTGGTTTCGATCGGATAAAAAATGTTTGAGTTATCGCATTACTCGTAAAGTGTCTACGGACAGACAGACGGACAGACAGACGGACAGACAGACGGACAGACAGACAGACGGACCAACGACGAGTGGTCAATCCGGGCAACGACACTATGTTTACCATACTATGGTATGGGTAAACATAAAAAGGTGTGTTTGTTCAGCTAACGAACAATAGTGGTTACTGTTATCATAGACCAGAAATTATATTGTGCAATTTTGTCACAAATAAACGTTAATTATACTCATTATCGCTTATATCTGTGGAACAAAACAATACAAACAATCAATCTGTGACATTTGACATTCGCTGCGTAGCCGTAGGAACAGCCCAGTGCTCTATATCGCAATACGGTCTCATCCGAATGGTCGGTTCTAAAAATAGTAACATAAAGGGGCCCGATTTAATATTCGAAATAAAATCAATATTAATTGATAGAAGCTTTTCCGGACATAGGTCTCCAGTTCATATCTATTATTTTATACCCACGCAACTATTTAAAATTTGTTATTTAAAGAGATAATCCATCTTTAAATCCACACACAAAGAACAAAAGTATTGCGAACAAATGTGAATTTCTAAGCGAAAGAGATAATGTTTTGAAGAACAAATAGCTTATCTGTGTCCGCAAGTTTTTACATCCCATCGTTACTTTAAAAAGGCAGTTGATCAAAATACGCGATTTTAGCCTGACATATAACGCACATTTTCAGCGTTCCGATTCCAACATAGATAACTGTTTTTATATATCGTAATCCAGTTAATTGCTTCATTTTTCTGGCTCCACGGCCGTTCTATATGATGGTAAATTGTCCTGTAATGATTTACTGAGTACAACGAATTAGTATCTGAAACTACGAAAGATCTAAAAAGTCACTGCATGGTGTTGCATGATTTTGATGCGAATTGTTTTTAATTTTCCTATAATATCTTGAGGTATTTTTTTTAAAAGACGAAACATACATTACATGTATATGGGAAACAAAATTGACATTTCATAAATAATTGAGCTTAAAGGTACTCAATCCGATTCGATGGTCCACATAGCATCATATTCCAATTTTAAATGCTGCTCTTCTTCCGCAATTTGGTCCGAGACCGTCTTCTTGTCGACCGTTTACTGGGTCACTAAAAATGATCGGTGGTGAAAATTAATAGATTTCAAAAATCGATATCTGATCACTGTGAACTTTGATGGGTGGGTTGTATGCATGAGAGTGCTAATTGGTCTTAATTGGAATTAAAAGTCTTCCTTATTGCGAATAAGCACAATTAGTCACATTACATAAACACCCTGTAATTCAAATGGTGTAGTCCATAGTGCAATGGGTGGAGTTTATTGGTGACCTGGTGACTGCATGACCACACGTAGGGCTATTAGGATTCAACTATTTGCACAGAGGGGTGATCTCATGAGGGAGATATTAATTGTGCTTAAGTGCAATACGGATGAGGAACCAGAGATGTAATTGCGCTTAAGCGAAATAAGAAATCTCTAATTGTGCTTTAAAAGCGCAATAAGGGAAAATCTAATTGAGCTTAATCACAGTAAGAGAAGATCTTATTGTGCTTAAGCGAAATAATGAATATATAATTGCACTTAAGCATAATAAGAGAAGATAAATAAGGAGTCTCTATTGTGTTTATGCGCAATATTTAAGGAATATTCTTATTATATGCTTTAAGCAGTTAGGGTCTTCTTATTGCGCTTAAGCTTAATTCCTTATTGCCCTTTAACTTAATTATTTATTAAATGTCAATTTGGCTTCCCATATATGTGTACATTATATGCACAAAATAATGTGCGCATGTAATATATTAGTCAGTAGAAGTACTATACTACCTTAATATACAACATTTTAGTAAAAGTGTCAGGGGGGGGTCTGGAAAAAAATTGCACATATAGGGCCCAAAAAGTTTTTTTCCGACCTCGAGGGATCCACCACCCCATTTTTGCAAAAAAAATATTTTTTTCCTCCAAAATTTTGGGGACCCACCCCCCGTTTCTCATGTTTTTATCAAAATTTCAGAGGTTTTTTTTAGCCGTTCTTCAATAACTGTGTTAACTGCCTTACTAATTGGTAAACACAGATCAGAAAAACGAAAAATATACTGTATTTCCATGTGTTTCCTGGTGTTTTCAGTATCTAACAACATTATTAATTAAGCATTGTGTATATAGGTACACTATATGTCACAAATTGCCCTAGACCCCATTATAGCCTTAATATATCGAGTGTGTTGTGTCTGACAGAGAACACTGGCCAATGTAAATAGTGGTAAACAGGTCAGGGGTTCCACAATTATATGTGCATGGTCAAAGAACTCTTTAGTCTTATCCAACGGGATGGGGTGGGGAATTGTTTTTTGGTTAGGTATACACATAGATATATGGTTATTATACTGCCCGATATTAGTCGGCGGGTATATAGTTGACGTCTCGAACCGTCTGTCCGTACAAACATTTTGAATTTTAACTCAAGAGTCAGTTGTCATATTTGATGCCCTATGGCATGGTGACGGACCAGAAATGGGGGACGAATATGCATAATATCGCGGGTTGTGACCACCAATGATTACCAGAGTTATGGGCCCTGTTCGACTTTATGAAATTCAGTCCATACAAAGTTTTTGCAATATAAGTTAAGTGTCGGTTGTCAAATTTTGATGTGGTTTGGTATGGTGATAGACCAGAATGAAGAATTGAATGTCATTTCTCAATGCATCTGAATGCATCACATTATTTCAGTTCATCTATTTGTAAGTGATAACAGTATACAATTGGTATTTTAGTTTCGTCTTGTTGAGCTCCCAGATGAAGTTCGGAAATTCAATGAGAATAGCGTCACCTTCATTTGGGATTGTCTGAGCAGTAAACAGTAATGTCATTCATCACAACCAATTCAGTTTTATTTGGATAATTGTTGCAAATTAACATTACTAGCAATCATTCAAGATGAGAAATAACCAGAAGGAATGAATTTGATTACATGCCAGAACAAGACAGTATTTCAGACATTAGAAATTTATGAGATACCCTTTTAAATTTCATGTTATGCAACAATCAGGTTAATGATATCTACTAGTAGTCATCATTGAGTATTCACCATGTAGTATCCAATTTGTGATAGAGTTTTTTTGTTTTATTACTTTTATTCAGATAATACAACTGGGTAATATATTAATTTTGTTACTAAATATTTCTTCCGTTGATCATAAGTTTCCTGAACGTTAATACGGTGGTCCACTGTGAAGTGATCCGGGATACTGTGAAATCCAGAATGTTGCTAAATCTGAGTCTAAAGAGTCTCTTTAGCTGATTATATAGCCCTATACCAACAGTCATGGTACTAACATGCTTACAAACAACATTACATGGTCAGTACTTGTAAAGTGTTTGAAAAAAACCCATTTTGGAAAAAAATTACAAGCACCATTTTTTCCGCCTCTGGACCACCCACCCACCCCGGCCCTATATACGGATTTTTTTTGCAGAACCCCCCCCCCCTGACAGTGTCGGGAATATATGTCCGGGTTATTTCCTTTTCGTAATAATTAGCCTTCATTACGTTTCTATCGATGACGCAAATGACGTCATCTACTTTAAGAAGCGATAGGTCTGTAGGGCTACTGGACGTTTCTAGTCGAAATCTAAAGAGCATTGCTCGGGTGACAATTGAACTTACTCGGGCGACAACGGAACATACAGGGCCGGAATCGGAGCGAAAATATAAATAACCGATTACAGCATTTTGGTGGCTTTTTTTGGCAACAAGCTGATCAAGGAACATGATCCGGTTGAAGCTAGCTGTAAACATTAACATAATATGTTATTAAACTTTCCTGATATCTGTCTTTATGTAAGTTTTTCTGCCGGTAAATTAAAAAATTGCTCGGTCGACAATCGGAAAAACTCACAACGGAATCGGCCTTAAATTTGCTCGGGCGGAATGAGAAATCGAGGAGCATAGGCCTATCACCCACAGTGGTAAAACCTATATATATACGAAGACAACATTTTTCGTTATACATGCGGTTTATGATAAGAATAAGCACACAACCGGCAATCTGAAATATTAGCACTGTCAGTTTCTAATCATGATGGCACAACACTTGACGTGGGATATATTCAGATACATCTATATTGGTTTGGTTGCTATGGTGATTTTTAATTTTGATCCGTTTTGCCCGGCCGTCGGGCAAATCGTATCACCACATCGGGCAAAGCGGATCAGCAAACGAATCCTTCTGAAAATGAAATAATATTCAACTGTTATATAATATGCTTTATAGTTTTATTAGGACAATTATATTTATTGCAAATAATTAAAATCGCGTGTTTTCAAACGTTCAAGTTCTCAGTTATGGACATGCTCCGATCGACAAGGCATGAGTTTTGTTGACCAATCGTACTAACATTGTCAAAATTCCCTTAAAGTGATGTGAAACACTCCGGTAGGGTCATCAAATAGAAATGGAGAATAATCTTGCTCAAAGTAGTTATTTTTACAAATATTATATCCAAATTGACAACTCACACCGTCATTCTTATATATTAATTACACGCAGTGAATCTTGATGGCGAAATCGCTCTCGTTATTTTATCGCTAATAGTTGCGTCCCGAATCGAGATGTAAATATTCAGATGTATTCTATGGAGTGTTACGGTCGATTTGTTTGAGATTTTCGGCGATGTTAGTAGCATACTATATACGCCAGTTGGCATAGCACCTGAATACTAACTTATCAGTTTCACGCACCCGAACAAGTCCATAATAGACCTTTAACGCACTTTATCATCATTTCAAGCAGGCACCACATGTATATATAGTTCGAAGATATGGTCAGTTATGTTATAGTTATTCGCGTTCCTTGGCAACTTCGCAATTTTCGGAGTGCCGGGGAGGTTCTAGGTCGGAAAATAAAAGCTTAAAGGGGTACTGTACACTAAGATAGGCGATTTTTTTTATTTACTCCCATTGAAATAACTTTCAAGTTAGATTGTGTTCGTGTTATATGAGTTTCGTATAAACCTAATTTAGCGAAGAAAATATTGATCTTGGAAACAAAAATATTACGATTTCAAACTACGCGCCATGTTTTTGACCTTCACCGGAGAAGACGCAAGTTGCAGGAAGAACCGGAAGTTCGTTGCTCACAGCTTCGATTGATGCATTCAATCTCTTCCATCGAACAATCTCACTCCCTATAAAATACTTGACGCTTTATGACTCTTGTTTCGTTCTCCCTTTTTCCCGAATCGGTTATAACGGGCCTTCTTTTGCAGGTAACATGTTTTGTTTGCAACTCAATAATGTTCGCGAATGGCCGTCGATAAAAGACACGCAACATATGCGATTTCAAGAACGGTAACTCGTAATGGCATAATTCTCCATTTTATGACTCCAGACATAAATTAATTTATATTAAACTAGCGGCTTTTCGAATTCCCGGTGGGAAATTCGTATACTTCCATATAATTAAAGGTTTGTAATGATTCTCGTTTTACATGTATTGCGCTTCACCACTATCTATTTCTTCTTCTCTCTTCCTATTTCTCGCGTTGATGCTACTTTTATGTTTTGATTTTTATGGTGTACACCTGTTTGTTTGTTTTCACTGTCATCCGTAATGGACCAAAGTCTCAGGTACTGTGTTTCTCTGGTACTTTGTGCATAATTACTTTTCCCAGTGAATGTTTGAAGTCACGTTATATCTGGGAAAATTCAATTTACATGACTAAATAGTAGCATGTGATTGCCCCTATGCTGCTGAACTATGAGACTGCTTCAATAATTCAATACCAATAGTTAGTTATGTACACGCACCAAGAAGATTGACACATCTGCCAAATTACAGACATTTACGATATAATTAGAGCGTCGCCATGAGTAAACCATTCGCTCCAAAACTCAGGAAATCGCACTTAAATGGCGCGTTGATACTCCAAATAACATCCACTCATCAAAAATGTTTTATCCCCATGTTTGATTTTTGGAGTATTCTTTCACCTTTCGTTTTCGGTAGAATTTACATATTTGGACCCACGTGAATGCGAGCTCTCCGTTGGGCAGGTTGCTTATATAGTAGAACGCTCAAAGTTTGGGAAAGTATCTACGGTATATCAAAATACCTGCTTCTGCATTAGCTCGCTCTTTCGTTGGCCCGTTTCAATTTGGCGGGAAAAATAGGTTAGTGATACAGCACTTAACTATTCTCATTTACCTTATAAAGCCTCGCCACGAGTAAACCTTCGGCTTTAGGGCGATTGATACAGACATGACTAAATTGCGCCTGGACACTAGCTATCACATCCACTTATCAATTTTTTTTTATCTTGATGTCTGTTTTTTTTTTTAATTTCCCCCCTTTGATTTTCGTTGAAATTTGCCAAAAGTTTGAACCCACCTGAAGCTGGGTCGCTTTTGGGCATGTTGCTTTTAAAGTAGAGTGGTCAAACTTTGGAATCATACCTAAACGATACCGCGGTATCTGCTACTGCATTAACCTTGCTCAATAATTAGACCGTCTGGATTTGGCGCTATAAATATAACATTTATTTTCCCGATCGTAGGTCGGTAACGATCGGACAAAAAAACTAACAATTGATATATTCTGATCCGCATCACTCTTCCCATTCGGAATATGCAATAAAAAGTTTAGAGCGCTGGACTTGTTTTTTTTGTTTGTTTGTTTTTGGTTTTTTTTGCAAAATCTGCCGTTTACATTCGCCACCGGTCTGCCTGGTCTCACAACCCGGTCTGGTCTCACAACCCCGGCATGGTCCCACCGCTTTTCCGGGCCTGGTCTCACCCTCTCCTGCGCTCCAGCTCGTCCAACAGCTATTTTCCTTCATTAAGGAGAGACATTTATCATTTTTGGACATTCAGGGGTCGGTAACTCTGTCAATTTTCGACCGATTTACAAAATGTTTACGGCATCGTTATCGGGTTAAATTGTGGACTATGACATGTAAGTTTGGTCGCAATCGTAGAGAATTTATTTTTACGACTTTGAACACCCGTCCCCCACTCCCCGGGTAATAATCGGACAACGTCCATTTTGCAGAACTGAACTACGTTTACGTTGCTCTACGTCATAACATTTGTCCCGTTCCGCTGCATCAATTTGTTCTAGATATACTCTACAGTTGTCGATAAATGTGAGAGGCCGGTTTAAGGCCCATAACTCCATAAATCAAGAACGGACAAAATTCGCAATAGAAACACTTCCGTCTACTGTGGGAGTTGAGCAAACTCAGAACATTTCAGCGTTCTACATTTAGCGGTTCCTGAGATATAAGGGTACGCTTTTACTAGGAAGAAGAAGAAGAATAATAATAGAAAAAAATATTTTTTATTTTTTTTAAAGTGCGATAATCCCTTAAAGAAACGTTGGGCCGAACTGGGGATACCAATATCGTCAGTAACTCTTAGGTGCCTACATTTCCTGAAAAATTCGCGTTCCTACTGTCATTAGTTTCGGAATACTTGCAATTAAACGGAAAACTGGGTCAACAGAAATACAATATACTCCCATATTAAAATATGGAAGTATAATAATATACCTGCTAAAATTGTTTGTGATGGTTATCATAAGTAATATTGGCATTTCTGAGTTCAGTAGAGCCATTTCTATGCGAAAATGCCATTACCGCGACAATAGGTGACTTGGTGATAAAACCTCTCTATCTCAGTCGGTTTTTAAGCTAGAGTGTTGCGACCGGTGTCATTGAGTTCGTCTTCGTGAGATCTACACGATATGTATATTTGCGTGTGAATATCCACATATAACTTCGAAAAAATGAGCATATCTCAGCTATTCGCCGAAATATTATTTTCAATCTGACATCATTGTATTCGCCTCGATAATCCCCGTCGAATGACACCAACCCCATTTATCTGCGTTAAAGGGTTCTAAACTTGTATAAGTTTCAAATTTCAGCATTTCAATCTGCATGCATCTAGCCAATTTTTGCCCGATGATGCCCAAATTTCGCATGCCTGCTCATTCGTGCATACCATTCGTTAATTGATAACAACAACCTTTGTCCGAGCATCGGTCTGGGAGGAGTTGTGGATACAAGGATTTTTGCGTCATTTTTGGACATTCAGGGGTCGGTAACTCTGTCAATTTTCGACCGATTTACAAAATGTTTACGGCATCGTTATCGGGTTAAATTGTGGACTATGACATGTAAGTTTGGTCGCAATCGTAGAGAATTTATTTTTACGACTTTGAACACCCGTCCCCCACTCCCCGGGTAATAATCGGACAACGTCCATTTTGCAGAACTGAACTACGTTTACGTTGCTCTACGTCATAACATTTGTCCCGTTCCGCTGCATCAATTTGTTCTAGATATACTCTACAGTTGTCGATAAATGTGAGAGGCCGGTTTAAGGCCCATAACTCCATAAATCAAGAACGGACAAAATTCGCAATAGAAACACTTCCGTCTACTGTGGGAGTTGAGCAAACTCAGAACATTTCAGCGTTCTACATTTAGCGGTTCCTGAGATATAAGGGTACGCTTTTACTAGGAAGAAGAAGAAGAAGAATAATAATAGAGAAAAATATTTTTATTTTTTTAAAGTGCGATAATCCCTTAAAGAAACGTTGGGCCGAACTGGGGATACCAATATCGTCAGTAACTCTTAGGTGCCTACATTTCCTGAAAATTTCGCGTTCCTACTGTCATTAGTTTCGGAATACTTGCAATTAAACGGAAAACTGGGTCAACAGAAATACAATATACTCCCATATTAAAATATGGAAGTATAATAATATACCTGCTAAAATTGTTTGTGATGGTTATCATAAGTAATATTGGCATTTCTGAGTTCAGTAGAGCCATTTCTATGCGAAAATGCCATTACCGCGACAATAGGTGACTTGGTGATAAAACCTCTCTATCTCAGTCGGTTTTTAAGCTAGAGTGTTGCGACCGGTGTCATTGAGTTCGTCTTCGTGAGATCTACACGATATGTATATTTGCGTGTGAATATCCACATATAACTTCGAAAAAATGACCATATCTCAGCTATTCGCCGAAATATTATTTTCAATCTGACATCATTGTATTCGCCTCGATAATCCCCGTCGAATGACACCAACCCCATTTATCTGCGTTAAAGGGTTCTAAACTTGTATAAGTTTCAAATTTCAGCATTTCAATCTGCATGCATCTAGCCAATTTTTGCCCGATGATGCCCAAATTTCGCATGCCTGCTCATTCGTGCATACCATTCGTTAATTGATAACAACAACCTTTGTCCGAGCATCGGTCTGGGAGGAGTTGTGGATACAAGGATTTTTGCGTCATTTTTGGACATTCAGGGGTCGGTAACTCTGTCAATTTTCGACCGATTTACAAAATGTTTACGGCATCGTTATCGGGTTAAATTGTGGACTATGACATGTAAGTTTGGTCGCAATCGTAGAGAATTTATTTTTACGACTTTGAACACCCGTCCCCCACTCCCCGGGTAATAATCGGACAACGTCCATTTTGCAAAACTGAACTACGTTTACGTTGCTCTACGTCATAACATTTGTCCCGTTCCGCTGCATCAATTTGTTCTAGATATACTCTACAGTTGTCGATAAATGTGAGAGGCCGGTTTAAGGCCCATAACTCCATAAATCAAGAACGGACAAAATTCGCAATAGAAACACTTCCGTCTACTGTGGGAGTTGAGCAAACTCAGAACATTTCAGCGTTCTACATTTAGCGGTTCCTGAGATATAAGGGTACGCTTTTACTAGGAAGAAGAAGAAGAAGAATAATAATAGAGAAAAATATTTTTATTTTTTTAAAGTGCGATAATCCCTTAAAGAAACGTTGGGCCGAACTGGGGATACCAATATCGTCAGTAACTCTTAGGTGCCTACATTTCCTGAAAATTTCGCGTTCCTACTGTCATTAGTTTCGGAATACTTGCAATTAAACGGAAAACTGGGTCAACAGAAATACAATATACTCCCATATTAAAATATGGAAGTATAATAATATACCTGCTAAAATTGTTTGTGATGGTTATCATAAGTAATATTGGCATTTCTGAGTTCAGTAGAGCCATTTCTATGCGAAAATGCCATTACCGCGACAATAGGTGACTTGGTGATAAAACCTCTCTATCTCAGTCGGTTTTTAAGCTAGAGTGTTGCGACCGGTGTCATTGAGTTCGTCTTCGTGAGATCTACACGATAGGTATATTTGCGTGTGAATATCCACATATAACTTCGAAAAAATGACCATATCTCAGCTATTCGCCGAAATATTATTTTCAATCTGACATCATTGTATTCGCCTCGATAATCCCCGTCGAATGACACCAACCCCATTTATCTGCGTTAAAGGGTTCTAAACTTGTATAAGTTTCAAATTTCAGCATTTCAATCTGCATGCATCTAGCCAATTTTTGCCCGATGATGCCCAAATTTCGCATGCCTGCTCATTCGTGCATACCATTCGTTAATTGATAACAACAACCTTTGTCCGAGCATCTGTCTGGGAGGAGTTGTGGATACAAGGATTTTTGCGTCATTTTTGGACATTCAGGGGTCGGTAACTCTGTCAATTTTCGACCGATTTACAAAATGTTTACGGCATCGTTATCGGGTTAAATTGTGGACTATGACATGTAAGTTTGGTCGCAATCGTAGAGAATTTATTTTTACGACTTTGAACACCCGTCCCCCACTCCCCGGGTAATAATCGGACAACGTCCATTTTGCAAAACTGAACTACGTTTACGTTGCTCTACGTCATAACATTTGTCCCGTTCCGCTGCATCAATTTGTTCTAGATATACTCTACAGTTGTCGATAAATGTGAGAGGCCGGTTTAAGGCCCATAACTCCATAAATCAAGAACGGACAAAATTCGCAATAGAAACACTTCCGTCTACTGTGGGAGTTGAGCAAACTCAGAACATTTCAGCGTTCTACATTTAGCGGTTCCTGAGATATAAGGGTACGCTTTTACTAGGAAGAAGAAGAAGAATAATAATAGAGAAAAATATTTTTATTTTTTTAAAGTGCGATAATCCCTTAAAGAAACGTTGGGCCGAACTGGGGATACCAATATCGTCAGTAACTCTTAGGTGCCTACATTTCCTGAAAATTTCGCGTTCCTACTGTCATTAGTTTCGGAATACTTGCAATTAAACGGAAAACAGGGTCAACAGAAATACAATATACTCCCATATTAAAATATGGAAGTATAATAATTCAATTTTACTTTTACGATAGCCTGTTAACCGGAACGTTTTCAGTAGACATCGTCGACTCAAATTAGTTATTTTATAATATAATATTCATATTAGATCGCTATTGTCACTGGGAATTTATTGAAATTGGGGTACAGTACCCCTTTAATCTGAATGTTCGAGGCATAAACATGTGTATTTTTTCGCACATTCTTCGAAGCACTTCTTGAATATTCTCCGACGTATATATAACCACTACATGCAGTACATGGGGCATAATGATTCATAGTTTATATTAAACACACACGATACCACCGACGTATTTTGCCACTCCTAGCTATAGGCCTATGATCTTGTTGTTACACTAAACAAGACAGTCAATGACTGTGGGGTCGCTCACCAGACTGCAAAGACTAATAAGACTGGGACTCTGGAGACCACAACAGTCAGAACTTTTCATAATCACTTTAAAATAAGTAGATCTAAACAGGATATATGGCCAAATTACCAACTTAACACTACTGATCACCCCCCCTCCCCCAGCTCAACAAGTCCCCTCCCGACTGGGTTCCAGACTCCCAAGTCTTAGGTTGGAATTGACATATCAAACTTTCTCAATTGTTGGAAATTTCCAATCTCACAAGCGCCTCTTTATAAAACCATTTAGACATGTTTGAAGCCCAATTATCCATGGACCCAAAACATCATACATGTATCTCAGATTAATCAGTCAGTTAGTTCCAAGGTAGATGTTTTAATGAATTTGGTATTTCAATGATTTTCTAGACACAAAAGTGTTAATTCCCCATAGCCCCGTCATTTCTTAACAGTTTGACCTCATGTTAACAAATCTGAATCTCAGTAACTAAAGGATCCTCCATACTTTATGTAAGCTAAATAGTCCAACCTCTCTTGAGAAGACATTTTTAAGAATTACTATAAAGACATACAGTTATGTCCCTGGTCACATCCTATTTAACCTGGTGACCCCATCTGAATAAATTTGAATCCCAGACACCAAAGAACCCTTCATACTAAATATCAATAAAATAGACCTGATGGTCCTTGTGAAGGTAGCATATTAAGAGGGAAACTGTCCTTCGCTTGGCCCCTATTTTTCCAGGTGACCCCATTAAAAAAAATCTGTATTGCAGTCAAACAAGAACATTCCATGCTAAATAAGCCAACTAGTTCTTGGCTCTTCCAAACATATTTTAAGAATTACTATGTGGTGAAATAGTTATGTCTCTGGCACTGCCCTTATTCGACTTTGTGATGCCATTTTCACAAATCTGTCACCCAAGGTAATTTCATATCAAATATTAGCAAAATAGGCCATTTGATTCTTGCATAGAAGACATATCAATAATTACTATGGAGAGAAAGAGTAATGTAGCTGGCCTTGCACCTACTTGACATGGTGACCCTGATTAAACAAATCTGAATCACACATCACCAAAGGAGCCTCAATATTAAATGTGAGCTAAATAGAGCTGGTGGTTCTTTCAAATAACACTTTTCAAGTTTGCCAAATATGTTCTAGTGAAGTGGTGGATGTGGGAGAGTTAAATGTCCTGTTGAAAGATTTGAACAATACATATATAGATTGATGTTGTAATTGGGAATTAATGACCTCTAGCAGATCTACAGGAAATGTTTATAAAAATGTCAGATTTCACTTGCAATTTTTAATATTTTTTAGAGTTATGTCCCTGGCCCCGCCCACATTTGACCAAGTGACCTCATTTGAACAAATCTGAATATGAGTCACCTAGGCAATATCCACACCAAATATGAACCCATTCGGTCTTATGGTTCCAGAGGAGAAGTTTAAAGAATTGTTGACGGACGGATGGATGGACGGACGAACGGACGAGGAGTGATGACTATAGCTCGACCGGAGACTTCGTCTCAGGTGAGATAAAAACCACTGAAATTATAGAATGACTCCCCCCCCCTTTGGATCCCAGAATGCAACATAATTCAAACTTTTTTAATGGAAGGGGAAGAACTCCATCTTTAATATATAGAGTTATTCCCCCTGCATTGAAAATAATATTGCTTTTTAGTGCAATCTAGATGACAAAACTCTTTGGCAACTCAACAAAAACAACATGTCCACAGTTTATTATACCGGATAAGTTGATAATCAATGTTTTGGAGCTTCCTCTTTCAAATGGTATATAATATGGCATATATTTTATATAATGTAATCTGGGGGTTCAAAAATTAAGTAGTTTATTATTTTATATTCATTTTAGTCTAAATAATTAATTTTGAGAAAACAAATTACATCTCATTGAACAAATCTGCTAATTCCACCCCCTCAACCCGTGGGGACATCCCTGCAAGAATAGGGCATCTGTGATTTATTTGGATGTCTGTCTACATTTGCCTAACAATATTTCCTTAACCTTGAATGCCAGTGCAATCTCTTAGGTGAGTTTACCCATGGGACACTCACATATATAAGACAATGCACTGGCATCATACTAGTACCTTGTTATAAAATAATAAATATTGGACAAATATTAAAACTAGGAGCTCCTTTCTCTTGATCAATGGTTTATTTTATATTCATTTTATTTTAGTATATGCAATTGGTTTTGGAAAAAAATTTACATCTCAATGAACAAATCTGAGAAATTTGCCCCCTCCCCAAACATATGTGGGAACATCCCTGCGAGAATAGGACATGTGTGGTTTATTTGGATGTCTGACTATATTGGCCTAACAATATTTCCTTGATCTTGAACCCCAGTGCATTCTCTTATATATAGGAGAATACACTGGTGCAGGGTCTTTATTGCTGTACCAGCATAGCTAGCTATGGTCATGAAATGGTTAATATTAATACTAATAATAAAGGTGTAAACTGTCAAACAGTTAGAGTTGTATTTGAGATTGCTGTAAACACATAGGATTAAATTCCATAGGATTAAACTCTCTCTCTTAGCCAGGATAAATGTAGATATCGAGATAAAAGTTAATAACTTTATAATGACTGGACAAACAGCTGTGAGAAGTAAGGCTGGCCAGTTCCTGGCATGTCATATAACTACAGCTGTAGAAGGCTTTTAATGGGGTGAACTTTGCAGGGATCTGGTGTGGGGTGGCAGGGACAGGTAGTGTTGGTGGTGGGGTGGGGTGGGGCGATGAATGGGAGGGGGGTTGCGGGTGTGGTGTGTTTAAAAACAAATCGAAGATTAAATTGAAAAAATATTTATTTTTATTTTTCAAATTGAAATTAAATATTTTTTGTTTTCAAGTTTAAATTTTTTTTTTAATTGAGCAAGGATTTAAATTAATTTTGTTGTTGTTGAAGAGTTATGTCCCTGGGCCCTAGCTCTGCCCCTGTTTGACCCAGTGACCCCATATGAAAAAATCTGAACCCCAGTCACCCAAGGACCCTCCATACCAAATATAAGCTAAATCGGTCCAATGGTTCTAAAGAAGAAGTCATTCTAAGAATTACTATGGAGGAATAGAGTTATTGCCCTGGTTTCTCAACTAATCAACCTGGTGACCTCATTTGAACAAATCTTAATGTGAGTCACCTAGGGAATATCCACACCAAATATGAACCTATTCGGCCTTATAGTTCAGGAAAAGAAGTCGTTCTAAGAATTACTATGGAGGAATAGAGTTATGGCCCTGCTTTCACAACTATTTCACACAGTGACCTCATTTGACCTCACAAATCTGAATGTGATTCACCTAGGAAACATCCACACCAAATATGAACCCGTTACGTCTTACGGTTCTGGAGGAGAAGATGATTCTTGATGGACAGACAGACGGACGGACGGACGAGGAGTGATGACTATAGCTCCACCGGAGACTTCGTCTCAGGTGAGCTAAAAAAAACTAAAGTGTTAAAATGGACACACCATTCAAGTACTATATACATGAGTCTTGGCTCTTGCTCAGGGTGGATCACCACCAATATTGATCAATTTGCATCTTGTTTTATCATTTTGCCACTTAACCCTTTACCCAACAGAACGGCCCTGTGCCAATGCATTCTCTTATATATGCGAGTCGACCATAGGTCGCCTCGCATATATAAGAGAATGCATTGGCTTAACACATATTAAAAATGATAAAATTGTCAAAGAATGTAGAAACATATTATAAAAATTGTTAAAAAAGGTAAGAAAAAATTATAAAATTGTTAAAGAATGTAAGAAAAAATGGTAAAAACTGTTAAAAAAAAGAATTTGTTTAGGCCAATGCATTCTCTTATATATGCGAGGCGACCTATGGTCGACTCGTATATATAAGAGAATGCATTGGCACAGGACATAACTGTAACCATCACAATGTGGTCAATGAACCGGTTCCAATGATATCCATATGTGTATGGTGTTATTGAGACAGACCGAAGATATTTTAGGCTGTTGAAGCTTTATTTGGGCGTGTTTGGCCGTTTTGTTGGGTAAAGGGTTAAGGGCTCACTTAAGTTTTGAATGCCCAGACAACATTATACGCAACACATTCCATAGTATATACTATTTGAAAAAGGAACCAAAAATATATATATATCCCACTAGAATACTCCAACACCTCTAAGTGTTTAGCCCAACACCTTCAAGTGGTACCCAATACTTAATCATGAAAGTGTTACAATTCTGTCCAACACCTATATATATAGATCTATATAGTGTTAAACTTGTATGGGTGCTGTTCGTACACTCAGTGGTGTCACTTTACGAAATCTTGGAAAGTGTTGTATATAACACTTGAGTTGTAAGAGTGTATCTATTTATATGTGACACAATGTATGGCTGTCTGTTTGCAACTCTGTCATTATTTTCGTGCATTTATAACATATCACATATACATCCTATTTAGCCAAAGTTTGGACGACGTCTTGTGGTGTACCTTAAAGGTACTCAATCCGATCAGACGCTCCTAAATTACAATTTCTTTGGCTTCGGGGGTAAAAAAATATTTGATTCGAGTCGAGGAACCCACCCATCAAAGCTCAGAGTGATAAGATATCGATGTTTGAGATTTCTATTGTTTGTGGACCAGAACTTGTCCATAACCACGTGCTCAAATGGACAAATTGCGGTTGTAAGATGGATAACTCGAAAATCAAGTGGTTACTGTTGCATGCTTGCCCGGCAGTAACTTGACACTTTCTGTAACACAAACTTGTATACCAAAGTAAGATTTAACACATTTCCATCATTTAAGGTATTTTATGATTGGATCGGTCCGCATTCCTACTTTGTGGATCTCGTTCTGTAAATGTCAGACACACTAAAATAACTATATCCAGGCTTGGTCAGGCCTGTACATTTCCAAATTTTGCGTAACTTAGTTTTCTTTCTCCTAGTTAATTGTGCTTATGTAATCCGTAATTTGTTCCCCTGGAATATTTTCAGACAAACCATGGGTTACATAAAAGCTTACGCAAACTGTTACAATTACTGGAAATTTCCCTTCCAAACTTCATTACATGATTGATACATACACATTGAGTTACTAATATTTGATAATGATAATGATACTTTATTACTGCTGTCATTCTGAGTTTGATTTACCATTCTAAATTCAACACCATCATGCTCCAAATTTTCTTCTGTTCAGTTTTTACTCAGCTTCGAGCACAGTATATGGTTACAATATAACATGTTCAAAACACTTGAATATTCCATTGGTATTATTCATTAACTCTTTCATGGCGGGAGCTGCGCTGGTACATCATTAAGGATCTTGTGCCACTGCATTCTCTTATATATGCGTGTCTCTCAAGACTCTCATAGTGAGCCTCGCATATATAAGAGAATGCACTGGCTTACAAGGTCAAGGTAAATATTGTTAGGCCTATGGGAGACTCACATATATAAGAGAAAGCATTGGCACCAGGTTTTTGCAAAATTTCAGGAAGCTTCAGCCATAGAAGAGTTAACTTGATAATTAATGATTGAGTTTATTAATCAGGAATAGCAAGACTTTCACAAAACTTCTAGGCAACCTGTTTTTCGTCTGAGTGACCTGTTTACGTTTGCAACATTTTCATTTTCGGTAACCGATAAGGCAAAAAAAGGTAGCTGCTACACATCCGCTAAGTATAAGGTGGCTTTATTTGACCAGTGGCTTTTTTAGAAAAGAAAAGAAAAATTTGATTCTGGGAAAAATCAATCTTTGCTTACTACTGTCTGTGTTGTTAACACACCCATTTTATTAGCTCAACTTTACTTTGTAAAGTTTGAGCTATTGCCATGGCTAAAATTGGTATCCGTCGTCCGTGTGTGCATGTGTGTGTGTGATTCGTCAACAATTTCCTTTAGCACGGGCTACATGTCGTACCTTTGGTCGGATCATTATAAAATTTGCCATTGCTGTTGACAATGACATGTAGATTGGAACGAGTCATTTGGGGGTCATTAGGAAAAAAAACATGGCCGCCAGCGGCCAACTTGGATTTCAAAATGTAATCCATTAGCACGGGCTACAGGTCGTACTGTTTGTCTGATCATCATGAAATTTGTCATGGATGTTAATATTGACATGTAGATGGGAACGAGTAATTTTGGGGTCGTTCGGCCAAAAAAACATGGCCGCCAGCAGCCATCTTGGATTTTACTCTTTGCATGACTAAATCTTTTGGCACGGGCTCCAGTTCGTACCTTTGTTCGGATCATCATGAAATTTGTCATGGATGTTAACAATGACATGTAGATGGGAACGAGTCATTATGGGATCATTCGGCAAAAAACATGGCCACTGCAGCAGCCATCTTGGATTTAAAAATTCAATCCATTAGCACGGACTACAGGCCATACTATTTGTCTGATCATCATGAAATTTGTCATGGATGTTAATATTGACATGTAGATGGGAACAAGTCATTTGGTCAAAAAACATGGCCACCAGCAGCCATCTTGGATTTTACTCATTGCATGTACCTTTAGTCGGATCATAGTGCTATTTGTCACAGATATTGACAATGCGATGTAGATGGTAACGAGTCATTTTGGCGTCATTCGTCAAAAAAACATGGCTGTCAGCGGCCATCTTGGATTTCAAAATGTAATCCATTATCACAGGCTGCTGGTCAATATTAACATCTATGATATATTTCATGATGATCAGACGAACAGTACGACCTGTAGCCCGCGCCAATCGATTGAATTTTGAAATCCAAGATGGCCACCAGCAGCCATGTTTTTTGGCCGAATGACCCCAAAATGACTCGTTCCCATCTACATGTCAATGGCAACATTCTTGACAAATTTCATAAAGGTCAGACCAAAGGTACGACCTGTAGCCCGCGCCAAAGGAATTTGTTAACACACGCACACACGGACGACGGACGCCAAACCATGGAAATAGCTCATACTTACAAAGTAAGTTGAGCTAATAAGGTGTGCCAAAGGATTTAGTCATGCTAAGAGTTAAAACTAAGATGGCTGCCAGCGGCCATGTTTTTCATTAGAAATCATTCAAATTCAATAGATCCCATCTGGAGGTGATCCCAAACATGCCTACAATATTCAAAACATTCAACCCATAATTGTGGGTTGCAGGGTGTGTTTTTTAGCAAAATTAAACAAGAGCTACGCTGGGCATGGCAAAATATCCCGGTGTTCTTTTATGAACTGTACACAAACAAACAATGGCGGTGACACTAAATTGTAGTATTGGTCAAAAAGAGTCTTAAGTCAGTACAAAATATTGGACCGAACCCTCAAACTTGACCTGTATTTTGGTCTGGAAAACTCACATACCAAATTTGGTTCCGATAAAGTAAACCAAAGTAATGTTATCATCTGGAAACCTCAAATATTGAAAATTCTAAGTCGAAAAGAGCCATAAGTCAGTACAAAATAATCGGAACGAACCCAAATTATAACCTGACCTGTAATTTGGTCTGGAAAACTCACACACCAAATTTAATTCCAATAAAATAAAGTAAAGTTATCATACAGAAACCAAAACTGCTAACAGACATATGGCTAGATGGACAGATGGCTACAGGGGCGCCGGAAGAGGGGGGTGGGCAGCTGACCCCCCTGCCCTCGACCAAGGTGGGCGAGCGGGGGCAGGACTTGCCCTTTTTCTGGACAGAAAATGCTTTTTGTGTGTTTAATCTCGTGTTTTTATAGCAAAATGTGACTTTATGGGTCCAAATACCACCAATTTCACAAGGAATATTAATTTTTTGTCAATTTTATCACAAAACGGCCATAAAAACCGACAAATACCATTAAAATAGGGATTTTTGCCACAATGAATTTATGGTTATTTTCCCCGAGTTTGCGGAGAAAATGCCCTTTTTGTAGGCTCTGCCCCCCCTGCCCTTGGATGCTTCCGGCGCCCCTGGATGGCTAGACCAATCACATAATATGGCCGTTTTTTCAAATGGTAGGGGAATAATTTAATGGTTGACAGTATATAGGAAAGGTGCTAATTGCAATGTCTGACCTGTGCCAAAGGATTTAGTCATGCAAAGAGTAAAATCCAAGATAGCTGCTGGCGGCCATGTTTTTTGGCCAATTGACCCCAAAGGACCTGTTCCCATCTACATGTCAATGGCAACGTTCATGACAAATTTCATAAACATCAGACAAAAGGTACAACCTGTAGCCCGCGCCAAAGGATTTAGTCATGTAAAGAGTAAAATCCAAGATGGCTGCTAACGGCCATGTTTTTCGGCCGAACGACACCAAAATGACTCGTTCCCATCTACATGTCATTGTTAACATCCATGACAAATTTCATGAAGTTCCGACCAAAGCTACAACCTGTAGCCCGCGCCAAAGGATTTAGTCATGCAAAGAGTAAAAACCAAGATGGCTGCTGGTGGCCATGTTTTTTGGCCGAACGACCCCAAAATCACTCGTTCCCATCTACATGTCAATATTAACATCCATGACAAATTTCATGATGATCAGACGAATAGTACGACCTGTAGCCCGCGCCAATGGATTGAATTTTGAAATCCAAGATGGCCGCCAGCAGCCATGTTTTTTTGCCGAATGACCCCAAAATGACTCGTTCCCATCTACATGTCAATGGCAACGTTCATGACAAATTTCATAAACATCAGACAAAAGGTACGACCTGTAGCCCGTGCCAAAGGATTTAGTCATGTAAAGAGTAAAATCCAAGATGGCTGCTGACGGCCATGTTTTTCGGCCGAATGACACCAAAATGACTCGTTCCCATCTACATGTCATTGTTAACATCCATGAAAAATTTCATGAAGTTCCGACTAAAGCTACAACCTGTAGCCCGCGCCAAAGGATTTAGTCATGCAAAGAGTAAAATCCAAGATGGCTGCTGGCGGCCATGTTTTTTGGCCGAACGACCCCAAATTCACTCGTTCCCATCTACATGTCAATATTAACATCCATGACAAATTTCATGATGATCAGACAAACAGTACGACCTGTAGCCCGCGCCAATGGATTGAATTTTGAAATCCAAGATGGCCGCCAGCAGTCAGTTTTTTTGCCAAATGACTCGTTCCCATCTACATGTCAATGGCAACGATCATGACAAATTTCATAAACATCAGACAAAAGGTACGACCTGTAGCCCGCGCCAAAGGATTTAGTCATGTAAAGAGTAAAATCCAAGATGGCTGCTGACGGCAATGTTTTTCGGCCGAATGACACCAAAATGACTCGTTCCCATCTACATGTCATTGTTAACATCCATGAAAAATTTAATGAAGTTCCGACCAAAGCTACAACCTGTAGCCCGCGCCAAAGGATTTAGTCATGCAAAGAGTAAAATCCAAGATGGCTGCTGGTGGCCATGTTTTTTGGCCGAACGACCCCAAGAGCACTCGTTCCCATCTACATGTCAATATTAACATACATGACAAATTTCATGATGATCAGACGAATAGTACGACCTGTAGCCCGCGCCAATGGATTGAATTTTGAAATCCAAGATGGCCGCCAGCAGCCATGTTTTTTTGCCGAATGACCCCAAAATGACTCGTTCCCATCTACATGTCAATGGCAACGTTCATGACAAATTTCATAAACATCAGACAAAAGGTACGACCTGTAGCCCGCGCCAAAGGATTTAGTCATGTAAAGAGTAAAATCCAAGATGGCTGCTGACGGCCATGTTTTTCGGCCGAATGACACCAAAATGACTCGTTCCCATCTACATGTCATTGTTAACATCCATGAAAAATTTCATGAAGTTCCGACCAAAGCTACAACCTGTAGCCCGCGCCAAAGGATTTAGTCATGCAAAGAGTAAAATCCAAGATGGCTGCTGGCGGCCATGTTTTTTGGCCGAACGACCCCAAATTCACTCGTTCCCATCTACATGTCAATATTAACATCCATGACAAATTTCATGATGATCAGACAAACAGTACGACCTGTAGCCCGCGCCAATGGATTGAATTTTGAAATCCAAGATGGCCGCCAGCAGTCAGTTTTTTTGCCAAATGACTCGTTCCCATCTACATGTCAATGGCAACGATCATGACAAATTTCATAAACATCAGACAAAAGGTACGACCTGTAGCCCGCGCCAAAGGATTTAGTCATGTAAAGAGTAAAATCCAAGATGGCTGCTGACGGCAATGTTTTTCGGCCGAATGACACCAAAATGACTCGTTCCCATCTACATGTCATTGTTAACATCCATGAAAAATTTCATGAAGTTCCGACCAAAGCTACAACCTGTAGCCCGCGCCAAAGGATTTAGTCATGCAAAGAGTAAAATCCAAGATGGCTGCTGGCGGCCATGTTTTTTGGCCGAACGACCCCAAAATCACTCGTTCCCATCTACATGTCAATATTAACATACATGACAAATTTCATGATGATCAGACGAATAGTACGACCTGTAGCCCGCGCCAATGGATTGAATTTTGAAATCCAAGATGGCCACCAGCAGCCATATTTTTTTGCCGAATGACCCCAAAATGACTCGTTCCCATCTACATGTCAATGGCAACGTTCATGACAAATTTCATAAACATCAGACAAAAGGTACGACCTGTAGCCCGCGCCAAAGGATTTAGTCATGTAAAGAGTAAAATCCAAGATGGCTGCTGACGGCCATGTTTTTCGGCCGAATGACACCAAAATGACTCGTTCCCATCTACATGTCATTGTTAACATCCATGAAAAATTTCATGAAGTTCCGACCAAAGCTACAACCTGTAGCCCGCGCCAAAGGATTTAGTCATGCAAAGAGTAAAATCCAAGATGGCTGCTGGCGGCCATGTTTTTTGGCCGAACGACCCCAAATTCACTCGTTCCCATCTACATGTCAATATTAACATCCATGACAAATTTCATGATGATCAGAAAAACAGTACGACCTGTAGCCCGCGCCAATGGATTGAATTTTGAAATCCAAGATGGCCGCCAGCAGTCAGTTTTTTTGCCAAATGACTCGTTCCCATCTACATGTCAATGGCAACGTTCATGACAAATTTCATAAACATCAGACAAAAGGTACGACCTGTAGCCCGCGCCAAAGGATTTAGTCATGTAAAGAGTAAAATCCAAGATGGCTGCTGACGGCAATGTTTTTCGGCCGAATGACACCAAAATGACTCGTTCCCATCTACATGTCATTGTTAACATCCATGAAAAATTTCATGAAGTTCCGACCAAAGCTACAACCTGTAGCCCGCGCCAAAGGATTTAGTCATGCAAAGAGTAAAATCCAAGATGGCTGCTGGCGGCCATGTTTTTTGGCCGAACGACCCCAAAATCACTCGTTCCCATCTACATGTCAATATTAACATACATGACAAATTTCATGATGATCCGACAAACAGTACGACCTGTAGCTCGCACCAATGGATTGAATTTTGAAATCCAAGATGGCTGCCAGTGGCCATGTTTTTTGGCCGAATGACACCAAAATGACTCGTTCCCATCTACATGTCAATGTCAACATTCATGACAAATTTCAAAAAGATCAGACCAAAGGTACGACCTGTAGCCCGCGCCAAAGGAAATTGTTGACGGACACACGGACGACGGACTCCAAACCATGGCAATAGGTCAAACTTACAAAAGTAAGTTGAGCTAAAAATGAAAGTGTCAATGACACTGTAGCTCAATTTGGATCGAACCCATATTCGAACTTGACCTATATGTTGGTCTGGAAAACTGACGTACCAAATTTGGTTCCGATAAAATAACCCAAACTAAAGTTATCATAGGAAACCTCAAATATTGAAAATTATTAGTCGAAAAGAGCCATAAGTCAGTACAAAATAATCGGAACGAACCCAAATAATAACTTGACCTGTAATTTGGTCTGGAAAATTCACACACCAAATTCAATTCCGATAAAATAAACCAAAGTAAAGTTCTCATCCGGAAACCAAAACTGCTAACGGACGGATGGCTAGATGGACAGATGGCTAGACCAATTACATAATATGGCCGTTTTTTCAAATGGGCATATAAAAATGAAAGTATCAATGAAACTGTAGCTCAATTTGGGAAGGAGTTAATATTTTGTTGAGCAATGAATTGAATGATAAAGAAGATGGAAAGTAAACTAGAGGTCACCCCAAAGATCCATATGAAGTTTGGTGATGATTTGATGAGGGATGTGGTCTGTATGGTGCGCCAAAGTATTTAGTCATACAAAGAGTAAATTCCAAGATGGATGCTGGCGGCCATATTTTTCAGTCAGAATAGGAGGCTCCCATCTAGAGGTCACACCGAAGATCCATATGAAGTTTGGTGATCATCAGATGAGGGATGTGGTCTGTAGGGTGTGCCAATGGATTGTCATGCTAAGAGTAAAATCCAAGATGGCTGCAGGCAGCCATGTTCTTCATTAAAAATTGTTCAAATTTGATAGCTCCCATCTAGAGTTGATCAAAACATTCTTGTAAATTTTCAAATCAATTCTCCAATAAATGCAGGCCGCTGATGGATTAAAATTTGAAATCTAAGATCTAAGATCTAACAAATTTCGGTCGAAATAGGAGGATCCTATCTAGAGGTCACCCCGAAGATCCACATGAAGATTGGTGACAATCGGATGAGAGATGGCCTGTAGGGTGTGCGAAGGATTTAGTCATGCAAAGAGTAAATTCCAAAATGGCTGCTGGCGGCCATTTTTTTAACAAATTTCTGTCAAAATAGGAGGCTCCCCTCCAGAGGTCACCCTGACGATCCATATGAAGTTTGGTGATGATTGGATGAAGGATGTGGTCTGTAGGGTGTGCCAAAGGATTTAGTCATGCAAAGAGTAAAATCCAAGATGGCTGCCAGCAGCCATGTTTTTCATTGAAAATCATTCAAATTTCAAAAGCTCCCATCTATCATCCTGAAACCAAAACTGCTTATGGAGGGATGGCTAGACATCTGTCCCTCTGTCTGTTTGTTTAGTTGATTGTTTCTTATGGTATCACAATCATCCCTGAATTTTTTTAAATGATCCAGCCATAAATACGGGCTGTAGGGTGTGCTGATGGATTCAAATTTGAAATCCAAGATGCTGCTGGCGGCCATGAAAAATTTGATACATATAGGTCACCCTGAATCTACATATGATGTAAAAATGGGTGTACCAAACCCAAATTTGAACTTTACCTGTATTTTCATGTGGGTAAGCCATATTACAAAATTTGAAAATAATCAGATAACTAAAACTAAAGTTATGTGGAAATCATCTGGAATGGACAGGCAGATGGAAGCATGGACGGACGGACACTGCTGATTTCTATAGTTCGGGGGACAACTAAATGACTTCAAATGTGCAGGCCTGATGTGTTGTACATTTTGTTCGAAATTGTATTTTTTTTTTACTTCAATGTGTCTTTCTGGGACATATAATACTCATATAATGATAGTTCAGACCTATTTCGATACCAGGAAAAATTCAAAAGCGAGTATTATTAGGTGTACCGGTAATTTGGAGTGAAAACCACCATGTGGCTTTAATCAATCTTATTAGCTGTGAGAGATGGACAATGGTTTGTTGATGCCAATGCTGACATTGCAATTCCAATTACTTTGCCAAAATGTTATTCCATTTCTTAAATAGGTCAACTAATTTCATGACATAAACTACACAATCACCCCAAATCACCCCAATATGTCTTAGCTCTTTTAGTGTCATGTCTGATCAGATCGGCCCTAATATTATCAGATATTATGGTCGATTGACTATAACATGGTCTGGTTTTGACGGCTTGGAGTTTATGTTCAGCGAAGACTAAGAGCGACAACACTGAACATAGGCACACAAGTCACAGCATGTTAGGGGTTAAAAAGAATATGTGTTTATAGTAAGCGCCCGTCCCAGCCTAAAGTACCACGCTTATAAAAAGATATTTCGCATTTAAAAATATTTTTGTTGTTGAACATTTTTTTTTGTCGAGCACCACTTGAAATTAGGAAAAATGTCCCACAGCAAATTTAATGCTGTGGCATGTTAGTTTCCAAATGTTGGCATGCATTGCTTATTGCCGTGGCTAATGTCAAGGACTGAATCTGGCCATAATATTCATAAACTAACATCTCAGATTTATACTTTCATGATTTTCTGTCTTATCTATGTACGCATTTAATTGATAAGGATCCATTTTATTCCACTGACAGTCTGGTTAACCCTCGCTATACTAAATGGATTCTCCCAACCAGTTATAAAAGTATACATTGGAATGATCTATTATTGATTTGGAGGGATGTAGAGACTAATGTAAGTAGATGACAGATAGCAAAGTACAGAAGGAGTCCTATTTATTGGAGGGAAATGTTCAGATAATAAGTCCAACATACTGTCGTTTGTTGAACTTATTATCTGAACATTTGCTAAGTGATAACTACTCATCACTGAGTATTTAGTATAGAAAGGGTTACTCATGACCAGCAAAAAATATCAAAATCACCTCTCCATAATAATTTTCAATGTAAATGAGGTCTAGGGCCCTGCGAATCGGGGATTTTCATTTCAAATTGAATCTCAAAACTGTAAAAGATTTGAAATCGCATAAAATTTCCAATCAAATCAATGTCTTGAGTGTATATCGAGAGTGAAGATACAGAACAATTCGGAGAACGCTTGAATCGGTAGCTGTAATGAATCAAATACATCATACAGATCAGATATCGTCAATGGATCTTGTATTATCTAACGATATTACTGAATCTTCTGTGCAATAAATCATCTGCCACTAACGCGATGATACCAGAATCAACAACAAAGACAATATCACTATAATATGCAAGCAGCTCATTTTTGTCATAAATTTTGATGGTTGTGACTGCTATGAATCGTGGATGGGGGACTCTGTTTAACGTGATTCCGAACTTTCACATTCGGCAAACTTTGACAGTCTCTGTACAGGATACTAAAATCTGCATTGTATCATTTTGAACCCCTTGAGCTATGGTCGTATACAGAATGGAGGTTGGCGAGGTTTGTTGTTTGATTTTGTGACCCACAATTCATGGAATCTCGCAGCCATTATTGCAGAGATTGTACAGTCTATTCATAGATCATTTGCGACACTGTTATATTTACAACTTTTTTGGTTGTTTGTTAGTACATGTACTGTGAATTATCTTCTTGCCAAAAATAAAACATAAACATTTTGATCTGTAGAAAGCATGGGGGAATGCACCTGCTGAAAATTATTTGATAAAATTTGAATCACGACATTCGATTTTAAATGAAATCAGACAAATGATTTTTAATCGCACCGAATCAAATCGATTTGCAGGTCCCTAATGACATCATGAAGAAGCAGTCCGATGAGAGATGATGGAGCAGCTGTTTGAATTCCCTCCTATTGGCAGTTCAAGATGTAAACAAGGGATTTATAATGCAGCTTTCTTAACTATCAAATGTTTCTTAATGGATGTGGAACGTAAGAAATACCAACATTATACAAAAACAGAGATCACAACAACCAGGTTTTGCAAACTGTTATCTTTCAAAACATGGCCCAAGCTATCCTAATTCTGGTATTCAAAGTATTCTCATTTATGGTGAGTTGGCATTGAAAGAGTTAAAAGATAGACATACTATATATAGTATATAGTGTATGTGAAGAGAAAGGAGCAAAATCTTCTCCTTGTGTGATCTCTGTACTAAATACTCATTGAAGAGTAGTTCTTTAATAGGAAATGTTCAGATAATTAGTTCAGCATAGGTCATTTGTTGAACTTATTATCCGACCATTTCCCACCAGTGAGTATGAATCCCTCAGCACTTTTTCTTTTACATATGTCTCCCGTCTGCTCTATTCTGTTCTATACTAAATACTCATTGATGAGTCAATCCCTTAGGAAATGTTCAGATAATAAGTTCAACAAACAACCCATGGTCATTTGTTGAACTTATTATCTGAAAATTTCCCACCAGTAAATTTGGAATCTTCTGCACTTTCTTATATATGTCTGTCGTCTTCTCAATTTTTCTGGACACCCCTCCAAATGAATGTTAAGCTATTTCAATGTATAATTTAATAACTAGACAGGAGAATCCATTTAGTACAGAAAGGTTAACACTGTAAGGTACACACTATGCATCAGTTATTGGCCGTAATTAGGTTGTATCGGCATTTTATTTTGATCTCACACAGCAAGTGAGACATTATAACAGTAGGTTAATCCAGTAACGACTACTCAAGTGGAAACGAGCCAGAAATAGTTTATTAAATTCATAGGATTAGGACCAAGCATGGCAATGAGTCGTCATGCTGTGTGACAATCAAAACAAAATGTCCATACGACCTAAATACGGTCAGTAACAGATACATAATGTAGCGTGTGTGAAAAGTACCTAAGATTATATCAGTAGCAATCTAGACTCAGCTCGTGACTTTTTCAGCATGGAGAATTTTCAATAACTAATCTTTGACCATAAGTATATTTCACAAAAAATAAATAGCATAGCATTCATAAAAAGTTCCTCAGTTTGTATGATAGGCTCCAAGCCTTGAAGAGCCTGTCATTTGCAGAATGAGGTCCCCAGAGGGTGAATTTAGTGATGCTACCCCCGCATAGCGGGCTAGCATCACCAAATTCAACCTCTGGGGACCTCATTCTGCTTACAACTCAGCAGAATGAGGTTCCCAGAGGGTGAATTTGGTGATGCTAGCCTGCTATGCGGGGTAGCATCACTAAATTCACCCTCTGGGGACCTCATTCTGCAAATGACAGGCATACTATTTCAAGGCTTGATCAGGGAGGTGGCGAGAGGGTGTCCACCTTGAAATGCCAACTGCCCCCCCCCCCCCCCCCCCCCCCCCCCCGGGTTCGGGAACTGGTACCTCAAGCTTTCCAACTTTCCAACACCCCCACCCACCCCAAAGTTTGAAAAAATTCTCCACTGAAAGAAGAATAAAAATATTCTACCATTCTAAAAACTCCAAATTACAGGTTGAAATGCAAACAATATGAACTATTTCAACCTATATGTGCTATATAATTCCAACTAATGTTGAATCAGGCATGAAATTTACAACTGTTGAAAATGATTACTAAAGTTGGGGTGTTCATTACATCCCCCTGTCGCACCATCCCTGGGCTCAATTGAGCTTGAATACCATGTTGTCAGGGCAGTCATGGTATAGAGGACTGTAACTAGGTTACAGTTAACATAGTCCATTCATAGAACTTTTGTGTAGTCATTTCGTCACTTTTTTTGCCATGTCATGCATTCGCGAGACAGTCGAACAGAATCGATATACAGGAAATCCTACTACATTGTAGTGACAGCCTGATATTTTCTCGACTAATGTTGCTCCAAGACTTTGCGTGGCATAACCACCAGCTTTGTCCCTGGAAATAAAAATGAAAAAATTTTACCTAGATGTTTCTTCTAAATTTGATCTTTTGGATAATAATGCTTCAAACTTCAAAAATGATTTAATATAAATTTTTTGTTGTTGTTGGAAGTGTTTCCAGAAAGTAATCTATGGTCTACAGTAATGCCCAAAGTAATTGACCACTTAACCACAGCAGAATTATGGGTAATTTTTAGGATTTAGTCGGAAATATGGCTTGTTGCCATTCATCGGAAAGCGCTCGCCGAGTGACTGTTACGCAAGTGACTGTGGCAAGTCGATCATTTCCGTGGGTGCATTAATTGTGTTGATGGTATCCAGATCATTAATCATGTAATTACGCACGTAAGGTTTTATCAGGGTTTATCTAAAGGGGATATTTATAGCGGCATAATGTGAATGGTAGCAAAATCTTTCAAACGAAATCGGAATGCGTAGCTTGTTCAATAGTCTGCATTAGTCCAATAACTATAGTGACGACCGCTGCTTACGAACAGTTTTAGCCAACGTGTTATAAAATATAATTGAATTTTGGCGGGAAATGTGAACACGTGCATCGTTGTAAAATCGTAAAATCAAAATGAATCGCAGAATATGAACTCCGCAGAGGGACCCATTAATTATATAGTCCCAATGCACGGGATCTCGGAGCATCAGTAGTTTCATCCATGGAAATCCTGTGCACAAAAATCTCCCGACTCAACAGTTTGACATTCTTTGATCAAATTATGTAATCGTACCATAGCAAGGGATCTCCGAGCGTGAGTAGTTTCGTCCACGGAAATCCTGTGTACAAAAATATCCATACTCAGCTCTCCGACATTCTTTGATGTCACCGCGACATGTATTACACTGTATACATGTATATAACATCGCTATTTCAATGCACACCAACCATTACATCGTAGTTTTGGCGCTAACACACTGTGCGCAATTGACCCGCTTTTTCACCAGTATTCTGTAAACCCCCCCCAAACTCCCGTTGCAGCTGGATTTTTTATGGCATATTGCTATTGACTTTTGGTACATGTAAGAATCAAACAGATCATCTGTGAGGGGAATGAGGCCGTCCTACGGACGCTAAGCCATACTAACCGAATCCCTGACTATATAAATGTTATATGTTGAAATGCAAACAATATGTTAATCTCCTTAAACATCCATTAGAACTTGTGTCTTTTTTAAGGAAAATCATGACATAGGCAAGTCACTCTCAGTCTCATGGAGGGTTTGGGATATGTTGCATTGAATTTCTATCTGGGTGTGTCATGGCGAACATGAGACAAGAAGTGACAGTAAGACACTTAAAGACAGTTCAATCAATGTATCACAAACCTCATGGAATGGAAGTCACTTGTCTACATTATTTAATAAAGATAATAAAGATTTGACACAAGTGGACATGGGTACACCATTCAGCTATATAATTGTTCTAGTCCGATTCCAATGGTAGTGATCTGTTAAACTGTCCACCCGACCATAGATCAAACACCTACATCACATATTCACAGTAGTTGTCTTCACAGAGGGGGTCCCAGAAAACAGACACAAATTACAAGTGTTAAATGTTATCAACAAGATTCAACGGATCGAAACCTGGTTCAACGTGCTCGATTTTGCAGGAAACAGAAACTGAAAGTAGGAAATTTATAGGAATTCTGCTGGCAGTGTCGGAAATAATGGTCGCACATGATGATGTCCATTTAAGAATGTAATAGACCGATTGTTTCAAGATTTCTCACTGTTTCTGTTCATTCCAATCTATGTTTTGTCGCTCATAATGGCGGCTGACATTGAATTTCATTCATATAACCTGATTTGGATATCCGAGGTTCTAAAGCATCTAGCGATCACGCACCGTGTAGATAATTTACATATATAGTGTCGATACAGATTATAAATATATGCAGCGATTGATCACCGTCACGGGTTGCGATCGAAACACATAATTTGCATAATGCACGTCTATTCTGAACGGCATACATTCAAAATTACCTACGTTGGCTAACTGGGCAAACCTTGTGCTTCAATTTTTGCTAGTTCAGGTCATTTGGCATGTGTTATTTAGACGCAAAAAACCAGACTACACCAAAATAACAGTGATTCGAAAATATCCGAATCAGCGGACCGATTCGGAGTTGATCTCGAATCAGGTGCCCGATATCGACATCGAATCGAATCTCGAATATTTACATCATTTTTATAAATCCCAATTTCAAGACTACAAATAACAATCTTGTGAAGGTTGCCGATTGTGTTATATGGAGACCACATAGGGGCAACCACCATCCGTGCAAATTTAAATAGACAAAGTATCCATGCTCAATTTGCTCAGTCTAATGAATACATGTAGTTAAAGGTACTCAATCCGATCAGATGCTCCTAAATTACTATTTCTATGGCTTCGGGGGTAAAAAAGATTTGATTCGAGTCGAGGAACCCACCCATCAAAGCTCAGAGTGATCAGATATCGATTTTTGAAGTTTGTTATTTCTCGAGATGTGTAATAATATGTGGCCCAGAAACACGTGGTCAAAAGGAGGGTCTCGGACAAAATTGCGGATGAAGATGTACACTAAAAGTCTAAAATCAAGTGGTAAAACGGTAAAATTATTTTGTGATACTTTAGTGATAATATGGCCATATTTTGTTGAACAAAATGTTGATAAATAAGAATTTTGGGAAATTTTATAACATAGTTGACAGTGGTTAGCATTATTTTGTTGCAATAAATTGGTTCTGATATTAACTAAAGCGTATTTTGAAGAAATGTTGTTGTTGTTGTATCTTGATGGTATGGGGACGGCCTGATCGGATTGAGTACCTTTAATTGAAGCAATTGTTTTTCCCAGACCCTGTCATAAGGCAATGGGAAAAGTATAGATATTAGGCAGGTTCAGCCACACGTACAGTAACTTTAAATGTGTGTTACTATGGTATTGCTATGGAGATGCGCATAAAGGGAAAAGTCACATTATTTTATGGCACCAAACCTACATGTTTATCAATATCGGCAAACATCTAGCGAAACATATAAATAATAGTCAGGTGGTCAGTAAAAGTTGTCATAAGCGACCACCGATACGCTTAATTGGCTTCAATTAAAATAAGATCTTTTTCTGCATTGACAAATCCCACAGCAGTGTCGGCCGTTCACTCGGTTATCAGAAGACTTGATTATTCCCCTTTGCTACAAGCTTCATATGCTACATGTTGGACACAAAAACTTCTGAACAGTTTGACCATGAATGGGTACGTATAATGGTCATGTGAGTCAGGTGACTTCCATTGGCAATGGAAACACATGTTACAAGTAATGTGTACATAGGGCTGAACCTGTCTAATATCAGCTGCATGTAAATATATATACTCACATTCCTTCACCTGTTTCTACATAATATTTTATTGTTTCTGCTGATAGTGTTCCAAATGTGACTTCAGTTGCCTCATAAAACACCTGCACAGTATACCTTCCACATGGAGTCTTTCCAAATCCCTTCAACTGACCTGAAAATGGATGCTTAATATTGAAGATCAATCAAACAAATGCTGGCTCAAGCCTCAAGGTATAACATTTCGCACTCGCCGTCACGGGCCGGAATTCGAATCCCACCCAATCCCAAAAAAATTTGCACTGTCTCAAAAATAAAATTTGCTTCTAAAAATAGGCGCCTTGTGTGATGTATAGTCCCAGACATGTTAAAGAGCAACGCTCGTCATGTTTCGGAGACATAAATATAACATGCTACTGTGCCATATCTCCTATGGTTACATACAAATAGAGACCTAAAATGTGCATATAGTGTCCTAAGTGCGACGTCGGAATACAGCAGCCATTTGAGCTTCCTTTTTTGGGGTCGCTTCGGTGGCCGTGTGGTATTGACGTCAGACTTTGAATCGCAAGGCGCGCTCGCCGTCACGGGCCAGGGTTCGAATCCCACCCAATCCCAAAAAAAATTGCACTGTCTCAAAAATTTAATTTGCTTATAACATTTCTGTTCAGTCTTGTTACAACTGAAAGCGTGTTTCTATAGCCTTATTATGAAGACCACATATCATGCCAAAAATATGTATTAAACATTTCATGAAACTTCAATTATCATGAACGTGGTGACAGGGGGGTTTATTTAGTGTCTACCCCCCGCCCCATCTTGGTCAAAATTTTCAACAATTGGAATTTTGGAAATTTCATGCCCGACACATTATTTGGAATTTTTCTTTGCAGTTGGAAATTTAAAGATATACTTGTCCAAAATGCTAGCGTCAGGAAACGGGGTACAGAAATGCACATTTTTGTAAAGCTTGATATCAAAGTGTTTGGTTTCTTGTGATAATGAACCCCTCCGCACTGATGTATATATAATTTTAATTATATTTTCATAAACTTTTTATGTCAAAATATAAATCATATCCCCACTCCCAGAAGACCGAATGTGTTATCCTACTGTCAAGATGTTATCCTACTCTCAGCACTGAGTCATGACATCACTCGGTATCTTTGCGTGTTATTTTAACAGAAATGGCTAGTGATGTTGTAGCTTTAAGAACGTATTAGGTCTAACCATGTATTTCATTGTGGTCTGGATTGTAACAAACTGGTATAGAAAATATAATAAACACAAATGTCAATTGATCTCAGAAGCGTCCGGGTTTTCTCCTCTCGTGAGATGCGAGATTTTTTTTCACTCGGCTAGCCCCTCGTAAAAATAATTCTCCGCTTCTCACTCGAGGAGAAAAACCATACACTACTCAGAAGAGTTAACTATTGTCTATTTATTTTAGACTATAAAAGTAAATATGGTATAAAATAATTGTAAAATCAACAAAAGTACATAATGTGTGTTATGTAATGGGATATACCGGTAAGTATGTAGCTAAATGTATAACAGATGGTACCAGGATTTGAATAATTTTGATTTGAATATAATGTCTGAACAACAAATACATGTAGCTGACAGGATATGGTTATTAGCTGCAAGTATTCTCTCTTTAATACTGTACACATATTTCCTTCTCAACATTGACAATGATAACACATTATTGAATACAAACATAGCACTTGCACTACATGATCTAGCATAACACATGAGGAATCTATATGAATTGTTACAGCAAATATTAAGTTTGTACATGCACCGTTTTGAGTAGTCGACCAAGAAATGTGCACAATATAGAGGCGATATAAATCTCTGAAAGAGAAACTTTTTCACGCTAGGTGAACATTTTGAAAATTTTCACATCAACAGGTTTAGTTTGCACGGGTAAAAATTGGCTGTAAAATTACATTTCAATGAACCATTAATTGGTCTATTTTGATAAAATTGGACAATCTAAATCCCCTTTTATTATATAAGATAGGATACTGCTTCATAATCTAGAACTGTCCATGACTGTGTTTAGGAAGAATAACATATAAAAAATAAAATTTGCCCCCCCGTCCCATTTTACTGAAAAGTTGGATGTAAATCTAGCAATTTATTTGGCCTTATATGTCCCAGGTATTTGTATTAATTATTAACAAACTAATACAATGGAAAACATACTATCAACTGGAGCCAACATCACAACTCCAGTGTAGACTTTCTGTGTCTTCCCACTGAACCTGTAAAACAATCAATGTCGAAGAATGTACATAATAATGGAATATGACAGCGATATTTACGAAAGCACTTAACAATGTTAGTATCATGGGTAACCAAACTACACTAATATAATCTGACTATAATTATTTACGGAAGTACATGTATGTTTATCGCAATCGGTAGCATGTTATAGAACGAAAATATATATATAAATATATCTGGCATTTCACAGAATTAGTTTTTTTGTTGATGTTATATTGTATTGGGTGTGTGTGTGTGTGCAATGATTGTTTTCTGTATTTACTGTTTGCATATATATTTTCAAATATTTAGACCGGAGTGTTCTCATTTGTACAAAGTGTATCACATTTTTCTCATGTAACAAATTACCAATTGGCTAAGAATAAAGCATTACTTACTTACTTTACTCAGATATGAGATAGTCAGGAGTCATGACTGAATACTCATGATCTGGTTTAACCCTTTCAGTGCCAGGTCCGATTTTTGTATCAACCCATATACCCTGTGCCAATGCATTCTCTTATATATGCGAGTCGACCATAGGTCGCCTCGCATATATAAGAGAATGCATTGGCCTAACAATTTTTCATCATTTTTTACAATTTTAATAATTTTTTCTTATATTCTTTAACAGACTTATTTTTGTAGGTTTAGTGCCAGGGAATCTCATTTTTTCATGGGCATCAAAATTATGACTATGAATACTTGGTGATAGTTTTGAGTTATAACATCCCCCTAAGATTTTATCCAGTTTGTTTTTAAATTCGCTATAGCATGCTTAAGCATACCGAAAAAAATTCAACCCCAAAAAAAAAAAAATCGAAAAGAAAATATTTTATTTTTTTATTTTTTTATTTTTTTTTAGGGCCAATTTTACACACCGTAAATTAGGGCCGATGAGATCGGCCCCTGGCACTCAAAGGGTTAAAATTTTAACCCTCATATTTATGAGCGCACAATATACAATATTGATATGATGACAAAATGATTTTAAGATAGGGGAGGGTGAAAACAATGAAACAAAAAGCGGGTCACAGCTTATTCTGAGTTATCTCCTCAGAAAATATATGGAAGGCTGAGGCATGCAGAATAATTCTAGTAGGAGAGAGTGCCAAGAGGATATTTATTAAGAAATTGATGTTGATTTGCTTACATTCCATCAAGTATGGATGTACAGTAATGCCCTAATTAATTGACTCCTTAACCACAGCAGAATTATGGGTAACTTTTCAGGATTTAGTCGGAAATATGGCTTGTTGCCATTCATTGGAAAGCTCTCACTGGGTAACTTTTCAGGATTTAGTTGGAAATATGGCTCAGTGAGAGCTTTCTGATGAATGGCAAAAAGCCATATTTCCGACTAAATCCTGAAAAGTTACCCATAATTCTGCTGTGGTTAAGGAGTCGATTACTTAATGCATTACTGTATCACAAGGTGCTTTCATGCCTAGAACACTTCTATAGCAACCCAATTTCAAAGTTTGATGTTGATTAATCTAAACTTATTGATTGTTCGCTTCACTCCCTTGTGTGACCGATGAATGGCAACAAGCGATATTTCCGACTAAATCCTGAAAAGTTACCCATAATTCTGCTGTGGTTAAGGAGTCGATTAATTAGGGCATTACTGTAAGTTGGTCTGACATTTTGTTATAAAATCCATTCCTTAAATTTACACTCAGCAAGCAGATTAACCCTTTGAGTGCCAGGGGCCAATCTCATCTTGCATGTAAGAATCTAAAGATATGACTGTGTAACAAACAGACTTATACTGTTAGTTGAATTTATCATCTGAACATTTCGACAAACGAATGAATATGAATCGATATAATATATCTCTACCTACTTCAAGCCAAATAGTGTGTCTGTCATTTGCAGAATGAGGTCCCCAGAGGGTGAATTTAATGACACTATCACGCAAGGTGGACAAGCATTACCAAATTCACCCTCTGGGAACCTCATTCTGCAAGTGTCCACACATTCATCAACAGATATGGGAGACCTAGGATCAGATTGAATTTCCCCAGTTAAAGTTGGTGATGTTCACCCATTAGTTACCTCGATTATGCATTTGATCTTCCACAAATTAGGGGATATAGAAACTTCCCAAAATGGAAAAAGTAAATAAAAAGAATGTTAATTTGTGACTATTATAATTCCCAGAAAATGAGGCCTGAGCTGAATGAGGTCCCCAGAGGGTGAGTTTGGCGATACTAGCTCACCATGTGGGATAGCGTCACTAAATTTACCCTCTGGGGACCTAATTCTCCAAAAGACAGACGACACGTTATTTCCAGACATGGCCTACTTATATTATCTGAACATCCTAGCAATGAAGGATAGAACGTTATGATGCATAGTTTTAGAAATGAATAGTGCCCAGGAATTAAAAGAATAGCATATCAGTGGTCATCTCTGTTCATTTGTGATAGGAACAAAGAAAATTAAAGGTACTCAATCCGATTCGACGGTCCCCATATCATCAGATTCCAACAACAACAACATTTTTTGAAATGCCACTTCAGTTATCAGAATCGATTAATTGCCCAAAAATAATGCTAACCACAGTCAACTATAGTATAAAATTGCCCAAAACCTGTTATTTATCAACGTTTTGTTCAACGAAATTTTGCCAGTTGTCAAATATCTGACACAAAAAAGCCACTGGATTTTAGAGTTATCGATCTTCATCCGCTATCTGGTCAGATAAGTTCTTCTCGTCGACAGTTTACTGGGCCACTTAAAATTAAAATAATAGATTTCAAACATCGATATCTGATCTCTCCTAGCTTTGATGGGTGGGTTCCTCGACTCGAATAAAATATTTTTGACCCCCGAAGCCAAGGAAATAGTAATTTGCGAGCGTTAATTCGGATTTAGTACCTTTAAATGTCTGATCAGCCTGGTCTGATTGGGACATTTTACTATTCATTTTTATCTATAGACAGGGTTTACATTTGAGGTTGGGGGGATGGGACCCCAAAAGCTGCTTGAGGAAGATCTCAGTCCATGCAACCAACTACATTGGTAAAGCAAACCATAACTTAACCCTTCCATGACGGGAGCTTTCTAAAATTTAGTAAAAAATATGTGCCAATGCATTCTCTTAAAAGAGAAATTTCATGGCAAATAAGACATATTGAAATACATGTATATTGTGACTGAGATGAACGATTTTGAGAATCTATGAGGAATTTGATAGATAGGGTGTTTTTTCCCAAAATCGGACTTGTGAACCTTGTCACTGGTATAGTATATTTATTGGTATTTTCGGAAAATAATTTTCCCCAGAGGCCTGTGATATAGAGTTGTTGGTCCTCACCATGTGAGCATTTGCACCGCATGTTCAGAATTGGTGGGTTTCTCAAAGATGGAGTTCATCAGACACACAATAGTATCAGCACCAATCACAAGATCTGGCATATTCTGAAAAACACATGTGAAATTAGTTAACCCTTTCTATACTACATGTAGATACTCATTGACGAGAGGTTCTCTAAGGAAATGTTCAGATAGGTCGTTCATTGAACATATTATCTGAACATTTCCCACCAATGAATATGAATTATTCTACTCTTATAAATTATCTGTTTTATGTCCGTCATCTACTTTTATTACTTTTCCTCCAAATGAATAATAGACTGTTCCAAGCTATACTTTTAAAACGGAATGGATGAATCCATTCCGTAGAAAGGGTTAACTGGAGAGAGATATTTTATTCATTCATTCTTATTATGATAGCTATGTATGAAAATGCGTTTCGTCATTGTTTTTTTTTATCAGAATCATCACTGTTGCAATTATTTTAAACTAGGTGTATATAATTTTGTAAACTTGTGACATAAAAAATGCAATTTCGCTCAATCACAATTAATGTAGTTTTGAGACGGACATTTTCCAGGGATCTTTTGACAAATAACCATTCATTCTGTGGGGTCGCTGATAACCACTTGACAAGACATCACATTTTAAATCACATACAGTGTCATCTAATTGTGGTATACTTTTTACCAATTATGAGCTATCTAATAATTTTGCATGTAATTCAATGGGAGTAGGCAGCAAATGTGTTGTTAACTATTATAATAATAATGCATTAAATGATGATTCAACCAAACACTGACAAAGAACCCAAGGTTCAGAAATGTATGTTGTCTATCCAAATATTTTGATGTTACGGGGCAGCGTCATATGAGAATTCCGCAAATATATATTTTTTAATTGAAGAAACAAATATAACAGAAAGATGAGGCAGACAGTCACAAGACACGCACACTACTGTAAAGATACATTGAAACAATGAATATCCTTGCATTTACAATTGTACACTCCCAAGTGATGTAGATTCTTAAATTGGACCACTCACTCACTGGCGATATAAATGAAAGCTTATGTAGATTATGATTCCGCTGGTGATTGGATGACACTAAGCTCATTCTCTTAAAGAAATATGTCAGGTTATACAGTTATAATAACCCTTCCATGACTGGAGCTTCCTCAAATTTTGCGAAAACCCTGTGCCAATGCATTCTTTTACATATGTAAGTCTCACATAGGGAGCCTCACATATATAAGAGAACACATTGGCATAATAATATTTGTCTTGACCTTGTAAACCAGTGCATTCTCTTATATATACGAGGCTCCCTATGGGAGACTCGCATATTTAAGAGAACACAATTGAGCCCGTAATACAAACCCATAATACAACAGACTTAGGCAACTGGAGTCCATGCAAGCACTAAATAGGACGATAAATTACAACCATTCACAACTCAAAATAATATATATATCAATGCACAAAACTCACAAAGAAAACAAAGAGACTTGCATATTTAAGAGAACGCACTGGCACATAATTTTAATGCTGCACCATCGCAGCACCCGTCATGAAAGGGTTAATAAGAGTTTAGAATGTTTTACGCATGATATTTTCACATTAATGGAAAAGAATGTGAAAGCAAAAAAGAGACTGTCATCAAACATTTTCTTCACTATTTTCTTCAATGTGACCACATACTTCATATTTTAATCAGTGTGAACATAAACAAATCACATAAAAAAAGTTTGATTTTGTTGACAAAATTGAAGAAACAGTTGTATGCAATCTCTTATATATGCAAGTCTCCCATAGGGAGCCTCACATATATAAGAGAAAACATTGGCCTAACAATATTTACCTTGACCGTGTAAGCCAGTGCATTCTCTTATATATGCGAGGCTGCCTATGGGAGACTTGCATATATAAGAAAATGCACTGGCACAGGATCTTTATTGCTGCAGCAGCGCAGCTCCCGTCATCATAGGGTTAAATTGCTCTTGCCTTAAGCAATAAAAAACTCACTCCTTCATCAGCAAGCTTTGTTGCCACAGCCAATGCTTTGTGCCTTGCATTCTCAATTGCATAGTCTCCCGGATGACTGAAAGAAGCTTTGTCTAAATTCTCGTCAAAACCAGATGGAATGCACTCAACATCCAACCCCTAAAAAAAACACAGAAAAGTTATAATTATTTTATAGCGGAAATTATAATCTGGAACTGCACATTAAATATGTTAATCAAGATTTGTATAATTCTCATTATAAATACTTTATAAATACAGCAATGCCCTATATAATCGACTCCTTAACCACGGAAGAATTATGGGTATCTTTTCAGGATTTAGTCGGAAATATGGCTTGTTGCCATTCATCAGAAAGCTCTTGCTGAGAGCTTTCCGATGAATGGCAACAAGCTATATTTCCGACTAAATCCTGAAAAATTACCCATAATTCTTCCTTGGTTAAGGAGTCGATTATTTAGGGAATTACTGTAAGCCAACTCAAATACAACAATAAAAAGATGAAAAACCACAAATCTAGTCACAAGCATGTGCTGCATGTCCAAGTTGCATCAAAAATGATATATTACTTTGCTTCACACTGGAGTTCAGTATCTTTGAAATGCCGATGGAAATGTTACAAGATTTACGTCTCTGGATCTGTCATTGAGATTTATTTACTGTATGGATGGTATTCCCCCCATTTCATTGGTTAAGGCTCAGACCATGCACGATTTCATTGGATAGTGACATAACATATCATTTCAAAGCTGAATCCAATTTATACAAAAAGCCAATGACAATTACAAACACTGCTTCATGGCTGGTTATATTTAAATTGCGAGATCAGAGGTCAATGACATGTTGCCAATTTCCCCATGCATAGCTGAGCACAACGAATGTTGTAATACAGAAGACATATTAATAATTCATCATACTTATCGCAATCTTTGACTTTTTATCAGTCAACAATATTTATGACTGATTATTCTTGTTTGTGATAAATAAGTCAAAACACATACTAGTACTCCCCAAAGAATCCATGAAATGTCTAACGCCTTGATACAGAGCCATCTTTTATATATGGGGCCAAAGCAGCCAGTCTAATCAATTATTTCATATGCAGAAAAAATCCATTTGAATTATAATGCAAAATACAACTCACATATGGACCCCCTCTTCCGTGAATCCAAAATCCTCAAGATAGACGATCTCTATATACTTAAGATAACATCATTTGTACGCGACTGGAAATTTGCCTGTACCCCTATATCATTTAATAATTTTTTCACTAGGCAGGAGGATAAATCAAATCGAGTTACTTGAAAGAAGGGAAAACTGGTCTATGAAACACCTCGCAACGAAACAATCAAGACCATACCACATTTGATAATTTTCCACGTATCTGGAAAGCCTTGACAATGATCTTAGGGAACAAGGAAGCAAAGGTAAAGGTACTTTCAAGAAAATCATTAGTGAGAATTTCACGGAATCCTACCCCAATGAGATGTCATGTGATAATCCCTATTGTCCAGATTGTAACTAATATATAAAATGGAAAGCTGTATGTGTATGTAGCTCAATAAAAAGTTTCTGATTTCGAGCGGGATCTGACATGGCCCTTTAATCTTAACAGGCCATGCCGGGTTTCGTTCGACAAAATCGTGAGTCTCAATTATCCGTCATGTATGTCATCTATTAAATATTTCATGTTGCCAATCATGTTTATAGAAAACTTTATATCATGCATGGACATAAGTCCGAGAAATTCACAAATACATAAGTTTATTGAAGATTTCTATATATATATTATACCAATTAATATTCAACTATACCAACCATTGTTCGTACAAACTATAACTCGGTTAAGTGGTTGCCTGCATCTCTCGATATCTTATTAGGTATACTTGTGAAGTCGTTTGTCCCAAATAAAATTATGCATTTATATAGAAATGATAAATACCAGGAGTCGACCATCAACATAAATCAGTTCTCGCACACCATCAGACATAAACTAATAATCCATGGCAGCAAGACACACATGCATATTATTCATTAAAGGGGTTGACAGGAAGACGACTTTAAATAAAGGCCATGTCCATAGCAGGATGCCGAAATATATCTGCATATTGTATTATTTTCTGTTAAAATGCATTCTGACAAATAAACTATTTATCTATCTTTTCATCTTGTGTTTTATAACTACTGCTAAATATTACGATTCTCACGAGTGTTTACTATGCAAGGCATGCACTCAATATTTGGAAGCGATTTATTTTGTCATCTTTGGCAAGTCCACTGATGTTTCACGGTTTTGTTTTCTTGTGTTTCTGTTTTCATAAACGATACAACATACAGGGATGTTGTTAAAACAAAATTGTGTTTAGTCTTCAGAAAAGCTAATCACCAAATTTATACTTCATAGGGTTTGTTTTACAGTATTCACGACTAATGCGTTGTTTATCTTTACTCCTATAGATGATGCGGCGCTCAAGAATGAGGCATTCAGACAATAACCATGATTGTCTTTGTCAGATTCCGACATAAATGGTATAGAGTGTTCAAGGGAAGTGCGTCAAAGACAGCATGGTTTATAGCGTGACGGTTTGTAATTTTATTTTATTTCATACTAGTACATGTATGCATAAAATTATGATGACTAATGCCATCTGATATTCGCCACCCGCTAGTCATCCTAGCAAAAGCCATCGACGGGACACTAAGTATGGTTAAGCACAATTTTACTCAACTGATCAAGCTAGTTGGTGAAAAGAAGCTGGCCCCGTCATTACCAGCACTTGCAGTATCCACGAAACCAGGCCCTGCTTTTCTGCCTCTGTTGCAAATTACGAGAGATAAATTTAGACTAGTAACCTCCTGAAATCTTACGTGAAGTTGTTTGCGCCAGTTCCCAAGAAATTGAGAGTTACCACTGAAGCAACACCAGAATCATCACTCGATGAATAGAATATTGTGAATTGTACCATTTTGTGTTCATTAATTTAAATATGTTTGTTGAACTTTGTTCATTCTAATATTTGTACATGTGTGTCGGCTATTGTTACTTATTCATATATGACTTTGATGGAAACAAACACTACTTGGCCAATTCCGGAATTGCATGGCGATGCTCTCCTGATGCCACTGACTTAAACACTCTCCACTCTACCGGTGCATAATCAGATCAAACATCGATCGTTTTCCGATGTGAACAGCCATTTTTTTTTTTTTTTTGCATGACTTTTCTAGTATTACACATTTTTTCCAATAAAATAAATAAATACAAGTTTACACTGAAATAGACAGTGTAACAATTGGCACCGACACTTTGAAGATCGATCGATCAACATAAAAGAAACCATGCTGACATTTATGCTTGAGTTCAGTTCGGTTCACAGTCCGTGTGCCACATGACTGATGGCAGCACCGCTTCTGCCATGCCGGTATCATCAAACGAAAAATACAATAGGATTTTAACATGTTAATTAAGTATTCGATGGATTAATTGCTACATTTTCCATTTTAATTTGGTGGTGCGCAACGGCACTGCTGTCGTGATACCACTGTCTGATAGCATATAGTGTAACCTCACACGACTGCGATTTAAAAACGTACATGTAGGTGCAAAACAATCGTGGCCGACAAATGTAGAGTATCCTCACATGGTTGCAATTAAAAATGACAGAAGAAGAAACTTGTATGGAGAAGTTATCCATGTGATCGATCATGTGATAACATGTAACAAGTTTCCCTACAAATATTAATAAAAACATTCTAACAAACTTCAGCCCAAAATTTCCTTGACGGGGAAGTCGTGTGAGATTGCCCAGATATCATGTGTAACGTATACCAAATTTGAACGAGAGGCTGCGATTTTCCTGATTACACCGATGATATAATTTGTATTGTCTTCAAACTTATCATAATTATAATAGTATTTTGACACCAGCTATGCATACCTGCTGTACTTAGTGCTGAAACGGATATCCGGATATCCGGTTGACAACCAGCTACTGTCGACAACCGGTTGAACTACGATCAACCGGTTAACCGATATGTATTGCACACACGCGATTCCAACGACAAAAACTAACATATTATGCTCTTAATCAGCACGAGACTGATAACAGTAGGTTTTAAACGTGTACTTTATCAATTTTGCTACAATCTTTATCACTCTGAAGAGTATAGTCGAAATTACGTGTGTTAAAAGTCCAAATCTGGTGCGAGATAAAAAAAAAGTCTTCCATGAATGACAAGTTACATACCAGTAGTCTGGCTTTGTCGGCTAAACATCGAAGATGCATGCCGTCATCTTTGATGTTCCAATGTCCAGTAAAACACGTGCACTGACGCCACTGAGTCGTCGGCAAAGATCAATGCAATCGTTTTCAATGGAGTACGGCCTGGTCATTTGACATCTACGATACGACTCACTACATGTAGACGGTATCATGGATACTCAAGAAATGCATAAATCAGATGTCTGGGCGCATTTCCGATAACAAAAAGAAATTCGCAAAATGCGAAATCTGTAGAATTAATCCTATTTACGTACTCTCTCCTGCCAAATAAACGTGACGTCACGTTTATTTATTTAAAGAAAAATACGACAGCATCACGATTATTAGGCGCCATCACGATTATTTAAAGTTCTTGCAAAGTCGCGGAATTTTCAGTCAAAAAGTTAGAAAAAACGTGCAGCTCACTAAAAAAAATAGAAGTGCACTTGACAAGTTGATGTGGGAGAATCTCATTCCTAACAGGATTTAGGCCTCTAGATCATGATGTCCGTGTATAAACAGACGGATTATCGCAGTTAATTACAACTCATCAAAGCTTATAATCACACAGTGACAACTAATTATCGTTGGGACGGAACCGACTTCTACTATCAAAACGGGACTTAATGCTAAAATCACATCACCAGGCTTATATTATAAAATAATCAGTGAAACTAATCTGAGTGACAACTGATGAACTAATTTAACTTGACGTGGCCGACTTCTCCAAACAATACTGTTATCGTGACCCAATTATGCGCTATCATGAAGACACAGAAGCTGTGAGTCGTGTGCACACATGCGTGACTGGTTTTGGCTATAAATGGAAAGTTACGACACCGCAGTAGCTTCTGTGTGTACACAGGAACATGTATTTAAATCTATGCAATAAAGCAATACAATAACATGTCCGTGTATTCAAAGCACAGTTTAATTATGAATGCGATGACTTGGCAACAGTTCCACATTATTAACCACAACTTACGTTTTATGTCGGATTTAAGTTTTATGTCGGATTTTAAATAGCCGATGTGCGACATAAGAAAGATAACTCTAATTTACATCTCGAGCGAAATATTGATGGATGATGCAAATTATTTAGCGAGGCCTCCTTGGCAGCCTCGCTGTGATTTTGAGAAAGCCGTGCCTGCTTCCACCCAACCTGGCTACAATCACCACAGTACTTTACCTTACTCAGACTGGTACTGTTACCAAATTACTTACTGTCATTATTAAAGGAGCCAATGAGAACAACTTGCATGCATGGGAACTTGCCCAACAATGCCAAATTAATTAAGGCCTACATTCTGCTTCATTTATAGTAGAAATATGGTAAAATGCCATCATTGTGCGCCATCACTATTATTTGGCACCATCACTATTATTAATAACACCCGAAAATGTGCACCATCACTATTATTTGGCCATCACTATTATTAGGCAGGGGAGAGTACACATGGTTTAATCTTCTAACATTACTGAGTTTGAGTAATCTCATTGGACGAAGTTCCAATGAACTCGCATCGAAGTGGTGTTGCCATGCAGTTGGACTTGTTTGCGTCCCAATGATTAATTCTCAGCATTTGATTGTGTTCTAACAGAAAACACCGTTTTCAGCAGGTTGGAGTCGTCAAAACTATAAACTATTATTTCCCACAAAAATTAAAATATCGAGATAAAACACTTTTGTTCTGACGCGACGTAATGGCCTATTAAAAAAATTATATATACACTTCACCAAATTGACCAATGACATTTTTCACCATTCCAAATTCCATGATCGACTTGTCAATCTCAAAACTTACAATATTTTTAAAGGCCGCTGATCTCCTGGGAGAACTACTGGCCAAAACGATGCGACAGGATTTCAATATTTCTATTACAGGTCGCGACATTTCTTTGCAATTTTTATTTTGTCGAATTTATCTTTATTATTATTTGAAACCACGAGTTAGCTTGACGCCATAAATTTTATTTCCGGTTACGGGTTGTCCAAAATTACGACTTATTATCAATTCTCTAAACGGATTTTAAGAATTTAAATGGTAATTTACATTTATGATGCAGTATATTTGATCAGATTTTAATTCAACACACACTAATATACAATAATGAAAAACTAAAATGAGATAAATCAAGTAGTTAGTGCTTTTAGTCTATCATTCCGTTTTGAAAATTATGTAATGAACCATTATGTGATTTTGTACAATTCCCAGTTTTTGATTACCCAGATTGCTTGCTTAAGTATTTAAGTCGGTGCAAATCTAACTATTTAAGTCAAAGAAATACACATTTATACTGCACGATCGAAATGCAGACTTATGTCAAGTTATGTACTTATGTTCTTCTCGCCAGTTTAGCATCAGAAGTTATATACAAACTCTACTTGTTCACAAGAAAACGACGAAAAGCTGTCACGAATTCAAGGAAACAAAATGAAAGCGAAAGTAGTCTGAGCGCGTACCATAACAATGACGTACTCTTTTTTCCAGATAAAATAATTGCATGTTCAAAGCATTTCTTAGACGAGGGAGGGTGTAGTAACAATGCGTGCAGATACTCACATGAGAATACATCACTCAGTGAATTGTTTTTATACTTGAATAGTGCCCAAATTTCTATTGACGTCTGTGTGTATACCATCACATATATAGACTTGGTGAGGATTCTCACAAAGAAGCATAAATGCGGAGTAAAAGTACGAGTTATATCAGATAGTGATCAAGTGAATGTCTCCAATGCTCAAATATGGTCACTAAGAGAGGGAGGTATGTTATAATTTATTTCCATGGCTTTTGTACATATCTCACCCGGTATCTGGAGAAGTTGGCTAATTGTGAAGTCCACAATTTTTTTCTGATTTTCTGTCCCACCCACGACAAGCGTTTCTAGACTGAAAATCGGATAGCTGGGCTAACCTTATCCATATACGTCTATAAATTCAAGTGAGAATAATGAGCTAATGGCTTCGTTCACTAAGCAGCAATCAACAGTACTTAGCGCTTTCTTTAATTGTCTGTCGGCAACTATCATTGTTTTTATAACTGAGTCAGTGACTGCCCAAAAGTTAAGTTCATTCTGTTATTGCAACTAAGAAAACATTGTGATCTTTACAATTAGCCTACACAAACACTACACTAAATCAATCTAATTAAGTTGCAACCTGGGGGACCTCACAATTAGCCAACATAATAAACACTATCTCAATAAAATTAAGCCGATTTAATCCCTTCTATTTAATGGGGCCAACTTCTCTGGGGCCGACTTCGCATGGGGCAGTCTTCGTATGGGGTCCGACTTTGCGCGGGGGCCGACTTCTCCAGATACCGGGTGGGTCATCCACTCGCCGTTTACCAGTACATACATCCTATATATCATATAATTATTACAAATCAACACACTAAATGAATACACATGCTGACGTAATATTTTGCCCACTTCAGACTAGCAATGTCATTTGCCGATATGTCATAGCACTATTTCCAGGGTTCGACAGTTCGTTGGGCCGTTGGCTTGGGCAACATTGGGGGTTCATTAACTTAACGAACCCCCGAAGTTGCCTGAGCCAATGACCCGTTGAACCCTGGATGTTAGGTGACAAGGGCACTCCAGTTTTCCAAGGCGGGTTCATCCAAATTCATCGACTCTAGCTGGCTACATCCATGATGTTGCACATCAGCAATATAATGTAACAATATCCTGAAGTTCAATTCTCTACATTAAAATCTGTGAGAGGAGTTGATAATGTCAAAATCAAGTTACCCATAATTTGTGGCAGACACAAAGGTAATTTCTATAGTCCCCCGAAAACAAACTTGAACCTGGGACTCATTGACCACAAGACACCAGATTCATATTACTACTAGTAATAACATTTGATCTGGGGCTCTTGTAGATACAGTTCGAGTTTCTTGTAGACATGGTCTGTGCTTCTTTGGGTGTTGTTTTCATAATGTGTATTATAGGTACTCAATCCGATCAGAATGTCCCCATATCATCAACATTTCTTCAAAATACACTTTAGTTATCAGAATCCAAAAAAAAAAATTATTGCAACAAAATAATGCTAACCACTCTCAACTATGGTATCAAATTTCCCAAAACATGTTATTTATCAACATTTTGGCCGTAATACCACTTGATTTTAGAGTTATCCATCTTCATCTGCAATTTTGTCCAAGACCCTCCATTTGACCATGTGTTTCTGGGACACAAATTATTGCACATCTCGAGAAACAACAAACTTTAAAAAATTGATATAGATCTGATCACTCTGAGCTTTAATGGTTGAGTTCCTCGACTCGAATCAATTTTTTTTTACACCCGAAGCCAAAGAAATAGTAATTTAGGAGCGATAATTCGGATAATGCATTTTTAACTGGCATGGAAATTTTAGCAGATTTTTGAAAAAAGTCAGAAGAAATGTACTACCTATGATTGGACTGACATTGGCAAATGCAGATTGCGATAATTGACTGATCAGTCATCACTAGGCCTGAGTTTATCAGATGACTTGTGTTTTCTAGGTGTTCCAGTGAGGATGGACAGAACATCATACTTCATGCACCACAAATTTGTCATCATTGACGGGAAACTTCTACTAAATGGTTCATTCAACTGGACGAGAACAGCGGTAACAGGAAATAATGAAAATTTACTCATTATGAGAGATCCTTTGATGACCAGGAAGTTTACGGGTGAATTTGAAAAACTCTGGGACAAATTCGATCCCCAGAAGGTCCATTCTACTGAGCTCTGTGAAGATCCAGATCAGAGCAATGAAGACATGGTGGCTGACAAATAATTGTTTAGATGTTTCGATTGGGGACTTTCAAACTTCACACTTGGGTTGCTATTAGCTTCTGACAATCAGTTGAGCCGCATGATCAACAGACACTTTTTTGTTGAAATGAGTTCAGATGAATCAGAGTTAATATGTTACAATAACTTACTTCAGACTAAATCATGCCATGAATTTCTACTCTGGATAACGCCCGTACTAGTAGAGATCATATTCCGCCATTACAAAACCTGGGAACGTTTTGAAGTTTTAACAGGGAACCTTATAAAGTCGAAAAATAACGCGGTGAATATACTTCTTAGTTATTACATGTTCCTTAATAATATACTTCACTGTAGGTGAAGGTCCCAACCAAACATTGCATGATTTAAGTGACTTTGGGACAGGGTTGGGGTAATCGTAATCAGTAATTGTAATCAAAGTAATCGAGTACAAAAATTAGAGTAATCGCCTGTAATCAGTAATCATGACATTTTTTTATTACAAGTAATCGTAATCGATTACTTTCAAATCTACTGTAATCATGATTATATTTTGATTACTATTTGATTACTTTTACTAAAATATCCATATGGATGGCTATGGGGTACTCATAGTTTCATACTGTAGTACTGTGGAGTTTGCACAGATACAAACAACGTATCATAAAGTTAGTACAACTTTTCCATGTGGTACACTGTGTACATTCTGGCAGTGGAAACAGATATTAACAACACACAATTGCTGAAATGTTGAATACAGCATGTATGGCAATAAACTTCTGATACAGACAATGAAATGTTCTAATATGTCAATAAAATAGGGTAGCTAACTTCAATTAGGATTAAATATTATTGGGACTGCTGCAGACAATGGCTTTAGAGTCACACTGGTACAATAGTGCTAATTAACTGAACAAAGCAGGTGTGATGTACATCGATAGACCTAATTAGCTAGTTTGTCATTTACTGCACTCATGGAGTTAATCCTCATCAGGATATCATTTTCATTGTGTTGGGTATTGAATCTAACAGAACATGCAAATAATTTATAATTGTTTCTAATGATAGTTTCAGAAATATTATGCGTTAGTTTCAATGCATGTAAGAAAATACAAAAATATATTAAAAATATATTTATATAAATAAATACACATAAACATAATATATTCCCAAAAAGTTGGAGCACAACTTCATGGTGAAATCTCACCGATACAGGTAAATGTAAAAAGTTTATGTGTTTATTGCTTGCTTCTTTCCATTGTTTCAGTCATTTCTTGTTTCCATGTTATGAAGTGATGTTTTATTCAATCAAATTTGATATTTTAATTTTATTTATTTCATTATTTATTCCTATGCAATCAGAATGGTTGAAACTAACAATTGTAATCAGATGTAATAAAAAAGTAATCAATTACATTTACCAAAGTAATTGTAATCATAATTGATTACATTGGGGGAAATGTAATCAGTAATCGTAATCATGTAAATAAAAAGTAATTGTAATCGTAATCGATTACATTGGCATGTAATTGCCCCAACCCTGCTTTGGGAGCGCTTTTGCTTTGCGTCATTTACAAATATGGAATTTCTCCTGGGTTATTAATTCAATGTTATTGCGAGATCAGCTCACAAACATCACAGAAAAGCATGCAATCTCAAGCTAGGACCACCCCCTAATGTGAAGTAAATTATTAAGGAACAAGTATTAACAAAGAAATATATTCCCTGCCTTGTTTGTTCAATGTTAAAAAGTTCCCTGTCAGAATGGGTCAGAACAGAAAAGTTCCCAGGTTTTGTACTGGTGGAATATGATCTCTACGAGCGTTAGCAAGAGTAGAGATTCATGGCATGATCTAACTTCAGACATGCAACAAGCAGGATAATTCTATACATATTAGCCTATACAACCATATACCTAAACAATATTAATTATGGACAGTTAGCATTCCCAACTCTAATTTTATACAAACCTCAAAATATGGTGCTGGATATTTTAAGAATGAGGTCCCCAGAGGGTGAATTCATCCTCTGAGGACCTCACTCTGCATGGCCACATCTGCTATGGGAGACCTAGACAGAGGTTTGAGTTCTCAGATGGTGTTATGCACCCATTGGGTACCTCGATTATGCATTGTGTCGTCTGCCAATTTTGGGATACATGTATAGAGAAACTAAACTAAAAAGTAAAGTTTCCAAAGAAACTAAAAAACTTGTTAATTAGATAATTAAGATACTTTCCAGAGGTGATGAGCCCTAAGCAGAATGAGGTCCCCAGAGGGTGAATTTGGTGATATAAATTCACCCTCTGAGACTGAGGACCTTATTCTGCAATTGTTCAGTACCATATTTTGAGGCCTCCATTTACAATATAAAATCAGTCCCCTTTTATTCCTGTCGCAATGTGAATTATTTTGATATAAAATGATACTGTTAACAAGCCACGCGGAAAGAGAGACAACTCAATACACACTTTTATTGTCAGCGAAGTCATTTGACTTATGGCAAAGATCAAACGTTTGGACGGATATACAGTAATAACCTAAGTAATCGACTCCTAAACCACAGCATAATTATGGGTAACTTTTCAGGATTTAGTCGGAAATATGGCTTGTTGCCATTCATCGGAAAAATCCTGAAAAGTTACCCATAATTATGCTGTGGTTAAGGAGTCGATTACTTAATGCATTACTGTATCACAAGGTGCTTTCATGCCTAGAACACTTCTATAGCAACCCAATTTCAAAGTTTGATGTTGATTAATCTAAACTTGTTGATTGTTCGCTTCACTCCCTTGTGTGACTATATGTCAGCGTTCCTATTAATAGATTCAGTTATTGCTACCATCTTCTTGTAATAAATTTATACTTTTGAATCTAGTATGGTATCAATGAATTCCTCCAGAAAAGAGGGACATTGTCAGGGGGGCTTAAGTTGCTTTCACAGACCTGCGGCTGATGCATGCAGTCAACGTACATGTATGTGTATGTCTGCTTTCACAGACCTGCGGCTGATGCACGCAGTCAACGTACATGGATGTGTCTGTCTGCTTTCACAGACCTGTGGCCAACGCATGCGGCTATCAGGATTGGTGCAATGTTTCAAACCATACATATATCACTGGTGCTTTCACAGGGTTGTGGCTGACGCTGTTAAACGCATCTGATTTAAAATGTTTTGAAATCAAATGCATTTAACTGTGTCAGCTGCAACCCCGTGAAAGCACCAGTTATATATGTATGGTGTGAAAGCAGATAGATGCATGTGTTGGCCGCATGCGCATCAGCCGCAGGTCTGTGAAAGCAGCAGCTCTAGTTGTGGGTTGTCATTCTTTAAATTTCCAACTGCATCCCAACCTAAGGGTGTCACCCCATAACCCTCTGAATCTCGAAAATCATGATGGGAGCTGCCCTGGTCAAGCCTTGAAATAGGGTGTCTGTCATTTGCAGAATGAGGTCCCCAGAGGGTGAATTTAGTGATGCTACCCCGCATAGTGGGCTAGCATCACGAAATTCACCCTCTGGGAACCTCATTCTGCTGAGGTGTAAGCAAAATGAGGTCCCCAGAGGGTGAATTTGGTGATGCTAGCCCACTATGCGGGGTAGCATCACTAAATTCACCCTCTGGGGACCTCATTCTGCAAATGACAGACACCCTATTTCAAGGCTTGGCCCTGGTGCAGCATTAAAGACCATGTGCCAGTGCATTCTCTTATATATGCATGCCTCCCATAGGGAACCTCACATATATTACAGAATACACTGGTCTAGTAAATATTGTCAGGCCAATATATCCTTTTATATATGTGAGGCTCCCTATGGGAGACTCGCATATATAAGAGAATACATTGGCACAGGGTTTTCACAAAATTTCAGGAAGCTCCAGTCATGGAAGGGTTAACAGGGAGAGGGATGCACCTGCGCACCGGTAAAGAAAATGTGGAATACAAGACAGTTGTTGCCAGGCCTGAGTTTAGTGTGCCTGTCATTCGCAGAATGAGGTCCCCAGAGGGTGAATTTAGTGACCCTATCCTGCATAGCGGGTTAGCATCACTAAATTCACCCTCTGGGGACCTCATTCTCCTTAGGTCTCATCTTCTCTGGAAAATTTCTTTATTATCAAATTTCTATAGAAACTTCTTCACATAGATTCTATTTCTTTTTAGCTCACCTGAGACGAAGTCTCCGGTGGAGCTTTTGTCATCACTCCTCGTCCGTCCATCCGTCCGTCCGTCAACAATTATTTAAACATCTTCTTCGGAACCATAAGACCGAATGGGTTCATATTTGGTGTGGATGATCCCTAGGTGTCTCGCATTCAGATTTGTTCAAATGAGGTCACCCGGTCAAATAGTTGCAAAGCTAGGACCATAACTCTTTCCCACCATAGTAATTCTTACAACGACTTCTTCTCAAATTTCATTGGGCCGAGTGGGTGCATATTTGGTACAAAGGGTCCTTGGGGGACTGTGATTCCGATTTGTTAAAATGAGGTCACTGGGTCGAATGTGGGCGGAGCCAGTGACATAACTAAAAAAACATTTTTTTTGGTTAAATTTCAGATTTTTGCTCAATTTAACAAACAAACAAATTATTTTTTAAACATGTTATAAAATTTGAAAAAAGTGACGCCATTATAACATCTGCAGAGTTATGAAACTTTAATCTTTAATGAAATTACAGAAATATTTCATTACCCATCCCCCCTCCCACATGGCCCAGACCCAACCCCCTCCACCCAACCAACATCCCTTCCAACCGATATTATCTCCAACTTCCAACTTTAATACCTGTTCTATCCAGAAGCAGATAATATCTCTGCAGATAGACACAGGTCATTAATCTAGATTAGAATAATGTCATCTGGCAGCTTGTGTAAACAACACTGCTAGCAAATTTAAACAAACTGCCTGAATTTAGTGTGTCTGACATTTGCAGAATGAGGTCACCAGAGGGTGAATTTAGTGTTGCTACCCTGTACAGTAGGCTAGCATCACCAAATACACCCTCCAGGGACCTAATTCTGCTTAGGCATCATCTTCTGGGAAGTATCTTAAGTATCAAATTGAAATTTTGTTTTAGTTACTTTTTCCCTTCTGTTCAGTTTCTATGTCCCCCTAATTTGCAGAAGATAAAATGCATAATTGAGGTGCTCAATGGGTGTGCATTACAAACTTCAACTGTAGAATTTCAATCTGTTCCTAGGTTTCCCATGGCTGTTGAGGCCTAATCAGACTGAGGATGAATCCGGTGATGGTAGCCCTCCTTCATGTATTGTCATTAAATTCACCTTTTGGAGACCTCATTCTGAAAATGTCAGACACTATATACAGACTTGGCTGGCAAAGAAACATTGGGGGGGGGGGTGTGTATTGGATTGAATTGTCTTCTGTCTGTCAGGCGGTCCTTCCACCCGTGTGTCTGTTGGGATGTCTATCCATCTGTCTATCAACAATTGTTTTCTTCTCCATATTAAAAGACCAAATATATTTATATATTTCAGTGTGCATGTTTCCTAGGTGACTCACAATCAGATTTGTTCAAATAAGTTTATCAGATCAAATAGGTGCTAAGCTAGGGCCATAACTCTTTCCCTCCATAGTAAATCTTAACATAATTTCTTCTCAAGAACCATTGAGCCTATATTAGCTTATATTTGGTATGGATGGGCCTTGGGTGACCGGGTTCAGATTTGTTCAAATGGGGTCATTTTTATACGCCTGTTTGAAAAAAACGGCCGTATTATAGTATTGGTCTGTCCGTCCGTCCGTCCGGGCGTCTAGCCGGGTGTCCGTCCGGGCGTCCGTCCGTTAACCTGGTTTCCGGATGATAACTTTAGTTAGAGTGAACCAAATTTAATAAAATTTGGTATGTCGGTTTATTAGCCGAAAATTAAGTTCAAGTTCGAATTTGGGTTCCGCCCGCCAATTTTCACAATTCTCCCACCAAAACACAGGTCAAGTTCGAACTTGGGTTCTGTCCGACCATTTTTGGCAGAGTCATGCCCCTTTTTCGACTTTTTCTTATGTTTTTTGGTTTCCGGATGATAACTCGATTTTGGAATGTTTATACGCAAAACGTTTTTTTGTGGATTACATATATCGAAATACAGCTCAAGTCCGAATTTCGTTTTAATCCGATAATTTTTGCGAGAGTTATGGCCCCTTTTTTGACGTAATTTGACTTAGAAAATCCCTGAAATTTGTTGTCCGGATGATAACTTTAGTTAGAGTGAACCGATTTCAATCAAATTTGGTATGTGGGTTTATTTTGGAGAAAAGACAGCCAGAGAGGGCGTATTTTGCACGCCCAGCGTAGCTCTTGTTAGGAAATGAGGTCCCCAGAGGGTGAATTCGTTGATGCTATTCCACCTTGAATAATATTGTCATTAAATTAACCTTTTGGTGACCTCATTCTGCAAAGGTCAGACACACTAAATACAGAATTGGCTGTTCCAATATTATTTTCTTAACCACCACTTATCCAGGTGAAATCATACCCTATTGGGTATTGGGGGGGGGTATATTGATATTACTAGATGAATGGATCTCATAGATGGGGATTCACATTTGTTCTAATAGGGGCAGAGAGAAGAGATTTAACTCTCCTATATCCTGTTTGGTACTGGTGTAATAATATTGATTTCTAGGCAGACTGGGTTGGGGCAATGTTTGAGGCAATGGGGAAGGAGTGTAGAGGGGGTGGAGTTTTTACCCCCTACTTTGATCAAAATTTAAACAGTTGAAAATTTCATGCCTGGTATAACATTAGTTGTAGATTAGATGTTCACATCAAAAATAGGTTAGAATTGTTCTCATAGTTTGGTTTGATTTTCCAACATGTATGTTTTTAAACCAACAGTACATATGTTCCTACTTCAGGTTAAACTGTTGGACCAAATTCGCCATAAATTTTAACTTTATGGGGTTTGGTAATTTTCAAACGTTTGAGAGCTTGAAGTACTGGTACCAGTTGTAAAATTCAACATAAGAGGGATGTGCAAAAAGGATTTTTGTGAACTTAGTACTGTGGTATGGTTGTCTTCTTTAAAAGGTAAGAGGTTGGAGATTTGTCAGTGGTGTGCAATTAGAAATTTCAAGTTGAAGAGCCCTGCTTATCTGAGAACCTCCAGCTATGTCCATGTTTAGAACTACTTGTCTTATCAAGTGATATTGTCACGTACTGACTCTTGTAGACTTCAGAGTCCCAGTCTTCTCAGTCTTTACAGTCTGGTGAGCGACCCACAGTCATTGACTGTCTTGTTTAGTTTAGTTTCTCTATATCCCCAAATTGGCAGACAACACTTTGCATAATAGAGGTTCCCAATGGGTGTACATCACAATATTCACCATTTGGGAACTTCAATCTGAGTCTATGACTCCCATAGCAGATGAGGCCATGCAGAATAAGGTCCCCAGAGGGTGAATTTCCACAGTGGGATAGCATCACTAAATTCACCCTCTGGGGACCTCATTCTGCAAATGACAGGCACACTAAACTCAGGCTTGGTGGTTTCATACTAATATCAAAATAGTAATGTCCATAACATCATTGAATCAACATATCAAGAGGCATGAGACTGAATTAGGCCATGGTTAATTAATTATATGTTTAGCATCAATCCCCACATTTCCCCTTTTGGCAGAAAATAATAATGAATTTGATTAATTATTGGCACAATGCACAATTCCATTGCGCCAATGAGTGTCCCTTGTGAAAATTCAGATAGGAACGTTTACTCATAGTCCCCAGAGAGATGCTTCATTCACATAACATGAATGTAAACAAGATTGGTGTTAATATTTATGTTATATTACCATTATATTGTCCTGTATAAGTAACTTCAGAAACCAATTGAGAGTAATTAATAATAGTCGCTTTTCGGAATTAAGTCTCATAATCCTGGTTGACGCTAACATAAACTTAATTAACCATTGCCTTACATCACAATACGTCATTTGGGCTGAGAAATCAAAATTTGAATAATTTTGTGCTGTAAAAGCTGTATACCAGCCTTTTTTTTAAAATCCTGAATACCGGTTAAATTGGGCCTATGAATCCCAAGTACCAGTTAACAAGGGGGATGAATCCACTTAAGAATCGCATGAATCCTGCGTATCTGAAAAAGGTGGCGACACCCTCCAAAATTCTTAAGTCTGAGAAATTTTATTCGCATGCACCCCCTCAATCAAACATGTTAATAGTCTATTCAGCTCCGCCCACAATCGGCTTTAATCTGATAGTAACTAAAGATGTACACAGGGTCACAAGCCAATTATTATGAATCATGCTTTGCTCTTTATTCAGATACTAGTGTATAAATATAACAAATTTGAAACAAGAAGTGCCATCAGAGTAAGACCCTGCAAATTACTTCAATGGACCACATTGCTTTTTCGCGAAGATATATGATACCAACGCATATAAATAACATTGCCATCGACTGAGCTATATATACTATAGACTTCCGAAGCATTGTAAGACTTATGCAACTAATCTAGCAAAATTTCCTATATATGTCAAACTTGTGAACACATTTGCTTTCTGGCTTCAATATTGCTTTCATTATTGTATAGCAGAGACAGCCACAGAGAATGCACACTTATTTGGTTAGACATGCATTTGATTCATTTATAGATAATAATACATTGATTACTCATCATTACGAAGTGGGCAAATTGATATTGGTTCAGCCTCTGAGTCATGTATTATCTTCATCTTCACTATTATGCCTGATGCTATGATTTGGCTGATTCGATTCGATATGAAATGAAAATGCCCGATTCGTAGGGCCCTAATCAGAGACATTATATTTTTTAATAGTTAAATTTTTATATTAAAGGTACTCAACCCGTAAAGAGGGTCCCCATCTCAACAGATTCCAACAACAACAATCCGATCAAAGGGTCCTATATTACTATTTCTTTGGCTTTGGGGGTAAAAAATATTTGATTCGAGTCGAGGAACCCATCAAACAAAGCTCAGAGTTATTAGATATTGATTTTTCAAATTTGTTATGTTCTCGAGATTAGTACTAATAACTGCCGTAATCTGCTCTGGATGTGTACTCAAAATCTATTCAAACAGACAAGGATGAATAACTCTAAAATCAAGTGGTAATTTTAACGCAATTTTTACTGAGTTCTGGGCCAGATAGTATTCCCGATAATGAAAAATAATAGATTTCTAAAATCGATATCTAACAAATCTGAGCTTTGATGGGTGACTTCCTCGACTCGAATCAAATATTTTTGACCCCCCGAAGCCATTGAAATAGTAATTGAGAGGAGTTTTATCGGGTTGAGTACCTTTAATGATTTTCTTTTTTTATTTAAAAAATGTCTAGTTCATACATGTATGTTACATTTTGTATTTTTTGGTTATTTTTTATTGAAACAAAGCGATAAGTGATGTCGTATTATATTTTGTATGTTGTTGTAACTGGAGGGCCTAGAACCCTGAAGATATCATTAACCCTTCCATGACTGGAGCTTCCTGGAATTTTGCGAAAATCATGTGCCAATGAATTGTCTTATATATGCGAGTCTCCCATAGGGAGCCTAGCATATATAAGAGAATACATTGACCTAACAATTTTTACCTTGACAGTGTAAGCCAGTGCATTCTCTTAAGAGAAGGCACATAATCTTTAATGATGCACCAGTGCAGCTCCAGTCATGCAAGGGTTAATTGACCTTCAAAATAACTTCTTATGCTTGCAATAAAGGAAATGACACATTGAATGTGCGCAACAATTTTATTCATCACCTCCCACAATTCAGACAACTAAGATACCATACAAAATACTGCAGTCATCAACTGAACACTCCATAGAATAAGATTATACATAACAAAATAAAACAATATAAAACAGAAAGTCACAACTTAATCACTGTAACTTGTCTCTCAAGTTAACAGACTAACAAGAAATATTTAGGAAATAAGGACACTTAACCCTTTCATGACAGTGCAGCATTAAAGATCCTTTGCCAATGCATTTTCTTATATACAGTAATGCCCTAAATAATCGACGCTTTAACCACAGCAGAATTATGGGCAATTTTTCAAGATTTAGTCTCAGTGAGAGCTTTCCGATGAATGGCAACAAGCCATATTTCTGACTAAATCCTGAAAAATTACCCATAATTCTGCTGTGGTTATGGAGTCAATTTTATTTAGGGCATTACTGTAAGTGATTCTCCCATAGGGAGCCTCGCCTATATACGACTAATATAATGCAATGGCTTACAAGGTAAATATTGTTAGGTCATTGCATTCTCTTATATATGAGAATCTCCCATAACAGGATACATTGGCACAGGGTTTTCGCAAAATTTCAGGGAGCTCCAGTCAGGAAAGGGTTAAAGTTCATGTAAGTATTCAAATGTTTGGGCTAATGCACAAGAATCTTGAATTTTGGTTGAAAAATCCAGTGATCATTATTCATCTATGCATTTGATATGTCATGAACGTAACTCTTTATGTGGGTCAAAATATCATATAACCCTTTGCTGGTACAGCATTAAAGATCCTGTGCCATGCATTCTCTTAAATATAAGAGAATGCACTAGCTTACAAAGCCAAGGTAAATATTTTTGGCCAATGCACTCTCTTATAGATGTGAGGCTCCCTATGGGATACTCACAGATATAAGAGAATGCACTGGCACAGTGTTTTCACAAAATTTCAGGAAGCTCCAGTCAGGAAAGGATTAATCAACGTGCTTAGGTTTTAGCATTTCAATATCGGAGAGGTTTCACTGAATTAAAATTACAGTTAGGAGTAAATTATACATCACAGGGCAGAATAACAACAAGAGGTTGCACCACGGGTGCTGGGATACCCCCATGGTGAACATTGAAACATGGGGAGGTTGAAAACCAAATTGTGAAAAAAATATGTGATGAACGAACAAATTACTTGATAATTCTAACAAACGACGGACGGAAATCCAACATTTTCAGATAAAGAAAGAGGGATAACTCTTGAACGGAAAATGTGAATGTCAATGAGCCCTCTTTTGAAAGCCCTCATGATGCCAAACCTGCATACCAAATTTCATTGAGATCCGATAACCCATGGTTGAGATATAAGAGCAGACGGACGGAAATCCAACATTTTCAAATAAACAAAGAGGGATGAACAGAAAATGTGAACAACGCCAATGAACAATCTTTTGAAAGCCCTCCTGATGACAAACCTGCATACCAAATTTCATTGAGATCCGATAACCCATGGTTTAGATATATGAGAGGACGGACACACGCACGATGGATGGTTGCATGTAATCTAGTATTCCCACCATCATTTGGGATGGGGGTAAAATGATACATTACAAGGAAAGCTTACTATTCATATAACTGCTTTACTTCTGGTGAACATGTGATCGATTCTGAAATTTAGATAACTAGGATCAAAGGTCATAAGCAGGGATGGGGTAATCAAGTCTGAATTTAGTGTATGTCTTGACATTTTCAGAATGAGGTCCCAAGAGGGTGAATTTAGTGACGCTATCCTGTATAGTGGACTAGCATCACCAAATTCACTCTCTGGGGATCTCATTCTGCTTAGGCCTCAACTGCAATGGGAGACCTAGGATCAGATTGAAGTTCCCCAGTTGAAGTTGGTGATGATCGCCCATTATTCACCTTGATTATGCATTTTATCTTCTGCAAATTAGGGGATAAAGAAACTGAACAGAAGAGCAAAAGTAACTAAAAAAAATGTCAATTTCAGATTTTAGATACAATGTACATACTTACTAAAAGATGAGGCCTAAGGAGAATGAGGTCAATAGAGGGTGAATTTGCTGATGCTAGTCCACTGTATGGGATAGCGTCACTAAATTCACCCTCTGGGGAACTCATTCTGTAAATGTGAGACATGTCTCAATATAGACTTGTGTAATAGTAACACATTATTTTTTCTCAAATAATAAAAAGTTATTTATAATGGGACTTTTTTGCTTTACATGTAATTCAAAGTATTATAAATTCACAAAAAGTCATGTAATTCAATCACTTTTGCATTACTTATTGAATAAAATATGCCCTCAGTATCTTTCATGAATAATGATGATTATCTTTCAAGTGGAAGTTTAAAACAATAGAATAATCCTTTGAGTTGGGGTTTTTTTTTTTTTTTGGTAAATGATGTTTCACTCAACTTTAAAGGTACTCAATCCGATTAAGCACCCCTAAATTACTATTTCTTTGGCTTCGGGTGTAAAAAATATTTGATTCAAGTCGAGGAACCCACCCATCAAAGCTCAGAGTGATCAGATATCGATTTTTGAAGTTTGTTAATTTGGGCCAGAACCTCGTGCTCAAACAGACAAATTGCGGGTGTAAGATGGATAACTCTAAAATCAAGTGGCTATTATTGTTAACAGTAACCACTTGATTTTCGAGGCAGGGTGACATCGGTGTGATTTTTTGGGTAGGCCGGGAGATCAACACTGAAAGTAATGGTAATGCATTTCATTGAAAGTATTGCTTTACTTCTCATTTTAAACATGCAGTATCGGAACTATCGCTCCTAAATTACTATTTCTTTGGCTTTGGGGCAGAGGTAGTAAAAACTTGCAGGAAGGTATGCCGTTTTTTTGCATCTCGCATTTTCGGGGACCTGCAAAAATAACAAAATTTTAGTCCCAATTTTTTGACACCCACCCCCCAAATTTCACTAAAATTGGTCTAAAATCTCATAAAACTCTACTGATATCACTCTTATGACTGGGAATGATCTCAATTAGTTCAAATAACAGTTTAACCTGTTTCAGAAGCTGTTTTAATTGAAAAAAAAAAAAGTTTTATAAATTGCTGATCATCTGTAAACCTGGGTCATTGTGCAGAATACACAAAATTTCATAATTTCTAACTATTTCCTGATTACTCGGTCAACAGCCCATTATCTAACATATTCCATACCACTTATGTTAGTCTACTGGAGCAACTTAGTTCTATTATACTAAACTAGCTGAAACAGGCTCCCTTTGGGAAATTGGGAGCCTATATTCAGCATCGGAGATACCTGTGGCCCCCTTTGTTGGACTTCGCACACATTTTGATCTTAGATCTTTGATCTTCACTTAGCAGCGGCCCCTTTGTGCACTTCAAGCACATTTGGTCATTGAAACATTTTGAGTTATATATATCGTTTTAATATACTTTTTTTAAAGATTGAATTCCTTGCTCAATTTAACAAAACGAATTTTATTTTATTTTTTAATTTAAAAAAAAAAAACTAATACCATTATAACATCCGCCATGGTACCCCGAGTCACCACACCAAATTCGGTTGAACTCGGTCCAGGGGTCTGAGAGAAAACTCCGGACAGATCCTACTCGTTTATATATATAGATGACAAGCAGTCACAGCACTATACCAGACTTGGACACTTTCGGTCTTGTAAGAGATCATCTGAGTTGAAAGACATGCAAATTCACTGATTGGATTGATGCACCCATTTATAGTCACATTAATGTTTGAGACAGTTGCTTGCTCTTTTTCCATGCACACAATGATCTAGGCATTAGTTGCATCAGGACAAGTTTACTTATATATGCAAACTTAGGTCATTGTACAGAATACACACAATTCCATAATTTCTAACCATTTCCTGATTAGTCTGTCAACCAGCCCATTATCTAGCATTATGCCTTAACACTTTTGTTAGACTATACTGGAGCAACCTCTGTTATAATAAATGACAAACAGTCACTATGCCATACTTGGATATTTTAGGTTTTGTGAGAGTAATAGATCATATGAGTTGATAGACATGCAAATATTTCACTGATTGGCTTGATGCACTGATGAACAGTGTGATGACAGTTATATTCTAGCCATTGATAGTCACATTAATGTTTGAGGCAGTTGCTCTTTTTCCATGCACACAATGATCTTGGCTTTAGTTACATCAAGACAAGTTTATATATTTCAGTTTTACATTTTTCGAAGCTTCTTTCCCCAAGGGCGTCAGGAAGGAATTTTTTCACCCCACCGCCCCATATGCAACATGCCATATAGCTTAATGTCATCTCTCCTAAGGCCCATATGAGGTCCCACTGGGACCGTCCCAGTAACATAAATATGGTGTTTTTGCAGTTATAAATTCTTATATGTTTTAAACTGTTACAAATGTCATATAAGGGCACAAAAGGTCTTTAGTAAAAAATTTGCATGAGGGTGTTAAAAATGCGTTTTTTTGCCCCTCGGGCCACCCACCACCCCGGCATACCTTCCTGCAGAGTTTTTACTACCCCCCCCTGTTTGGGGGTAAAAAATACTTGATTCGAGTCGAGGAACACACCCATCAAAGCTCAGAGTGATAAAATATTGATTTTTAAAGTTTGTTATTTCTCGAAATGTTCAATTATTTGTGACCCAGAAACATGCCATCAAACACTCAGACAAAATTGCGGATGAAGATGGATAACTCTAAATACAAGCGGTATAAATACGTCCAAATATCGTGAATACTCAAGTGATTATACGGCCATATTTCGTTTAACAAAATGTTGATAAACAACACGTTTTGGGAAATTTGATACCATAGTTGACAGCGGTTAGCATTATTTTGTTGCAATTAACCGATTCTGATAACTAAAGCATATTTTGAAGAAATGTTGTTGTTATTGTATCTTGATGATATGGGTACCCTCTGATCGGATTGAGTACCTAAAGGTAATGGTAACTGTAATGCAGAAAATGGCAAGAAATGGTAATGGTAATGAAATAATTTGAAAGTAATGCTTCACTTCTCATTTTAAAGGTAATATGCAAGATCATATAATGAGTACCCATCAGAAAGTTGAACACATAAGTACAAAAACTAGACATCGGTATATACAAGCCTTGAAATAGTGCATCTGTCATTTGCAGAATGAGGTCCCCATAGGGTGAATTTAGTGATGGTATCCTGCACAGCAGGATAGCATCACCAAATTCACCCTCTGGAGACCTCATTCTGCTTAGGCCTCATCTTCTGGGAAGTATCAATAGTCTCAAAATAACATTGTTTTTAGTTACTTCTGTTCAGTTTCTATATCCCCTAATTTGCAGAAGTTAAAATGCATAATCGAGGTGACTAATAGGTGAACATCACCAACTTCAACTGGGGAACTTCAATCAGACCCTAGGTCTCCCAATTTGGTTGAGGCCGAAAGCAGAATGAGATCCCCAGAGGGTGAATGTGGTGATGCTAGCCCGCCAATGTGGACAGACACACTATTTCAAGGCTTGCGTACATAACTACTGATTTACAAATTTAAGACAAATCAAATGAGCACAGAAAATAAGATAATAATTCTTGGATCTATCAATACTCATATGAGCTTTAAATTTTTTCCATTCTAAGCACCTCAATAAAAGTTAGTTTACCTCATTTTCTACTAGTGACAAGCATCACGGAGGTGTTTGTCTCCAACAGATGGCGATAACCCTTGCTTGACCTGCCATACAGGGAAGTGCTCCATTCATCTGAATGCAGTGGACCTGATGTGGGGGTGGTTCAAAATAATGCCCCTAAATTCCCACATCTTGACAACTGGTCAATTTGAAGAAAATCCGACATAGTAATAAGGCTGGTGTCACTTAACCAACACTGAAGGAAACTGAGGTGTTGGGTATATAATCACATTTTCACTATACAAACTCATCAACACGCAATTCTGTTGAGCATCAAAGTTGGAAAGTGTGATTTTTGAAAATGGCAAATTTCCAATCAAGCGACATTCAGAGTTTAATAAGAAAATCCTCGGGATAATTAATTTCCACAATTTATCATGTTCTCAAATCGTTCAAAATATCAATACTATTGGATAAATAACGTAGGAGATACACTGTATTATATGAGGGGGAACTTACTTCTTTTGAGGTGTTTAGTTCCGTCATGATTTTCATTCATGCAACCACTAAACTCCATAACTGAGATTCATTCATTCGTTGAATCTCGTTTGAGAAGTCAGGACTGATTACCATATGAGAGTCACCCTTCTCATTAGCCCCTTCTATACTAAATGGATTCTTCCACTCAGTTGTAAAAGTATACATTGGAACGGTCTATTATTCATTTGGAGGGGTGTTCAAGTTATAAAAGTATAACAAGTTATAACAGACAGAAGAACAGATTACGCAAGAGCAGAATGATTCATATGGGAAATGTTCAGATAATAAGTACAACAAACGACCTATGTATCGGAACATTTCCTACTGTCAATGAGTGTTTAGTAAAGAAAGTGTTAGACATTTGTTTTGATCTGAAGTGATGTTGGCAAAGCCAGCATGATTAGAAGGTCCTCCATAGATTGTTTATGTCATTCTGTTATGGCCGATGCTTAACTCTTCATACTCAACAATTTTGGAGAATTATACCTTTATGGATAGCATTAACTGTTATGGTTGGTGTGAATTTGCTATTTCAACATTGTGCAGATTTCACCATTTTCGCATGAATTTTTGTTTGTTTTTTGTTTACTATTTGGATACATTCATTCAGTATGGCTATCAAAGTTCCAGATGTTCATTCATTCCTCGAGAAACTGAAAATGATTAATGTTAAAATAATCCTACAAAAATTTATAATTGAATGTGTCTATATCAGATACAAGGCTAGGAAGCTAAGTCATTAACAATGCGTATTTTCTGTTAACTTTGAATTTCGAAAACTGCAAAACTGAGAGACCCATCAATATATGGGAAAAATATACAATCCACCAAAAATATAGACTTTCCCTTCAAGTATCTTTTCATTGCTAAGGGATTGGATGAATGAATGTGATTACACTTAGAATTGCCTATGACCGTTTCTTTAACTTATTATCACAACATTCCCTCCAAATGAATGGATAGACATCTTATGCAAGGTTTACACTGCCACTTGCAAAAAGTAATTTAATTTGGCAAAACAAAATTTCATTTGGCAAAAATTTGGGTAAGTGGGATTTTAAGTTTGTTTTAATGCCTTTGAAAGCACTTTTAAACAAACCTACACAATTCACAAATATATGTATGGACAGCTAATCGACTGTGGTTAAAATATCACAATCAGAAAATTGATGTTCTGTAAAGTTTGCACTAAGGCGGGTATATAAAGTATACTCTGTCTATAACTGGCTGTTCGTTTCTCAAGAAAATTTACGTCACTTTGCATGAAACAGAAAAATGATAAAATTCTTTTTAGAGTTAATGCCCTTTGTCTCTTCGGGTCACAAAGGTCATGCGCAGTCATTATAACAATGCATATTAATGGCGACATTGTATTTCACGTATTTATGATGCTCGGTTTTCATGACCATGGATTATAAGACAAATTATGAATCAGTCGAATGTTAATGGCGATGGATTAATCAGTGGCTCTTTGTCTCAACACCGATAGTCGAAATATATTAACAGAGACTTGTACACTTCAACATTGCTACTTTGATGTACTAGTATAGTAATATAATTACTTGTCAAAAGCATTTATTTTGTGTGTATAAATGGATGCATTTTATCTTCAAATGAGAGTTGTTCCTAAATTTTACCTAATTGGACCGTCGATTCAGTTTGGCAAGTTCTTTTTAAATTTGGCAACAACAAAAAATGGCAAGAGAAAATTTTGCTCCAGCACCAACCTTGGTGCTACATGTTCTACACATATCAAAACCTTTTTTCCACAGTCCATCACAATAATTTGATAAATAAATGAAATACTTATATATAGACTAGGTATGCCTTGCAGATACTTATTGAAGTGATAATAATTATTGCCTCAAAGAGAAAGAATAATAGGGTAAATTTTTCAACATTAATCAGAAATCAATAAATAGATAGATTGACACAAGTATGTGAACTGGTTAATGTTATTGCCCGAGTTTGGTGTGACAAGATGGTAAAACGAGAACCGTATAGGTTCGAGTTTTACCTCACAACATGACAAACGCGTGCAATAACATTGACATATCCACACAACTATTCTATATTTATTGCACTCTGAAGATTGTAGCTTGTAATAAAATGAAATTTAGGTCGATATTATTTTATATAAGTGAACAAACATGTGCTTAATGTAGAATATACATTATAATTAAGTGAAGACGTCTTCTGTTAAAGTTGATGTCGTCAATGATGTTTTTGAAGTAAAATCGGTTTGAATTGTTCAAGGACTATACAGCAAGGTTTATTGAACATTTTGAAATCTTCTGTATTTTGCAAAAATAATTTAATGGGTGTGCAATAGAGAGCGTTCTGTTTATTTCTTCCTGATATTTAAAAACAAAGAGCGTTTGTCTCATTTCTGTGCGTAATTGTGAAAGTATAATAAGGTAATAATGAGGTATTAATCTTCTACTACTTCAGTTAGTCATTCTGGGGTGTTTAATGACTGTGTGTGTTTCATTTATTTATCAACATATTTTTATCCCTGAAACAAGACAAAATCAAAAGATTACCAAGCTTAATTTGATGCCAGAAGATCATGCATGTACACACAAGAGAATTGGTGTTCAAATTCTACAACAAATGGGTGTGGTTTTGTATTCATTACTCGCATAAATACCATTAAATCAGTAACATAATTAGACCAACAGCTTGGGATATCGGTTGGGTTGATGCTATGTTTGATCGACTCCCATCCTGTTACTCTTCTGTAAAGGACTTTACGCCCAGAATCATCAGCGGGAGTTATCTTGTTATATGTCTTCGGATTAGGTCAAATGGAAGCATTGCATATATGAACATAGAGGACAGCCTTTGGTGATATCAAACATGCAAATATCAGAAGTCCGTTAAATGTCAAAGCAACAAGATTTATAAGTAAACAAAGCCTTGTTTTCCAGGAAATTTAGTATTTGTTGCACTATCAGAAAATGCATGTAAACAATACACTAAACGATTGTATCATGACTATACCTTTTTCTATGATATATAGATATGCAGATGATATATAATTTTGAAGACAGATTAAAGAGCAACAGGGTGGGACGGGATCCAAAACTGCATCATCCCAACCGATATCCAAAGCTGTGGTGGACCGAGAAGACTCGTAATGTGCTGAAAAATAATGTTCAGTTTCTTATTATTCTCTCAATTCTATTTTCCGGTCAGTTTAGCAATGTTTGCTAATATAGATGCAGTGTTGTACTGAAAAACATTCTTTGTGTACAACTGTGAAAAAATATTACAAAGGGTGTTGCATGTATAACGAATAAGTTGGAAGACAAAATAAATATATAATATAGATATATATATATAATTTCTGACTGACTATCCTCTCAAAACAATGGTAATTCTGATTAAAATCAGACTCTCAAACAGCTCCGTGTTACTGAGTCTGAAGAAATTAGGTGGGTTTTCCATTACTGTTGCTATAAATAACTTCTGCATGCAATCTATGCAGTATGACATCACAGCTCACAAAGAGTTTTAAGATCTCCTTTCGGTTTCGTTGTTATCCTCCACTTCAAACTGGGATTAACTGTTGAAATTCTTTGAACACGCACTTCTATTCTTCTTGCTGTGCATGGTAAATTCACATACTTTAGTGTTCAAATAGTTGTCACAATCTCTAATTTTGTGAAATTATCAATGTGACAGAATATTTATTATGCTATTTTTAGCTATGTGGCAAAATCGACTGCTGTTTAGGAATTCCGACAATCGCCTGATTGTCTGCATCGCTTTACTGAGAGATGTAGCAAATGGCTGACTGATGTAATGCTTGCTGTTGGTAATGGAAAATCCACCTAATTGCTTAAGACTCTGTAACGCGTAATCAGAACTGATACAATGGCTTCTATACATCATTTTTTGCAATAATAATGACACCTGCATAAACGTAGATATAAGGGCCCTGCGAAGCTTCAAGATTCTACTTGATTTGCGAATCGGGTTGTTGATTCGATTCTATTTGATTCAATCAAATGATTCGAATATTTTCAAATCACCCTTCCTGACATTCTTGTGAATAAAAAATAAAAAAAGGTTGAAGAGGTCTTATTCAAAATTTCAAATTCAGTTTGGTCTTTTAGAATTTTTAGCCTATATAACACGCTGCTTTTGTCTTACTATACTGATTTGTAAGAAAAAGCAAGATAGTGTCATTCTTGCCTGATCGGGTAAATATATGTGTTCATCAGAAACATTGAAAACATTTTACAAATGTGAACCAAACCTATGCGATGCATGCATTTGTGAATAATAGCACAGATATGTATTCAGTTAGTAGCTGGCTGGACAAGCCTGATTATAGTGTGTCTGTAATTTGCAGAACGAGGTCCCCAGAGGGTGAATTTTGTGACGCTATCCCACATAGTGGGATAGCATCATTAAATTCACCCTCTGGAAGACCTTATTCTGCTTAGGCCTCACTCATCTTCTCTGGAAAGTTTCTTTATTATCAATTATCTAGAGAAACTTCTTCACATAAATTCTATTTCGTTTTTAGCATAGTTTCTCTATATTCCCAAATTCGCAGATGACACAATGCATAATCGAGGTTCCCAATGGGTGTACATCACAATTTCACCATTAAGGAACTTCAAAGCCGAGTATATGTCTCCCATAGCTGATGAGGCCATGCAAAATGAGGTCCGCAGAGGGTGAATTTGGTGATGCTATCCTGCTATATGGCATAGGGTCACTAAATTCACCCTCTGGGGACCTCATTCTGTAAATGACAGGCACACTAAACTCGGGCTTGTTGCTGGATATAGTAAATTAAAATGACTTAACTCATGATTACATTGCCATCCCCATACACATCAATGGCTCATGCATATATTTAATCCAAAATTTTATTTGACGCTATTCGCGAATATCACTCGATTCGATTCGACTGCAATAGAATCGAATCAAACCCCATTTTCAGGGCCCTAGAAGAAATGCATGGACACATATCCAAGATTCATTCTTATTTGGCATTGTGTTTATCAAAGTTAGCTTAGTGCACAGTAGCATGCGCATTTGAAATAGTTGGGACATTTTTTCGGGAAAAATTTACCAAAGTTGAACATATGAGACACAACAATGATAAATAACAATAAAAAATTCTTAATACATTGCTGAACTTGCCAGAATGAAATTTAGCAAAATTAGCATTTAGTTAGATCATGCCATTAATCTCTACTCAGGCTATGCCCGTAGAGATCATATTCCACCGTTCATAACCTTGGGAACTTTTTTATCTTCCGACATTGAATGTCGTAACATTGAAAAAACAATGCAGGTAATGTTTCCTAGCTAATAACTGTTCCTTAACTATGTATTTCACAGTAGGTAAAGGTCCCAGTGCGTGATTGCATGATTTAGTGACTTTTGTGAGCCAATTTCTCTCTGCATCTCTCACAATCATAAAATGTCTGCCAGTTAATGTTTTCATGAAATTAGCTCACATAAGTTGCCTAAATCATGTAATCTCGAGCTGGGATCTTCACTTACTTTGCTATCCATTATAAAGAGAAGCAGCTGAAATGGTACTGTTACACTAAACTGGAGTCTGACTATGAAGACAGTGCACATAACACTTGTGATGCACGTCTCACTCCAATGATTTTAGTTTTTTCTAATTTGACTCAAGACTCAGAAATGACGTCAAATGACAAGGGGCCGAATTCTTCATTACCCTAGACTGGAATGGGTAAATTACCCTGGGCAAGCCAGGAAAAAAAATGAATGGAATGATTTTTGATGACTGGCGTAATTTAAAAATAGAATAATAATTGCAAATAAAAAAAAAATTTGATTAAGGAATTGAACAGATGAAGGTTTAGACAAATGAAAACAAATCTGATATTCACAATGAAACTGTCCAGAGTATTGACTTTTAACAAAACTACATAATTTTAGATCAACCTTGACACCATCAACCCTAATATTTTAAATATATAGTTTCAACTTTTTATCAATGGTGCAAATAACTTCTGAATGATACATGATATAATTTTGGCAAATTATGAGAAAGAGATCATTTTTATCGCAACATAGATCTTTTCCATGTGTTTTCTCCACCTCCAATCGGCTTTTGCGCCAGATGACATCATGTTACACCAGAGTGTGTAGTTACACCTCCTCCCAAGTAGTTGTAGCAAGCATAGCCCAGGGCAATTACACCACATAATTCAATTAATTTGTCCTGGACAATTCAACGTCGGTACTGAGTTCAGCGTAATGAATGGAGTCGTCCCCAGGATTACTCTGAGAATCACCCAGTAGGGGACTCAAACAGTTCATTACTCGATACTCGGTTGAAGTTAGTTTCATAACCTAAAAGAACAGGAATACCCAAGGTTGCTTAGAGCCATCATGGGAATTATTAATGTGGTATATTTATAGAGTAATAGCTGTAAACTGTATATTATTTATGGGAATGGATTCAGCGAAGATGCTGGCCAAGATCATTCCATTCGCTGAAAGAACGGACAGTTTTCAGATATTATCTGGATTAACCCTTTACCCAACAAACCGGCCAAAAACCGACCAAATAAAGCTTCAACAGCCTAAAATATCTTCGGTCTGTCTCAATAGAACCATACAAATATGGATATCATTGGAACCGGCTCCTTGACCACATTGTGATAGTTACAGTTATGCCCTGTGCCAATGCATTCTCTTATATATGCGAGTCGACCATAGGTCGCCTCGCATATATAAGAGAATGCATTGGCCTAAAAAAAATCTTTTTTTTAACACTTTTTACCATTTTTTCTTACATTCTTTAACAATTTTATAATTTGTAATGTGTTCTCTTATATATGCGAGGCGACCTATGGTCGACTCGCATATATAAGAGAATGCATTGGCACAGGGCCCTTCTGTTGGGTAAAGGGATAAAACATGGCCATATCCAAAATGTCACCTTTGATCAGAATGGTGAACCCGCAATAGGTCCAAAACATTGGCAGTCACCCATGTAGTAGGTGCTGTCCACCTGCTCATTGGCTGCGCATATGGTGACATCTGAAGTTCTGAATCCATTTTCAACTGATAGTCTGTCAATACGCCATTGTTTATCCTATCATAGACTACACATGAGGTACTGACAATGAGCTCTTTTCGCAATAGAGTTTTGTTAATACTATTGTTGCTCTTATTTTGGGATTGTATTAAATTATTTACCATGGTGCAATTCGAAATTGGCAGATAATTATTTGTGCTAAACCGATTGGTGTGGTATATCTAATCACAGATTTCGCTATTTTGTCGAACGGGATAGTTAATAGTTTTGGTTAATAAGCCATATTTGAACTAAAAAGAATTCTTAAAATAGTGTTCAGAGGAGTCCGTTGCATTGGTCCGTATGTTGCATTGACAAGGTCCGTTGTCTGCAGAGCTGCCAATTAATAATTGCAGATAATAAGTTTGATATTGGAAAAAATCAATCAATCTATAATAAATTAATTCTATGATAATGTAAAATCGCATCAAATAATACTTTTTGACAAAAATACAAGTCGATTTTTCCTTCACTTCGAGACAGCCGCCATCTTATTGATTGAAAACAAGAAATGTCATGAAGCACGTCATATAAGGTATGCGTTAAGCCTTAATAGATTTCAACTCAACAGATTGGTCTGAACACTACTTTATCAGGCACTATTATAACCACTTGGCTCCAAAGTACAGTAATGCCCTGAATAATCGACTCCTGAGCAAAGCAGAATTATGGGTAACTTTTCAGGATTTAGTCGAAATATGGCTTGTTGCCATTCATCGGAAAGCTCTCCCCGAGAGCATTACTGTACTGTGAATGGCTTTGATTTCATCTGATGAATTTTCGTGGTTTCTCATAAGATTTTTTCGTGGGGATATGCACTCATGCTTGCAAAGAGGTGTCTGTCATTTGCAGAATGAGTTCACTGGATGGTGAATTTAGTGAAGCTATCCCGCACAGTGGGCTAGCATCACCAAATTCAGCCTCTGGGAACCTCATTTTGCTAAGGACTCAACTACTATGGGAGACCTAGGATCAGATTGACGTTCCCAAGTTGAAGTTTGTGATGTTAACCCATTAGTCACCTTGATTATGCATTTCAGACTAGATATACTTCCCAGAAGATGAAGTCTAAGCATTGTGCGGGATAGCATCACTACATTCACCCTCTGGGGACCTCATTCAGCAAATAAGATGCACTATTTGCATGCATTCGTGGATCAGATATAATATTTAACAGCATCAACAGATACCACAATTATAGCAGGTTTTGACATCTTTGAGTAGTCACTTATCGAGAAATTTGTCCCAGGTATTCCAGCACCAAAAGACCATCAGTGCACTAATATCTACCGACTTCATTTCACCCCATGACAAGATAGTTAGTTATTTTTAATGTAGCCTGTGCATGGTGAAACAAATTAGCCTTTAATAAGAGACCAATTAATTGAGCATTGTTTATACAAACTATTATAGAGGGGATCAGATGATGTAGCATGTAAATATTGTTTTCGACACTGAATGACATTTTATTATAAAAGATTTCATCTCATTTTCGGTGTTTTTTTCCCATTCATTAATTACGACATGCCGAAAACAGACATAATAGTTTCTATCTCTTATATATTATATTTTCTCTATTAATTCAAGAGTCAATCATTTCGTTCGATGTTGATTTCGCTGTTGAGCCATACAACGAAATCAACGAATAATAGATCTCCACAAATGAAAAGGCTTTTACAGGATAAATAGAATTCAGACTAGTGGGCAGATGCCTGGAGAACTGAACTTGGTTCAGTATAATAAATATAACATGAGGAATATAGTTAATGTATCACAACACATATCACCAATTCATTCCCCATTCAGCTGAATTTCATCACATCAGATCGAGTGGCATGATTACCCTATCACAGTTTGGTTCAAATGAGTGTAACACTGTCTGTCATTCCCGCAATCGCAGCAATTGACCAGCATTAGTCTGTATGCTGAAAAGGCAGAAATGGTAAGTTAAAGGAAAGTACCGAACGATTTCACCAAAATAATATATACTTGTGTTTCTTGACATGCAAGAAAAAAATAGGGGCGGGCGGGTGGCTTTTCATTTTATTTTATTTTTTCATTTTATTTTCAACTTTGCTCAAAATAAATATGAATACCCCCCCTCCCAGACTTCTTCTCCTTGTTTTTAATGTACTATAAAATAATAAAACTAAGTACATAATATTGGAATATATGTGTAGTGTAATTTATTGTTTTGTTGAATAAAACATGACCAAATTAATTTGATTCAGCTGTGACCTAACTGATGTGTGGTATAATTTATAGTTTAACAGTACATGTGATGTGTCAATTTTTTCGGAAATGAATCAGTTTACATGGAAAATAAAATCGGATGCATACTAATTTTGCAAAATCAATAAAATGAAAACAGTCGGGGGCGCCGGAATAGGGGCGGGCGGGTCACCAGAAACACGGGTCTTTTTTTATTTTGGCCTAAAACAAGAGGTTGTACCACCATGGTATACCCCCAGTGGCAAATTCTAACCAACAAAGTATGGTTGAGATATCTGCTCAATGGAAAAAAAACCTAACATTTTCATATAAACAAAGATAAATATTTCTAGAACTGAAAACATGAACAAAACGATTGAACACTCAATTGATTTCCGGCACCATATTTTCGGGCCTGCCAGCGACATACTCACCACTCAACAAGATCAGCACCAATGATATCAGCTATGTGATACATAATACCAAGTTTAGCACTTTTTGGCCATTTCCTTGCTTCCAAATCCTACAATAGAATTTACAGTTGAAATGTCTGGCTGTACATCACAATCATTGTTGGTAATATTATCATGCAACATCAATGTCAGAACATATCTGCGAAGTGTATAGATTAAATGAGAAGGTCATGTTTGAATGGCTTAGCCATAACTTGAGTTATTTATAATCAAAATTTGATATAATGTATATGAACTGCAGTAATGCCCTAAATAATTGACTCCTTAACCACCGCATAATTAAGGGTAACTTTTCAGGATTTAGTCGGAAATATGGCTTGTTGCTATTCATCAGAAAGGTCTCACTGAGAGCTTTCCGATATGGCTTGTTGCTATTCATCAGAAAGCTCTTACTGAGAGCTTTCCGATGAATGGCAACAAGCCATATTTCCGACTAAATCCTGAAAAATTACCCATAATTCTGATGTGGTTAAGGAGTCGATTACTTAGGGCATTACTGTAGAAGTTATTGTTTTTGAGGCAATGACAACCTGAAACTTAAACCAATTCAACCAATCTATTTATGAAACATCTGCATGAACAAAAAATTTGAGGATTGAGTAAAATTTACTAATTTGATGTCAGACCGCATTTATAATTACCGGTATTTGGTGGGAAATGTTCAAATAATAAGTTCAACAAACAATCTGGGCAGCAATACATAATTTCTGGTGATGTCTGTATTTTGACTGAATTGTCACATCACAAGTTGAATTATCTCCCTTGGACTGACAATGCAAACCCTGACTTTAAACAACTTTTTCTCGGAAGAAGTTAATTTCTCGCCATTTCATGACTATATAAAGCAAAATAAGCAATAAAACTATAAGAGGATTTTTTGTCATGTAGGCGCTGGGTGGGGGGGGGGGGGGGGGGGGGGGATATCCAGACCTGGACAATAAAAAAAAATTAAATCTAAAAAAATAAAATTTCTGGCCATTACAGGATCAAACAATGAAGTGTGTGAAAAAAAGAATTTGTCACTTGGAAACAAATAAAATTTTAAATTAAAGAAAAATTCAAATCTCAATTAAACATTTTTCTGGCCATTTCACGATGAAACTATCACATATGTGAAAAAAATTCTGAAATTGAAATTATTTTTTAGTTGTACATGGGGGGGATATCCAGGGTGGGGGAGAGATATCCAGGGGGAGATGATGTGTTACACCAGTATCAAACACTTACTTTGTATTCAAACATCATCCCATTTTGTACACTATGGTACCTTAATAAAATAATTAAACCATGAATAACATAGGCCAAACTGAGAGTTATAGCCCTCATATGCTTAAAATTCTTTTTTTCTCCTAGAAACCCATGAAATCGTGTATTGCTACCCTATTGTTGAACTTATTATTTGAACAATTCCTGAGGGAACTACTTGTCAATTTGTATTAGTATAGAAAGGGTTAACTTAAGGTTCCCTGTTTGAACAGTTTCTATACTAAATACTCATTGATGAGTAGTTCCCTTAGGAAATGGTCAGATAATAAGTTCAACAAATGACTATTACATGTACATGTATGTAGGTCGTTTGTTGAACTTATTATCTGAACATTCCCACCAAATCTTCTGCACTTGTATTATCTTTTCGTAGGTCTTGCGTCAGCTCATTTTTCCTGGTCAGCCCTTCAAATGAATAATAGACCATTCCAATGTATACTTCTATAACTGAGTGAGAGAATCCAGTTAGTATAGACAGGGTTAAGTGATCTAGTGTACTGGTATAGTATTTAATAGATCAATAAATCTCACAAACACTTAACATTTACACAAAATGTTCATTATTGCTTCGCTGATTATTTATGTTTATATTTCAATGTGAAGAGAAAACAAATCTTTTGACGCAATAACCCTTTCATGACTGGAGCTTCCTGAAATTTTATGAAAACCCTGTGCCAATGCATTCTCTTATATATGCGAATCTCCCATAAGGAGCCTCACATATATAAGAGAATTGCATTGGTCCAACAATATTACCTTGACATTGTAAGTCAGTGCATTCTCTTATATATGTGAGGCTAAACAAAGAGACTCACATATATAAGAGAATGCACTGGAACAGGATCTTTTTTTTTGCAAACTCCGGTCCTGAAAGGGTTAAGGATAAATTGACTAACAGTTTCATTAAACTCACAGGTTTGAGCACTTCTTTGTATTTAGCTTTTCTGATGATTGTTGATATATATTTTCTACCCCTGACAAAGTTTTTCAAGAACATTCCGGCATTGGGGATGGTAAGCCACCAAGTACCGGTCACATTCTCTCTTAATGTCAATAGGGACGCATGGATCAGCATCCTGAAATAAATTAATAACAAGTCTGGAGACAGTGTGTATGTCATTTGCAGAATGAGGTCCCCAGAGGGTGAATTTAGTGATGCTATCCCACACAGCGGGCTAGATCACCAAATTCACCCTCTGGGGACCTCATTCTGCTTTGGCCTCATCTTCTGGGAATTATCTATAATAACATATCAACATTGTTTTCAGTTACTTTTTCCCTTCTGGGAAGTTTCTATATCCCCTAACTTGCAGAAGATAAAATGCATAATCGAGATAACAAATGGGTGAACATCACCAACATCAACTTGGTAACTTCAATCTGATCCTAGGTCTCCCATAGCAGTTGATGCTTAAGTAGAATGAGGTTCCCAGAGGGTGAATTTAGTGATGCTAGTGTGCTGTGTGGAATAGGCTCATTAAATTCACCCTCTGGGGACCACATTCTGCAAATGACAAACACAATATTTGCAGGTTTCTGAATGAATGTAATTGTAAGTTGAATATTTGTTGCTAAAACATGCATTCTGATTGGTGGAGAGCTTCTAACTTCAGTTTTCGATTCACCATCATCGCCCGCTGATGAGTTCCAACAAATTTTGAATGGAGTATAGTTTCATTGACAACATGTGTCAAATACACCACCATGCAGCCAGCAGTGTAACAGAATGCTGTGCGCCCCATCAATGCAGACATCCCTGGTACATTATTGCCTCAGATTTTAACTGACGATGCACTAAATTGCATGGATAGATTCCAGTGTTAGCTAGGACAGAAGTACTAACAGAGTGGTGTGATCATCCGACATCAGTTCCCATGCAAAACATATTAATCACGGAGTGTTCCACGGTGCAGTTGTAATAATCAGTGCTCAACTGGCTAGAACTGCACTGGTCATGGTATTACTAAATTGATACTAAGAGACAGTTTAATATATAAGGTTGAACATCTTCTAGCCAAAATTGAGTCCCTATCGTCATCTAAGAACTCTATGAGACCTCTAATGATACCCTCCAAAGATTACCAATAGATGAAAGTCCTGGGAGCCATGACCATGATCAGTTGTACGTCATGGATGCTGAATAAATGATTTAGAGTCTACTGGCCAGTTTCTTACGTGATCATCAAACCACAGAGTGAAGTCCGTAACTACCATAAGGAGTTACGAAATCAAGTTCAATAGGAATTTTGTTTATTATATACACAGCTTAACAGGAAGATGTCCGGGCACTGTTCCGTAACATCATGAAACGTACCCAGAGATTTGATCACAGAAAAAGGATATCTCACTTCATAGCATGTAATGCCAATAAAATGTACTTTTCGTGCAGTTTCTTTAAATTTTTTGGGTGAATTGAATGACAATGGAGATAAACGTACCTTGTTTCCTTTTATATTCGGGGATTTGTCATTTTTAATAATTTTTTCTCACATTCTTTACCAATTTTATCATTTATTATCATTTTTTCTTATATTCTTTATCATTGTCTTAATTTTTTCTTACATTCTTTAACAATTTGTATAATGTTTATATCATTATTTCTTACATTCTTTAAAATTTTTATCATTGTTTTCATTTTTTTTTTCATTTTGTTAGGCCAATGCATTCTCTTATATATGCGAGGCAGCCTATGGTCGACTCGCATATATAAGAGAATGCATTGGCACAGGGTTTTCACAAAAAATCAGTTCACAAACTGTTTTCATGCTTGAATTGCCCATTATCCAACACAACAGAGTATGTTTGTCTACTACATATATAGTTTTTTTTTTTGGTGAATTGAATTACAATGGAGATATTTCAAATGTACCCTGTTTCATTAGATATTCGAAGATTTGAGCATAAATCAGTTTATGAACTTGCTGGCAAGCCGGCTTGTTCACAAACTGTTTTCATGCTCGAATCCCTGATTATCCAACTCAACAGAGTATGTTTGTCTCTATCTATATAACAAGACTAAAAATATCACAATTCTCAGTGGCAGAAACATTGCTGTATGTTTATCTGCGATCAAATCGGCCTAAAGAAAGACAACACATTTAAATTTTTGCATAGTTCAGGTTAAAGGTACCAAATCCGATTCGATGGTCCCCATATAATCAGATTCCAACAACAAAAACATATTTAGAAATGCCGCTTCAGTTATCAGAATCGATTAATTGCCCAAAAATAATGCTAACCACTGTCAACTATAGTATAAAATTGCCCGAATCGTGTTATTTATCAACATGTTGTTCGGCGAAATTTGGCCTTATTATCAACACAAAGCCTCTTGATTTTAGAGTTATCCATCTTCATCGGCAATTTGGTCCAAGACCATCGGCTCGTCGACTTTTTACTGGGCCACTATAAGTCTCGATGGTGAAAAATAATACATTTAAAAAATCTATATCCAATAACTCTGAGCTTTGATAGGTGGGTTCCTCGACTCGGATCAAATATTTTTTACCCCCGAATCGAAATAAATAGTAATTTAGGGGCACTTAATCAGATTATGCACCTTTAAGTGTTATTTATTGACCAATAATAGTCAAATGCTACATTCTTCTAGTAGGTGTATTGTCTGAATACTGAAATACCAGAGTGAAATGATGAAACAGATGCTCAAGATAACTCTGATTTAAATAGATGCATTTTCAGGCCGGAAAAAAATAAATTTAAGATGCATTATTCAAATGAATGCTCCTAAATTACTCTTTCTTTGGCTTCGGGGGTAAAACATATTTGATTCGAGTAGAGGAATCCACCCATCAAAACTCAGAGTGATCAGATATCAATTTTTGAAGTCTGTTATTTCTCAAGATGTGCAATTATTTGTGGCACAGAAAAACGTCATCAAACGGACAGTCTCAGACATAATTGCAGATGAAGATGGATAACTCTAAAATCAAGTGGTAATATGGCCAAATTTCATGATACTCAAGTGATAATACGGCCATATTTCATTGAACAAAATGTTGATAAATAACACATTTTGGGAAATGTGATACCATAGTTGACAGTGATTAGCATTAATTTGTTGAAATTAATCAATTCTGATAACTAAAGCGTATTTTGAAGAAATGTTGTTGGTGTATCTTGATGATATGGGGACCATCTGATCGGATTGAGTACCTTTAAAGGTCGCTAACTGATAATGGCCTATTCAGACGATGATGCGAGTATAACGACACGACTTCTGCATCAATGGTCAATTAGGACAAAGATAATATCACTGATGAATTCACACAGTGACGCGACCAAAGCGTCAATCGCAAGAATAGGATTTTTTCTAATTGAGCGATGTGATCATAGCATTTACTCAAGTGTTTTCAGCTTTTTAAATGATGCTGATAGATGAAGTCACCAGATGTGGAATTCATCAACATTCCCAAATTCATTCGAGGTAAACAGAATGGCTGCTTCAAATACAATATCTATAGCGTAAATTAGTATTAAATAACAAGACTGCATCATACAAAACACCAAAAGAGAACGTATTGAATATGGCTAGACATTGCGTTCCGTCTACAAGTGAATGGTATAATTAAATTGCCATTTTTATTTTTATTAGAAGGCATTAAAAAGACTATTTCAGTGTTATGGACATATGTGCATATGGACAAATGAGCCACAGGCCCATGGGAAAAACTACCAGAAATATACCATATGTGATGACTGCCAAGTTGCCATTTGAAAATGCAAAACAAACGAGAAGAACCCCCAACGTATGATGACGGAATTTCCACGAGAATATTTTGGCGCTATTGATGCAGCCTCATGTCGCTGTCTTTAAGGGCCTTAATAAAACATGAATGTCTCAATAGAAGAAGGATTCAGTCCAAAAGTTGAATGACCACTGTACAAATTTAGTAGCATTATTTACCCAACACCCGCATCTGTGAAGCCATGATCTTTAAAAAGAGATGACTTGTCAAAACATAAATCTGAGTTTCCTTTGACAATGTTCTCCACAAACTTATCTGAAAAAGAAAGATATAAATTATGATACAAGTGAGTCAGCAAAATATGTAATTTATATTGCTTAGATTGAATAAAACTTCTCAAAACTACTGAAGACAAATATTGCACGACTCGGTAGTACTCAAGCCTTGAAATATTGTCTGACGTTTGTAGAATGAGGTCCCCAGAGGGTGAATTTTGTGCCACTATCACACACGGCAGGCTAGAATCATCAAATTTACCCTCTGGGAACCTCATTCTGCTTAAGCCTCAACTGTTATGTGAGACCCATGATCAGATTGTAGTTCTCCAGTTGAAGTTGGTGATGTTCACCCATTAGTCACCTCGATGACGCCTTTTTATCTTCTGCAAATTAGGGGATATAGAAACTGAACAGAAGGGAAAAAGTAACTAAATGTCTATTTGAGACTATAGCTACTCCCCGGAAGATGACACCTAAACAGAATGAAGTCTTCAAAGGGTAATTCTGGTGATGCTAGCCTGCTGTAGCATCACTAAATTCACCCTTTGGGGACCTCATTCTGCAAATGACAGACACGCTATTTCAAGGCTTGCTGTGATAAGACAAAATGGCTCTTTTTTCGATACAACACCAGGATACAATACCAGGATACAACATTATAAATATCAGTAAATACAGTAATGCTCTAAATAATCGACTCCTTAACCACAGCAGTGAGAGCTTTCCGACGAATGGCAACAAGCCATATTTCCGACCAAATCCTGAAAAATTACCCATAATTCTGCTGTGGTTAAGGAGTCGATTATTTAGAGCATTACTGTATGTATACTCAACATCAATTCAAAACAAGAGGTTGCACCACGGTTGCTGGGATACCCCCCATGGTGAAAACTGAAATATGGGCAGGTCGGAAACCAAATAGTGAAAAAAAATGTGATGAACGAACAAATTACTTGACTGATGGAAAGCAAACATTTTCAGATAAAGAAAGAGGGATAAATCTTGAACGGAAAATGTGAACAATGTCAATGAACCCTATTTTGAAAGTCCTCATGATGCCATATCTGCATACCAAATTTCATTGAGATTAGATAACCCATTGCTGAGTTGTAAGAGCGGACGTACGGAAATCCAACATTTTCAGATAAACAAAGTTGGATAACTCATGAACAGAAAATGTGAAAAATGTCAATGAACCCTCTTTCGAAACCCCTCCTGATGACAACCATGCATACCAAATTTAATTGAGGTCCGATCACCCATGGTTGAGATATATGAGCGGATGGACAGGACGGACGACTAGACAGATGGCTGGATGGACAGATGCATGTTATCCAGTATAACCCCCGCCATCTTTTGGGATGGGGGTATAATGACTTTTAAATATCAAGAATAACTAAAAATATAAAGTATGACTGTTTCAACATTGACATGTCAGAGATTTCTGCTCAGAAATTAACATGGACTCAAGCATGTAACAAGCCATCAAATTGGTAGTCACTTTACTTCTGAAATTATAATAATCACAAATTTGAGGTGTTATATATTTCAAACATCTCATTCCCCTGCCAAATTCAGAGCATAGCCACAAGGATTGTACAACATAAATTATTTATTTTCCAAACAAAGATAGAAACAAATTTAACTAACCAATTAGTTGTGAATTAAGACTCATGTTGTCAGCCATCTTTCGAACATGTTTAATATAATCATCTGTGAACACAATTCCATAACCATCGGCGTCATTACCCATTCTAAACACCTTCACTTCACCGGCTAACCTCATCTTATTCTGAAAGTAAAATGTTCAAATAGGATTGGCCAGCTAAAATGATATAGAGGATCTCCAACTGGTGATGTTGGGATATCAGATTTTATGAAACGAGTTTGATAAATTTGATTCACAATGAGTCATAGATGAGTCTTTTATCAAATTTATCAAACGAGTTTAATAAAATCTTATATCCCAACATAACAAGTTGAAGATCTTGTATATCATATGAAAAAAACTGGAGCTTTGCGCCTTTTCAACAAATCAAAATCCTTAAAAGAAACTGCAAAATGCATTGGCTGAGGTGTTTCACAACCGTACATGTATACAACAGAATTGCGCGCTCTTGCTGGCAATGGAAAATAGAGCCACCCCTCCCCAATTAACATTTTTGTTTTTGTGTCTATTTTCGTTAGTGCAACGAAGTTGGACAATAATTTAACTTTAATGAACAAAGCAATCATTTTGAATTGTCTGGTCTTGGTGTCATGTGCCACTTTTCGAAATAGTATTATTCAGCCTGAATTATTGTAAAGACGCAGGGTTGTTTTTGTGGGTGCGATGCCAAGTGATCCCGGGAAGCATGTGCCTATTCATGACCAGTGAGAGATAAGGAAATATGTAATGACATTTTTTAATGATATAATAGGGGTTTCATGTGATATAAATAGAGAATACCTACAGTATTTGTTTGAATACCCAAATATCTCATGAGCGTCTGGAAAGAAATATCAAATTTTCACAAGTGGCTGCAAACGGCGAGTGAAAATTTTTATATTTCTTTCCAGACACTCGTGAGATGTTTCAGGTATTCAAACAAAACATTGTAGGTACCAGTATTCTTTTTATTATATGCGCCGTATTAATGCTCAAAGTTGCTAAATTAACTCTTACCTAATTAAATGATTAACTCTACTTAATTAAAGAGTGTGTGTCAGTGTTTACAAACAGGTAAGAGTCCAGTATGTACTAAGTGCACTGATTCACGATTGTGTAAACCACCGGAAAGCTACATTGAAATAATGAAATCTACAGTAAAATAACAAAATTGTATTTCACTGTGGGTTCTAAGTGATACATACGACGATCAACATTTTCTGCTATTTTATAGGCAATCATATTACAAAGAATTTTATTTATCAGACTTTTTGTGAGGAGGTAATTATTTTAAATTAAATTAAAATATTTATTTCTATTACATTCTCCACATAGATCGTAAATTGGGCTGTATACAAAACCTAGACTCTCACATATAGCCTTAATTTCATATCCAAGGATGTAAGCATTAATGGGAGCAGGTATTATAACTGAGAAATATTGTGAATAATGGTTGGCAATTTACCATCCTGCAAGAAGTAAATTAACATGTATATTTCATATAGCAAAATGCTATATGAATTGGAAAATTGAAAAGCATCTTTGTCATTTTGAAGAGCAGTTTATTCCTCAAAAGTATCGATCATTAATCTAAATTGATGCTAAACTCGATGAATGACATAAAATAAAGTTGTTCAAAAGTACAAATGTAATATCTCTATCTATATAATATTTCTATCGAAGTTAAAGGGTTACCACGCCTGAGTAATGTCAGAAGGTTGAAAGTTTAGATTGACCTACACAGAAACTACTTAATTGTTAAGCTAGGACATCACATGAAGTTATCTACGGTATGCTATCTGAATACCAAGTCAAGCATATTATATAAGAATAAAAAAGTCGAAAAGATGACTTTAGTCATATTTTTAGAGAGAAATTTTGGGAAGAGAATTCTCAAATTGAGTTGAAACGAATAGCTGCCATAAAGAGTACATGATTTGAACTAGTAAAGGCTCGATTGGCAATTTAATTGAGTTGAACACTGCTTCAAGAATCTTAACAGAATATTAGTTGTGTGCCAAAAAATTGTGAGAAGCCATAACCAAGAACTGTTACATTGAGGAACTATGTTGGTATGAAGATCAGTCCACTCAAGCTGGGAGCTATCAACTCTAAATATGCCACAGTGTTAGAAATAGCTGGTAAGCTGGGAATTTGGCTATGGACATGTGACCTAAAATTGAGGCTAGAATTCATCTCAGCCCAAAGGTTTATATCAGTTCTTGCAAAATGGATGTTCACAATTTTCCAGCACACACCTAACATTCTGTTTAGATACTTGCTCCATAAGCCACATAGTCGAGAGTACACCACTTCATCCATATATCTAAAATTTATCAAGTTTGCCTCTCAATTATTCACCAAATATTTCTCGGTTCTTTGAAAAGAGTCACTGTCTGTCAACACACTTACAATTTCTTGGTCGACTTCTGTTCTGCTTTTCACTATTGAGTATATCTGGTGCCTCCACACTATTTCTGGCAACCGTCCTTCGAACTTCTCCGCTGGAAACAACCTTTTTAAGCAGAGTAGCGCCGCTTTTGTATCAGAGATAGTTTCTTCTGAAATTACAAGAAATTATAAAATTTTAAAGTGTATTTGGTGTAGGGCCGTAACAATAAACGTCTTCATGATACGATACGAATCACAATACATGATCAACAATACATATCATGATATGCTCAATTAATGTTCACAAACAAATACCACCTGAATTATCATAACAAACATGTTTATAACTTGAGATAAAGTTCATTTTAAACTAAATTGCAGTTTAATACACATGAAGTTACAGTAATGCCCTAAATAATCAACTCCTTAACCTCAGCAGAATTATGGGTAATTTTTCAGGATTTAGTCGGAAATATGGCTTGTTGCCATTCATCGGAAAGCCATATTTCCGACTAAATCCTGAAAAATTACCCATAATTCTTCTGTGGTTAAGGAGTCGATTATTTAGAGCATTAGGCCTAAAAAAAAAGACGTTTGTTTCCGCTAACCCGACCGACCCTATTTTAAACCCCCGACCTTAAACTTTTTATTGCCATTGCAAAACAAAACAAAAATTGGACCAAAAAAAAAATTCAAACTTTTTTTTTTATTTAAGTTTAACAGTTGGAATCATACTGTAAAGTATGTTTGGCTTTATCTAGCTTTCATCTGTGAAAACTTCAAATAGTTTCAGTTCAGGTTTGTTATGATTCAGCCTTCAGACTTCAGTATTTCAATCAAATACAGTACAGGAACATTAACAATTTGATCGAATCAACCTGGTTATCAGGTGGGATCTCATAATACCAAATGAAAAATTAACATAGAGATTAGTACTATAAATAGTAAATACTAACTAAATAGACATGTTTCTGTACTACATGTAGTATATTATGTATGTGTCTCACTTGAATTTTATAAAATAGCCTATTATATGAATTAGAGTGATAATGGTAAGTCTCATTTCAAGCAGGATAAGCATAATCCATTGAACCAAAAGATATCTGACAATAAGTTATAAGCATTTCCAATCCATACATATATAAAAATTTCCAAAGTTATGCTTGAGAAACTTGATCAAATTGACCTCTCAGTAAAATTCAAAATACTGACTCAAAGTGCCCTAGATTAGCTCTAAATGCAATGGATTAAAAAAAAATTCCAGGGGAGAACCCCCACCATCAGCAGGGGGTCACCCCTCCCAAACCTTCCTCCGCTCAGGCCTTCGGGTTATGTCTTTGGCATATCATTGCCCAAAAACAGGTGTCCCCAAAAAATACCTAGATCCTTCACCGAATGCGGAGGAGAAGGTGGGGTTGTGAAGCCATCATTAAGAGATCGGTACAAGACGGTCACTCCAATATGTGACAGTGCACTGGTGCTGGACTGACTCCAGTTGTCGCCAGACCATATGGGAAATATTAGGATTATCAAAGACTATATTAGTATATAGACTAGTATATATGTAAATATTGAAGCATATGTAAGATTGAATTGGAGTTTTTAGTTCCTCTGTCATTTGGGTTAACCTGATTGGGGCTAAGAAGTGCATAGTTTGGGTTATTGACAAGTATTATACAGTTATTTTTAAAGATACTGAAAAAAAAATGTTAACAAAAAACAAAAGTTAAGCCTACCTACCTACCCTAATTTTTTTCAGCTCGTTAGCAGAAACAAATGTATAATTTTTTTAGGCCTTACTGTAGCTATGTGACTAAAATACGCATAATAGACACCTAAACTTGAGGGAAAATTGCAGGTTTTGCTCTTTTACTCATATCCATCTTAAAAAATTACTTGATTTCCTGTATCGCATATATACGATGTACGCATCGTTCGTTAGTGTGTCGCGATATATTGAATTCATGACAATCGTTATGCACTGGCTTACACAGACAAGTTAAATATTGTTAGGCCAATTTATTCTCTTATATATGCAAGGCTCCCTATTAAGCAAATGTTTCAAAAAGCTCCAGTCATGGATGAGTTAAAGATGTGAGTGTTGGAAACAACAAATACAGTAATGCCCAAAGTAATTGACCCCTTAACCACAGCAGAATTATGGGTAATTTTTCAGGATTTAGTCGGAAATATGGCTTGTTGCCATTCATTGGAAAGCTCTCGGCGAGAGCTTTCCGATGAATGGCAACAAGCCATATTTCCGACCAAATCCTGAAAAATTACCCATAATTCTGCTGTGGTTAAGGGGTCAATTACTTTGGGCATTACTGTAATCTTATCTCACCTGATGATGACTCGCTGGTATTACCAATACCACTTTCAGAACCATTCTGAACTATGTTTGATACAGGAACACACATCCGCCTCTTGGACTTATATACCTCTGGTATAAGTGTTCGCTTTCTGCTCATCTGCATGATATTAAATGATAGAGAGAATTAAATACATGTAGCTATCCAGGGTATCTCCATTGTTAACGAGAGGCCGATCACGATCGGCAGATGTTAACCCATCCCTTGGCGATAAAAATTTACTATGATCGGATAAATGAGAGTTTTGGTGTTGAATTATAGAGTATACTGTTATGTACTATTATAGACAAATGTACATAACACAAATTATTGGAATTTATGGGTCACTGGCATTTATATAAGAGAATGCACTGGTACAGGATCTGTAATGCTAAACCACCACAGCCTTGGGTTAAATGTGAAAGGTGTGACTTGGACATGGAATACTTGGGTTAAGAGAGTCCAATTTAAGTTTACAATAATAATGTGTCAAATTCTACCAACAATCTAGTATACAGATAAGCCACCTCACTGCTGACCCATTAATATCAATTATATAGCAGAGCTGTCAACAAATCACAGGACTTGTTTATGTTGAACACTGACCTCTCTATTAAACAAATAACAATTATAATGACCTCAGACCATCTGAAGATATAACTCTGCAGCACAGATGTCCATGTCTACTGTTAATATCATGTGATGTTTATTGTTGAATTTTTATTTTATATTAGATACCATAGCCTTCTTTATCAGATTATTTGCACATTGGCATAAGTGACATCAGAAAATAATATAGCCTTATTAATAGCTAAGTAGTCCAAAGGCATGGGATGGAATTGGTGAATTGGATTTAATGTAGCTCCAAACAGATTTACCAGTACATAACACAAGAGTTTTGACCAATTTCAACAAATTTGGTGTGGTGATTCGGGTTACCCTTGGCAGAGTTATATTGGTGTTATTTTTTCCAATTTTTTTAACTTAAAAAAACAAACTGTTTTTAATTATTTAAAAAAATTAAAGGGACACATTGGGAACATTTTTTATCAACTTGTATCATAATCATCAATATCTAAATGAAAACAAATGAAAGAGTCAATGACATTTTTTTTATTGTTATTATAAAAGTTAAAAATAAATTTTTTTAAAAATCAAATAAATGTTTTTTTTCGAAAAAGGGTCATAACTTCTTTAAAATAAATCGGATCAAACCAATATTCGAACTCGATCTGTATTTTGGGCTGTGAAACTCACATACCAAATTTGGTTCCAATCAGATAAAAAATGTTTGAGTTATGGCAGAATGTGTGAATTCTAAGTCGAAAAAGGGCCATAACTCTAACAAAATCTCGGATCAAACCCAGATCTGTATTTTGGGCTCAGAAACCCATATACAAATTTTGGTTCCGATCGGATAGAAAATATTTGAGTTATCGCATTACTCGTGAAGTGTCTACAGACGAGTGGTCAATCCGGATAACGACACTATGTTTACCATACTATGGTATGGGTAAACACAAGACAGTCAATGACTGTGGGTTGCTCACCAGACTGTAAAGACTGAAAAGATTGGGACTCTGAAGACTACAAGAGTCAGTATGTGACAATATCACTTAAGACAAGTAGTTCTAAACATGGACATAGCTGGAGGTTCTCCGTTGAGCAAGGTTCTTCAACTTGAAATTTCTAATTGCACACCACTGACAAATCTCCAACATCTTACCGTTTAAAGAAGACAACCATACCAAAGTACTAAGTTCACAAAAATCATTTTGCATCCCTCTTGAATTTTACAACTGGTACCAGTACTTCAAGCTCTTTCTCAAACGTTTGAAAATTACTAACCCCATAAAGTTAAAATTTGTGGCCAATTTGGTCTAACAGTTTAACCTGAAGTAGGAACATATGGACTGTTGATATAAAAACATACATGTTGAAAATAAAACCAAACTATGAGAACAATTCTAACCTATTTTTTATATGAACATCTAATCTACAACAAATGTTATACCAGGCATGAAATTTTCAACTGCTTAAATTTTGATCAAAGTAGGGGGTCAAAACCCCACCCCTCTACACTTCTTCCCCATTGCCTCAAACAATGCCCCCACCCAGGCTGCCTAGAAATCAATATTATTATACCAGTACCAAACAGGATAGAGGAGAGTTAATTCTCTTAGCTCTGCCCCTTAGAACAAATGTGAATCTCCATCTACTAGTATGAGATCCATTCATCTAGTATTATCAATATACCCCCCCCCCCCCCCCCATATTCAATAGGATATGATTTCACCTGGATAAGTGGTGGTTAAGAAAATAATATTGGAACAGCCTAGTCTGTATTTGGTATGTCTGATCTTTGCAGAATGAGGTCACCAAAAGGTGAATTTAATGACACTATTCCCCAAGGTGGAATATCATTAACGAATTCACCCTCTGGGGACCTCATTTACTAAAGATGACCCCATTTGAACAAATCTAAACCCGGTCACCCAAGGCCTATCCATACCAAATATAAGCTAATATAGGCTTAATGGTTCTTGAAAAGAAATTATTTTAAGATATACTATGGAGGGAAATAATTATGGCCCTAGCTTTGCACCTATTTGATCTGATGAACTTATTTGAACAAATCTGATTGTGAGTCACCTAGGGAACATGCATACTGAGATATATAAACATATTTGGTCATTAATATGGAGAAGAAAACAAATGTTGATAGATGGATGAATAGACATCCCAACAGACTGACGGATGGAAGGACCGCCTGACAGACAGAAGACAAATTCAAGCCAATATACACCCCCAATGTTTCTTTGAAAAATCAGGGTATGATTTCATCCGTATGAGTGAGCCTGGTTAAGAAAATAATATGCCAGCCAAGTCTGAATATAGTGTGTCTGACATTTGCAGAATGAGGTCCCCAAAAGGTGAATTTAATGACAATATTCTGCGAGGCGGGCTAGCATCACCAGATTCATCCTCAGTCTGATTAGGTCTCACCAGCCATGGGTAACCTAGGAACAGATTGAAGTTCTACAGTTGAAGTTGGTAAGGCACACCCATTTAGCACCTCAATTATGCATTTAATCTTCTGCAAATTAGGGGGACATAGAAACTGAACAGAAGGGAACAAGTAAAAAATTAGAAATTTCAATTTGATACTTAAGATACTTCGAAGAAGATTCTGCCTAAGCAGAATTAAGTCCATGGAGGGTGTATTTGGTGATGCTAGCATGCTGTACAGGGTAGCAACACTAAATTCACCCTCTGGGGACCTCATTCTGCAAATGTCAGACACACTAAATTCAGGGAGTGTGTTTAAAATTGCTAGCAGTTACAATGTTTACACACGCTGCTAGATGACATATTATTCCAATCTTGATTAATGACTTGTTTCTCTATCTATCTACCGTATCCACAAAGATATATCTGCAACTTTAATAGAACAGGTATTGAGTGGAAGCTGGAGATTTGGAAGGAATGTTGGTTTGGGGTAGGGTTGGGCGGTATTGACGTTTTAAAAAACCGCGATTTTTCCAAAATAACACTGCGATATACGGTTTTATTGAATATTATTTTACTATTGAAAAATACCATGTAAAATCAAATTTTAAACCAGAGATATAAGACTCCCGGCGGGTGTCGTTATAAGCGATGTAGAATTGTATACACTATCGCCACGCATTAAATTATTTAAACTATTCCCAGAATGACATGTGCCCATTCTATAAAGTTCCGGCCTTCTGGAATACGTTACAACATTGAGTGAATCACAGGCTCACATCCCGATTAATCCATTGTTTACATATCAGCATGCGATGCACATTCCCGTTACGTCATAGCATTGCAGTTGCGATATATTGATTTTTTCTTTTACACACGGTTTCAATACGGTTTTTCTTTTCCAAACCGACTATAGTCAATATATTGAAATATCGCCCAGCCCTAGTTTGGGGGCAGTCCACTGCAGGGTGGGTGGGCGGGGGTGAGGTGGGGGATGGGGTGGGGTGGATCTGGGCTATGTGGGAGGGAGATGGGTAAAGGAATATTTCTGTAATTTCAGAATATTAAAGTTTCATAACTCTGCAGCTGTTATAATGGTGTCACTTTTAAAAAAATTTATGAAATGATTAAAAAATAAATTTTCTGTTAGTTAAATTGAGTAAGGTGAAAATTCCAAAAATCTGAATGTAACAATTTTTTATTTTTTTTAGTTATGTCACTGGCTCCGCCCACATTCGACCCAGTGACCTCATTTGAACAAATCTGAATAACAGTCCTCCAAGGATAGTTTGTACCAAATATGAACCCATTCGGCCCAATAAAATTTGAGAAGAAGTCGTTGTAAGAATTACAGAGTTATGGCCCTGGCTTCGCAAATATTTGACCCAGTGTCCTCATTTGAACAAATCTGAATGAGATTCACATATGGAACATCCACACCAAATATGAACCCATTCCGTCCAATGGAATCAGAGAAGAAGATGTTGAAAGAATTGTTGACGGATGGACGGACGGACGACGGACGAGGAGTGATGACTATAGCTCCACCGGAGACTTCGTCTCAGGTGAGCTAATAAAAACTTAACATTTAAGTGGGGTGCACATGCTACAATATTTATTTTTTCATAGATCCTTGTGACTTAATATCCCTAAGCGTAATTAGAAACCAAATTGTCGGTCAACTTAAACGAGACAGTCAATGACTGGGTCGCTCACCAGACTGTAAAGACGGAAAAGACTGGGACTCCGAAGACTAGAATAGTCAGTACTTGTCAAATCACTTTAAAAGAAGTAGTTCTAAACATGGACACAGGTAAAGGATCTCAGTTGAATGGTGGGAGAGATATGGGGGTGTCCACCTTGAAATTTCTAATTGCACACCGCTCCCCCTCCCCAATAGATCATTGCCCATTACCTCCCAACTGGACCAAACTAAATTACAACTGGTACTTCAAGATCTCCAACTGTTGGAAATTTATCAAAACCTTACTGATAACACCGGTATATAAAAAAATTTATTACATGTAATATAGGAATCTATATACAAGTACCAAACATGAATTCATAGCATAGATAGGGTGGGTGCGGGAGTACTAAATCTGCCCCTATTTGAACCAAATGTAAATCCCAATCTATGAGATCCATTGATCTTGTAATTTCAAAGAGTATATTATAGAAGTTAAAGTGAATTCATTTTCCTTAAAATAAGTTACAAAATTAATGGAAGGGTTATCAACATGGCAATTCTGATAATTCCTTGAAATCATCATAATAATAAATAAGACACTTCATTATCACAGATGAAAAGAAGTTAATAGCCTGTATAAACATAATACTGTAAGACTTCCCTGTACAACTGCAAAGAACAGAGTACCTGGGAATTAATCTAGTTTTTAAATTAAAATTAATGACACAAATAAACATTATCTGTTATGTGTTTATCAAACACTGCCAGATAAAATCTCATTTCATACACAGGAGACATTAGAGAGACTGGCGGGCAGACAAGCTTTATACTTTTAGTGAAAGAGATGACTTCTCAAATAATATTGTGGCATTAGGAATGTGAAAGAACAACATTTGTAATATATACTTACTTTAACCCTTCAATTGGCAAGGATAACAATCTGTCTGTTCGTGATTTTTCTCCCAGACCCCTGGATCGATTTCCACTAATTAGTCGTGGTGAGTCGGTGTACCCTGGCAGATGTTATAACTTGGCTAGTTTTTCAAAATGAAAAAAAAATTGAACAAGGAGTCAAAAAAATGAAGAAAAAAAATGTTTAAATGGAAATTTTCTTTTTCAATGTTTTGTTTTTTTTTGGTTAAATTGAGCCAGGAGTTAAATCTCCGTTTTCTGTTTTTTTTTGTTTTAGTTATGTTCCTGGTCGTCCATATTGACCCCATTTGAACAAATCTGAACCCCAGTCACCGAAGGATCCTTCATACCAAATATGAACCTATTCGGCCTGATTGTACATGTACTTCAGAAGAAGTCCTTTAAAGAATTATTATGGAGGGAAAGAGTTATGGCCCTGGCTTCACAACTATTTGACCCAGTGACCTCATTTGAACAAATCTGAATGTGAGTCGCCTATGGAACATCCACACCAAATATGAACCCAATCGGTCTTATTGTACCGGAGAAGAAGTTGTTTTAAAGAATTGTTGACGAATGGATGGATGAGGAGTGATGACAATAGCTCTGCTGAGACTTCGTCTGAGGTGAGCTAAAAAGTATTACATAAATCACTTGTTACCTAAAGCCATGGTGAATAGTTGCACAAAGGGTGGGTAAATATGTTGTTTCCAATACCACATCAAGCCGGGAAGTATGTGCAACTCTGTAACTTTTGCTCTGCAGGTTTGCATGGAAAACCCCATTCAAAATTGGTCAATTGACCTCCCTCTTAACGTGTGAAAATCACATTAAAAATTTAGCTCAATTGGGCTAATTAAATTGACGATATTAGCTAATTAGCTCATTTTGCATACGTAGTGTGCACGACTTGATATTAAACACAAGTCTCAATGAACTGGTGATATTTTTTTACATTTCATTTGTAAAGACAGCCCAATGTTTCACCAAAGGCAAGAGTGATTTTGCTAATCCCATACATGACATCGCCAAACTGGGTTGCTCTTCAATGGTAAAAATGTATCAGTACCTTTTCGATAAGAACCTCCACCCGCTTGAATGTGACTACAACTGGCACAACAATTTATGAAATTGTTCTTGACCGAGTTTGTAGCGAATGACCGCTGGTTCTCTCTGGTTCCAAGCCGAGAAAGTAATAGTGTGCCCCTCGTTCTTGCTTTAATGCTAAAATGTGAAGCTGGTACTAGCACCATTACAATGTAATCTTTCCCCATTCATTTCAATCATGGAATTTCATTAACTGACGCGAAGAAACTCGGTGAAATCATCGAAAAATTCTGTTCATGCGCGCATCCATGTTTTCATTCAGGGCTGTGACTAAGGTTTATTTTCATTGGATAAAATTAACTACTTTCGTTTTCATGTCACTTCCGCATAATGTAGACAAAATTTAAATTTGTCTCGTTAAACTTCAATTTTAACAATACAGTGACAGGTAGATCAGTGTGTCAACTACATAATCAGGGAAATATATTCCAATAGAATAACAACAGTTTTGAAAAATAAAGATTTCACAATGAACGATGGCAGAAAATGTGCTAATAGCGAAACCGACAAAGAAATACTGACAAAAAAGCAAAAAACCACTGACACAGATCATCACAAAGACCAATGTTTAACTAACCGGGTGCTGGGCACACATGAACTGAATACTGTTCACAAATTAGGCAAATATTCTCATTCATCTCTCAACAAAAAAGTGCCATGTTTTCGAGAGCCATGCGAAATTGGAGTATTTTCACTTGACGCAGCTAAAGAATTCCACAATGACCAGAGCAAATTAAAAGTGTATGTGGCACCAAAAAATCGAAACAATGTACAGTTTGACCTGAGAAAAGGACATAAAGACCTTATTCGGAAAGACGAATCTAAAAAAGAACTTATAGATGATTTATTGACATGGATAGAAAAGAACATATCAAAATTCATCATCAAAGGACAATGTAACAAAAGGTATAAATGCATATACTTATTTACTCTTCAGTTCCTAATTAGCATACATGTGGGCTTATTAAATTGGAGATAAAATTCCCGCCTGTATATCCTTTATTTGGCCCGGTACGTTTATTAATTTTTAGCATAGGAAATCTGCGAACCACCATTTAACACGTTGAGTGCCACTACGAGTTATCTCGTAGTACACAACCTTCGCAGGTTGCCACTACGAGTTATCTCGTAGTTGTTTCCATGTCGTGTAACTGACAAACGGAAGCAGTGGAATAGGTCGATGCACCACGAAAACCCGCATCGGGACATCAGAACAGTGATTTTATCAAATAAATAGTGTGGCTCTCCTTGCATTGTTCAACAGAGGTGAGCACCATGAGCACATATATTCTACTCAAAATGATCCAGTTGTGAGTGAATACAGATGTCACTGTCTCACTGAGTGACCACAGGCAGTCGTGTGTGGGCAATTGGACTTCAATAGACTGATAATGTGCATGCACGCTTGCAAACACAGTCATGGGGGGGGGGGGTGGATATTCACAATGTACAAACATGCAAAGGCAGTTTCGAGGAATGATGGTTACATCGTTGTGTTTCAACACATTGAAACTTCGCACAACCACCCACACACGTCACACAGGCATGCCAAATATGTTCCCTCGCACGCATGTGCGATGGACGCATTCCAATACAAGACAAGCGGATAATTCATGACGTTACGCACGTTGATGCTACCATTATCTCATTATTAGGGAACACAGCAGTTGTTTTTGGAATACACTGTGCGGCTCTATTTGGGGGCTAGGTATTTTATTATTTATAATTCAAGTAAAGCGGAAAAATTATTCCCCAAAGCTACATTGTACCCTCTTCCGAACGTGTTGGACAATGGAAAGCATAACAATTACCATACTCTAGACGTCATGCAGTTCATCGAACTGTTCCACATGTATGTACGGATAAATGGTTTTGTGTAGCATAGAGGTTTGGGGTAAGGGTAACTTATTTCCAGACGGATGGATTATATGGAATCGTTACACGTAGCACACTCCTGAATGTACAGGGATCTATTTGGCTAGTGTTGCATCGTTGCTTTAATTTTGTGCTGACAAATCTTCCTACACTATTATTTCTGGCTGTACTTTGGAACCCTAGCATAGGCCTAAATCAGGCTATATGGGAGATAACTTACAATGCCCGAAACAACAGAAGATGCATGCTCGTAAATATGCATGCTCGTAGTCATGGATGAAATAAACTCATCCTCACAGGAAACAAGTTCACCCGATTCCACGTCGGATTCACCGTCTGTAGCCATGCATGCTCATATAAGTAATTTGCTCCAGCGTACATCAGCCATAATATAACTATATTATATATGTCTATATAACGAGCTATATAACCACCACAATGACACACACACCTCCATAAATATGCTGACCACCAAAATAACTTGTTTGGGTTACATTCTACTTCATATTTGTTGCTCAAACGTGTCCAATTGTGTCTACGAGATAACTCGTAGTTGGCACTGGTGGTGGGAATACCCAAATTCCTTCCGCCATTGCCGGCTACGAGTTATCTCGTAGTACTATCAATCGCCGTTTCTGTCATCTAAAGTCGCGACGTCATCCAATTCTTGCTACATTGAAGCCAAATTATGGTCTACTACGGGTATCTAACTTGCCACGATTTGGCAAACTGGCGAGATTACTAATTGATTTCCGGCACTCAACGTGTTAAAGTTTAATTTCCTGTTTGATATTCAGAATGAAAGAAAATTAACTGAGATTTACGAGACATACAGTAATGCCCCAAATAATCGACTCCTTAATCACAGCAGAATTATGGGTAATTTTTCAGGATTTAGTCGGAAATATGGCTTGTTGCCATTCATTGGAAAGCTCTCATTGAGAACTTTCCGATGAATGGCAACAAGCCATATTTCGGGCTAAATCCAGAGGGGGGTTCATTTACTTTTTTCCATACAGTAGGCCGGGGTGGGTGGGTGGTTCAGCCGCGAAAAAAGTAACTTTTTTCCAAGTGGTGACAGTTTTTTCCTCTTACAACATTTCTGCAATATAATTGCCTCAAAGTGTTCAGCATCATTGTTATGGTATGTATGACACTTAGGTCAGGGCTTAGGGGGGTAGTTAGTGTGGATATAGGCATAATGCTTCTCAGAAATTCTCGTTACAAACCAACACTCACAATTTCGTCTTTTGCATCAGATCACATTGTCAAGTACCAACGCCACTGGTTCAAGATGAAAATGGACAGTTATGACACCCATGATTAAAGTAAATACAAATGATAAAGCTATTCATTTATATCATTAATGTTTACTCATTAGGCCAATAGGGTGGATACACACATGTATGTAATGTCTGTATGTAAAGTACATGTATTTTACATGGCCACACCAATAATTGACAACATTAGTCACCTGCGCTCAAGAGGTCCATTGTTAACAGGCCAGACAAGTGAGTAGTGATAAGCGAAGTAAAACTGTCTGCTATCAGGACATTTAAGGCCAATCCAAAACATGTCTTCTCTTACGGATGCGAAAATTAGCCAAGTCTATGTGATATCTGGCATTTTATTAATGCACAAACAACAGAAGCGACACGTCTGGAATATACAGGCTTGATATTGAACAATTTCGACCATGGTGCTTGTTTGGCGTGGGGTCGCGAAAGCTTCAAATCGCTAAGGGACTTAATTGAATGCATCGGTCGGAATAAACTGGGAAAAAAGGTACAATATAATATGTTTTAGTTGAATAGCTCAGAGTTAGCCACACCGCCTGGTAGCTTTCGGGATCACATATAGCCCCAAGTTCGTGGAAATCCTGATCCACCACTGCTATGAATATCAAGAGAGGATTGGTAATTATTTAAATAGAACGTCCACCATATGGGTTATCCCATGAACAAATATTTTAAGTGGCCTGGCGACTCGGTCTAAGATAGCGGTTTATCTATATTCCGACTTAATTGGAACTAGAACCAAGTGCAGTCAACATGTCGGCAATGATTGGGTTGTCAGTGGACACATATTGCATTGTCTGTATGATCCATGTAAAACGCCAAATACACGATAATTACATAGATTACATGCATGTGTGTATCCTCCCTTAGACCTGATCAGACAGCATAAGAGGCAAAACATGGAAATCCCATCATGCTATAAAGTATTTAATGCTATTTAAAGCCACATCCAGATTTTTGTTTGATCTTTTAGTTTCATTTATTGTTTGTTTGTTTTTTTAACACAATTTCACATCAAAGTCATATGAATGCTGATCAATCTGTTAAACGCCATGTTGTCAGATGGTATAAGATCGTGTGGGTCCATTACTATTTAGCATAAATGTTTTGCCTAAATTTGTATTTTATATTTCCGATACAGTTGTATTTAAAGTGATTACTAGTACAGACAAGCATTGGAAATATGGTAAAATGTTCATATAACTTGTTTACAAGTCATGAATCAATTGATAAACAAAAACAAACAGGATAACAATGGGTGCTGCAGGTTTATACGATTCTTAACTGTTCTCAGACTTTATAACTGAAACAAATACCAAGCCTAAATGGTGTGAGACTACAGATTTTTAGGTAAAACATGGGTGGGTACCCTGCATGAAATTGAAAAAAAAAATCCTTCAAATAAGGGGTGATTTGGCTGGATTTGGAGTTAAAAAGGGGGTGGGTACCCTGCATGAAATAGGGGGGGGTGGGTACACAAGAGGCGGAAAAAAAAATTTCATCCTACTGTCATGGCACTTTTTTCCGACTAAATCCTGAAAAATTACCCATAATTCTGCTGTGGTTAAGGAGTCGATTATTTAGGGCACTACTGTAAATAATAATGTGATAATAATGTGAAATTGCAAATCTGACAGTGTTAAATAATTGTGTCCACCCAGTACAGTACTATTTTTCCAGCCTAATCTGTTATTTAGTTTTGCTTGATTTTCCACCCTGTACTGTTATTCCACCCTGTATTGTTATTTGGCACTCAAGAGTATGTACTACATGTATGTCCTGACTCCTGACACTCAATTGTTCACTCTCACAACTTTTGTGATAAACTTACCAAGGTTCCTGAAATTATGATAAAGTTAACCAGGTTGGAAAAATTGTGATAAAGTTACCCAGGTCAAGCAAATCTCTCAATATGAATGCAATTTAAAAGTGACTGAGGGAAATACTTTTCAGTTTTGGCAAGATTTTGATCATCAAAAAAATGAATATTTTGTTGCTAAACATGAAATTTATTAACCTGGGTAACTTTCATTATCAGAATTCTCCCCAACCTGTGTGTGTTTATCACAGAAAACCAGTGAGAGTTACCAATTCAGCTGTACTGATTAGCATACCCAGTGACCTGTTGTTCTACAGGTTAAAAAATAAATTATATTTCCTGTCTTATAACTCACTCTTGAAACCTATGTAGAAAAGGATATATTTTAACTGTATGCAGACAGATACCTGTACTTTTTGAGTTAGTACCTGAAATATCTATTCTAAAAAGAGGCGCTTGATTAGTGAGAAAGTTTTATGGTTTTATAACTTTATTGACTCCAGTACCCAGGATTTACCAAAAATTCTGATTTGCATACCAACATTCTCCAAAACTTTAGTAACGACACCAGGATCAATACATCTACCTAAGCATGTGGATGCATGTCAATAAAATTTGGTGAATGCTTATAATGACGGATGAAGATGGATAACTCTAAAATCAAGTGGCTTTGTGTGTATATATTTGACAATCCAGTCATATTTTGTATTTTCGTTGAACAAAATGTTTATAAATGACACCTTTCTTGCAATTTTATACCATATAAATTGACTGTTAGCATTATTTTTGGGCAATTAATCGATTCTGATAACTGAAGCGGCATTTAGAAAAATGTTGTTGTTGTTGGAATCTGATGATATGGGGACCATCGAATCAGATAGACTGCCTTTAAATATCTACATGTACATTTTTATGTGTTTACAGTGTGAAATTATTTGTTTAAAAATAAATCAAAATGATATGATTAATTTATAATTTGTCATTTCAGTTTAAATACTGATTTCATCTCTTGGCGAGGGGTCATCACAAAATTAATGTGCACTCCTTATGAAAACAGAGAAGGATGGATTATTGCAATAACCAGATGGAAGGATACATATTATTTGTGTGAGATTGAAACTGAAGACAGAAAAAAAGAGAAGGAGAATAGAACAGAACGACAGGATGAGATGTGTTACTGGGGATGGAAGTTTGAGCAGTATGTCACAGCAGGTAAATTATATGATTGATGATGGTTTATTTATTTCAGACAAAATTGTCCATATATAACTATAGAGCTATTCCTGACTAATTCACCAAGCCAGCTAAGCGCCTTCCAGTTATGAACCTTTATCAGGAGGGACTATTAAAAATTCTCATTCTTTTCTGAGACATTAGTGAAATGGAACAAACTGACTGATCTTCATTTAAGCTAGATCATGCCATAAATCTCTACTCTGGTTAACGCCCGTAGAGATCATAATTCCACCAGTACAAAACCTTGGAACTTTTTGAAGTTTTGACAGGGAATCTTTTAAAGTCGAAAACATAACATGGGGAATATATTTCTTAGTTATAATCTGTTCTTTAATAATGTACTTCAAAATAGGTGAATGTCCCAACTCAAAATTGCATGCTTTACTGTGAGTTTTGGAAGCCGATATTACAATAAACATTCAATTATTTACTCAGGGAAATTCCTTAATTGTAAGAAACCCAAAGCAAAATCAGTAACAAAGTCACTTAAATCGTGAAAAATTGAGTTGGGACCTTCACCTATAGTGAAGTACATTATTAAGAAACAGATAATAACAAAGAAATATATTTCCTGTGTCATTTTTTCGATTTTATAAGGTTCCCTGTCAAAACTTCAAAAGTTCCAAGGTTTTGTACTGGTGGAAATGATCTCTATTAGTCCAGTGCATTTATGAGAAAAAAATGCCACACCCGGAACTAATTGCAACAGAATTTTTTTTTGCTGGAATAAGTACATAAACCCTCCATAAACAACATACTAAAAATCGGCAAAAATCGGAAAAAGGGAAATTGGTGAATTTCGTGAAATAAATTTTGGGAAATTTGGTCAAATCATCAATTTATGGATTTTCATGGATGCATATAAAAACAATCAAATTCACAAATCCTACAAATGGTATGTATATTGTATCGACCTCAATTTCCTGAACCCAGTACTGAAAACCAGTCCCAGATTCATTACGTATTTTTCGAGTTGTGTGCCTTCAAAAACGCGAGTTTACCTGATTTCGGCCCATTTTCGGGGCCTCAATTTCGAAGAATGAGCCAAAATGCCTTATTTATGATTAATTATTTAAAAAACTAGAGCGAACTGAAGGGATTTTTCAGTGTTATAGTAATTTCCTCACTAGATTAAACACAAAAATATGATTAATATGTGTATCTATAATTAAGAAGAAGATTATATTCTCAAACAAAATGTGTGTTCCATTGTATGGACTTGGCCAATTTTGCCTCTGACACTGAACGTGTGTGATGAAATGCAATATTTGAGGTCATGTAACTCAATAATTTAATACCCATATGCCATGCTTTTCTTATAACCTTTTAAGTATGTTGGATTGAACAAAATGTAAAGGTATTAACAGGACATTATTTAAAAATGCCAGTTTGAGGCATTTTTGTCCAATCTAAAAGGTTTTGGGCCATAAAAACAAAAAACAATGGGTGTTTTAATGTGTAAAATTATTTGAACTTTCCTCCCACAACAATTTAGTGATAAAAAATTAGCCTAACATTGGTTATGCCATAGTATTTCACTTGATTTCTTTCATTTTTCAGGAAACTGACTCCATATTTTAACGTTGGTATAGGGGTAGGAAAAATCACAAAATGCAATCTTATCACCAAATTACAGCCATTTCAGACACAATGTTGTTTTCTTCCAGTTTGTGTACATTCCTGTTGCATTATAAAACTGCTTAATACATGATCGGACGTTGATTTAGAATTGTATGGTTATGTTGTATAAAACAATCTCAAAATAGCCAATTTGACATTTCACTTCCAAATTATGACAAAAAATATTATAGCTCTGTCAATAAACATAAACAAAGGAAATATGAAATTATGTATGAAAGAACAATGTAAGCAGAAACTGTTAATATAAAGTTTTCTGCTTCAAGATGCATAATTTTTAAGATTTTGTTGATATGCTTTCCCCTACCCCATTTTTCTGCCGTTCAAATTTGGAGTATGTTTCCACAATGATGAGTGAAATCCAGTGACATTCATTGGTATAACCATTGAAATGCTATTTTCTCAACAAAAAAATGATTTAAGAGGACAGATCACATAATCTTACACAATAAACTTTCATTAATTTTTCTGAATATGCCTAAAATCCTTTTAAAATTGACAAAAACGTCCCACAATAGCATTTTCGGAAAAAGAGGCTAGACTAAGAGTTCATAGGACCATAATTTTATTTTCTTCACCAATGTATTTGGAAATTCCTTCACAATTTGTTCAATCTAGTATTCTCAAAATGTTATGAGAAAAGCAGAGCATATGGATATTAATTTATTGAGTTACATGACCTCAAATATGGCATTTCATCACACGAGTTCTGTGTCAAGGCAAATTTGGCTAAGTCCATACAATGGAACACACATTTTGTTTGAGAATATTTTATTTTCCTTATTCATAGATGCACATATTAATCATATTTTGTGTTTTATCTAGTGAGGAAATTACTAAAACAGTGTAAAAGTAATTAATTTTGCTCTAGTTTTTTAAATAATTAACCATATAATACGGCATTTGGCTCATTCTGCGAAATTAAGGCTCCGAAATCAGGTAAACTCGCGTTTTTGAAGGCACACAACTCGAAAAATACTTAAGGAATCTGGGAATGGTTTCCAGTTCTGGATTCAGGAAAATGTGGTCGACAAAATAGGCATGATATTTGTAGGACTTGTAAATTTGAATTTTTTATATACATTCATGAAAACCCATAAATTGATGATTTGACCAAATTTTCTCAATTTTTTTTCACGAAATTCACTAATTTCCCTTTTTCCGATTTTTGCCGATTTTTAGTATGTTGTTTATGGAGGGTATATGTACCAATTCCAGCAAAAAAAAATTCTGTTGCAATTAGTTCTGGGTAAAACCATAAATGCACTGGACTATATGGGCGTTAGCCAGAGTAGAGATTCATGACATGATCTAGTAACCATGCCAGATTCATCTCTATTTTAAAAATTCCTTCATCAATGTACCATTTACTAACTTTCATGCATCAGTGTACATTGTGCCCAGTCATCCTAGACTAGGTAATTTGAACAAATTTCTTACCATGTTATCTTAGATATACAAATTTATTTTTTATCCTAGGGATGTCTTTGGTTTCTGTGACGGAGTAAGTGATGCTGATGGGGTCATTGTCACAAGGCATCGATCACAATCGTAGCCAGCTTTTTAAATCGATCACAAATGTAGCCAGCTTTTCTATGGCGATCACATTTGTAGCCAGCTTTTCATATTCATGTGAGCCTCGATGAACAAGATTAGGTTAATCTTATTTTTCTGAGTTGATGGGTGAAAAACAATTCATCTAATAACCTGAGGTTTCTGATCATAGCGGGCTAGAATCACCAAATTCACCCTTTGGGGACCTCATTCTGCATGGCCTCATCTGTTATGGGAGCCATATACTCTGATTGAAGTTCCCAAATGGTGAATATTGAGATGTGCACCCATTGGCAACCTCGATTATGAAATGTGTTGTCTGCCAATTTGGGGATATAGAGAAACTAAACTAAAAACGAAATAGAATCTATGTTAAGAAGTTTCTATAGAAATTTGATAATAAAGAAACTTTCCAGAGAAGATGAGGTCTAAATAAATAAATCCAGACAGACAGTAATGCCCTAAATAATCGACTCCTTAACCAAAGCAGAATTATGGGTAATTTTTCAAGATTTAGTCAGAAATATGGCTTGTTGCCATTCATCAGAAAGCTCTGTGAGAGCTTTCCGACGAATGGAAACAAGCCATATTTCCGACTAAATCCTGAAAAGTTACCCATAATTCTGCTGTGGTTAAGGAGTCGGTTATTTAGAGCATTACTGGTCAACATCATTTTCTGTTTAAAAACTGCTTCTACTTACTCACATATTATATTTTCTTTTAAAAAATACGCTATTACACAAGCTCAGCCGAGAGATATGAAATTGAGGATATTTATTTTGAAAATACAACGTCATTGCTTATAAACATTTAATTCATTGACCGGGTATAATATAGATAGACAGATAACTCTTTAATAAAATATGAATTTTCGATTTATTTTCTTGGATCAGGCTATTAATTACATTATACAGTAAACTATTAACCATTTCATGACTGCAGCTTCCTCAAATTTTGTGAAATATAATGCACTGGCGTAGGATCTTTAATGCTGCACCAGCGCAGCTCCCGTCATTAAAGGGTTAAGGTCCTATTTCTATTCACAGCTGATGAAACTACTGAACCAGATATAGAATCACCCGTCAACAACAATGAAGCGTTCTGCACTGTCGTGAGAACTAGACTAGAGAAGCATTCACTAGGTATGTTCAAAATATTAACCCTTTTATGACGGGAGCTGCACTGGTGCAGCATTAAATGCCCTGTGCCAGTGAATTATCTAATATATGCGAGTCTCCCATAAGGAGCCTCGCATATAAATAAGAGAATGCAATGGCTTACAATATCAAGGTAAATATTGTTATGCCAATGTATTCTCTTATATATGCGAGGCTCCCTATGGGAGACTGGCATATATAAAAGAATGCATTGGCACAGGGTTTTCGCAAAATTCAGGAAGCTCCAGTCATGGAAGGGTTAAATGCTCATTTGTTTTGTTATAGGTAATGTTTAACCCTTTCTATACTAAATACTCATTGACGAGTAGTTCCCTTAGGAAATGTTCAGATAATAAGTCGTGACTAGTCATCTGCTAATTTATCCTTGACACCCCTCCAAATGAATAATAGACCATTCCAAGTATACTTTTATAACTGAGTGGGAGAATCCATTTATTATACACCCTTTTTGAAAAAAGGTCGTATTATGTAATCAGTCTGTCCGCGGTCTGTCGAGCCGTCCGTCCGTCCGTCTGTCCGTTAACATTTTTGGTTTCCAATCGATAACTCCAGTAAACTACAGGCCAAGTTCGAATATGGGTTCCGTCCAATTATTTTTACATGAGTTACGGCCCTTTTTTGACTTAGAATTTGACCAAAGTTGGTATGTGTATTTCCCAGCTAACGATACAGGCCAATTTCGAGTATGGGTTCCGTCCAGTTATTTTAGTGTGAGTTACAGCCCTTTTTCGACTTAGAATTTGACCAATTTCATAACATTTCGGTTTCTGACCGTTAACTCCAGTTTTGATTATTTGATCTGAACCAAAGCTGGTATGTGTATTTCCCGGCTAAAACTACAGGCCAAGTTCGAATATAGGTTCTGTCTAATTATTTTCACATGAGTTACAGCCATTTTTCGACTTAGAATTTGACCGCATTTTGGCATTGAAATTCGGGTAACATGTATATCAGATATTCTTCAAATGTAAGCCCAAAGTATTATTTTATTTTGCGGTAGTACAATTCGAAATAGCTAAAGGGCGTATTTTGCCACGCCCTAGCAATGCTCTTGTTATAGAAAGGGTTAAAGACATATTATGGACTTGTTCGGGTGCATTAAACTAATAAGTTAGTACTCAGGCACTGTGCCAACTGGAGGAATGTATAATATCCGATACTAAATTTCAGAACAATCCAACCAGTGTCCCCTGAAATGGTACCCGGCACCCATATTCAAACCTGACCTGTATTTTGGGCTGATAAACTATCATACTAAATTTGATCACACAAACTAAAGTTATCATCCGGAAACCAGAAATTAACAGGATTCTAAGTCGAAAAAGGGCCATAACTCTCGCAAAAATGGGCGGAGCAAACCCATATTCAAACTTTTCGGATATTCGGATTGTACCCATATTTGAACTTGACCTGTATTTCGAGCTGATAAATGCACATTCCAAATTTGGTTCAGATATGATCACACAAATTGAAGTTATCATTCGGAAACCAGAAAATTACAGGATTCCAAGTCTAAAAAGGGCCACAACTCTCGCAAAAATGGGCGGAGCAAACCCATATTCGAACTTGACCTGTATATAGGGCTGATAAACTCACATACCAAATTTGGTTCAGATATGATCGCACAAACTGAAGTTATCATCCGGAAACCAGAAAATTACAAGATTCTAAGTAAAAAAAGGGCCATAACTCTCGCAAAAATGGAGCGGAGCAAACCCATATTCGAACTTGACCTGTATTGTGTCTGATAAATTCACCTATGAAATTTTCTTTTGATCTAATAACCGAAACTAAAGTTATCATCCGGAAACCATTTCCGGATGCACGCATGGACGGACGGACACCGGCTATTTAATAGTATCGAGAATTTTTTTTTTCAGGGGACAAAAATACTTGTGCTTTGGGTTTCCCTACCGACCCTATTTTAAACCCCCCTACCCTAAAGTTTTTTTCATGGTTTTCAAGAAAATCTATTGAATTTTTTCTCAAATTTTTTTACAAAACACAAAAAACACATTTAAGCATCTCAGAATAGGTTGATTTCTAAGTAAAAGTATTATGTAATATTAAAATTGATACAAAAATAATCAAAAGTAGTTTTATGTCAATCAGAACAGTCATAAGAATATGTCAAAATAATAAAATTAAAAACATAAAACTTCAAGACTACCTACCGACCCTATTTTTTTCTGGCATGTAACCCAAACCCGACATTTAATTTTCTTTGGCCTAATGAGTCTTAATTCTATACACATTTATTAACCAACTGCACTAAATTTGATTCGAACGGAATTTTAACGAGGCTCGAAACAAATTTAGTGGACGAGGTTAATAAATTGAAGAATAGAATTGCAACAAATTTGAGATCCATTTTATCACATAATCACATTTAGCAAGGAAAAATGATCTCGAAACGGCTGGGGTAAAAAAAAATTAATATTGATTTCTTTATCATAACCAAAGAGGAAGTAAAGACACAGTCAAGAAAAAATATAGTTCCATTTTAAATGTGTCTTTTCATGTTGACAAAATTGTTCAACCATCCTTATCACCCATGTTTATCTCACAGTCAACACTAAATAACCCAACACAAATCGAATATCATAATTATAATATAATTAACCTCTTCGCTGCTAAATGACGTTATGACCTGGGCTGTTGACGTTATTGCCATTTTCCAGTGGGAAAATATAACGGGAATACCACAAGAACCATAAAACTGACTCAGTTGAAAGGCTATAATCATTCACAGTTGTGGAACATCATACACTGTTTGAAACTTTGTGATACAGTTATTCCGATGCACCAATCTCTGAGTTCCAGTTATGTATAATGGCCTTCTGCTAGTGTGCTGAATAATAGTGTGCACTTTTACATTTGTAATAGTTATGGACGTCATAGCAGCAAAGAGGTTAACATAATAATAAAGTTCCGGCACTAACATCGACATCGTTGTGCTAAGCCCTTACATCACTGCGCATGCCGATAATACACATGTGTCTTACTCAAAATATGAGGCCAGGTTAAGGGGCTAATTATGTGATAAATTACAGTAATGTTCAAGCCTTGAAATAGTGTGTCTGTCATTTGCAGAATGAGGTCCCCAGAGGGTGAATTTAGTGATGCTACCCCGCATAGCGGGCTAGCATCACCAAATTCACCCTCTGGGGCCCTCATTTTGCTTACACCTCAGCAGAATGAGGTTCCAAGAGGGTGAATTTGGTGATGCTAGCCTGCCATGTGGGGTAGCATCACTAAATTCACCCTTTGGGGACCTCATTCTGCAAATGACAGACACCCTATTTCAAGGCTTGGTAATGTTTCACAAGTCATTTTATCCACCAACAATTGGTCTGTTCAGTCAAGTCTTGATTGACACATTAGAACATGTCAAAGCATCAATGATCAAATGCTCTAGCTTACATAAGCGTACTAGTACAATCTATTTACATATAATATATTGATTGAGTAATGTACGCTTCATACTTAACCCGGATGAGATCAAATTTAGGAATGAGGTCTCCACAATACCCCAGATAATATTTGGAATGACTCAGCATTGCAGCAAAACAAGATTTATACTCCCGATCAGATGATTCTGTTTCAACAAGGATGAGTGTATTAAATTCACTTGTCAATATGGGTATTAAAGGTTGTAAATTGTCTTTTCATTAATCCCATATTTATGCTCTCAATACGCTCGTTGCAACATCTCAATTTGATTGAAAATAATTCGCTTGAAACGCACCTGATTCACACGGGCCCTAGAATATACAAATTTCATGCTAATATCTAAAGCGTATGTTCTCTAATTTTTCAGTATTTGGTGGGGAGGTTGATGCAGTGGACAAAACATTGACTTCCAGAAACCAGTATGTTGAAATGAAAACAACACGGGAAATAGAAACACACAGACATGATACTAATTTCAGAAGGTATTGCAGTTTACACATATATTACTCTAAGCTATAATCTTCAATTACATATTCTGCAATTACAGCAATGCCCTAAATAATCGACTCCTTAACCACAGCAGAATTATGGGTAATTTTTCAGGATTTAGTCGGAAATATGGCTTGTTGCCATTAATCGGAAAGCTCTCACAGAGCTTTCCAATGAATGGCAACAAGTCATATTTCCGACTAAATCCTGAAAAATTACCCATAATACTGCTGTGGTTAAGGAGTCGATTATTTAGGGCATTACTGTACCTGCATGCAAGTATTGTTAATATCCGATGGTACCTAATGAGATTTTGAGTGAGGTATAATGAAACAAAATTCCAGTATTCCTGTTTTAAATTTCTAATGTTGATTTTTTTTCAGATTCAAGCTTTTGAAATGGTGGGCACAGAGTTATCTTGTTGGCATTCTAAAAATAATTGGAGGGTTCAGAGACGATAATGGAACTGTTCACAGGCTTGAGGAATACAGCACCTTAGATATTCCGAAATTAGCTGCAGTAAGAAATTATTCAATGGATTTGTATCCATATAGAACATAAATACAATCAGAGATGTCTAAAGATTGTGCATTTTACATAGAGTATACAGGGGCTATTACCAAACAAGCATGTTTTTTTTATTAATCAGACATATGAGTGTAGTCTCATGTCAAATAATCATGCCAGAACCATCAACAAATGAATATTCACACAAAGAAAACTGGAAAACGATAAACGCTAAAATAAAAGAAATGACGAATTGTAAAGAGAACATCTTATCATTCTACGGTATTAGTCAGAAATCTAGAAACAAAAACCAACCTGTAAAAATAGTTTTAAGCCTTGATCTTGTAAGCCAGTGCATTCTCTTATATATGTGAGGCTCCATATGGGAGACTCACATGTATAAGAGAATGCACTGGCACAGGGTCTTTAATGCTGCACCAGTGCAGCTCCCATCATGAAATGGTTAAATTCAAAGCAACTTGGAGACAAAATTGTCAAAGACGAATTTATATACAAAAGAAAAGAACGTAATACAGCAGCTAATTCTAAAATATGTTTTAAAAGAGATTTCACGAAATCGCAAATTCTATGAACTGAGAACAGAGCTGAAAAAACAAATAGACAATCCTATGAGGAATTTCCATTTAGAAAACTGTAAAGTAGCAGAACACTAAAATGTTACTGTGAATTTATTGTGATGTGTAAATCAGAATATGTGATATGTATTTTATAACAAGGCATTTGTACATCTTATTTGCTATGAACACTTCTGTGAGATGAATATGGATGGGCAGTATTTATATATTTACTTATTTATGGGAGATCATGCTTGAGGAACAGTTTTTTTGGGGGATGAGGCTTTCCCTGAGAACGATTTTGTTTATCTTGCCTTATTCAGTTATACACAAACAGTAATGCCCTAAATAATCGACTCCTTAATCACAGCAGAATTATGGATAATTTTTCATGATTTAGTCAGAAATATGGTTTGTTGCCATTCATCGGAAAGCTCTGTGAGAGCTTTCTGATGAATGGCAACAAGCCATATTTCCAACTAAATCCTGAAAAATTACCCATAATTCTGCTGTGGTTAAGGAGTCGATTATTTAGGACATTACATATTTTATAAATATAATTCCAGAATTTAAGAGATCCATGGGAACCGTCATGCTGCTTCACTTACTTGGACAGAATTTTGGGCTTTATCAAGCACCATGTAACAGAAGATGATCACAGGTTAGAATGTCCATACACAGTAATGCCCTAATTAATCGACTCCTTTAACCACAGCAGAATTATGGGTAACTTTTCAGGATTTAGTCGGAAATTTGGCTTGTTGCCATTCATCAGAAAGCTCTCTGTGCTTAAGGAGTCGATTAATTAGGGCATTACTGTATACTCTGGATCAAATAATACATAGGAAATATTAAAGTCTGACAGAAACTACTTTGGCCACAACAATAATATAGCTTGGTTTACGAACAATTGGGTTGATGCAGGAGGCAAAACAAGTATAAATAAAAGGTCGCTGACCGAATTGTCCCTCGACGAAGGTGGCAGGTTTGAAGATCCCTATGCTACAAACTGTAGGAGAAATTGATTACACCAATATGATACAAAGTACATATTCGCTAAATGTGTTGCACATCTTCAATGTGTCGAGAAAGTGTCAATATACAGACTCGGACAAAAGATGTACGATTCTATATTGAAAAAGGGGAATAACTCTGCCAAAATGACTGACTGAACTAAAAATGGCAGGTGTGCAGGTTCCCATCCTGGTTGACATATATGCCAAGTTTTTATTAAATTGACTGGAAAATGACGAAATACAAGCTCGGATAAAAGATGCGTCCCAGATTGTATGCGATTCTATGTCACAAAATGGCAATAACTGAGTCCGACTGAACTCAAAATCACAGGTGCACAGGTTCCCATGCTTGTTACAGGTGCACAGGTTCCCATGCTTGTTGATATTTGTGCAAAGTTTAAAAAAAAAAATTGACCAGAAAATGACAGAATACAGGCTCGGACAATGTTCCGGATGGACAGATACAGATTACTATAGTCCTCTGACGGAATGTCGGGGGAAAATTAGGTATCACTGCAACAACAATTGATAAAAAAAACCATAGCAGAATTGTCAAAATGCAACGTAAGGAATAATGCATACTTTATATTGATTGCATCATGACGTTTCTGGTTTTCAATCAATAAAAGATGGTGGCGAAGGGAAATCGACTTGTATTCATGTCAATAAAGTGCTATTTGTTGGGATTTTACAGGCGAGACATTGTAGAATCAATTTGTTGTCCCCCGAAAAAAAAATTCGGGGGACTATTAAAATAGCCGGTGTCCGTCAAGTTCGAAAATGGGTTTGCTCCTTCCATTTTTGCGAGAGTTATGGCCCTTATTTTACTTAGAATCTTGTAATTTTCTGGTTTCCTGATGATAACTTCAGTTTGTGTGATCATATCTGAACCAGATTTGGTATGCGAGTTTATCAGACCAAAATACAGGTCAAGTTCGAATATGGGTTTGCTCCGTCCAGTTTTGCGAGAGTTATGGCCCTTTTTTTACTTAGAATCTTGTAATTTTCTGGTTTCCGGATGATAACTTCAGTTTGTGTGATCATATCTGAACCAAATTTGGTATGTGAGTTTATCAGCCCTATATACAGGTCAAGTTCGAATATGGGTTTGCTCCGCCTATTTTTGCGAGAGTTGTGACCCTTTTTCGACTTGGAATCCTGTCAATTTCTGGTTTTCGGATGATAACTTCGGTTTGTGTGATCATATCTGAACCAAATATGGAATGTGCGTTTATCAGCTCGAAATACAGGTCAAGTTCGAATATGGGTACAATCCGCCCATTTTTGCTAGAGTTATGGCCCTTTTACTATTAGAATCCTTTCAATTTCTGGTTTCCGGATGATAACTTTAGTTTGTGATCATATCTGAATCAAATTTGGCATATGAGTTTATCAGCTCGAAATACAGATCAAGTTCGAATATGGGTACGATCCACCCATTTTTAGCTCAACTTTACTTTGTAAAGTTTGAGCTATTGCCATGGCTTGGTATCCGTCGTCCGTGTGTGCGTGTGTGTGTGTGTGCATGTGTGATGCGTCAACAATTTCCTTTAGCACGGGCTACAGTTCGTACCTTTGGTCCGATTATTATGAAATTTGTCATGGATGTTGACATTGACATGTAGATGGGAACGAGTCATTTTGGGGACATTCGGAAAATTTCAAAATTCAATCCATTAGCACGGGCTACAGGCCGTACTGTTTGTCTTATTGTCATGAAATTTGTCATGAATGTTAACAATGACATGTAGATGGAAACGAGTCATTTTGGGGTCATTCGGCTGAAAAACATGGCCGCCAGCAGCCATCTTGGATTTTACTCTTTGTATGACTAAATCCTTTAGCACGGGCTTCAGGTCGTACCTTTAGTCTGATCATCATAAAATTTGTACTGAATGTTAATAATGACATGTAGATGGGAACGAGTCATTTTAGGGTCATTCGGCCAAAAAACATGGCCACCAGCAGCCATCTTGGATTTTACTCTTTGTATGACCAAATTCTTTAGCACGGGCTACAGGTTGTACAGGTTAGTCTTATCATCATAAAATTTGTCATGGCTGTTGAAATTGGAATGTAGATGGGAACGAGTCATTTTGGGGTCATACGGACAAAAAACATGGCCGCCAGTGGCCATCTTGGATTTCAAAATTTAATCCATTAGCACGGGCCACAGGTCGTACTGTTCGTCTGATCATCATGAAATTTGTCATGGATGATAATATTGACATGTAGATGGGAACGATTAATTTTGGGGTCATTCGGCTAAAAAACATGTCCTCCAGCAGCCATCTTGGATTTTACTCTTTGTATGACTAAATTCTTTAGCACGGGCTGCAGGTCGTACCTTTAGTCTGATCATCATGAAATTTGTCATGGATGTTAACAATGACATGTAGATGGGAACGAGTAATTTTGGGGTCATTCGGCCAAAAAACATGGTCGCCAGCAGCCATCTTGGATTTTACTCTTTGTATGACTAAATCCTTTAGCACGGGCTACAGGTTGTACCTTTAGTCTGATCATCATAAAATTTGTCATGAATGTTAATAATGACATGTAGATGGAAACGAGTCATTTTTGGGTCATTTGCCCAAAAAACATGGCCGCCAGCAGCTATCTTGGATTTTACTCTTTGTATGACTAAATCCTTTAGCACGGGCTACAGGTCGTACCTTTAGTCTGATCATCATAAAATTTGTCATGGCTGTTGAAATTGGAATGTAAATGGGAACGAGTCATTTTGGGGTCATTCGGACAAAAAACATGGCCGCCAGCGGCCATCTTGGATTTCAAAATTGAATCCATTAGCATGGGCCACAGGTCGTACTGTTCGTCTGATCATCATGAAATTTGTCATGGATGTTAATATTGACATGTAGATGGGAACGAGTAATTTTAGGGTCATTTGGCCTAAAAACATGGCCGCCAGCAGCCATCGTGGATTTTACTCTTTGTATGACTAAATTCTTTAGCATGGGCTACAGGTCGTACCTTTAGTCTGATCGTCATAAAATTTGTCATGGATATTAACGATGACATGTAGATGGGAACGACTCATATTGGGGTCATTTGGCTGAAAACATGGCCACCAGCAGCCATCTTGGAATTTACTCTTTGTATGACTAAATTCTTTAGCACGGGCTACATGTCGTACCTTTAGTCTGATCATCATAAAATTTGTCAAGAATGTTGATAATGACATGTAGATGGGAACGAGTCATTTTGGGATCATTCAGCCAAAAAACATGGCCGCCAGCAGCCATCTTGGATTTTACTCTTTGTATGACTAAATTCTTTAGCATGGGCTACAGGTCGTACCTTTAGTCTGAACATCATAAAATTTGTCATGGATGTTAACGATGACATGTAGATGGGAACGACTCATTTTGGGGTCATTCGGGCGAAAACATGGCTGCCAGCAGCCATCTTGGATTTTACATTTCTCTTCATGTCTATAAACTAGTATTAAGACATTCAACTTTCCACATTCCTAATCGCTCCATTGACTGTAATACATTCAATTATTCCCTTTTCCAAGTTGAGCTACAGTGTCATTGACACTTTCATTGTCTGGTTGCTTCGGATTTAGGGTCCTTGTTATTTTTTAAAGAAAAGCTGATGCCCCAATGAAGCCACTTTTTTCGGGGGACACTGTGACCGGACGGCCTTTTATTACAGATAGATTGATTTGCAATATAGCATTTATTATAATATCTATCAAATTTATTAGCTGCAATTCTTAATGACAGCGCAACTGTGTCAATGGTTCAATGCAAGCAAAGGATCGTGTCACTGCAGTGTACACAAATGGACACAACGGAATCATCTGAACGCTGCTTTAACTTAAGCATAACCGTCAGTCTGACTATTGATGATGGCCACTGCTACCGTTTGATAACTGTATACTTGCCATTGTTTTCCAGGTGTGTGTATATTATGTCATGGAGCCCAAGAAATGATGTTGAACTAAGGCGACTCAGTCCTGATGAAGCAAAGGATTATCAGTTCTTGCATGAGGAATATATAACATTTCTCGAAGACTATTTCAATAAAATTGATGGTTCCTGAATCTGCATTAACTTTTGTTTACTCTTTCATAACGGGAGCGGTGCTTGTGCCATGTACATTCTCTTATATATGTGAGTCTGTCATGGGGAGCATCACATATATAACAGAATGCACTGGCTTACAAGATCAAGGTAAATATTGTTAGGCCAATACATTCTCTTATATATGCGAGGCTCTCAATGGGAGATTCACATATATAAGAGAATGCATTGGCACAGGGTTTTCGCACAATTTCAGGAAACTCCAGTCATGGAAGGGTTAAACCCAAGCCTGTTTGGTATCCAGAAGATTGTGACCTGACATGACTATGAACTAGCAATAATCATACCCAATCAGGTCCCAATCATCTAAGGTCCCATTTACCCGAGGCTCAAATTGTCCAAGGTTTCAATCATCTTACAATCACTAATTCGTGTTCACCATTGGTTCATGTCAACTGAACAAGTATATGTATGCTGTTCTTCATTTCTCGAATTCTTATATATGGTATCAACTTCACACTGTCCTATTTTACTGCATATTATAATCCAGACTTGATCCGTTGTTTGTCAAAGGCAAAAATAATTCTCGAAATATTTATTCCATAACTCTGAAAAAATTATCATTTTGCAAGTGGAATTTCATTTTGTGAGTACATGCCCTTTTAGACACAAAACAATCTGCCAGTTTTTGACATAGAAAATAATTTGGTTAAATTAATTTCTCTGGGAAATCACTTGTCTACAAGTAAACAACATACAAACTTGCCAAAATCCATGAATCGGGTTACTCTGCCTATTGCATTGAACATTATTTTCACCGTCACTTGGTAGCTTATGAGTTCAAAATCAACTATGCATATTATTGACTAGAACAACCAGTTGTGGGGGCACGCACCCTTCAACAATAGCTCACTATATAATTGCTTGCCATTTCAGCTAGCTGTCTGAGTATCAAACAATTGGGAACAAGAGGTGTGTAATATAAAATATTTATTGAGATTACATGTGAGTAGGGCTGAATTGGTCACTGTTGCATGGAAACGTGCAAAGAGACACCCAGGATCCTGGAAAAAGTCACCCAGGATCTCCCAAACGTGAAAAAGTCACCCAGGATCTCCCAAACGTGAAAAAGTCACCCAGGATCTCCCAAACGTGAAAAAGTCAACCAGGATATCCCAAATGTGCAAAAAGACACCCAGCATCTTGAAATCTCATTTAAAAAATGTAATTTTAGATTAGTCGTTTGCTAATTATTATTATAATAAGTATTTGTTTGTTGATCGAGTGGTTTACTTTGAGTGTGACTGACACCGCAGTTCCGTATCCTTTGAGATGCTGGGTGACTCTTTGCACATTTGGGAGATCCAGATCCAGATCCTTGGTGCCTTTTTGCATGAAACCCTGCTACAATGAACAATTCAGCGTGAGTAGTAACTCTGCATATCAGGAGGTTGTCTAGCTAACAGTTCTCTGATGAACTTACTATAAGTTCAGCTAGCTCCCAGTCAAGCCTTGAAATAGTGTGTCTGTCATTTGCAGAATGAGGTCCCCAGAGGGTGAATTTAGTGATGCTACCCCGCATAGCGTGCTAGCATCACCAAATTCACCCTCTGGGGACCTCATTCTGCAAATGACAGACACACTATTTCAAGGTTTGCTCCCAGTCCTATACAAGTTTCTTCCCAAAGATCCCTTTCATTCATCACCATGGTAACCAGACAAGTCCATCAGCTCACAATCAGAGGACTTACATCAACTGTGGAGCTTTGTAGCATCTATCACCGAACTTTTGTATGCTTCTGCATGGTTGCCGATACTCAATCATTTTCAAACACTGGCCGTTTGACGCAATAGAACCCTTCTTTGAGCTCAGCTATTTATGCAGTACTGCTGATGACATTTCTGAACAGCTGTTTGACACTATGGCACCATTGCATTGAGCTAAACCTTTTATGTGATATTACTGATGTTTAATCATTTTTGAACAATTCTGTTTTATGTTAAAGTACTGTTGCTTTTAGCTCAGCCTTTATTGCTCTGCTGCTGATGAATTATAATTTTTGAACAACAGCTATTTGATGCTATATTCACAAATGACTTGACTCAGCTGTTTATGCACTACTGGTGACGATAATCATTTCCATACAATGGCTGTTTGCCGCTTTAGCACCACTGTTTTGAGCTCAGATTTTTATGCACTAGAGCTGCAGTATGATGCTTAATCATTTCAACCAATGGCTGTTTAACTCTATATCACCATTGCTTTCAGCTCAGCTTTTTCCAGCGGCTGCAGATTGAAACCTTTGAGTTCATCCTTGTTCTCAAGGTCTCTGAGTTTGTTCATCTTTGGTTTCAGATTACGATTGAGGTTTACCAACTCTTCGTCAAGCTGATCGAAATCTGCAATGTAATACCAGTCAATGAGATAAATCAAGGTAGCCATCTTTTTGTGGAAATTAATAAAATTTGTAGAGCTCTAAATAATTGAAAGGTTAAACGTGAAAAGCATTTCCTTCGTGTTACTTGGACATGACAATTGTAATTTGTGATGTAATCAATATATATCCTTTGTAAAATTGGCATGATAATGAATATCAGTCAATGTACTTCACAGAACCATTTGGATACCTTTAGTTACAACGTTTTAGTTATAATTTAATGTATTATAATGTATATTAATGCAGAAAGAAAACTGAAAACAATTACAGGAGGAGTGGCAAGTCCTGGAGAGAACATTACTCTTCAGTGCTAAATAAGAGTACAGGGTTGAATAATAGTACACATGGTATAATAAGAGTACAGGGCAGAATAACAGTTCAGGGTTGGAAGTTTTACAAATCTAAAAAACAGTATGATCAGGGCAGAATAACTTATAGGGTGGGACTGCTTTGGAATTTTCATTTGCGTCATGGCCAAAGTTACATACATATGAATTTTACAAACTGTTCCACTCTGTACTACTATCCCTATGGATAAAGCGCAGTATTTTCATTTTAGGTTATTTGTTTCTCCAATCTCGACTTTCACACTCCAGTTTTTTCACTCCCATTGCCGATTGATCGATTATTTCACAGATGTTTGTGGCCATAAGTTAAAAAAGATGCAGGGCCAAATAACGGTTGGAAAATTTATCTGGAAATTAATAAGCATACATGTACGGCTTATTTGGCACTCAAGAGTACTGATCATATAGGCTCTAGACTTGGCATGAAGTTTGAGGTCTCGATCCCCAAGATGACAAAAATGATCTTACCTTTATCTAACATTCGAGTAACCTGGTTTTTGGGCAGTTTTAGAAACATATCTCCAAAGCACACCCATGTCTTGTTTGTCGTCTTATCCTTGCTCAGTATCCTATAAAGAATCCAGATCAAAACATTATTGGCAGATTATAAGACAAGCCGATTGTACTTTAAACACTTCCATGCTTCCTAAAATTTTGCGAAAAGCCTGTGCCTATGCATTCTATTATACATGTATATGCGAGTCTCCCATAGGGAGCCACACATACATTATATAAGAGAATAGATTGGCCTAACAATATTACCTTTTCATTGTAAGCCAGTGCATTCTCTTATATATGCGAGGCTCCCTATGGGAGACTTTCATTTATAAGAGAATGCACTGGCACATGATCTTTATTTAATGCTGCACCAGCGCAACTCCCATCATGAAAGTGTTTAACGGCTGTCATAACCATCAGACATTATGATGGACTACATTTATTTTCTAAAAATTATTTTATAAAAATAATTATGTAGAACTCGTACATACTGATCTCCATAAGGCCATTACAAACAAGAGATGGACTGTCATCCGATGCATACCCCCCATGTGGCATACTGCCTAGTGTGGGCATACTTATAACCTATGACTGATATACTCAGGCAGACGGACCCAAAAATCTGCATTTTCAGATAAACAAAGATGAATGACTCAGAACGGAAAACCCGAACAAAACGATTGAATACTCCATTTAATGTCCTCATAGTGGTGAACATCCATACCAAATTTCATTGAGATCTGACAACCGGTGGTGGAAATATCATAGTAGGGAACATCCACATACCAAATTATCTGAGCACGCTGTTCAAGTTATGACCTGGACAAACATCGGACGGACATACGACAAGATGCAAAACAGTATATCCCCCTTTTAAAAAAAAGAGGGGAGTATAAATAAATACCTGTGTTGTCAGGCAAATGGATGTGGAAAATTGGATGAGGCAGTGAGGCATTTTATTTTTTCCCAGTATTCTAGAAAGCAATGGATAGATGGAAACTTTTATGAATAAAATGCTGCTATTTTCCAAACAATCTATAGAATCTGTCCAATGAATTTTAGCCAATAAATCCACAAAAATTTCCATGTGTATATTTTATTTATTTGGCCTAAATGGTGATATTGCCAAGCATACTCAAACTGATGGTACGAGGATACCACTCGATTGAATTTTCCTCCTTGTATCTGATGGATCTGCCCACATATAAACCATAAATAGTTACCAAGCAACCTACATGTATTTGGTGGCCCTGATTACATTTGTTCTAAGTGGTGACAAGATGAGGTTGGGGTGTGTGGGGGAGACACCAAAAACAGTTGGAAATTGCATGCCTGACACATATTAGCTGCGGTTTGCAGGCAAAAAAGTATGTTGTAATAATGCTATTCACCCAGTATTTAGTGTGAATTTCTCTCATGCAATAATCCCTAATACAGTAATACCCTAAATAATCGACTCCTTAAAAGGGCGGGCGGCCTTCATTTTAAGTTATAATTTAGAAATAACATCATCAATTTATGATAATTTCCTTAAGAATATACTAATAGTATAGCATAATGATGATATGAATGCGATATTATTCACAAAACACATTTTGTGTCTGAGAAAACTGTTGTTTAGTTTTTCGCAAAAAGTGCAGTGGATTGTTTATAAGATGAGTAACTATATTGCGCCATTTCCTTATTGAGATTCGCGCGCATTACATTGGTTGTAAAACTCCTAATTTGGTGTGCTTACAACTTACAACTCACAATACAATTCATCGTAATATTCCTTATTTGGTATGTATTAGCATATATAGGTTAGGAGAAAATACTAACTGGATTGAAAAATATTCATCTCTTTGCGAGAACAATTATATTATGTACATGTTCTCTGTCTGATCATTTCCCAATCATGAAGTAATGTGGATCAGCTTCATTTTGAACTGACAGCGAGTAGAATGGGTCGATTAAAATAAAATTTGGTGAGATTTGAATGCGATTACTGATTGCGCCAATAATTTTATCTACGCATTCCACAGCGCAACATAACATTTTCATTGGACGATACAGTACATGTACCCCGCTGGACAAAAGAAGTGTCCATTGCCACTAGGGTGTATTTGCCATTCAGCTGTGGTGTCAGAGTTTGTAACTGCAGTTGAGCACCGCGGCCGAACGACAAGTACACTACGGCCGAACGGCAATAATAATAATAATAATAATATTTATATAGCGCCTATCCCCCGTAAGGGGCCCTAAGCGCTTTACACATTATATAAATACACAATAAATGCACATGCAAAATAAAATCAATAGATATGTGGAATTATATATACTAGTAATCAGATTTTGTTAGTTTTCTTTGTGGCGGGGTAGCGTCGTCGGAACATATCAGTTTTTAATGCAGATCGAAAATCGGTTAGCAAACAAGATTGCCGCATTTCATTTGGTAGAGAGTTCCAAGTACACCACAGCCGAATGGCAACTACACCACGGCCGAACGGCATGTACACCGTGGTTAGATTTCTGGTTTGTATCATCTTTTTTTCAGTTTAATGAACGTACACCGTGGCAACTACACCATGGACGAACAGCAAGTACACCGCGGCCCAACTGTAGTTAGCCGGTGGAGCTGCGGTGTAGTTGCATTTCGGCCGCGGTGGCAACGCTAACCGCACCATGGTTAAGTGGACACTTGTTTTGTCCAGCAGGGTAGTTCGGAGTGTTTGTAAACAATAACATGCAATCTACGCGATATTTATATAATAACAACATCTGTCTATTATATAATATTCTTTCCGTTTATGGCGGTTTTAGTGGATGCGACTATTTTAAAACCTATGTCCACAGGGAAGGGTGTCCGTATCTTTAACCACAGCCGAATTATGGGTAACTTTTCAGGATTTAGTCGGAAATATGGCTTGTTGCCATTCATCGGAAAGCTCTGTTGATTATTTAGGGCTTTACTGTATAAAACAACATAGTGTAGCTTTATATGTTTATAATTCCTTCTTGATCATTTCATCATCATTAATGAATAAAGAGATGTCACACCTCGCAATTTGCAGGCTTTAACCCTTTCATGATGGAAGCTGCGCGGGTGCAGCATTAAAGATCATGTGCAGTGCATTCTCTTATATACGTGAGTCTCCCATAGGGAATGCACTGGCTTACACGGTCGAGGTATATATTGCTAGGCCAATGTATTCTCTAATATATGTGCGGCTCCCTTTGGAGCCCCGAACGAATGCGAGCCGCAAAATGTCACTGATTGATTGCATCTATTGTAATGTATGTGTGAATCATGTAGTGTAGCATATGCTTATTTTCAATGATTAATTTAACTGAAAAAAAAAACGCAAATAAAAAAAGACAGCCGTGAATATCAGGGACCATTATTGAATTGCACAGAGTTATTTTATACAAATAAAATCAATATTAATTGATAGATGTGTTTCCGGACAGGGGTCTTCGATTCGTATTTATTATTTCATACCCATGAAACTATATAGATCATATTGCGGAAGAGATAATCCACCTTTAAAACCTGTAATGAAGGCCATCTGTGCCTTTAAGATGAAATTTACAGTAATGCCCTAAATAATTGATTCTTTAACTACAGTAGAATTATGGGTAATTTTTCAGGACTGTTGCCATTCATTGGAAAGCTCTCATTGAGAGCTTTCCAATGAATGGCAATAAGCCATATTTCCGACTAAATCCTGAAAAATTACCCATAATTCTGCTGTGTTAAGGAGTCGATTATTTAGGGCATTACTGTAATTCTTATACCTGATAGCTTCCCTTGTTTTCTGTCTCTTTTTGTCAAGATCCACAATATGTTGCTTATCTGCTAGAATATCTTCTGCTACTTCTTCGATACCTGCCAAATCATTCAAGACTTTGTCTGGGTCTCTATCCATTGATCAGTAATGTCAGTATGGTCACTGAAATGATAAACTAAGAAATTAAAGGTATGTGTGATTCGTCCTACACATGAAATTCATATATGAGAACCATCCCACACATGAGAACCATTTATGTTAATCACATGAGAACCATTCATGAGAACCACCCTACACATGAGAACCATATATACAGACCACATGAGAACCATTTATGAGAACCATCCATCTCACACATGAGAACCATCCCACACATGAGAACCACATGAGAACCATCCTACACATGATAACCATATAACAAAACCACATGAGAACCATTAATGAGAACCATATGAGAACCATCCCACACATGAGAACCATCTATCCCACACATGAGAACCATTATGAAAACCAAATGAGAACCATGTGAGAACCATTCCACACATGATAACCATATATGGCAATAGCCAATCACAACGAAGCTTCTCCCCACACGGACTATATAAAGGCGAGGTAATCCGTACTTTTTCACAAACCACATTTGGTCCTGAACGAGGATTTACAATAATCGAAACGCGTTGACCACATAGCAAAGGATTAGTTTTGTACTGGTGTTTTTCCTGGAGAATTAATTTTCTCATATACCTTACCTAAGAATCCAATTCGATGGTCCCCATATCATCAGATTCCAACAACAAAATCAAAAATTTAAATGCCGCTTCAGTTATCAGAATCGATTAATTGCCCAACAATAATGTTAACAACAGTCAACTATAGTATAAAATTGCCCAAAAACAGTTATTTATCAACGTTTTTGCAACAAAATTTTGGCGGTTTGTCAAATATATGACAAAATAAAGCCACTTGATTTTAGAATTATCCATCTTCATCCGCAATTTGGTCTGAGACTGCTGACGACTTCTCGTTGACTGTTTACTGGGTCACTTAAAATTATCGGTGGTGCAAAATAATAGATTTCAAACACCTACGAGCGTTAATTTGGATTATGCATCTTTAAAGGGGAACTGTACACTAAATCCGACCATTTATGGGACCATCTATTTTTATACTCAACAGAATATATGCGACAAATGAATGAATTTAAGTCATGTATCAAACATTGGTGAAAAATTAACATGTGTGCTCTATAAAGATGCAAAAAACATGGTAATTATAATGAAAATGAATAAATGGCTGGAGTCATAAATTCATTTTCATTATAATTAGCATGTTGTTTGCATCGTTTATGAAGCACACTATTGTATTTTGCACTAATCCATGGCTCAAATTCGTTCATTGGTCAACCGTTGAACATAAATGAGGTTTTGTTTGCTATCTCAAATCACAGTCCTGGGAATCACTGTCCATGTAATATTCAACTTGATTAAAATATAATAAATAGATATATTACCTCTACTAAATAGAGAGAGCTACCAGTTAGGCAACATCAGATGTTGTTATTATGCATACCATCATCTGATTGGCTAAAAACCACGGCCATGATATATCACTAAAACGAACAAGTAAATTTTTCGTTAGAAAAAAATGCAATTACCTCTCCACATTTCACATGTGGCAATTAAGTAAATTTCTCTTAATGCTCGTTAGGTCAGATAAACTCCACCTTGTCGGAGTTGTACATAAATCGTAATTTTTCATCCATATATTCACATTTTGTGAAGCGCCAGGGAAATTTCGGTGACGTAATTTTATAAAAGCAGGAAGTTATCGATCCAGTTCCCTATTACACATTCCTTAATGCAAATTCGCAATCAAACTCCAGCACGAGTTATCTCTGCTGAGATACGGAGCTGGACAAAATTTGCAGACACCGGCCCAAAAATATACTTTCATATCTCAAGGTACCAACCACCCCTACTTGAAAAAAAATATATATATTAGTTTGAGATGGTCATTCCTACATCATCTAGTTATGCGAAGGAGTTAAAATTTGTAGTTAGGCCAAAACAAATTGAATGCGCGTTTCCCGTAACCCGACCGACCGTCATCAAAACCCCCGACCTAAGTTCATTTTATTGGTTTTAAATAAAAAAAATCAATCTATAAACCGACCGACTGCACTGTTAACCAAACTGTGTACGCGTGGTTCCATTTTATCTGATTCGCCTCGTGAGATAAATGATATCTTTATATATTTTTCGCAACGAACTATTTATAGATTGGGTGGTTTTCTCCGAAATGCTGAGGAATCCCCGATAGTTAGACTTGAATGTTAATTCGAGGAATTAACAGCCAGTTTCTGGTAAGTGGGGAAAGATAGAAACAATCTGAATACACCAGCGTTTCAAGAACAAGAAAAAAATACGGAATATGATTATATAAACTCAGAATGGGCGAATGCATGTGATGATGTGTGTGTGGCATAAAAATTTGTACTCTGTAATTTCATTCAAATCACCTGCCAATGACAATCCAGATCACAAAATATTTACTTGCCCAACTGGTCTTTCTATAGTATAATAATATAATTTAGTATAGGCCTATTGATTTAATATTATTAAATATTATTATATTTAACGAACAGTGATTCCTAGGGACTGCTCAAATGAACCCAAAAATCAAATTAACCAGTAATTATCAACCTAAGAATAAAGTTGTAAACAGGTCTGGCAAATGTGAGAACACAGCTACAATAGCTGTATTCAGCTAACCTAGCTGTATTCAGCTATATATTATACTCTCATACTGGCTGTTTTTCGATAATAAACTAGAAGCGCTAATTTGCGCATCAAAATTAGGCTACCATATTCTCCGGTCACCCTCAACCAAATCAAAATCGTCGCTTGTTTTCTGACAAAGTGTTGCCTTTTGTCGGCACGGTGATGGTGATTAACCGAGCGAGTTCCACTTGAGCTGACTCTCTCCAAAAATACGGAAACGCATACATGTATGTCGAATCACGAAAATACAAATAACAATGTTATGTTTAGTAAGTTTCAACACATTATATATTTTCCCGCCAAAACAGATTGAATAGTTCTGACTCGCTAACGACCAGGACTTCATGTTTGAAATACTTCAGAAAATTGCTTCCTTCATATGGTGTACTTATTGACTTGAAATAGGGGGAAAAAACCCTATTTTCATATTATCAGCATCCCTGTCCCCAAGAATGTGTGTCTCCATCACAGAGATCAAGTATATTTTATAAATGAGACATATCCTGCACAGATCTATACCATTTCCATGTCATAAAAGGGATCTAGGGGTTACTGGGTGATTGCTTCCCTCATATGGTGGGCCTATATAGACTTGAGTGATGTGTTTAGGCCTGTGCCATTTAAAATTAATTCAGGGGGGAATCAATGAATAATAATTTGCGCTTAAGCGCAAATATGATCTATTTGCGCTTAAGCGCAAATGATTTGCGCTTAAGCACAAATGATTTATGCTTAAGCGCAAATATTTGCGCTTAAGCGCAAATGATAGAGGTTATTTGCGCTTAAGTGCAAATAAATAATAAATGTGAAAAGGGCCTCCCAATGAGTCCCATAGAATACAGCTAGCTGAATACAGCTAATACTAATAGTAATAGCTATTGTAGCTGTATTCTCACATTTGCCAGACCTGGTAAATGTAAATTATGAATTTGTACTAGAGTCAGTCGAGGGCAAGGGGTGTGCAGACTGGAGCTCTTGCATGACCTCTACTTCGCTATACAGACGCTGTGACCAGTACACTTTTTATCTTGAGTTTCGCATGTCTGTACATCGGCGAAGATCACAATATCCTAATTTCGATGAATGACTATGAACAAGCTAGTACCACTCAAACACTACTAGTTTTAAAGCTAACGGACAGAGTATGTATTCTATATAGAGTAAGTAATATATTTTACAAACGGTGTTACTAAAAGATGGTGAAGAATGTGAGCTGAGTGGCCTTTTGTGACAGATATTTATTTTTAAAATTTCGTGTTATTATATAAAACAGGAAGTGCAATGTCATAAAAGTGGAAAGGGGAATACGGGACACACTATAAAGTGTATGCCGAGGCCGAGGCCGGCTCCAAATAAAAGGTGTAAACGGGGTGTTATATGGCGTTTTGTCCGTTGTTTCTCAATGGATATTAATGCAATTTGATGTATATGTCCGGGCTGGGACATGGAATACAATAACGTTTGAATTGTTTTTAAATTCATAAATTTATTGATTTTATTCAACTTTTTCGTTCTGAAACACACTATAAAGTGTAAACGGCGGGCTCTAATTAAAAGGTGTAAGCGGCTTATGTGCTTAGCGGTATAGGTAATCGGATTAACTAACTGACGACTCTAGACTATTAGTCTTGGGTGTTTTGTATCATTTGAGGTTTTTGGGCAAATAATAATTTAGAAATATCTACAAACAAACGGCTTGCAACAACAGAGCTCTGACGCCCTATTACGATGGACCAAACGATTCCTGGCAATATTTATCACGATTCGATCCTGACAAGAAGCCTTCTGCACAAATCCACCATACCGGCAATGGACACTGGGTGCTTTCTGTGATGGACAATAACAATCACGTAGGCCTACACCAGTCCTTTTAGATAGTATATTCGCAGACAAGTTGTCTGTATCTTTGGAAATACAACTTGGACAATTGTATTTCAATACGACAATTCATGTCCCCCAAGTGCAAATGTTCAGCAAATTATGATTAGTAATTACGCCGATGATCGGCGTAACTGCCCCGAAATCGGCGTATATACTAGGGATGGATTTTATTTTTGTAAGTGGCGGCTCCATGCTTCCGTAGATATTAGATCGCAATTGTTACCGGGAATTTATTGAAATTGGTGTACAGTACCCCTTTAAAATAAATGTATTTAAATTATGATTTCGCCAAAACCTCAAATGCCCCAAAACACAATAGTCTAGAGTCGCCAATTAGTTAATCCGATTATACCTATAACGCTAAGCACATAAGCCGCTTACACCTTTTAATTAGAGCCGACCGCTTACACTTTATAGAACGAAAGAACGAAAAGTTCAATAAAATCAAGAAATTTTTGATTTTAAAAACAATTCAAAAGTTAATGTATACCATGTCATAACCCGGACATATGTACTAAATTTCAGTCATATCCATTTATAAACAAAGAAGATAATGTGACATCACGTCCGCTTACACCTTTTAATTGGAGCCGGCCGTTTACACTTTATAGTGTGTTTCAGAACGAAAAAGTTGAATAAAATCAACAAATTTGTTAATTTAAATTTTTTTCAAACGTTATTGTATTCCATGTCCCAGCCCGGACATATACACCCAATTTCATTAATATCCATTGAGAAACAACGAACCAAACGCCATATAACACCCCGTTTACACCTTTTATTTGGAGCCGGCCTCGGCATACACTTTATAGTGTGTCCCGGGAATACAGCGGAACGAAATTTCGACGATACCCAGCTAACAATAACTTTGACGCCACATCCGTCCAATCTCGCTACTCTCATCAAGATAAGAGTAGCGAGATTGGACGGATGAATGGGCCGACACATGGGGAATGAAATTTAACACCAAAAAATGCTTCATAATGTCATCCCGGAAAATCACCGACTATTACTAGACTGAAAGGAGATATACTTAAGGAAGTACAAGAACACCCGTACCTTGGCCTAACTATAAGCAACACCATGACATGGGACGCCCACATTAGAAATGTTTCCAGGAAAGCAGCATGCACTCTTGGCTTCCTGCGAAGAAACATACGACACTGCTCAGAGGACTGCAGAAAAATGGGGTACATATCGCTGGTCAGATCCATCATGGACTACGCAGACACCATCTGGGACCCCTACCAACAAAACCACATCGACAAGCTGGAAAGAATCCAGCGTAGAGCAGCCCGGTTCATCAAAAGAGACTACAAAAGCAAAGAAGACGGATACATGACCAAGATCCTCCACGAGCTAGATCTACCAACACTGAAGAAACGGCGAAAAATAAACCGACTGGGAATCATGAGTAAGGTGGTGGGCGGATTGGTCCCGGCTATACCCCCTAATCAATACTTTACACCCGAAACAAGGCGTCTTAGATCGCAAAGCAAAATTCTGACAGGCTACGTCACCAGCCAAATTCCTCGACACCTAATAAGAAACAACAGTCAGTGCTACGAGGCAATACCATACGTGTCAGCTCAGTTCGCTAATTCCATATTTGTTAGAACTATATGCGACTGGAATCAGCTGGAGGAATCCTTAATACTACAACAACAGCCTGTGGATTCCTTCAAGAGTGCGCTGAAGGAAAAGATCTGAGACTCTCTCGACCGCTGCGAAATTACCAGAATTGGGATCTGCAGCGGAAACCATTCAGATTCAGATGTGGCGTCAAACAATAACTTACCGATTAAAAAATGTTTTATCGTTTTGCACGTGGCATTTGCGTGCATGCTGTTTGATCAATAAATCCATTATTTTATGTCAATATTATTAATGTCGCAAAATGTTAATAAATATGTTTAATGTTATAGCCACTTATGAAAATACAACCCAATGTTAACATATCTCGATCAGCATATATATATGCCAATATGCTGTAACTGCACTTAATAGGGTAGCTTAAACACATAAACTGATACGACACATCTCAAGAGGCTCTGTTTCGAGTTGACCGTCTGGTCTCGGTCGTCCCAATCCGATCCTAGCCGACTTCATGTTGTGAATAGCCTGTAGCGCATTCTCTTAACAATGCATGAACTTCAAAGTGCAAGAAACCCTTTATGGCTAACGATTAAAACTGCAACGAACTGTATCTGTAGATATTACAGTGCAGGAACCAATTCTGGCTGTAGACGCACTGGTCCAGGTGCTACCACGGCCGAGTGACTTTATAACCCTGTGGTGACTCCAGTAACGTTCTTTAACGTGCACACACCGAGGCGTGTACACGGGTCAGCCATTAATGTCCGCGCCCTACGGACAGCGCACTGCACCCACGACAACATACCTGGACAAGTGTTGTAATGGGGGGGGGAAGTCGGCATTTTGCATTCGGATCTTTATTCAGTGATCTCGAATGAGACTTTTCAGCCTGACAAACTTGGTATATGACCTAGTTCTGATTTTGGTCAGAATACCCTGACCAGGTTGTGAACCCCGGTCTGCTAGCACGAGAGACCAGTACGCTACCGCTCGGCTACCGACTTCCCATGCATAGGGGCATTCCCTGTCGAATGACACCAACCCCATATGTCTGCGTTAACGGGTTCTAAACTTGCATAAGTTTTACTTTTGGTACCTCATTCTTCATGCATCTAGCCAGACAATGCCAAAATTTCGCTTGCTTCTCTCATGTATATAGACCGTTAATTCATTACAACCCCCTTCATTGGAGCCTCGGGTTTTGGAGGTGGTAAATTGTCAACAGTTTGGCATGGACTAAAGCATGATATTTGCACATATGGTCGTTTGTTGAACTTATTATCTGAACATTTCCTGTGGGATAACTACCCATCAATGATGCTGTATTAGTATAGAAAGGGTTAAACAAAACAATTGACAAACGCTCTTTATCTTTACCATATTGGGAATAGACTAACAAGAAAAGTGCTTTATTCTTCCATACTGAAGAAAACTCTGGACATGATTTTTTTGTGCAAATTATATGATTGAATAAATCCTTATGTGACATATAAAGGGAGTATAAATATATTGAAAGTATTTATCAACCTATTTTGATGCACAGACTATCTAATATAAGCAAGAATAATCTGAGGCTCAAACCGCCAAACAGCTTTAATTTAAACTTGAGTTGACAACCCAACAAAACTGCATATTCTACATCAGGGTTGAATGCCGAACTATGTACATAAACTTATGAGTCTGAGTCTGCCCCTATCTATGTTTATTATTCGTAATGGTCTAGCAATCATTTCAGATCATTAATCAATAAGATGTACAGAATGAACTAATATCCTGATCGCATCTTCAATTATTCATATTCGGATTCTACAGTGATTCTTTCTCATTCCTGGATCAGAACATTTAGAAGGAAAATTTCAACACTCGTAGCAGCGGTAGCTCGACAACTAATGGGGGGAATCTACACAAGACAATACAAGTGGTGACATTAGTTCTGGCACAAATCAAGATTCAAGACGCTGTAGCATGTTTGCCTTCAATCAGTTAGTATAAACTGAAGTTATCATGCAGACATTCAAAATATATTTGAATATTTTAAGGAAAACCTGGGAAAACAAGATATATACATCAGAGATCATTCTGCAGTCGAGTTGTGGTATAATGAGGAAATGTGATCTTGAGTAGATTTGGTTGAAATGAAATTGGATAATGCGTATTCGTGTTACAGGTCTCGGGTTGTGAAGTGGATACCTGGAAACCTATTTAGGAGACACAACTCACAAAATAAAATTTATGCAGAATTGGTTTTCGAACTCACGCAAGATATGCATGAGTACATGTCATGGACTTGCAGAATATAACAGTTCCAAATTTCATGCCTGTCACATTAGTTGAAAATTTTACACCACACACACAAGATTGAAACTGTTCTCATTGTTTGATTTTCAAACCAGTATATTAATGGGGAATATGTTGTTTTAACCAACAGAAGCATATTTTTCTACTTTTGGTCTGAAACGACCATCAGTTGGAAATTGTACAAATCATGGGGGGGGGGGGGGGGGGGTCTGGTTGGACATTTCCAACAGTTGGAAGTTTGAGGTACCAACCCAAGGTGGGGGGGGGGCAAATGTTATTTTGTGGTTAAATCAGTGGGAGGATGCAGTTGGAAATTTCAAGGGGTGAACACCCCCAATAGAGACCCTCTAGCCATGTCCAAACAGTGCTATTATATGGCTCAAGCACCAACTAATAGGATTTATAAAAAATATTATGTGGCACAGACGATGACAGAAATAGTGCCATGGCTCCAGCCCCAACTAATAGGATTTTTATATATATCTATATGGTACAGATGAATGACAATACTTATATTCTATAGGCAATAATTTAATAACAAAAATATTTCATAGAGCGATAACACATTGATATTATCAACAAGAGTAAACAGTGATGATAACACTTCACAAAAACACTCTCAAAAGTAATGTTAGAACATTGTCATTTGCTACAATGAGTGTGGATTTCTGATTCCATCCATATGAGAACTTGATAGGATAGAATTAACAGCTATGGCACATCCTAAATTGAAACATTATAGCAAGATTATAATTATAATTATAACTTAAAGTGCTAAATACATCATATCCCTGTTTTAAGGGAAACTATGGCATTGCCATGGTTCGCGCTGCCACTTGCCAAATTTGCCAATGGCAAAAATAATTTACATTTGGCAAAAGATTTGGCAAGTCACTTTCTAAATTCTCAAGAATGAAAACTATTGGTCACTCGTGACATTTATTTCAGGAAAGCATTGCAATTAGTGGTGGTCCATAAGGTTAGGAAATGTTAACACCTCTATCAAGATGCAGTTAATCTGATAGCATTAGTATCGATGAGATTACTATATTATTTATTGTTGTGGTGTTAACATATAGATAATCCTTTTTTGCATTTGCCCTTCTGGCAAAGCAATCCTTCAACAATCGTATTGTTCGGTAATTGGTTTGTTGTTCTATGATAAACCACAGTAGAGAGGCGAGAATTATTAATAATTAACTGCTTTCCTATCTAACGATAACAATAGTTTTTTTCAAACAGCGCTGGTCGAAATATAAGACTCAATTTTGGAGAAACTGATAGCATTTGACAATTTCTAATAGAATTTGGCAAAAAATACTTTCATTTGGCAAAAGAAAATTGCAGTCCAGCGCAAACCTTGGGCATTGTACATCTAGTGCACAGTCTATTGACAAGTTAACCCTTTCTATACTAAATACTCATCGACGACTAGTTCCATATGAAATGTTCATCTAATAAGTTCAATAAACGACCCATAGAACATTTCCCACTAATGAATATGAATCATTCTGCTCTTATATTATCGGTTATTCTGTCTTGTCGTCTGCTTTTATTACCTGAACACTCCTCCAAATGAATAGCAGAACCTTAGTTTGTTCTTTTATGACTGAGTTGGAGCATCCATTCAGTATAGAAATGGTTAATAATGGTACATCTAATTAACATGCTCCAGATAAAATGTGCGATTGCAACATTATGTGCATGTCTATTTCTATGTATTTTTGAATGACATTAACATGGTGACGTGATCATTTGTTCAGAACAATTTTGGTCCAAATGAATGCTCATAGACTGTCTTATGAACCCAACATGAATTTTTGCATGGAGACATCCACTTTTATTAGTAAAGCAAAACGTAAGTGGTACAGAATTTTTGCAACACTATTTTGCAAAATATTGTGATAATTGATTTTGGAGTGTGCCCATTTTATTATATCAAATTCATGAAATGGCAATAACTCAGGATATACCAGACCTGGTTACCGGTAAGTCTTGAAATAGTGTGTCTGTCATTTCCAGAATGAGGTCCTCAGAGGGTGACTTTAGTGACGTTATCTGACACGGTGGGCTAGTATCACCAAATTCACCCTCTGGGAACCTCATTCCGCTTAAAACTCAACTGCTATGGGAGACCTAAGGATCAGATTGAAGTTCCCCAGTTGTGTTCACCATTAGTCACCTCGATCAGGCAATTTATCTTCTGCAAATTAGGGATATATAAACTGAACAGAAGGGGGAAAAGTAACTAAAAACAATGTTAATTTGAGACTATAGATACTTCCCAGAATATGAGGCCTAAGCAGAATGAGGTCCACAGAGGATGAATTTGGTGATGCTATCCCACTGAGCGGGATAGTGTCACTAAATTCACCCTCTGGGGACCTCATTCTGTAAATGTCAGACAAACTATTTCAAGGCTAGGTTAAGGGTAAGTCTCCATGGCAAGGTTATTGCAAAGTCAAGTGGCAACAGTGACCAATGCTATGTTTTAACCCTTTCGGTGCCACATCCGATTTTGGTATCAACCTTAGATCTCTTTCCATCAATGTATCACATTATTATAATCAATAAATTTGAAAAATGATCAAGGAAATATGGGTTGATACAAAAATCGGACTTGACACTGATAGGGTAAAAATTAGTTGGTACACATGTAGCTACTAGCTAGCTGGAACACAATGATTGATGCTATGATGTTAAGATCGTGCCATGCTAAATATTGAAACATGGCACCACCAACATGATTATACAAATATTGAAAGAATCATAATAGTAACAGAGCCAAGCTTAAACCTTTCATGACTGGAGCCTCTAGAAATTTTGCAAAAACCATGTTCCAATACATTCTTATATATGTGAGTCTTGCATATATATTAAAGAAAATACATTGGCCTAACAATATTTACCTTGTAAGCCAGTTCATTCTCTTTTATATGCGAGGTTCGCATCATGAAAGGGTTAAAGATTCACATACATAACTTTTTTGATTTGGCAATCAAAATGAAAATTGGTTGAAAAATGCTTCATGTTCTAATAAACTTATGCCGTGAAAAGCCGTTAATGATGTTATAAACAAATATCAGATGTTTAACCCTTTCATGATGAGAGTGTGCTGTCGAAGAATTAAAAATCCTATGCCAGTGCATTCTCTTATATATACGAGTCTCCCATAGGGAGCCTCCTATATATAAGAGAATGAACTGGCTTACAAGATCAAGGGTAAATATCGTTAGGCCAATGTATTCTCTAAATAAGCAGGGCTCCCTATGGGAGACTGTCATTTATAAGAGAATGCATTGGCACAGGGTTTTCGGAAAATTTCATGAAACTCCCGTCATGGATGGGTTAAACCGGCAATGGAGACAAATGGTCATTGTTGTTACAATATCCAGCCATATTAGGAAAATATAAATAAAGAAAACGCAAAGTATATTGTGTTAACCCTTTCTATACTAAATGGATTCTCTAGACTGGGGCCCTGTGAATCAGGTTGTGTACAGCCGAATAAAATCTTGAATCAAAGCAGGGGTGAGATTCCCTAATCAAGTATATGCATTACCCATGCAACCATGCTATTAAAATACCCGTTTCAGTGAACCTGGGCCCAGCTTCATGAACCTGGGTAATTTAGTGCCCAAAAACAATGGGATAAAGACTAATTCAGCCGTACTTATTTATACGTGTACTGCGGCGAAGTGGGGTATGTAAATACGAAGGTGTCAGAGGGGTGATGGAGCATGTTACAAAGTATAAGATCCACGAGTGAACCGCTGGAAGATTCAGCTGCATAAAAAATCATCCCATTTTCAAAATTATAAAAATCAAGATTCTTCGCATTCGTAAAATGTTTGCAATGACCCCTAACATGGGTCCTACATTTGCATGATCGGGTGAGAAAGATACTATATTAGCCGATTACTGTATTTGTGATTTGAAAATATTCAAATCCTATGATTAAATCTAATCAGCAGCCCGATTCATGAATTGTATCGAATCTCGAAGCCTCGCAGGGCCCTAGGATTCTCCCACTCTGTTATAGAAGTATACATTGGAGTGTTCTATTATTCATCCAGATAATTCCTATTTATAGGAGGGAATGAACATTTCGTAAGGGATAACTACTTGTCAGTGAGTATTTAATATAGAAAGGGTTAAACAAAAAGGAGGGATATCTTCAAAGTTTATGTGAAATATTTTATATCGCTTAATATACAATTCTATGCAATAATAGATCTTTTGTGTCATGGAGGAATATACATATTTCGCCCTTATTTCATGCCAATGTTCATAAATAAAACTGTAATATGTCTCAGAAAATAAAAGAAATAGGGGATCAACATTATGTGGATTTAAAAAAATACATAATCCGAAATAACGCTCCCAAATTACTATTGCTTTGGCTTCGGGGATAAACAATATTTGATTTGAGTAGAGGAACCTCACCCATCAAAGCTCAGAGTGATCGGATATCGATTTTTGAAATTTGTTATTTCTCGAAATGTGTAATTATTTGTGGCCCAGAAAAGAGTCATCAAATCAACGGTCTCAGACAAAATTGCGGCTAAAGATGGATAACTCTAAAATCAAGTGGTAATATGGCCATATGTCATTGAACAGCATGTTGATAAATAACATGTTTTGGGAAATTTTATACCATAGTTGACGGCGGTTAGCATTATTTAGTTGTAATTAATCGATTCTGATAGCAAAAGCGTATTTTGAAGAAATGTTGTTGTTGTAACTTGATGATATGGGGACTGTCTGATTTGATTGAGTACCTTTAAAACATTTGGCTTCCTGTTTATAGAATTTCTCATGTAATATAAATTCTTTCCTGAGAATGTCAAAATGTTAGTGGATGATTTCTAATGATGTTCGGGCCAATCTGCTTATCGATAAAGGGCTTATGATACAAACTGAAAGCTGATTCTTACATTCAAGCCTTGAAATAGGGTGTCTGTCATTTGCAGAATGAGGTCCCCAGAGGGTGAATTTAGTGATGCTACCCCGCATAGCGGGCTAGCATCACCAAATTCACCCTCTGGGGACCTCATTCTGCTTACATCTCAGCAGAATGAGGTTCCCAGAGGGTGAATTTGGTGATGCTAGCCGCTATGTGGGGTAGCATCACTAAGTTCACCCTCTGGGGACCTCATTCTGCAAATGACAGACACCATATTTCAAGGCTTGCTTACATTACCGATGGACATCTGAAGTCATTCAATGGGTCACCAGATTATTTAGATGGGGTCCATCACACGGCACAATCGTTTTGACGATTCTACGACCAATTCCACGATTCTGCGGCTTGACAACCATGGTGCTACGGCAGTTCAACGATTCTGCGGCCTTATTATACGTGATATTTTATGACAAACTTAGATAATGGGGCCTTTTACTGAATTGGGACGATAAAAGTGGGCTTCTTCTTGTATGCATTGTGTAGAGTAGACTTTGCAGGTCCACCAGGTTGACTCACGGAATACATACGAAGATGCGATCAATACATAACATGAGTCACAATCGGCTCGGTCAAGTCTGGATAATCCGATCGATCCGCGAACCGATCGCAAAAAGTCGTTTCTTGGGCTACAAGGGGACATTAACAGTGCGAAAATTAACATCCAACGTTAGCTTTGATAAGCATAAATGTATTATTTGTCAAATGCGTACCTCCGTTGACGCAATATTCGATTAAACTACACACAGAAATGCAGTAACAGTGTCAACTATTTGACAACGCCCCGCTTCGACCATGACAACGACGATTGTGCGACTCGTTGAACGGTAATCTTCATTTGTATACGACGTATCTGTCACTGCATGATCGGACAGCTTAGTTATGCGTGTAAGCCCATGTATGCTGCATCAATAAATGTTTGGAACAGTACCTTCGTTGTACAATGCACATGTCCTGGATTCAATACAGTACTGCGTATTTACTGATCCCCACATGTGAAGGTATAGAGACCAAGTCACATAAGAGATTTGTCGCTAAACGAGCATTCTTTAATTTTTTGAACATGACAAAATGCCCGACTTACATGTACCTGAACATTTTCCTTCTTGGTGCACCTAGCGGCTTTGTAATTTTTGTAAAGTTGACTTGGGGTTTGTCAAAAATGTCACGGGATATAGAGACCCATTTGCAGATATATGTCAAACTATTTATTATTTTATATGCAGATGACACCGTACTTATGGCTGAAACACCGTTAAATCTGCAGAAAGCACTTAATAGTTTTCAAAAGTACTGTGAGAAGTGGAAATTAAGTGTCAACATTGAAAAAACGAAAATAATGTTGATTTCAAAACGAAGCTTTGAAGTTGTCAAGAACTTTAACTATCTTCGAATTGTACATACAAAATCAGGCTCGTACTCGAATACAAAAAAAAACATTGATGAATAAAGCAACTAAGGCAATGTATTCAATTATCTCCAAATCTAGAACACATTGCTTGTAAGTTAAAAACATGTTTGAATTATTTGATGCCCAAGTTTTGCCAGTCATGTTGTATTGCTGCGAGGTATGGGGGTCAGGAAATAATGATATATTTAAAGTTATGCACAGAAAATTTATAAGGCAAGTTCTACATCTGAAATCATCTAACCCCAATTTTATGTTATATGGTGAGAGTGGGAGACTGCCCATTGAATATACAATCAACCTGCGTATTGTGAAATATTGGATGAAAATTAAGAATATGAACCAGAGCAGATTCTGTAAGACTGTGTATTTACTAGCCATAAAAGTGTGTGAAGTTTCAACAGTAAAATTCCAGTGGATGGAAAAAATAAAGACCATCCTAACAAATTGTGGGCAGATTCATCTTTGGAACATGGAAAATATCCCATGTCCAGAAACATTAATGTCATACCTCAAGTGCAGTTTAAATAGTCAATTCCGCACAACCTGGTTGTCTGATATTGAACAATCTAGCAGAGGCAACACATATAAAATTTTCAAACATGACATAAATTTCGAAACATATTTGGATTACTTGGATACCAAAAATAGAATAACTCTCTGCCAATTTCGCACGAGTAATCATCGCTTGCCAATAGAGAAAGGCCGATGGAACGACACCACTGTTCTTCGTAGATTGTGTCCTCTGTGTAATAAACGTCAACTTGGAGATGAAATGCACTACTTGATGGAATGCGAAAGTTTAATCGAGGCTAGAAAACGTCTCATGCCCTGACAATTTACAAGTATACAAAACGCGACTATTGATATCCTAGACGACATACTCAATTTGAAAGACGTAATTTTTTTACGTAGACTTTGCTCGTTTATACGATTGATTAACTTTAGGTTGGATAACAACGATTAATCCGTTGATGTTGTTGTTGTTTTTGTGTTAGTCGCTACTGTTGTCATTTTTTTTAACAACAACGGTGAAGCCGGCACGTGGTGATCATATTATGAATATTATGATCATGTTGACTACGACAACAATGACGATGATCAACGTCGACGCTATGACGAAGATGGTCGCGACGACAACGATTACATGTAGTGATGATGATGATGATGATGATGGTTGATGATGCTAATGATGACTATTATTTTGAGGATGAAGGTGATGTTGATAATGCTGATTATGACCCTCGAGAGGTCGCTGTATATTTTGTACATATCCATATTTTTATATATAATTTCGTTTTCTCATGTCAAATTTGATTAGAGAATAAAGCATATATATCATTCGAAAATGTCACCACTTACCCTACCATAACATGAGTTATTTTAATCATATTCTGATTAGCAGGTAGGCCCTACATATAAAGATGTCCTCGAAAAATTATTGACCGTTTAGTTACTTTTATAAATGTGTTTGTATGAAAGTATTAGTTAAAATTCTTTATGGTTATCTGAAACTGAAAGTAATGAGCAACACTTTAAAAAAATATACAAATAAAAGGGATGGAAGCCAGAAAATTGCAGTAAAAACGTATACATACATAAAATAGTAGAACATTGGGTTGGTTGGTCCCGAAAGAAGCCAAAATAAAAAAATAACCTATAGGGATACGCTGATTTATGACCCCCTACCCCTGACCACCCCGGTTCGGACGCCAACTTGCCGGTATATTATTAACATGGGGTGTTTTGTTGCGGTAGTATTTTTAATTGGGTAAACTGGTGTGTGCATACTTCAAACGAGTTAAGAATTAATAGGAAATAAATGTCATAGAATTGTAATATCTGGAGGCAAATCTTGACTGCGCGAGGGAATTATATTTTAGATAACTAGATTTTAATCACAAATAAATAAATCATTATAGAATATCATTTTCACCCTTTATAGATATATACCTGGATGTCAAAATATGGAATTATACTCAAAACAAAATATCAAGTTTCATGGGTAACATGAAGGCGACCATTCCCCACCATCGATACCACAACGCAACTGAGAATAAGACATGTTGGCCATAAGAAAATACCGAGGCATTGCGAGTCGGCTGCTAGTTAGGCGTACAGACAGACGGAAGGAAAGTTGGATAGGCGGAAAATTTAAATCATGTAATGTGTGGTGCACAGATATGGAAATTAAACCTGTACAGTATAGCAATATACGATTCAACATTACTTTATTTTCCACAGCTGGCTCCAAATAAAAGAGTCTTAATCTCGTAGCCTTGAGGTCGTGTGATTCATATGCGTATTCATGTCTATAGCGAGCGTGACATTCATTAGAAAACGACTTCTCGTGAGCACAAGTTAATGAAATTTCAATTTCTGGTCTCACAATCGTCGTTGTCATAGTCGACTACTCGGCGTTGTCAATTGAGTGCGATGATACCCCCACAAATATGGACACAGCGCAATCAATCACAGAACTGAGGTTAACATCAGTTGTGAAAAATCAACCAAAGACGTATGGCTATGTTATTATTTGGTTTCCACTCAATTTTATAGGACATTATATATATTTTCTCAACTCTAAAGACGAATTTCACACAGTGATGTGTGTAAATCCAAAACAAATGGTCTATTTGTGTCCAAGATTATGTATTGTTGTGCTAACTGTCTAGTGCTGAACTCTCTACCGGTTATCGAATCGAAGATCGCCGTACCTAATAGAACTATAATATGTGATACATATCTGTCTATATTTCTGGAATTATTCATTTCTTAATGTTTTTTCGTGTTTATCGCATCAGCCTGGTCGCATAATCGTTAAATTGCCGCAGCACCGTGGTTGTCAAGCCGCAGAATCGTGGAATTGGTCGTAGAATCGTCGAAACGATTGTGCCGTGTGCTCATATAATTACTCTTCTTAACCCTTTCATGGCGGGAGCTGTGCTGGTGCAGCATTGAAGACCATGTGCCGGTGAATTCTCTTATATATGCGAATCTCCCATAGGGAGCCTCACATATATAAGAGAATGCACTGGCTTACAAGGTCAAGGTAAATGTATTCTCTTATATATATGAGGCTCCCTATGGAGGCTCGCATATATAAGAGAATGTATTGGCACAGGGTTTTCACAAAAATGTCAGGACAATCATGGAATGGTTAACCATTGTCCTGCGTTTGGTTTTGAATGCCTTCAAATTACCTGACCATGTTCTTTATTGTCTCCTTCTAAGTTCTTTCTGAGGAGATAACTCAACAAAAGTATGAACCAGCTGGATGTTAGGTCCCCTTCACCCTTATCTTGTGTTATCATGTTGAGTTCAATGAACACTTGCCTATCATCGTGAAACGATAAATATTGTTTTAACCAACTCTCCTGACAAAGTCAGCATAGGGCACTCAAATTTTCCTGGCCTGACATCATTATTACAGAATTACTTGCTTTTTCCAGATACTTATGGACCAAGTCTTTTCATCCAAAACAGCTTGGGATATCGGTTGGGATGATGCTGTTTTTGGACAAAGTACTGCCCCGTTGCTCTTATTTTACAGATGTTACACCCAGAATCATGCATGGGAGTTATATTGCTTGTATGTCTTAGGATTATGTCAAATGGAAGCTTTGCCTATATAAACATAGAGGGCATCCTTTCCCAAGCATGATGATAGTCAAACATGGATATACCAGAGGTCCATTAAATGTCAAAGCAACGAGATATATAAATAAACAAAGCCTAGTTTTCAAGAGAATTTCAATTTGTCGCACTATCAGAAAATGCATGTAAACAATACATTAAATGATCGTATCATCACTATGCCTTCTTCTATCATGGTAGATGACATATCATTTTGAAGAAAGATTAATCGCAGACATGTCAGGTGATCAATCACGTTCAGGGGTTTACGGGAATGCCCGGGCTCCACGTTTACATGTAGTATGTCTTTTGAATGAACGTCCGTTATAGAAGAGCAACAGGGCGGACTCGGTCCAAAAACAGCATCATCCCAACCGATATCACAAGCAAGCCTTGAAATAGTGTGTCTGTCATTTGCAGAATGAGGTCCCCAGAGGGTGAATTTAGTAATGCTACCCCGCATAGCGGGCTATCATCACCAAATTCACCCTCTGGTGACCTCATTCTGCTTACACCTCAGCAGAATGAGGTTCCCAGAGGGTGAATTTGGTGATACTAGCCCGCTGGGGTAGCATCACTAAATTCACCCTCTGGGGACCTCATTCTGTATTTCAAGGCTTGATCACAAGCTGTTGTGGACTGAAAAGACTTGGTCTAGATACTAAGACTAGGATACAAATAATAACACTGAAGACACATGTAAGAATCCACAGCAAAAAAAAGTCTTTAGACTATGAAATAAATTATAAATAGGTATAAATTACTTTTGTTTTGATAGTACATTTCCATTAGGCCAAAATAGGTGATGTATTTAACCCTTTAATGATGGAAGCTGTGCTGGTACAGCATTAAAGATCCTGTGCCAGTGCATTCTCATATATGCGAGTCTCCATTAGGGAGCCTTGAATTTTTAAAAGAATGCATGGCTTACAAGGTCAAGGTAAATTTTGTTAGGCCAATGTATTCTCTTATTTATGTGAGGCTCCGTATGGGAGACTTGCATATAAGAGAATGCATTGGCACAGGGTTTTTGCAAAATTTCAGGAAACTCCAGTCATGGAAGGGTTAAAAGTGTACATTTACTATGATGATTGTAAGAATATTACCATTGTGGTTTGTCACAGTAATATTTTCAATATCAAATTCTGGGAATTATAAAGATTATAAAATTTCATTTGATTTGACTCCAACACACAGTATAAACTATAAAGACAATGGTTCCATCCAGAAGCTGATATAAACTGCTTTGCGATATAAATATTTGTGGTTTGGTACCACTGAATTTATAATAATGTAATCACATCAAGAAATGATTCCTCGATTAGAGCTATTATTAAATACAGTCGTTGCAGCCACACAACTACCTACTTGTTATAAAACCTGATAACAATAGCAACACAAAATAAAGGATGGCGATTGTTTGCTCATCCTTAGTATTATCAAATATGGCAATCAAGCCTGGATATAGTGTGTCTGACATTTACAGTATGAGGTCACAGAGGTGAATTTAATGATGCTATCCCACAGGCCACAGTGGGCTAGCATCACCAAATTCACCCTCTGTGGACCTCATTCTACTTAGGCCTCACGTTCTGGGAAGTATCTCTAGTCTCAAATTAACAGTGTTTTAGTTACTGTTTCCTTTCTGTTCTGTTGCTATATCCCCTAATTTGCAGAATATAAACTGCATTAACGAGGCGAACATCACAGAACTTCAACTAGGGAACTTCAACCTGATCCTAGGTCTCCCATAACAGTTGAGGCCTAAGCAGAATAAGGTCCTTAGAGGTCCACTGAGCGGGATATTACAAATATCACCCTCTGGAGACCTCATTCTGCAAATTTCAGACACACTTTATCCAGACTTGACAGCAATTCAATACTTATGACTATATTAATATCTCAATTGTACTTATATAATAGTAATTGATGAATAGAAAACAAATATATGTGACTTGGAATTGCATGGGGTTAATCCCTTATGCATCGACTTAATGTTTGTAAAGTGGGTAAATACTTGTATCGATTTACAGGGGTATAAATATATAAAAAATTTAAAACAAAAAAATATCATATGGAATTTTTTTATACAGGAGTTCCCTGTGAAGAACACTAGGCATCCCTGTTTTGACATCACATAATAAACGATGTATACTATTTAACGTTTAAAGCTACAGACGAAGAACACCAGGATTTCTCATTTTTAGCACAATGCAAGTTCGTTGCTATGGAAACAATGTTGACTCATAAATCTATCATTGCCTTCAAGTTATTTTGACAATCTTGAAGCACTAATGGTGTGAAAAATGTCTTTTTGTCTCCCTATATTATGTACCAGATTTGATTGTATAAGGGAATCCACAAAATGGATGGGAGATATTTAACTCTTTCAGTGCCAAGTCCGATTTTTGTATCAAACCATATATCCTTGATCATTTTTCAAATTTATTGATTACAATAATGTGATACATTGATGGAAAGAGCTCTAAGAGCTATTTCCATGAATGTATCACATTATTGTAATCAATAAATTTGAAAATTAAACAAGGAAATATGGGTTGGTACAAAAATCGGACTTGGCACTGAAAGGGTTAAAGTATATTATTTTCCAATTTAGAAGGGGGAGACAGTCAGTTATATTCACTCTCAAGACCTGTTTAACCCTTTCTGTACTAAATACTCATTGACGAGTAGTTCCCTTAGGAAATGTTCACATAATAAGTTCAACAAATGACCATATTGTTGAACTTATTATATGAACATTTCCTACCAACGAATAGGATTCCTCTGCACTTTCTATTATCTGTCGTCTGCTTATATTTTCTGAACATCACTCCAGATGAATAGTAAACTGTTCCAATGTATACTGTTATAACTGATGGAAGAATCCATTTAGTAAAGAAAAGGTTAAAGATAGCCCAACTCAAATCCTACATAACTGTAGTACAATATTTTCCAGGTTTGAAGGGAGACAGTCAGTTATAATCACTCTTTGGACCTGTTCAAAGGGTGGGACCAGGGGAGGACAACCATGGTGTGACCTTCAGTTGTGAGCAGCCAGTAGCAATCCGAGCTGCTCGATTCGATGTTTGTTAGCCACTATGTAACACTGTGTCTCCCACATCATCTGTATTAGTTGATCGTTGTCGCGGGTGTCTAATGGAATGTCTTCAGAGAGCTGTGGACTGAATCTGAAGTACGGAACATTCATCATCCCGCACCAAGCTCTGGCTCGGTCCACAGGTCGCCCATATGACACTGTAGCCTGAAGTAAACAAAACAACTTCTATTTGAATGGTGAAATGGTTATTATTGTTTTATAGGTAACCATTATAGGAAAGTGTGTGTCTGACCAGGGGACACATCTGATACGTTCAGCGAAAATAACACCTAGCCCTCCGGAATGACAGTAATGAGTCAGAATGGATGACTGGCTGATGGACTATAAAGCCTTAGGTATAGTGAAAGAAATAATGGCTTACAACCTATCTGTCATATAAATTCCCCACATAATGATGATGGTACATAAATGTATAGATGAAATGAGAAAGAAGAGGATTCCAGCTAGGCATATTAAAGAAGAGGCTAAATATAATAATAACCAAGGTCCCAATTTATCGCAGACAAATTCCTCCTCATTCTCAAGACATTAATTTGGAAATGGAAGCATGATCCTGGAGCGGACGAATGGAATTTTGAAAAGAGTTTTAGAATGTACCCCCAAAAAAGAAACATTTTATTTTATGCCAAAAATATAATTTATACATTTTTGGAAATTTACTCCAAATGAGTTGAAAAGATGCCAAAGAGATAACTGTGGACTGAATCTGAAGTAGGGAACATTCATCATCCCGTACCATGCTCTGGCTCGATCAACATGTCGCCATATGACAGTGTAACCTGAAGTAAACAAATTCTACTTGAACAGTGAAATGGTTAATCATAGCAACTGATCATATTTCATATATTTTATATACTTAATGGCTTTTCAAATTCAGTTATAAATTAATACAATGGAATGGTTTATTATTCATTTGGAGGGGTGTTCAGGTCATAAAAGTAGACTAAAGACAGAAAACATTTAATACAAGAGCAGAATGATTCATCTTCATCGGTGGGAAATGTTCAGATAATAAGTTCAATAAACGACCTATTTGTTGAAGTTATTATCCAAACATTTCCTAAGGGAACGACTCGTCTATGATTATTTAGTATAGAACGGTTTAAAAGTCATGCTTTGTGCTTATTTAACATTGAATTTTAATTGCATTAACATTCAGTTTCTTTTTTCCAATTCCAGAAGTGCAAAAAGTGGATATACTGGTAATAAATATGATATACCAATAGTGAGCTTCAGATATAAATAGACTAATGTCAAAACAACAATCATACTTGGTAAGATTCCCCAGATTTTGTCTCAAATGTTTTGTATCATAGCAATGTAAACATGTTACTATAATCACACACCCGCTACATTCAGACAATTAGCGCCCATAAGAATCAGTACATATATATGTATATATGTATATATGCAATGGGTGCTTGCACACGGTTGTGCAAACTTACTGTAATTTCTACATTTCTACCCGATTTATACCTATACTTCAAGTTATTTGAAATGTATTATGCTGCATACATGTACATGCAATGAATATTCTGAGTTAATAATGAGCCCAACTTCTCCGGATACCAAATTCATTTGTTACAGAGTGGCTATTTTAGCTTAGGCATGGAATGGCATGCTATTATAAAAGAGAAACAAAAGTATCATTATACCTGGCCACCATTTGTCAATGTGTGTTGAAATTTCAATATTTTATCTTAGTCTAAATTGAATATGTGATATGCATATTATATCCTGTAGTGAGCACAAATAGCGCTACCTATAATATAGTAGCAGAAGTGTGCATGTAATATCCAGTTCATGGAATGATTGATTGATTGGGGTTTATTGTCGCTTTAGCCACTAAGGCCATATCACGACATTGCCAGTTTTAGTGGTGGAGGAAATCCGCACACTTGCGACTAATCTAACAGTGATTTCAATGGCTGATAAACTCGTCAACCATGTGCGGCAAACCACCGACCATCGGCAGGTAACTGGCAACTCCACCAGATAACGATTTCGAGTTACAAAGTCCACGATGGAAACATGTGGAAAGTTCATGGAATGAATCATGAGTAGAGCCTGGTTGAAATACTACTGTGCGGCGAGTCACAATTGTCTTCGAGGTTTATCAAGCAATAACTGCAGCCTCCACTGCATAAAAAGCAACGAACCACCTACGTCACTACAAGACGATCATGTGAAACGCTCATTACGGGTTGTTTTTGGCAGACTGTGTTGGATTTGAACAATATGTTACTTACAATTGTTTTGGTAGCTTTGAAAAGTTATTCATGTTATAAATGTTCTATTAAAATGTACTTGTATATGGACCATATGGTTATAAGGAATGACTGGAAACTTCATGAAATTTTGCGAAAACCCTGTGCCAATGCATTCTCTTATATATGGGAGACTCACATATATAAGAGAATGCACTGGTACATGGTCTTTAATGCTCCCAACCTGAAAGAGTTAACTTCTACTGCAAACAGAATAATAATCTGCTTGTCAGCATTTTAACTTGTTAGTTTTAAGAAAACTGTAACAACATACTATAAGCAGGTAATATAAAATTCTGACACAATATCATGGAAAGTCCAGCAATATACCTGATCCACAAATAAGTTGATGAGGGACTGGATGCCTGTGACAGCCCGTGCAGCATCAAATAACCCTTCTGGTCGGTAAACATCAACAGACTTCACCTTGGTAACAGGAATACGACCGGTTCCCAGGGATATCACACAGCCCATATCAGTCACTTTATTAGCAGATCCCTGTAACACAGTACACAATAGAATTGTCTGATTGTTCAGAATAGTTGAATATGGATATACTCATTTTGTGAATTCGATAAAAGAATTCAAAATGAGATATCACACAAATGATTCGAAAATATCATCCGACGTAAATCGGTGACATACTCATTTCTGTAATGAAATGGCATGAAAGTGAAGTCTCGATGTGAATATCTCATGAAGGTATATAAGTGAGTCCATTATCATCAGGGTTCACACTGTCTGGGGCCAAATTGGCCAACAGTGTTTCAAGGCTATAGTCAGCAACAACCTCTGTGATTATCATCAGATCTCCATGATAACCCATAACTCATTCACATATATAGTAATGCCCTAAATAATCGACTTCTTAACCACAGCAGAATTATGGGTAACTTTTCAGGATTTAGTCAGAAATATGGCTTGTTGCCATTCATCGGAAAGCTCTCAGTGAGAGCTTTCCGATGAATGGCAACAAGCGATATTTCAGACTAAATCCTGAAAAGTTACCCATAATTCTGCTGTGGTTAAGGAGTTGATTATTTAGGCATTACTGTAATCAGCAGTTGCTCACAGGTGCATTTTAATCAAATGTCAATACTTTACTACTTTGTGGTTTCAAAATAAGACAATACCGTAAAATCAGTGCTCATGTTAATATACATTACAAGCTGGACCTATTGTAGAATTTGCATTATCCATCCGTCTCGAAAAGTTATCAATTATTTTTGTGTGTGAGAATTATATACTTGTTTTAGTTACAGTTTTCTCAATAATCCCATATTTGGTTTTTCATTTTGGCCAAAGTTTCTGAAAAATGGCTAAAATATTCATTAATGGCAAAAAAATTTGCAAATGGTCAAAAGAATGTTCTGGCCAGCGTGAACCCTAGGCCTGATGATTGCCGAACAGTTGTTATGACTGATAGGGCTCTGCGAATCGGGCACTTTCATTTCGAATAAAATCTCGAATCGAATCAGCCAAGTGATTCCGAATCGAATTGAATCTTGAATCAAATCATTGCATCAGTGGTATCAAGAATGAAGATATAGATATCACTGGACTGAGTGGCCATACCGGTATCAATTAGCTCACTTGGTAACAACGATAAGTGATCGTCGGTATATTATGTAAATATTATCCATAAATCGATCAAATTCGCAAGTAACCAATTAAGTGTGCATTTGTTGTGTCCATCTCTGCTATCAAATAATAAAACAGTATCTTAAGCAATAATGAAGTCAGTAAGCAATTACATTCACGCAGTAAGTTTGACATATATGAAATTTTGTTAGATCAGTTACATCAGTCGTGCAATGTTTCGGTGGTCTATATAGTATAGCTCAGTCAACATAAGTATTTCATTGTGTGGTTTTTTTCGTTGATACCATAATCTATCTTCTGAAAAATCAAAGGTGTCCATTGAGAATGCAACTGCTGTCAATGATTCGAAACAATTTGAAACAGGACAGCTGATTTTGAATCAAATTGAATCAGACGAAAGATTCTGAATCTCATCCAAGCCTTGAAATAGTGTGTCTGTCATTTGCAGAATGAGGTCCCCAGAGGGTGAATTTAGTGATGCTACCCCACAGAGCGGGCTAGCATCACCAAATTCACCCTCTGGGGACCTCATTCTGCTTACACCTCAGCAGAATGAGGTTCCCAGAGGGTGAATTTGGTGATGCTAGCCCGCTATGCGGGATAGCATCACTAAATTCACCCTCTGGGGACCTCATTCTGCAAATGACAGACACCCTATTTCAAGGCTTGATCTCATCGAATTGAATCGATTCACAATGACTGAGTGAGTGTGCTACACCATTGATGTCATTCACTATAAAATATGGACATGTGACTCTTTATTACAACGTATTTACATGCAGGAAACCCACAAGATCCCATGATTGTGCTCCATCAAATCCGGAATAAACATTTCTGTCTACATAAATGCAATATATATATACACAAATTTATATATCTTATATAAGGATTAACTGTCATGTGGACTGTTTTTATGGAGATGTAACGGTGAGGTAAGTGGACATAACTTGTGTAAAACCCGAATGGTTTTACATACAAGTTATGTCCACTTACCTCACCGTTACATCTCCATAAAAATAGTCCACATGACAGTTAATCCTTATATTTATATACATTTAGCGAAAAAGCCGCTTTTGTAAATATATTTAAATCGAAAAGTGTATCGTGACAAGATCAGCCCAAAATACCCAATAGCACCCTTGGCAAAAGTTAATAGGAACAATTTCTCTTCATGTTGAAACCCGATGATGTATTAAGTCAATCCTGTGCGAGTCAAAATGCGCCCAAAGCATTACGCCTTCGTCTTTCCAAACCTAATGACGTATCGATGGTGTTATTAGCTTGGTGTTATGAGGCGTTACACATTCACCGAGAAATAACTGCAACTAGCCACGTGGGCGCCGACCAATCAGAATGCTGGATTTAGTGATGACAACACTTAGTGTGTAAATATATATGTATGTACACGCCACGTCTGTTATAACCTAGAGTTAATCTTGTTCACTAGATGGGGGACGGGAAGACAGCACAATTTGTAGCTATGTCCACTCCAGGCAAAGTGCACTCATTTTAAAGGTAGGATACAGTTAATTAGAAAACACAAATATTTATTGTATGAACCAGTCTAAATTCAGTAGTTGACCTGTGCCATGACTACCAGAAGTTATCACCAGTGACATTTGTTTGCTGTTTCATAGGTTTCCAACGCCATTAGATGGCCAGTTTTCCCGTCATTCAAGTGATCCAATTTTCAAATGTAAATTAGTATGCAATCAACTAAAAAACATGAACGTTAATTGTATAAACCCAATCTGCAGCTAGTAATTTACCTCGTTACGCCATTCCTGTCAACAGTTATCACCTATTTGAATCTGTTTGCAATGATTACGTCATAGGTTTTACCATGTCATCAGCTGGTCGGTTTTGCAGCCATTCAGGTTATACATGTAGGTCAGATTGCCAGCCGTCATGGTACAAAAGATTAAGAATGCAAATAAATAATACCTAAATAATTTACATACATGTAAAACTTGACAAATTTTTTCACAAATTTGTCAAAATTTTATGCTTCTTGTTAACCCTTTCATGGTGGGAGCTGTGCTGGTGCAGTATTAAAGACCCTGTGTCAGTGCATTCTCTTATATATGCGAATGCACTGGATTGCAAGGTCAATGTTAATATTGTTAGGCCAATGAATTCTTTTATATATGTGAGGCACCCAATGGGCGACTAGCATATATAAGAGAATGCATTGGCACAGGGTTTTCGCAAAATTTCGGGAAACTCCAGTCATCAAAGATATCTATCTATTAACTTACTTGTAACTTAAGGCCGCAATTGTATTCATGGATTTCTGTAAGCACATCTAGTGTGGGATTGTTTGATATCAAACCTCCATCAATGAAGTTCTCAAATGGTCGGAAATACGTCGGCGCAGCACCACTGCATCTGGCTGCCTTCCAAACCAATTGCTCTGCAAATGCGATACAATCCTCATCACACTTGTGATTATTTTCTATGAAAACCGCTAGTTTCTTGTCTCAACAACAATATATGGGTTTGAAATATGTTCTTTGTTGAGAAATACATGAAATACCTATATAAAGACAATATATGCCTAGGGTAGACTTACTTAACTCTTTCATGATGGGAGCTGCACTGGTGCAGCATTAAAGTCTCCCATAGGGAGCCTCGGATATATAAGAGAATGCACTGGCTTACACGGTCAAGGTAAATATTGTTAGGCCACTGTATTCTCCTGTATATGGGAAGCTCCCAATGTGGTAAGCTGATAGATGGGGAATCATTTGTTACCTTACGATAAGCTGATAGATGTGGAATCAGTTGTTACCTTGTGGTAAGCTGACAGATGTGGAATCAGTTGTTACCTTGTGGTAAGCTGATAGCTGTGGGTGATAAATCTATGCCTTCCTCTGTATGTGATCTGTGCATCGTCCTGTCATAACTTCGAAAGAGATGTAGTTCTGATGGAAATCTATCCACAAGAACTGCAGTAACCATAACCCTGTGGAGAAATGTATTTGGTTCAGATCTGTTGATGTCTTATATGACTACCTCTATATAGCCCAAGCTGGACAAAACAAGTGTCCATTGGCACCGCGGTGTATTTGCCGTTCGGCCACGGTGTCAGAGTTTGCAACTGCAGTTGAGCACCGCGGCTGAACGGCAAGTACACCGTGGCCGAACATCAAGTACACTGTGCCGTGACTGCGACCAAAAGGCAACTACACAATGGCCGAATGGCATGTAAACCGTGGTTAGATATCTGGTTTGTATCATCTTTTTTCAGTTTAATGAATGTACACTGTGGCAACTACACCATGGCCGAACGGCAAGTACACTGCGGCCCAACTGTAGTTAGCCGGTGGAGCCCCGGTGTAGTTGCATTTCAGCTGTGGTGGCAACGCTGACTGCACCGCGGTTAAGTGGACACTTGTTTTGTCCAGCAGGGTATACAGTAAGTTATATTCTCATGCAAAGTCTGAGGTATATAAATAAAAAAAGTTTGCAATATTTGGGCTTCAATTTTCAATGCATTAGACCAAAAATAATTTAAATAAGAATTTTTTCCGGCATTGAAATAGGTTGATAAATATATGAACTACCTTTCTCTGATCATTATATATCCCAAAAAGACACGTCAAAGTAATAAAAATACAACTTCGAACACAATGTAATGGGGCCATTTGTATTGGTCTGAATTCTGGAATCGAAACAGAACATCCGGAAAAGGTATATCATGTTATCTTAAAATGAAACAATTAAAAAACTTCACGCACTGCTTTCTCTTCATTTTAATCATCATAATTATGTGGGACCATAAACATACACAGCTCTAGATTTTCTTCCCTTGGTCTACAGTGACCAGCGACTAATACAAATTTAATCTGCACAAATAAAACAATCTCAAATTGATCGAGAAATATAAGAAACAAAACATGTATTTTCAGCACTATATAGACGAATTTGTGTGGAAATTTTCCACATATGTTTTGAGATAACTCTTACCAATTATGTATGCATAATTTTGGCGTTCGAACGAGCCATGTCCGTTTAAATGTAACAGCAGTGATTCTATTTGCTCAAGTCAACCATAATCCATAAAACCATAACTATAACATTCATTTAAGATCCAAGTTTCATAATTGCGATGAGATAAATGTGACTGGTTTTTCAAATTTATTAAAGGAGGAAGATACAATAAAAAGGCCATTTTTATTCAATGCGGCAGGGCCTGAGAACCAAAACCCTTTTTTTTTTTGCCTAAACGTCATGCACATTTTGTTTATCGTGAAGATATTGACTCCTACAGATCTACCTCATCGTAATGACTATTGTTTAACCTTTTATATACTAAATGGATTCTCCCACTCAGTTATAAAAGTACCGGTATACATTGGAGGGGTGTTCATGATAAATAGGCAAACAACAGTCAGACGACAAGATTATATTGGTGCTGAAGGATTCATATTCATTGGTATGAAATGTTGAGATAGTAAGTTCAACAAACGACCATATATATGGGAACTTCTCATCATTAAGTATCTAATGCAGCAAGGGTTCATTGTGCACAAAATAGAGGAGTCGACATAGCCATATATTAATGAATGTATTCAAAGGGACCAGTAAATACTACTAAAATGCGCCTGAACAGTAAGCAGGCCGCTATCTTGTAACTTAATGTATCTAGGATATATAGCTCTGCAAAACGTACGAAAGTGAGGTCTTCAGCTCAAGTAGATTGCACAGATTCACGAAAGATAAAATAACAACAGAAGAGAATTTCACATACTTTGGATGCTTTATATCGGACATCAGTGTAGTTTCACCGAATTCACGTTTGAGTAGCCTCTCTAGTGGTTCTGATGGATAGGGTCGTTTTCCAGCAAAAGCTTCTTCCTTCATACGAAAATACATGCCTTTGATATAATGTAGTGGGCGGCCTGTAATAAAAAATATGTTATTTTGGTAAGGCCCGTAATAACCACAATGCCCTTCAAAATCATTAACCCTTCCATTACAGGAGCTTCCTGAAAATTTGCGAAAACCCTGTGCCAATATGCAAGTCTCACATAGAGAGCCTCGCATACATAAGAGAATACATTGGCCTAACAATTTTACCTCAACCTTTTAAGCAAGTGCATTCGGAGACTCGCATATATAAGAGAATGCACTGGCACAGGATCTTTAATGCTGCACCAATGCATCTCCTGTCAAAAAAGAGTTAACACTGTGATTTGAGCTTCATTGGCCTTTTAAAGATATATCAAGTGTTCTTGACATCCAGATGCAACAACATAATCAAGAGGTTGCAACGGCAGTGCTGGCATGCCCACACGGTGGCAAATTAAAATATGGGCAGGTAGGAACCCAATAAAACTGAGGTCTTCTGCAAGCCTTGAAAAAGCGTGTCTGTCATTTGCAGAATGAGGTCCCCAGAGGGTGAATTTAGTGATGCTACCCCGCATAGCGGGCTAGCATCACCAAATTCACCCTCTGGGAACCTCATTCTGCTGAGGTGTAAGCAGAATGAGGTCCCCAGAGGGTGAATTTGGTGATGCTAGCCCGCTATGCGGGGTAGCATCACTAAATTCACCCTCTGGGGACCTCATTCTGCAAATGACAGACACACTATTTCAAGGCTTGGTCTTCTGTAATTCTCTCCTCTGTAAGATCTGTCATTCAAATGATGGTTAAAAGATATCAGAAGAAAAGCCAGACAGACATAAATTGCGAAAAATTGATAAACTAAGGGCCATAACTCAGGCCCAAAAATGCAAAAACGTCATTGGGAACTCTTTTGAAAGCAGTTGTGATGGCAAATCGCCATACAAATTTCATTCAGCTATGATAACCCAAGGCTGAGGTATATTCCAGGGCAATGGACACAGTCAATCCAGTATACCCCCTATTTTTCTTTTAAAAAGTGGGGGTATAACAATCTAATTTCACATCGTTTTATGATAGAAAACCAAATATGACATATAAACTGGACCTATACATATCAAAGAATATAATATTGTTATTGATAAATTATCTAAATAATTTTTGGTGTCGCTCTTAACCTTTTCAGTGCCAGGTCCGATTTTTGTATCAACCCATATACACTGTGCCAATGCATTCTCTTATATATGCGATTCGACCATAGGTCGCATCGCTTATATAAGAGAATGCATTGGCCTAACAATTTTTCATCATTTGTTATTATTTTTTACAATTTTAATAATTTTTCTTATATTCTTTAACAGACTTATTTTGTAGGTTTAGTGCCAGGGAATCTTACGTTTTTCATGGGAATCAAAATTATTACTATGAATACTTGGTGATAGTTTTGAGTTATAACATGACTCTAAGGTTTTATCCAGTTTGTTTTTAAATTTGCTATAGCATGCTTAAGCATACCCAAAAAAAATTCAACCCAAAAATATCTAAACAAAAACAAAAACATTTTATTTTTTATTTTATTTTTTAGGGCCGATTTTACAGACCGTAAATTAGGGCCGATGAGATCGGCCCCTGGCACTGAAAGGGTTAAACATAGAAATATGAAATAAATGCATAGTAAATTCAATATCCAACAAAATAGCTTCTTTCATGCAGCACTTCTTGTTCCTAACGTGTTGCACTAGAATCTGAATAACAAGTAAAATATGTTTCGTAAATTTAGCCCGGAACCGTGAATATTCTTTTTATTTTTTATTACTTGGTTTACGGATTTCACTACCCCAAAAAAAAACCTGGTAGTCAATAAAAATAAAATTTTAGTTTTTGTTTTTTTTATTTCCGCCAATGGGAATATTAATCCAGACATATAAGAAAAATTTGAAAAAAGAAGTTTACGTAAAATATACAACATCGATTGAATAAGGAAGCCTCCCGGTGATGTTTATGGTATTGAATGTCAATGCCAACATGGCGGACGCTGATATTGGCGATATTTTTTCATCTATAATCCGTATCATGCTTTAAAGAAACATCCAAATCAAGAAATATATTTGCCCGTACTTGTTTTAGATGAGGAGATTATTATACAGCAAATATTTTATTTCTCCCGAGTCCCGACCCTATTTTTTGACAATTTAAATTAAAAAACGAGAGGCCGATCACGATCGACAGATGTTTAACCCATACCTTGGTGATAGCGATTAACTATAACTGATAATTTTTCAAAGATATGATCACAGGAATCCATACATCAGTACCAAACTTGAAATCAAAAGCTCAAATAATTTGTCTTAAGAAGGGGTTAAAGTATTTGGGGTGGGGGAGGAGTAGTTTTAAATCTCATAACTCTGTCCCTATTCACCCAAAGACCTCTCACTGTGAGATCCAACAGTTTAGTGATTTCGGAGGATATGTTTAGGAGTTTACTGTAAGTTAACACATTGGAAACAAAAGTGATAAATCCCTATCTCTGCAACTTTTGGCATGCCAGATATTCAAAATTCATTCCATTCTGAAGACAAATTATAATTTGTTGACAAGCCAGACTGCTAAGAACTAAGAACAACATACATGTATGGGATTCCCTCTCATATTTAAATTGTACTTTAATTACTACCCCCCATCTCCCCAGTTGGTACATGCAAGATTAAGTGTTTCATAACAGGGGTTATGGTTTTCAAAAATATATGTAGTTTATACAATACAAAAGTGTTATCTATATAATGTTATACAGACATAATATGATGAGGATGCTGGCCCCTATGACCCCTGAATCGAAACAGATTACCATAGTTCATATAAAGAAAGTAAGTAGCCCTCAATCAAATGGTTTCACACATTACAATGTTTTACAAGTAGCTTGGAGTCCAAAATTCAATCAACCATGACAATATGAACAAATGGGAAAATAAGGTTCTTGGAAATATTAACAACATCTACCATCTTGATTTTCAAAACAAGGCATCACCTACAACAGTCATGTAAATTTATCTGCCCGTTACCTTCTACATAGATAAATCATATTGGCTATAAGCCATTATTTTAATTTCAAATTGAAAGCATGTGTCTGACGGGTTAATATATTTTTCAAAAATCAATTAATCAGTCAATACCAAAATCATTAGAACTGAATAGTGTGCAAAGATAACCATAGCTAAGAGATATGAGGAAGAGTCCATGTACATTATAGCAGGAGTCTCATACTGCCATTAATCAATTTGACAGATAGGATTAAACACTTTGCCAGCCAGTGAGCAGTTGTTTATCTTTACCTTCATCTAACCACCCCTAGAGGTCTGCACGATATGTTATCACTCAATTAATAACATATTTCACTTGGAATGACATCTATTAAACGTACTCTCATATTCTATGGATATTTGATGTTGGTAAGGCCAAAAACAAAAAGTGTTTTGATTCTCTGACAATTTTTTTTGAGAATCGATGAGGGAGCGAGGGTTTTATTTTTATTTTTTATTTTTGTTATGGGGATAATGCCCATAGTTAGCATGGGTTATTATACCTTCCCAGGTTAAGAAAATCTAAGGAGAACATTGTTTTGATATAAACTAATGTATTCCACTATAAAGAATGACCAATTATCACATTATACTAACCGTACATCTCATATATATTTTGAAGACCTCTGTCTGTCTGTCTGTTTGTCTGTCTGTCTGTCATTAATACAAATCTACGATTCTCGACCGATCGGGACGAAACTTGGTACGTGTGTGTAGTTTGACCAGGCGGTGGTCGTTGTCGTATTGGCGAGCCCGTGCGACGCCCGTGCAGCGCATGCGCAGACGAGATCTCAGAAACGGGTGGAGCTATCGACTTGAAATTTGGTATGTGAATGTATCTTGCCCCGAATACGAATTTTATCGGGTCGCCGAGCCCGAGAGACGCCAGCTTCGCGCATGCGCAGACGAGATCTCGGAAACGGGTGGAGCTATCGACTTGAAATTTGGTATGTGAATGTATCTTGCCCCGGATACAAATTTTATCGGGTCGCCGAGCCCGTGCGACGCCAGCTTCGCGCATGCGCAGACCAGATCTCGGAAACGGGTGGAGCTATCGACTTGAAATGGTTTTTGAATAGCCCGGACAACGTCGGGCTCATCGGCTAGTCTATTATATATTTTGGAAGATCTGTGTGTCTGTGTGTGTCTGTCTGTTCGCGATGGACTCGAAAACGACCGAACCGATTTCAATGAAACTTGGTATGTGGGGGTATTTTCGGCCGGGAAGTGACATAGGCCTATTAATTTGCCCGTGCGACGTGACCTTGACATCTGATAATTTCAAGGTCAAACGCCCGAATATCACGGGATTTCGATGAAACTTGGTATGTGGGGGTATTTTCGGCCGGGGAGTGGCATATGCCTATTAATTTGCCCAAGTGATGTGACCTTGAAATCGGGTAATTTCAAGGTCAAACGCCCGAATATCACGGGATTTCGATGAAACTTGGTGTCTAGGGATACTTTCGTGTGGAGAGTCTCATAAGCCTATTAATTTGCCCGTGCGATGTGACCTTGACATCGGGTCAATTCAAGGTCAAATCGCGAATTTTGATGGGATTTTCACCATTGTATGTCTATCATATTCGATGTTTGAAACATAACTAATTTCTCTTTTCTAGTTTCCTATTTTCGTGTTATCATTTGACAGGTTCGGTCAATTTGAAAATCGTAATAAAATGCTTCAACGCGGGCTTTTTTTCCAGACGCGGCTATGCCCGAGAATCAAAACCCTTTTTTTTTTTTGGCCTAATTTATTTATATTATTATATTACATGCAACTATTGCAATAAAATCTTATTTTCAAAACAGGACATCGCACCTAATTAATGGTATTAAATTCAAACAAATGAAAGTGTCAATGACAATTTTTTGTTTTAATAATTTTTTTTATTATTATTATAAAAGTTTAATAACAAACAAATTATAATAATTTTGTTTTTGTTAAATTGAGTTCAATTTTTTTTCGAAGAAGGGGTCATAACTCGTTTAAAATAAATCGGATCAAACCCATATTCGAACTTGATCTGTATTTTGGGCTGTGAAACTCACATACCAAATTTGGTTCCAATCAGATAACAAATGTTTGAGTTATGGCAGAACGTGTGAATTCTAAGTCGAAAAAGGGCCATAACTGTGAAAAACACTCGGATCAATTTGTATTTGTATTTTGGTCTGATAAACCCATATACAAAATTTGGTTCCGATCAGATAGAAAATGTTTGAGTTATCGCATTACACGTAAAGTGTCTACAGACGGACAGACAGATGGACAAACGACGAGTGGTCAACCCGGACGTCGACACTATGTGTACCATACTATGGTATGGGTACACATAACAACAAATTATACAGATTTTATTTTTATTTTTTTTCCTGCCACCTCCCCTCCATTTGAGCCAAAATAATCCGTACATCAAGTAATAAAAAATAAAATGCCTTAGTGCAATTTTCAACGAGATAGTACACCATTAGCGACCAATGTTTAATTTTCACCTGTTTCGATCAAGTCTCGCCTTTTTTGGAAGCAGTTACAGCCCTCAAAATGAAATAAGCCTTAATTCTTTCATGACTGGAGCTTCCTGAAATTTTGTGAAAACTCTGCTCTAATGCCTTCTCTTATATATGCAAGTCTCCCATAGGGAGCCTTGCATATATAAGAGAATGCATTGGCCTAACAATATTTACCTTTACTTTGTAAGCCAGTGCATTCTCTTATATATGCTAGGCTCCCTATGGCAGACTCGCACATATAAGAGAATTCACTGGTACATGATCTTTAATGCTGCACAAGCGCAGCTCCCTTCATCAAAGGGTTAAATTTACCTGTGGCTACGGCTAGTGCTAGTATTCCTCCAGTACTCGTGCCTCCTATCCAATCAAAACAGTCTTTGATGGGTCGACATGCAGCTATTTCTATTGCATGCAGCATCTGCAGTAAGATTAACCCTCTAATACCACCTCCGTCCAGGCAGAGAACCTACAATTCAAGCAGAGTGCTATTCAAGCAGGTATTCCACCACATACAATGCATTGCCTCTTGACAAAGGTATCATATAAAATCATATTAGCAAAAATATATACATGTATATAAATTTGAAAAAGTAATTTATATTAAGTCCCGATATGCTGTGCATAAAACGAGAAAAATCTCACAGATATCTATGTGTTAACCCTTTACCCAACAAAACGGCCAAAAACGCCCAAATAAAGCTTCAACAGCCTAAAATATCTTCGGTCTGTCTCAATAACACCATACAAATATGGATATCATTGGAACCGGTTCATTGACCACATTGTGATGGTTACAGTTATGCCCTGTGCCAATGCATTCTCTTATATATGCGAGTCGACCATAGGTCGCCTCGCATATATAAGAGAATGCATTGGCCTACAAAAATTCTTTTTTTAACACTTTTTACAATTTTTTCTTACATTCTTTAACAATTTTGTAATTTTTTCTTACATTTTTTAACAATTTTTATAATATTTTTCTACTTTCTTTGACAATTTTATCATTTTTATTATGTTAAGCCAATGCATTCTCTTATATATGCGAGGCGACCTATGGTCAACTCGCATATATAAGAGAATGCATTGGCACAGGGCCGTTCTGTTGGGTAAAGGGTTAATGGAAAATTACAATAACTCCTTTTGATTGTAATCTCGATACAGCAGTTAACCCCTTAATGATGGAGGCTGCTTACAAAGTCAAGGTAAATACTGTTAAGCCAATGCATTATGTTATATATACGAGGCAAAAAAAGTCGGACAGACATCATAATCGCAGGTGCACAGGTTCTCATGGTACTAAATATGAGTGCCAAGATTAAAAAACATTGACCTAAAAATGTAGAAATAAAAGATCGGACAAAATTAGGCATGTTGCAAAAATAATTCTAAGTCGAAAAAGGGGGATAACTCCACCAACAAATAGACATCATAATCGCAGGTGCACAGGTTCCCATGGTACTAAATGTCTGTGCAAAGTTAAAAAAAATTGACCTAAAAATGTAGGAATAAAAGCTCGGACAAAATTATACATGTTGCAAACATTTTCTAAGTTGAAAAAGGGGGGAATAACTCCACCAAAAAAAGTCCGACAAATGTCATAATCGTAGGTGCACAGGTTCCCATGGTGGTTGATGCCTGTGCCAAGTTTCACGGAAATTGATCAAAAAACGACTGAGAAAAACTCCGGACAAATTAGTGTCCACGGACGGACGGAAGATGGACAAGCTGACTCCAGTATACCAATTGTGTTATATTAGAGGTCTACATTCTATCCAGACATACAGACAGAGATGCCCACCCTCATTCATCAAACAATAGGTTGAGTTATGTTTCTCTTGAAATAATTTTTAATACTCAGAATAAATACTCAGCTCAGTGTGAAATATGTATGTATGAAATAACTACACAGAACGACACGAGTGTGTTAATTGGTTTGTTGATATGGCACGAGTGTTAGCGCGGAAGGATAGAATGAGAGACACAGCATTGAGTTATATCCTTCCGCGATGACACAAGTGCCGTATCAACAAACACATTAACACACGTGTTGTTCTGTTTTTATTACATGTCACCCAACCTAGAATCTGTGCATTAAAATTACAGGCTAACAAGGTTTATTTAGGCACATATAGGGCTTGTTTTGTCATGTGTGATGACACTTTTATTTAATAGTTCCGGTTTCATGGTTGAGGCACCGTGATGTACGTCAGTTGACGTCAACGAGATGAGTATGTTCCATATGGATTTGTAAATATGGAACAGCAATAACACTGTACTTCTAGGAACAAGTGTGTAATAATAAAGATGACTGAATTAGATACAGTAATGCTCTTAGTAATGGACTTCTTAACCACAGCAGAATTATGGGTAACTTTTCAGGATTTAGTCGGAAATATGGCTAGTTGCCATTCATCGGAAAGCTCTCGGGGAGAGCTTTCCGATGAATGGCAACAAGCCATATTTCCAACTAAATCCTGAAAAGTTACCCATAATTCTGCTGTGGTTAAGAAGTCGATTACATAGAGCATTACTGTAATTTGTCATTTCTACATACTCTATCTCCTATTTCACAGGGTGCGTCCACCATATCGAGAATCGGCCTAGAGTTGCTGTGTGTCATTTTAGCTTTACATGTCACTGCTGCTGACAACATCTCATCCAGAAGTGCTGAAACGAAGCAGTACTGATGGAGGAAAGACTGCACAAAGGGGCGACTTCATTGCAGAATCACTCCACTGCATGCAGAAACCACTGTAAGCAACTGACAACTAGCGCGGAAGCAATTTACTGATAGTGTTATCCATTTCTATACCAAATACTCATTGATGAGTAGTTCTTTTTGGAAATGTTCAGATAATAAGTTCAACAAACAATCATCTGAACATTTCTCTCCAATAAATAGGACTCGTTCTGCACTTTTATAATCTGTTGTCTGCTCATTTTTCCTGAACACACCTACAGATGAATAATAGACCATTAACTGTAGTTAGCCGGAGGAGCCGTGGTGTAGTTGCATTTCGGCCGCAGTGGCAATGCTAACCGCACCGCGGTTATGTGGACACTTGTTTTGTCCAGCAGGGTAGTTCCCTTAGGAAATGTTCATATAATTAGTTCAACAAATGACCATAGATTGTTTGTTGAACTTATTATCTGAACATTTCCTTCTGATGAACATGAATTCTTCTGCTGTTGTATATCTTTTTGAACATCTGTCATCTGCCTCTATGACCTGAACATCCCTCCAACTGAATAATAGACCATTCCAACATATACGTTTATAACTGAGTGGGAGAATCCATTTAGTATAGAAAGGGTTAAAAACCCCCACAACTGTCATGCACATCAAAATGCAAAGCCTGATAAAGTGGACCTGGTACCTATATATACATACACAGAATGACACGAGTGTATTAATGGGTTTGTTGATACGGCACAAGTACTAGCGCGAAAGGATAGAACGAGAGCCGCAGCCTCAAGTTCTATCCTTCCACGATGGTACAAGTGCTGTATCAACAAACCCATTAACACAAGTGCCACTCGTCACTGTCCTACAATCAGTGCATTAAAATATACGCGCTTACAAGGTTAAGGCACATGCATGGCTTGTTTTGTCACGTGATGATGCTTTTATTTTATAGTTCCAGTTTCATGGTTGAGGCAAACGTCATGTACATTATTTGACATCAACGAGATGCATATGGAACGTACGTTCCATACAGATTTGTAAATATAAAACAGCAATAACACTGTACTTCTAGGAACAAGCGTATAATAAACCCCATTACTTACCAACATCATCAAACTTGATCATCTTCTCAGTTTTGTCATCAGGTTTGCCACTATGAGTGCCTTCTGCACAGCATCCCTTCATGCAGCCCTTAACATCGGTGAAGCACCTCTGAGATCCAGACATGTGCAGCATGTATAAGATTATGTCACTGAAATCAGTAGGTTATAGGGCATTACTGTATGTGTATTGATGTAACTTAACAAGAGCATCGCTGGGGCATGGCTAAATACGGTAATCAGTTTACTTTTTATTATGTTTACCCATACCATAGTATGGTAAACATAGTGTCGTTGTCCGGATTGACCACTCGTCGTTAGTCCGTCCGTCCGTCTGTCTGTCTTTACGCATGGTGCGATAACTCAAACAATTTCTATCCGACCGGAACCAAATTGTGTATATGGGTTTCTCAGCACCAAATACAGATCGAGTTCGAATATGGGTTTGATCCGAGTTTTTTTAGGGAGTTATGGCCCTTTTTCAACTTAGAATTCATGCATGCTGCCATAACTAAAAAAAAATTCATCTGCCCATAACCAAATTTGGTATGCGAGTTGCTCAGTCCAAAATACATATCGAGTTCGAATATGGGTTTGATCCGATATTTTTTAATGGAGTTATGGCCCTTTGACATAGAATTCATGCATGTTTCGATAAATCTACAATTTTTCAACTGATAGGAACCAAATTTTGTATGTGAGTTTCTCAACTCAAAATACAGATCGAGTTCGAATATGGGTTTGATCCGATATATTTTAATGGAGTTATGGTCTTTTGATTATTTTATTCATCGCTAAAATATATCAAAGATACCCAGTTTGCACTGTCCAAATAGAATCCTATAAATCAGGTCTGAGGTTGTCTTTGCACACAGAGATAGTATCCAGTTACAATGCCATGAATTGTCTCTCTCTTGCATTGAGATAATTAACTACTAGGGGATGTGTTGGCCATATCATATATACTTTATACTCTATAAAGTATCTCTGACCATATGCTGAGATAGCACAGATGGAATGTTTCTACTATATATTTTATATGCATGGTTATTTAAATTCCATCTTAAAGGCATAATCTGGTTTCATTGTTTAATAGCATTACTATTGGAGATTAATAATGTGATTGTGTTTAGTAGATTTGTTGGACATTAATTTCAATTGATTACAATTGTGAATTTAAATATTAAAGGGGCACACCAGGTTTGATATATTTTTCTTGTACTCTGCATGAGATAAAACTTTTTATGTGCACCTATACCATAGTATGGTACACATAGTGTCAATGTCCGTAGACACTTTAGGCATAATGCGATAACTCTAACATTTTCTATTTGATCGGAACCAAATTTTGTATATAGGTTTCTCAGCCCAAATTACAGTTCGAGTTTGAATATGGGTTCGATCTAATTTATTTTAAAGGAGTTATGACCCTTTTTCGTAAAAAAAATTTGAACAAATAATTTGATTTATTTTTTTTATTTTTATGTTTTATAATAATAATAAACAAAATGTCATTGACTCTTTCATTGGTTTTCATTTAGATATTGATGATTATGATACAAGTTGATAAAAAGGTTCCCAATCTTTTTTTTTTTAATTAATTAAAAAAAAAAAATTTTTAAGTTAAACAAATTTGAAAAACTAACACAATTATAACTCTGCCAAGGGTACCCCGCATCACCTCACCAAATTTGTTTAAATCTGTCCAAAATCTTGTGTTATGTACTGGTAAATCTGTTTGGAGAAACATTAAATCCAATTCACCAATTCTATCCCATGCCCTTGGACTACTTAGCTATTGATAAGGCTATATTATTTTCTGATGTCTCTTATGCCAGTGTGCAAATAATCTGATAAAGAAAGCTATAGTATCTAATTTAAATAAAGATTCAACAATAAACATCACATGATATTAACAGTAGACATGGACATCTGTGCTGCAGAGTTATATCTTCAGATGGTCTGAGATCATTATAATTGTTATTGGTTTAATAGAGAGGTCAGTTTTCAACATAAACAAGTCCTGTGATTTGTTGACAGCTCTGCTATATAATTGATATTAATGGGTCAGCGGTGTGGTGGCTTATCTGTATACTATATTGTAGGTAGAATTTGACACATTATTATTGTAAACTTAAATTGGACTCTCTTAACCTAAGTATTCCATGTCCAGGTCACACCTTTCACATTTAACCCAAGGCTGTGGTGGTTTAGCATTACCGATCCTGTTCCAGTGTATTCTCTTATATAAATGCCAGTGACCCATAAATTCCAATAATTTGTGTTATGTACATTTGTCTATAATAGTACATAACAGTATACTCTATAATTCAACACCAAAACTCTCATTTATCCGATCATAGTCAATTTTTATCGCCAATGGATGGGTTAACATCTGCCGATCGTGATCGGCCTCTCGTTAAAGATACAGAAGGTATCATATACCCAAAATGGTTGGACCCTGGTCGCTGGAAATTGGTATACAGAGGTAAATTGACACAGGGAGTACCATTGGATAGGTGCCGTTGGCCCTAAAGGGGAAGTCAAAAATTATTTTATCATATATGGTCAATAAAGAGCGTTCATCATCAGCTTGGACAAGTATGTAGAATTTTTTTACACAGGGGTCACCTGAGCAGGGGAATATCATGGGATAGGCACCTTTGACCTCAGATGACTAATAAATAAAGGGGGACTAATAAATTATATTAACATAGATGATTAATGAAGAGTGTTTATTATCAGCTCAGCAGATATGTGGGAAAATTGGCACACATAGGTATTTTGACATGGGGAGTGTCATGGGATAGATGTCGTTGACATCATATAACTTAAAGAGACACTAATAATTAGCAATAGAGAGTGCTTATTATCACCTTATCATGCAACAGGTGTCATGCAACAGGTGATGTTTACCTCAAGTGACTAATACTTAATTTAAATGACTAGAAGGGGAATTAATGATTTACTCATTCTTTACCCGAGCAATGCCGGTACCCCAGCTAGCAATATTTAAATCATTACCTAACTTCTTACCTATTCTTGCCTTTACTTGTTGAAGCTAAGTGCCGTGGAGTATGATTTTGTTTGTTCCGACAATTGACATCACTCCCAAACACAATGAAACTCTTCACCAGATAAACATTATCTTTCTGAAAACAAGAAATGGTTGGAAGTCATATATGAGAGATTAATCATCCGGATTGCCTATATGCTTATGTGCCTTCAAGCATTGAAATAGGGTGTCCGTCATTTGCATAATGAGGTCCCTAGAGGGATATTTAGTGACACTATGCCACATAGCAGGCTAGAATCACCAAATTTGCCCTGTGGGAACCTCATTCTGCTTCGACCTCAACAGATTGAAGTTCACCCATTAGTCACCTCGATTATGCATTTTATATTCTGCAAATTAGGGGATATAGAAACTTCCCAGAAGGGAAAAAGTAAAAAACAATATTAATGGCACGGGCGTACGTTCAACAGAAGGAATATTAAAATATATATGGTTTTGTTCATATGCCAAACATAATCGGCGCGTAAATAGTATATTGTCGTCAAGACGTACGATGGTCAACGTAAACAAGAGCCTGCTCGTGTTACAGATGATTTGCTTCTGTTTACATAACACAGCGCAATTCTATTGGTTAATCACACACATATGATATAAACGCTCTTTATTATTTCCATATAAGGAAAACAGTAACAAATAACGCTCTTTATGTTTGCCATATCCGGATCTAAACAAAAGCCAGGTTCTGTAACATTTTTTGCTTTTGTTCACATAACAAAGGAAAAACATTTGACAATAACATAATGTTTATGCCATATTTCTGATTGGTATAAGAACAAAATCTGTCTATATTTTATTATTATTTCTGTTTATGGCGGTTTTTGACGGAGGTGAATATTTTAACAGCATACCCACCACCAACGCTGCCCGTTTCTTTAATTTGAGACTATAGATACTTCCCAGAAGATGAGTTCTAAGCAGAATGAGGTCCCCAGAGGATGAAAATTGTGACGCTAGCCCACTATGCGGGGTAGCATTACTAAATGACAGACACCCTATTTGCAGGCTTGGAGGATTACACTTACCTGTACTGACAGGTGGAGGGAGGAGTTATCCTCGGTGTCCATTATATTAGGATCAGCACCATGATAGAGCAGCTCCATTAGGCAGTCCAAGCGGTTTTCGATGATCATCTGATTTAGCACTGTTTCGCCATTAGCATTGCGAATGTTCGTATCACAGTTATATTTACAAAGAGCTTCAACTGCCTGAAATTGATAAAGATAATCCTGTTCTGAACATGTGATCCCAAAATTGCTGCCAAGATCCCCCGTATTTATTGATATCATGATTTTAATGCAATTATTACATTCAGATGAAGAGCATTCTAAGAAAACCTAGGTAAGAAATATGAGGCAAAACGGAAGAAAAGTATTTGACTTATTGCATCGGATAGCATGTGTGTGAAGGGTTATCCTCAGTGTCCATTAATGTAGGATCAGACCATGCTATAACAGCTCCATCAGACAGTCCAAGCGGTTTTCAGTTAATACACTGTTTAACACTGTTTCAGCGTTAGCATTGTGATTGCTCATATCACAGTTATGTTTACAAAGAGATTCAACTGCCTGAAATTGATAAGGATAATCCTGCTCTGAACATTTCATCCAGAAATTGATAAGGATAATCCTGTATACAGTGATGGTCTAAATAATAACTTTTCAGGATTTAGTCGGAAATATGGCTTGTTGCCATTCATAGGAAAGCTCTCAGTGAGAGCTTTCCAATGAATGGCAACAAGCCATATTTCCTGAGAAAGAAATATATAATTTTTGATAGCCTAAATCGTTATGTTTTTACCAATAAAAAAAGAGTTATAAATACAATGCTTTGCTCCCCTTAACCATCGCAGTCCATAAGTGGTGATTTCCGAGGCAGGCTATTCAATCCACACTCACCTCTACAGTTTCAGCCCAAAAAAGAGGTGTGTTTCCCTGGCCGCTGTCCGGTGCATTCACTTGCAGAGAATTGTGAGTACAAATCAGCTCTACAGATCTACAGCAATAAAAATTCAGTGTCAAATCAGATCTATAAACACCTCAAAAGTTTTCCCCTGACATATTGCACTGTACCTCAAATATCCTGAGGCATCGTTGTGAAATTTTACAAGTTTAAAGTGATGTGAAACACTCCGGAAGGGTGATAAAATAGAAATGGAGAATACTCTTGATGTAAATAGTTATTATTACGAATGTTAATCCAAATTTACAACACACATCATCATTCTTTTATATTAATTAAATGCAATGAGTCTCGATGGTGAAATCATTTGCGTTAGTTTATTGCCCATTGTTGCATCCCAATTCGAGATGTAAATATTTACAATTGAGCGTAGTTCAGACGATGTTTTCTATGGAGTGGTATGGTCGATTCATATGAGATTTTTGGCGAACTAATTTATCAGTTTCACGCACCCGAACAAGTACATAATATGTCTTTAATCAGTATCATAAGACTGAGAAAATGTGAGATAACGTTAACCCACTGAGTTTGTGTGAAGGTAGTGCTCAGATCAACAGTAACAAAACAGTTGTGAGGATACACAACTCATTTATCTCTTCCATGACTAGAGCTTCCTGAAATTTTGCGAAAACTCTGTGCCAGTGCATTCTCTTATATATGTGAGTCTCCCTATGGCAGACTCGCATATATATAAGAAAATGCATGGCACAGTATCTTTAATGCTGCACTAGCGCTGCTCCCAACATGAAAGGGTTAATGACTCATTCTGCATTTAACCCCATGCCACGGCTTGGAGATACCATGCCCTCATTATAATGAGTATGAGACGGAATCTAATATTGTCTAATGCTGCCAATTCCTCTTGTAAACTGAGGAATGTCATGACGATTAGTGCCATTATCCACTCATTTTTTAGCTCAACTTTGTAAGTTTGAGCTATTGCCATGGGTTGGCGTCCATCGTCCGTGTGTCTGTATGTCTGTGTGTCCGTCAACAATTTCCTTTGGCGCAGGCTACAGGTCGTACCTTTGGTCTGATCTTTATGAAATTTGTCATGAATGTTGACATTGACATGTAGATGGGAACGAGTAATTTTTGGGGTCATTCGGCCAAAAAACATGGCCGCTGGTGGCCATCTTGGATTTCAAAATTAAATCCATTGGCGCGGGCTACAGGTCGTTCTGTTCGTCTGATCATCATGAAATTTGTCATGGATGTTAATATTGACATGTAGATGGGAACGAGTCATTTTTGGGTCGTTCGGCCAAAAAACATGGCCGCCAGCAGCCATCTTGGATTTTACTCTTTGCATGACTAAATCTTTTGGCGCGGGCTCTTTGCATGACTAGATCCATTGGCGCGGGCTACAGGTCGTACTGTTCGTCTGTTCATCATGAAATTTGTCAGGGATGTTAATATTGACATGTAGATGGGAACGAGTCGTTTTGGGGTCATTCGGCAAAAAAACATGGCTGCCAGCAGCCATCTTGGATTTTACTCTTTGCATGACTAAATCCTTTGGCACAGGCTACAGGTCGTACCTTTGGTCAGATCATTATGAGATTTGTCATGGCTGTTGACATTGACATGTAGATGGGAACGAGTCATTTTGGGGTTGTTCGACCAAAAAACATGGCCACCAGTGGCCATCTTGGATTTCAAAATTCAATCTATTATCATGGGCTACAGGTCGTATTGTTCGTCTGATCATCATGAAATTTGTCATGGATGTTAATATTGACATGTAGATGGGAACGAGTAATTTTGGGGTCGTTTGGCCAAAAAACATCTCCGTCAGCAGCCATCTTGGAATTTACTCTTTGCATGACTAAATCCTTTGGCACGGGCTACAGGTCGTGTCTTTTGTCGGATCATCATGAAATTTGTGATGGATGTTAACAATGACATGTAAATGGGAACGAGTCTTTTTGGGTCACTCGGCAAAAAAAAATGGCTGCCAGTGGCCATCTTGTATTTTACTCTTTGCATAACTATGCCTTTCAACTTTCCACATTTCTAATCACTCCATTGACTGTAACACATGAAATTATTCCCTTTCCAAGTTGAGCTACAGTGTCATTGACACTTTCATTATTGCTGACTCCATTTGGTCCCATTCGTGCCAAGTCACCACAGAAAGTTTTCCCTCTCGTTAACCGAGTATTCTGGCTTTGAACTTTCCCAAATGATCAGCATACATGAACATGTTTTCTCTCTGATTGAACCCGGTGAATTTTCGATTTTTATATCTTTTTTGGAAAGTTGACTCTCCCTACTAAATTGATGTTCATTCAAGCAGTCACTCACCAAATCGTTAATCATAAGATATGTTAGTAACATATAAGAGATTATCTTCCCAAACTTTCATCGCATTCTCAATACCAAATCTAGAGATATCCTTGAAAATATTAGGGGGGAACATACTTTTTTTCAAGGTGTTTAGATCCATTCCCATGGTTTGCAATTACTCGGATCTTATAAAAGTTCATCTTTAAAATATAAAGTATAAATCTAATTGCAATGTCCAAACTGAAAATCCAGCCTGGATACTATATATATATATAGAATATGTCAATATGTAGCTTGTGCCATCTCTTAAAGTGATGAGGAACACACCACTGAGGCATTTGTTCAGAACGAAACTGCAAATAATCATGCCAAAATAAGTTATTTTCATAAATTTTATATCAAAATTGACATAAACAGCATCTTTATCATAAACAAATTGCACACAGTGAATTATTAACGAAATAACGGTGATATTCAGAAATTACACAAAAATCTGGGGCATGCCTCAGAATTTCTATACAGGCATGTTAAATGTATGTTTAATTTTAATTTATATTAGACTATGCAAAATCAATTTCCATTTCTACTAAAAAACATGCTCGCACATGATTTTATATTTTAATTTCCGAGCCACACACTAAAAAGGCATTCCACCTCCACATCAGATAGCTACGAGTCTGAGATTTCAGTAGCCATTCTTCATAATTCTAAAATATGTTTGAACATAGATGTCAATTATAGTACAAGTATTGAAGTTAAAATCTGAAGAATTATTGGTACCAATTAAAATTTTCTCCCAATACATGTATATTTACAAAGATTGCATGTGTCGGGTTTCGGGGCTATGTGCGCGGGTTTGAGAAATGGAAATTGACTTTGTGTGGTCTCATTATGTATCAACTGTTGCAACAGCCTGCAATGCAATAAATTATCTTATTGTATCATGTGGCTTACTTCAAGTCATTCTTCTTGACGGCAAGATGGATAGGAAGAAAATCACAGGCGGACACACTCGGATCAGCTCCCGCCGTCAGCAGCATTTCAGTTACTTCAGGAAGACTGGATTTACAGGCGATATGCAATGCTGTATGCCCCTCAGCATTCAGCCAGTTTATCACATATTTAGAGTCATGACTTTGTATGACCTGCAGTTAATTATGAAGCATTTTAGTCAAGCCTGCAAATAGTCATTTGCAGAATGAGGTCACCAGAGGGTGAATTTAGTGATGCTATCCTATGCAGTGGGCTAGCATTACCAAATTCACCCTATGGGGACCTCATTCTGCTTAGACCTCATCTTATGGGAAGTATATATAGTCTCAAATTAACGTTATATACTTTTTCTGTTCTGGGAAGTTTCTATATCCCCCAATTTGTAGAAGATAAAATGTAAAAAATGAGCTGACTGATGGGTGAACAGCACAAACTTAAACTGGAGAACTTCAATCTGAACTTATGACCCACATAGCAGTAGAGGCCTGAGCAGAATGAGGTTCCCAGAGGGATAATTTGGTGATGCTAGCCCACCTAGCAGGATAGCGTCACTAAATTCACCCTCTGGGGACCTCATTCTGCAAATGACAGACACACTATTTGCAGACTTGAAGGCAAGACGGCCAGTACTACATTATGTAATTTGATTTTAATAAAAATTGAAATGTTCGTTTTTGTTCGACTGCTGGCTGTATATATTCAATATTATGGTTTTGTGGCCATTTGTGTGCTCTGCTCTGATAATTGAATGTTATCTATGAATAAACCCTGACAGCTTTTATGTGCATATAAAAAATACCTTCATACCTTATTCATATTTAAATTTGGGCAGTACTATTTTTATGCACCCACCGCTGCCTGAATTTAAAACTGAGCAAAAATTAGTACGACTCCTAAGTACACACAAAAACATAAGGAAAATAGGATGGATATGTTAATGAGTTACATTTACATTGCGGAACGTTGTATTGCATAGACCATTATACTGTATGTGCATGCGCACAACCTATCTCAATACCATTATTCCCATGTAAAGCGATAAATCATGGTAAAATATTCCATGTTTCAATGATTGTTACAAATATATATATTCCACTAATACCAGACATAAGGTGCATGAATCACATCTCCATATCCACAGCCCTTGAGTGATACCATGGTCATACAGTCTGAGTTAATTATTTAAACCCAACTATATAATACACGCATACAATTAAGTGTTGATTTTTTCAGCAGCCTACGAAGTTGTGGTGTTACTTCATTCGAGTTCATTTCACTGAATCATGTCCATTGAACTATATAATACCAGAATGATTATTTGGAGCATACATAAACACACATCTTCAAAACACAATGATAAAGCAGCTATGCTCTACTCGATGTGCAGTTTCACAAAATGTTGCATTTAATAAACATGCAAGCGTGTCTTATATAATGAACTACTAAGAACTGAAATTCCCAACAGATACAAAACTTTTATGAAAATATTTTGTCAGTTTGCATTCTCTCAGCCCGGTACGCAAATTTGAAGTGCGCGAATTCAAAACTGAGTGAAAAATAATACAAAGCGAATTTAACAAGTAAGGTACATTATAAGTTAGCAGCATATCAAGTATTTAAATTTAACATTCATTCTATATATGACAGCTTGAACTGAAGTCATATAATTCATGATACTGAGCGATAAAAAAAATTATAATACATTGAGTCAATGTCAATACTGTGCGCTTCAATTATAACAAATATACGACTCACCGGAATGGCTTTTGGTAGGTCAGATACAGCCATATGGTAAATAGTATTCCCATACTTATTAGCTAAATCTATCGAGGCACCGGCAGATAATAGGATTTCCACACAATGAAGCTGCTTTCCTGTGACTGCGCACATAAGAGGGGTGCATTTACTAACCTCACAAAGAGCATTCATAGAGCTGCAAAAATATATAAAATGTTTCATAAATCTGATATTAAATTCCCAGAGTTGTGCATCACAGAGACTTGTCCAGATGGAAGAAAACTTAGATAAAATTTTCCCATAAAAGTGTGGCCTATCCGCAGTCCATGTGATCTATATCAAACATAAGTATAATATAAATCTCAAAATGAAATAAAAGGTCGGTAGACCTCATGTCCGCCTCTAAGCGTCGGCTTGATACGACCGTTGTTTGTGCATAAAAACCTGTCTTTAGTGCTAGTAAACCTACATACCAAATTTAATTTCATTCAGTACACATTTACTAAAGTTATCATCCGGAAGCCTCAACAAAAAGGGCCATAACTCTCGCAAAAATTATCGGATTAAACCGAAATTCGAACTTGAGCTGTATTTTGATATAAGTAATCCACAAAATATTTATATTGCATATAAACAATCCAAAATCAAGTTATCATCCGGAAACCAAAAAACATAAGGAAAACTGAATTTTCTATGTCGAAAAAGGGGCATAACTCTGCCAAAAATGGTCGGGCAGAACCCAAGTTCGAACTTGACCTGTGTTTTGCTGGGAGAAAGTAATATACCAAATTTGGTTTGAATCTGATTAACTCTACTAAAGTTATCATCCGGAAACCAACTTTCAGGGGTTTTCTAAGTAAAAAATGAGGCATAACTCTGGTGAAAATTGGCGGACGGAACCAGAATTCGAACTTGACCTGTCTTTTCTGCTAGTAAACCCACATACCAAATTTAATTTAATTTGGTTCACTCTAACTAAGTTATCATCCGGAAACCTCGGACGGACGGACGGACGGACGTGCTGATTATAATAGTCCTCCGAACCCGTTGGGTCGGCGGACAATTAAGGGGCCTCGGTGGCTCAATCGGTTAGGGGTACAACTCCAAGCCGTTTCACCCTCCAGCGCTGGCGATAAGGGTTCAAATCCATATGTTTCCATCGTGGTGGACTTTGTAACTCGAAATCGTTATCTGGTGGAGTTACCAGTTACTCGCCGATGGCCGGTGGTTTGCCGCACATGGTTGACTAGTTTATCAGCCATTGAAATCACTGTTAGATCAATCGCAAGTGTGCAGATTTCCTCCACCACTAAACTGGCAATGTCGTGATATGGCCTTAGTTGCTAAAGCAACAATAAACACCAATCAATCAATCAAAATGAAATAAAACAATGGACTATAGCAAAATGAATAAAATGCCATAAATGTCCTGTATTATCGACTATTTCAGTCACAAGCTTAGTTTGGTGATGATAAAAAAAACCCTACCTGGAGTTATGATCTGGATTCCAGAAATAACCTCAAATTACTATGTAAAAAAATTACTTGTGTAAAAATTTTGCATTTTGAGTCATTCAGTCATATATCAAGAATGGTAGCAAGCCTGCAAATAGTGTGTCTGTCATTTGCAGAATGAGGTTCCCAGAGTGTGAATTTAGTTATGCTATTCCGCACTGGGGACCTCATTCTGCTTAGGCCTCATTTTCTGGGAAGTATCTATAGTCTCAAATTAACATTGTTTTTGGTTACTTTTTCCCTTCTGTTCAGTTCTATATCCCTTAATTTGCAGAAGATAAAATGCATAATTGAGGCGATTAGTGGGTGAACATCACCCAACTTCAACTGGGGAAATTCAATCTGATGCTAGGTCTCCCATAGCAGTTGAGACCTAAGCAGAATGAGGTTCCCAGAGGGTGAAGTTGGTGATGCTAGCCCACTGTATGGGAGCGCATCACTAAATTCACCCTCTGGGGACCTCATTCTGCAAATAACAGAAACACTATTTGCAGGCTTGAATGGTGGTGATCAGGATTCGAGCTGCCGATTGCCAATTTAGCAAATTGCTATAAAAAATTCTGAATTTGCAACAAAAAAATTCTGATTCGCAACAAAAATTGGAACCTAACTTTTTGGCTTTTTACAATTGATCCCCATCGGGCATATATTAAAGTGTGCAGTCAAACGATTGGAAACAAAACACACAATGCTATCCAGTCACGACATTGCTAATTGGGTCCTAATTGAAAGCGTATAATGGATTCGCAGCTTACGTCACATCGACTTATTGTATCGCTGGAGTTAATGGGTATCAAATTTATACTTGACTATACCAGAGTAGGCTATGGACTCCCAATTTGACAAACATTAGTCAAACAAAGGGCTTCCTGAAGTCTAACTCGTTAGGAAACTGTGTTTTGATAGTGGTTGTGAGATAAATTATCATAAATATGTGCCCTTCATAGCTCAGCTTTCGAAAATATGAATCGTAAGCATTCTTTTTTGAAATACTCAATTCAAAAGTGGCACCAAAATATATGGGTCGTAAAAAAAAGTGGCAAAAGAAAACTAAAAGTGGCTAAAAACTTTATGCAATTGGCAATTGGGGATTTTGGGCCAGTGCAAACCCTGATGGTGATTAAAGCAAGCATAATTGGATTACCTGAGAAGTGTATCATGACGAAAGCCTTCATATAATCCGATGTATGCTGCAACATGAGCATGACTCCATGTTGGGTGTTCCCGGATACAATCGCAAATCTTCTGTAGTTTGTCATCTACATACACAGAACTACTACTGTGCGCAAGAGGTAGAAGTGTGTTTGTCAGAGATGTAAACAAGGCGAGGGCCTCACCTTCATTCACTAGTCGAAAGAGGCTGAAACAAAGATTTAAAGGAATATTATTCAAAAAAACAGTTTGCCCCAACTAATTCTATTGGCCCTGTCATTTTTTTTTTAAATCGACCAAAAAACCCTCATTTTACTTCCTATGGGAACTACACTGTTAAAAGTTTTGGGCAGAACATTGGCAGGAGTGATTGGTTACTGAGACTGGTGTGGATGCAATGAGCAACCAGAGACTAGGTAAAGATGCATAGTCCGAATTAACGCTCCCAATTTGCTATTTCTTTGGCTTCCGGGGTAAAAATATTTTATTCGAGTCAAGGAGAAGTTCAGAGTGATCAGATATCGATTTTTGAAATTTGTTGTTTCTCGAGATGTGTAATTATTGGCGATGGTCTCGGACCAAATTGCGGATGAAGATGGATAATCCTAAAATCAAATGGCTTTGGTGTTAGATATATTGACAATCTGGCCATACTTCGTTGAACAAAATGTTGATAAATAACATGTTTTGGTAATTTTATACTAGTTGACTGTGGTTAGCATTATTTTCGGGCAATTAATCGATTCTGATAACTGAAGGGGCATTTTTTTAAATCTGATTATATGCGGTCCATCGAATCGGATTGAATACCTTTAAGTTTAAATCCTATAAGAATTCTTTTGATACTAACTGACCTGTTTGTCTGTACGATTCCCGACGTCTTCATGAAAATACATTCCAAGTATCCAGGCTTCTTCAACAGATAAAGATTTTCCACCTTCTGCTGACATGGTATTCTGAAATGAGGCAACAATAAATATATTCACAACTTACTATGCCGCTAATGATGATTAGATGCATGTGCTATGGTTGTACGATAACTATTATATATTTCGAACTTCTGTCTGTATCTAAGTATGTGTGTTATAGACTGGGCGGGTCCAATTTCAAGTGTGACCGTGTCCTTGACCTCACTCATAAAGGCTCATATAAGCATGTTACTGGACCGATTGAACAATAGTTTTTTTCTTTCGCCTTATACTTTTCAACGTTGTTCGCCAGACGGAGGCGATCACAAAGAAATGCCTAAATAGCCCAGACGAAATAGCCTAAATAGCACATCAGCTAGTAAATAATATAATATCTCATCATTGCATGAAAAATGAGCAGTCCAAATGGTGCTTGTTTAATAGTATGATTTGAACAATTGCAAACCCACCGGAGTGTGCATGCAGTGAGCAGCATAGGGCACCGATAGCAGTATATTTCAGCAAACCTTGTGTTGATTCATTTGAATTTTTCTGTAATTGCGATCTATCATTTTCTGATATCATCTAGTAGACCCATTATGCCATAGTTTAAGGTAGATCACTTATTAATTGAAATATAAAGGATTACTTGACAATGTTGAGGCAATAATAAAAGGCACCTACAGCATTGCTCTAATTAATCGACCCCTTTAACGAGGTTATGGGCCATAATGATCACAATCGAATACCGCCACTAGACCACAGTCAAGAGGTATCTCTGCGACCCCTAACGGTTGACCAGAAGTACTGCGCGCTATCAGTCACCATGGTAAGCTAGTCCGTTACCGCCGTAGTTTTTTCATGACCGCCTTGCACTGTGGTCATTTCCCCAAAGACCATAGTCAATGTCGATAGAAAAATTATAAACTGGGCAGTTTTCTATAGCCGACTCATGGAGTCAAAAAATTATTACTGTAAGACAACCATGGTCATGAAATTTGACCGTAAGTCAATCCTGGTCATGAAGTGCGGGTCACCGCATTATCCAAAAACCAACAACGACCAGGCAGTAATTGCACTTATCTGCATTTTCATCTCTGTAATGTCGATGTACCAGTATAACAACATGTAAATATATAGACCCCACTGTGTTGTTTTGGGTTAATGATAAATCATTATCACATGAGAGCTGATGGATACCCCGAGAGCCAGATGCTCAAGGCACCCTATGGGAGACTCGCATATATAAGAGAATGCACTGGCACAAGATCTTTAATACTGCACCAGCGCAGCTCCTCAGGTCATGAATCTCAGGGTTAATAGTGGCCTGAGTACTACTTACTGTTTGTAGTTCTCAAAGTTGACTACCTGTAGCTTGTACGGCGAGATAGTTGCATGGGCTACATTGATCAGTGTGCCGACGTTGTTCACAATATTCTTAAACAAAGACGCCATGAGTCATCAATCGGCATTTCTTGTTATAATCTGAAAATGTGAATTAGTATCAATATTGCATGCAGTTTGAGTGAACACAGGCTACCAAAAAGCTATGCGATGGATATTACAATTATCATGTCATGATTCTCCAATCTGGCTACATCGGTAGAGATCATATTCCACCAGTTCAAAACCTGGGAACTGTTTCCATTGATTAACAAATCAACGTCTGTAGCCTGGTAGCATACCTTGGCCTTGTGTCTATTTTAACTATTTTTGTTGTATTAAAGGTGACATGCAACGGTTTTTAGATTTGTCTATGCCCCTCACATCAATGTGCCATGATCGGCTTTGACCCAACACGTGGAAATGTGAAGTCTCTAGACAGCAGGGAAGCCTAGAAATCTGTTACGCCTACTCCCCAAAGTTTGTGCAAAGACAAACATCATGACATACCTCCCATGAATAGTGACATCATGGATTGATGTAACAGTAATGGCATCCAGAAATGAGGGCCCTGTGTTAGCTTCTGTCCAGATGCCATGGAGTTATTATAGTATACGTTATGTTGAGGACATGCGTAACTACGTAATTTGTCATTGAGATGAGATTCCATCTTATGCCGTATAACGATAGTTCAAAGAATACGATTTCACAAGCGGCTTATTCGCAATGATGCCACATTATGCCTATAGCTACGTAATTAAATCTATATATATAAAACCTGTCATCTGTGTGTGTGTGTATAACTCGGTCATGCTTTTGGCGTGTTTATACCTGTTCAACCATGTGTCCAATGTGGCCAAAATTGGGACCACGGCCTATGTTGTACGTGTCATAAAAGATCACTCACCAAATTTCATGCCGATTGGTCAAAGAAAACCTGAGATCTAACATGGTCCCCAAATGCGGTATTTGCACTCAAGTAGACACTAATTCTTACGATGTTTGTTGATAAGACGTCATGTGACGTCGCAGGCAAACCCACACTTGCTTTGATATTGTAAAACTCCATGCAGGGTTTACCTCCCTTGATGTCTTGGTAAGACGACGAAATTTCCATGCGCTTAACCATAGGCATTGTTGAAAATTAATTTGTCAGTTCAGATTGAGTGTAAATAGAAGTATTGGATGTTGATTTTGTCGTGGAAGTGCAAAGTAGTGCATGGGTGTCCATAGAGTCGAACGCTCTCCCTTACCGAGCATGAAGGCTTAATAAGCCTTCAACAAGGATTCGCCAAGGATTCGAGTGCTTATGTCAATCACAATAAGCATTCGCTTAGGACTCGAGTGCTTATATCGATCACAGTAAGCACTCGCTTAGGACTCGAGTGCTTATATCGATCACAGTGAGCACTCGCTTAGGACTCGAGTGCTTATATCGATCACAGTAAGCACTCGCTTAGGACTCGAATGCACTCGCTTAGGACTCGAGTGATTAAGATGCAATGCAGGTATAAGCACTCGATAAGGAATCGAATCCTTGGGTCTCCCACATAAGCACTCTGGAAAATGAGGGCTTGTGGCGAAGGCTAACATTTTCTGTTAACTAATAAAATTTAGACTTCAGCCAGACATATGAATATAAAATCAGCATTCAAATTAAGGCTTCAATATATTGTTGGCATCTTAGCCCTCGATGCTCGACTTAGAATATTTCAATACAAAACTGTTCTGAATCTGAAGCTGCAAATTAACCAAGTCCAACATGGAGAAATATATGGAAAAATTTATAATTATTTGGCAAATTTGTAGTTTTAATAATTTGTTTGGTAATATACATTTGAAAATATTCAGAATTTATCAAGCTTTCACATGGTGTAAATATTGTGGTTTAATCCGAATTTCAATAAATTTAAATTAATTAAATAATTAATACAATTAATAATTTTTCAACTTGTAGGACCCCATATGGAAATTTCATATAGGAATTAACCTATAGGAATCATTATGGAAATGACGATTCACATTTGGAAAATTATAGGACCGTATTTCCTAAGGAAAATTGCCATGGATAAGGACATTTTGAGACAACCTATAGCAATAAATAATTTTATAGGAGATTTTGCAATTTTCTCAAGATCTCTATATTTTTCTCAAGATATGTTGGCCCACTGATAATTCAGAACAGCTATATAAGTCTATATCATCCAAGGTACCAATTGAGAAAAATCAAAGCCCAAGGGGGGGGGTGCAATTTGGGGGTTTGGTGCAAGGGAGGAAATGTAGTTGGAAATTCCAAGGTGAACACCCTCTTGCCCAATGGAGACCCTCTAGCCACATCCCTGTATAAGTCTGATTCATCTCATTGCCAGTAATAAATCACTTTAACATTGTAATCAATCCTACTATTTAATTGGGACAACTGCTTTACTCTGTGTCTATGAGTACCTGTTATGTAATCACCCTGACTTGCCCTCAATGCAAATTGAGACCAGATGGAATTTTCTCAGATTTCACAAACTTTGGATAGCTCACAATGGGAAGTCATGGTTTATATTGGTTTTCTTTATGTCACATGCAGGATTATTTACTGATAGTTTAAATTCAGGTGAGCCTATATACTTTGCATTTATTTTATCAAATTATAACATATAGGATGATGTTTATATTTATACTTTATTCGTAATTTAAGTATTATAAATCACTGGCAATTTAATTTATAGTTAATAACATTTTAAATTGACATGTCTCCAAAAAATATGAAATTTTGCCTGACAGATACAGGTCAATTAATTGTCAGCATTACAATTTGCATGGAGTTACAAAAATAATGTTGGGGTCAGCAAAGAAAATAGTGATACCATCTATTTAACTGTTATTTAAAAAATTCAGCATTAAATAGATGAATGGTATCATAATTTTACTGTGACTTTAAAATAACTGCTCAATTTTGTGCATTGATTTTTAAACTGACAATCTCCATCTGTTGACAATTAACTGCATGAATTGATATTTGGGTAAATACTAAAAAGGTTGTGTGGACTTCTGGTGTTTTATGAATTTTCAGTGTACATAATCTATTTATTATTCATAATTAATTAATTATTAGTATATGGTAATATATCAATTTCAGAGGAAGATAATGTTGGCATATTGAACAAGTACATTATACACGTCTTATTTGAATTTTTAACCTATGGTAATTTAAATGCAGGGGAGCCAATGGGTTCCAAAACTAGTAATATAGAGCGTTCTTAATCACGTGATTGGATACGGGACGCGCCGCCATGTTGGATGTATATCCTAAAGGAGCATATTGATATAGGAACCTATATGAAACCATATCGCTGGTCCAATGATTTCCTATTTAACAAGAAAATGACAGCAAAGGCATTAATGCAAAAAGTAAGTTAAATTAGCATTATAAAAGTAGCATTATATTATCAATTGGATATCTTATTTTCTTATTATTTGAACCATTTCCTTCCAGTTAATACACACATTTAGAATATCTAATCAGCTATCTAATCTCAATTTTGGATATGCCTGCATAATGATATCATAAACTGATTATCACTCAAAGGTTGGTTTATCAGATGTTAAATCCACAAAAAACATCACCAATATCATTTTTTGGGCATTTTAATAGTTCAATGCTAGCTAAAAATATTAATATTCAGTCCAATACAATTTTGATAAATTTACAAACAAATGTATCATTCACATAAGTCATAACGCATTTTCTGAAACATAATAATATCATTTCAGTTATTTCTGATGTAAACATAATTTAAAATTTGTTTACTATTTATCATTTCAGAATTTGAAAATGACTCCCAGAAAAGAAGACTGAGACTGCATGCATCGCCAGTGGAATTGACATATATCCTAAACAATTTATTAGCTAGGGCGACCAACACGGAACCTGAGAGTACAGAAATCAAATTGCATTAAACATGGACATGATAGTGACAGCTAACATAAATTCTTGATATACATATATATACTAAAAATTGTTCATTTCACAAATATAAAATTGTTATCACTTCATAATTGTTTTGTTATTTCTAGCATCTCCAGAATGGATATCCAATTTTGATGACACCACCCATATTCCCATGCATCCTGCATAGAGTTATCCCTCATTTCCATGCAGTATAGGTAACTCTATGAAAACAGGCCATCATTTCACCATAATCTTTAGCATTCGGGGACCAATTTAAGGATTCGAGACATGGTTCGTAAGGCTTCATTTAAGCCTTCATCATTTGCATATAAGGCTTCGAAGCCTTAAATATAAGCCTTCGAAGCCTTATATGCAAATTATGAAGTCTTATTTAGCCTTCGAGTGCTAACGGGAACCAACAAGCCTTCAATAGGGCCGACTTATTTAAATGAGCTAAACCCTCGAAGGCTTAATAAGCCTCGAGTGCTTATGGGAGTACTTAGCTCATTTAAATAAGTCGGCCCTATTGAGGGCTAAATTCTGTTTCGAGTGCTTGTTTTGCCTGTAACTGGCCCATTGCATTGATTGAGATAAGGATTCATTTAAGTCTTCATTTGTAAGCATTCGAATCCTTCCTGAATGCTTACCGAGGGCTTGTGATTTCGGTAAGGGCTACCATCGTAAATGTACGGGCGGCAGAGTCTGTTTCACTTAGTACAGTAATAAAGTAATATAATGTTGATTTTGTTGCGTTCCATATGTGCATGCATAGGCCTATATATGTTGGGGCGTGGGTAAAATAAATACAGTTCTTAGTGAAATAAAGTATTCCTACGCCTCCATGCAGGGACAAGAGAACCATAGCCATTACATTTCTAATAGAAATAAAAAATATTCATGCACGCGAACGTAGTAGTCCATTTGACCTACAGAGTAGCAGTAATTTGACTGCCCTTTAATGGTCAATTTAGTAATACTGTGTGTGCATTTACTAAGATTTGTGCATTGTTTACATGCACCATCGCGACCACATGTTTTACAGCATACTTTATATAGACAGAGTGCAAATACGATTGAGGATTAATCACGTCCACTCTGGAATTACTACATGTTCATTGTCACAAGTACATTGTCTCTTTTCATTTCAAGATGAATGCTTGGTGGCTACTTCAAAACTAGACTCTAATGTTCCGTAATCATTTGAAACACATTTTGTGAAAATTAGACTTCGTGCAGGAATATATAAATTATTATACCACTGGTTTGTTTGTTGCAGAAAACAAAGATCTAATTAGCAAAACTTTTATTATTTATTTTTGGTTTTTCAAATCAACAGGTAGTGAATTATTATAAGAGTGGATTTCAACAACAGCAACCAACAACAACAATGTGCACGTGACGTATTTTTATAATTTTACATCGACAACAGGCGATATAATGTCGACATTAGTCATTATTTATTCGAATTGAATTCTAGCAGACTTAGAACTAAATAAATAATGTCATTTAACGAGTGCGAAAATTATTCTCTTATTTCAAAAGGGTTTATTTGTTGAAATTGATTACCACAAACAGATTTGATCTTTTCGCCTGCAACGGAGATTATTTAAAAATTCCAACGGGCACCTGTTGATGGCTGAACATTAAACGAAACGAAATTACGGTACGAAAAGCGGTTTTTAGCTCAACGTTACTTTGGAAATTTGAGCTCTTGCCATGGCTTGGTGTCCGTCGTCCGTGTGTGCGTCTGTCAAAAATTTCCTTTAGCACGGGCTACATCTCATACCTTTGGTCGGATCATTATGAAATTTGTCATAGCTGCTGACATGTAGACGGGAACGAGTAATTTTGGGGTAAAAAAACATGGCCGCCAGCGGCCATCTTGGATTTCAAAATTCAATCCATTAGCACTGTCCACATATTGTACTGTTCATCTGATCGTCATGAAATTTGTCATGGCTGTTAGTGGCCGTCATTGGCCGAGTGGATAGCGTACTGGTCTCTCGATCGTGCTAAAGGTCCGGCGATCGATTCCCGGTCGGGTATTCTGACAAAAATCCAAACTTGGTCAGATTACCACGTTGTAGTCTGAAAAGTCTCATTCATGATCACACAATATATATCCGAATACAAAACTGACTTCCCTTCACGGCGACATCATGTCCAGGTATATTGTCGTGAGTGCATGTGGTACGCTGTCGGATCGGGAGCCGACATAAATGGCTGACCCGTGTACATGGGTGACTATGTGCACGTTAAAGAACCCGACTGTAGGTTAGAGTAGCCCACCAAAGCACCGACCACAGTCGAGACCTGGACCCTGTCTGTAATACACGAAAGGGGAGTTGACAGGTAATTCTAGATAGATAGACATGTAGATGGGAACGAGTCATTTTTGGGTCATTCTGCCAGAAAACATAGCTGCTGGCAGCCATCTTGGATTTAACTCTTTGCATGACTAAATCCTTTGGCACACCCTACAGCCCACTTACCTCATCCGATCATCACCAAACTGCATATTGATCTTGATATTGATCTATTAGATGGGAGCTATCAAATGTTTTTGATATTCATTGGAAAACATTGCCGCCAGCGGCCATCTTGGATTTTATTTGATATATATATCTTCATGTTGATAATTTAGCATTACTTGGACATTTCTACTTCCCGCATTCCTAATATCTCCATTGGCTGTAACAGATGAAATGATTCCCTTTCGAAGTTGAGCTACAGTGTCAGCATTGACACTTATATTTTTATCTTTGGCGTACCAGGGTACAATTTTACCTGGGACTAATAATATAGACCCAAATTTTACGGAAGACCATTGCGGCGACCGTATCGCGACTGTCCCAATTGGACTAAGGATACCCAGTCTCGTCTCGTTCAAACTAGACCAAAGCCGGTAGGGTGATCAGATGGAAATTAAGGAAAATCTTGCTCAAAGTATTATTATTTTTTTTTTACAAATAATTATCCAAATTGACAACACACACCATCATTCTTATATATATTACTTAAATTCAACGGCTCTCGGTGGCGAAACCATTTGTGTTAGTTAATCTTTACAACTGAGGGTATAGTTCAGACGATGTTTTCTGTGGAGTGGTATGGCCGATTGCTATGGAATTATCGGCGATGTTAGTAGAATGCTACACTCCCCAGGTTGGCACAGCGCCTTGGTACTAACGTATCAATATCACGCACCCGAACACGTCCATAATATGTCTTTAAACAGGTTAATTTAAAACACAAATTAATGATCGAAGTAAAATAGCCTAGTATTATAAGCTATGCTATACACCATGTAGAGTTTGCATATTTCACTCTCGTTGAAATGTATAACGATAATGCAGTTATGTTCTGTTGGGAAGTGGTTTACACTAAATGTACCCACAACGACCACAGCGCCATATCCCACAATAACACACACCCCCACAGCATTCATTGTTTATATTTATATAACTTTTTGTTGATTTATTCCCATAAAAAAGATGAATGTATTCTTATTTATTTTCACCAAATCTGCCAATAATTTGAGACTATATATTGCACACGCACCACATTAAGGCAGCCCAATATAAGATTTCCAAACTCTTAGCTACGATAACGTGATCGATACAAATAACTGGCTTAAGATGCAAATCGGCTGAACTTTTAGAAGCACGCCCAATTATTATGCGTTTAGTGATTGGTTCTGACTAGGTCAACAGTTTGTAGCTTCCTGTTCGTGATACACTCTTCGCATTATTGGGATTTAAAGGTACTCAACCCGATAAAACTCCTCTCAATTACTATTTCAATGGCTTCGGGGGTCAAAAATATTTGATTCGAGTCGAGGAAGTCACCCATCAAAGCTCAGATTTGTTAGATATCGATTTTAGAAATCTATTATTTTTCATTATCGGGAATACTATCTGGCCCAGAACTCAGTCAAAATTGCGTTAAAATTACCACTTGATTTTAGAGTTATTCATCCTTGTCTGTTTGAATAGATTTGGAGTACACATCCAGAGCAGATTACGGCAGTTATTAGTACTCATCTCGAGAACATAACAAATTTGAAAAATCAATATCTAATAACTCTGAGCTTTGTTTGATGGGTTCCTCGACTCGAATCAAATATTTTTTACCCCCAAAGCCAAAGAAATAGTAATATAGGACCCTCTGATCGGATTGTTGTTGTTGGAATCTGTTGAGATGGGGACCCTCTTTACGGGTTGAGTACCTTTAATGTATCACATTATTATTATAAACAATAAATTTGAAAAAATGATAAAGGAAATATGGGTTGTTACAAAAATCGGACTTGGCACTGAAAGGGTTAAAATCCCCTCCACTGCACAAATAGACAGATCATTGATAGGAAATTGGTCTGGCTTTGTTCTCAGTCACACCACTCCTTTAAAGTTTTCTATTTTAAATGGAATCTCCCACTCATGCAGTTATAAAAGTTGGAATGGTCTATTATTCATTTTGGAAGGGTGTCCGGGATATATAAGCAGACGACAGACCAAAAACAGTACAGATAATACAAGAGCAGAAGGATTCATAATAATATGTGGGAATTGTTCAGATTATAAGTTCAACAAACGAAAATATTGAACTTATTAATTATCTAAACTTTTCCTAAGGTATATAGCTACTCGTCAATGAATATTTAGTATAGTAAGGGTTAATATAGACATATACGCTACAGAAACGGAGCAATATAGGGTTTGGTGAGTTATCTAACCAAAAACCTTGATCAAATAGATAGTTTATACGTTTCCAACCAGAAGGCATGCATGCATATTTTGTGTGAAATTTGTCGTTTTTCGGCCAAACGTGGAATATTCCCACTTTCGGACAATTTTATGTTGTACTGAAATAGCCATCACTTCAAAAGTTCCAATAATGTATTTATAGGGCTGTCATGTAGGACATTTACAACAGTTGATGGATTTTCTTTTGAAAATCAAGAAGTGTCGTTTTGAAGGAAAATTAATGTCTGGAATTGTTCAAAATTGCTTTGATAGTATATTATTGTTTTCCACAAAATAAACCAGCACTTGCACTAGATAAGTTCTCTAGCTTTGTCAAATTTTATAATTTTTTCTTACATTCTTTGACAACTTTTTATTATTTTTTTCCTTTTTCTTACATTTTTTTTAACAATTATAAAAAATAGTATAAAATTTGTTGGGCCAATGCATTCTGTTATATATGCGAGGCGACCTATGAGATCATCATCATCATCATCATCATCATCTCACGACCTTTTTACTTCATAGAATGGCAAGGAAACCTATAAATGGTATACAAAAAAAACCTATACATGGTATACGAAAGAAACCTATACATGGTATACAAAATAAACCCAATACATATGGCATACAAAAGAAACCTATAAATGGTATACAAAAAACCTATACATGGTATACAAAAGAAACCTATAAATGGTATACAAAAAAAACCTATACTTGGTATACAAAAGTAACCTATCAATGGTATACAAAAAAAACCTACACATGGTATACAAAAGAAACCTATAAATGGTATACAAAAAAACCTATACATGGTATACAAAAGAAACCTATAAATGGTATACAAAAGAAACCTATACATGGTATACAAAAGAAACATATAGATGGTATACAAAAGAAACCTATAAATGGTATATGAAAGAAACCTATACATGGTATACAAAAGAAACCTATACAGTCATGGTATACAAAAGAAACATATACATGGTATACAAAAGATACATATATATGGTATACAAAAGAAACCGATAAATGGTATATAAAAAAAACCTATAAATGGTATATATTATACATTGCCCTCCCCCCCCCCCCAATACACTAAATCCTGTTTGGTGATTGATCAACTGTCAATTGGGCCACCCGGCTTAATGGAAAGAGCGAGAGAGCTCTAAGGAAATATGGGTTGATACAAAAATCGGACTTGGCACTGAAAGGGTTAAGATTGACGAACCGAATTGTTAGTGAGTTTTATTTGGCTAATTGGGTTTTTGTTAACGGGGACAGCCGAAATGATGAAAACATGAAGCAGGGATGAGATGAGATGAGGAGGTTGGAGTGGGTGGTGTGGTATATCACCACCCCAACTGTGGTCAAAATGTTCAACAGTTGGAAAGTTCATGCCAATATTATAGTTTTTCACATCGAAAATAGTTTGAAGTTGTTCTCACTGGCAGTTTGATTTCCCAAACCAGCATAATTATAACTGAACATTTTGTGTTTTTAGACCATCGGTTGTATATTTTCCTACTTGTGGTCAAACGTTTTAACCGAAATGGCAATCGTTTGGGAATTCTCCAACATTGGGATTGTCAGGTTGGAAATTTCTAACAGTTAATTGGAAAGCTTGAAATACCACTTGGACAGGGGCGGGCGTGTATATGCAAATGGAATTTCGTGAGCTTGATAGTTTGGTCTGGTTCAATGGGGGGGGGGGGGGGGCGCAGTTTTCATTTCATGATTTCCAAACCACTGTTTAACCACATCGTTAAAGGGGTGCGGAACATTCATCTGGCATGAATGGGGAATGGGGATACAGAATATTATAGCTCAAACTGGTTATTCTCACATTGTATATATATACCCAGATTGACAGCACGCATATATATACGACACTATATTTTATATATAATATATATGGACTATATATATGCATATATATATGCAGTGACTCTTGCTATATATTAGCGGAATTATTTCCGTTTGTTTTACACGGCGAATATAGTTAGTCCCAAATTAAGCAGGGGGCGGGAAAAACTCCAGGATATACAAGGTTGAATTTTGTTGTTATTTAATTTTTGGAACACACCACCCCTGGAACGCAAGTTTTTTCCTTATACAAATCTCGGACACCCACCCCTCCGACACAAGTTATTTTCCAAGGGCAATTGGGGAACAACCCCAAAGTTTGATGAAAAACGATGAAAATAGTAGGATAAGGCAGACAGAGTGAGTGAACTTTTTTATATAACCATCCGGATGAAATGCCAACATAACTTTTAAAACAATTACATGGAATTAGAACAATCTGCTATATATCGGCGCTCAGGCCACCGGGCCTTGAATCCTGAGTCCCCCTGGAGTAAATATATTTACAATTGGGCTTATACTTCTCTGAAATTGTTCGATCGAATTAAAAGTTTCGACAGTATATTAGTTGAATTGCACATTCTACCACATGACATTATATATATAGTTTGAATAACGAAAATATAGGCACAGGTATATCGCCCATATATAAGACTCCCTCAAAATGAAAATGACCATTATATAGCTGCAAATTCTCTTCTGAAATATCCATGCAGCGGTCGAACTGTGAGATGAATTGAAAAGTGATTATATGTTTATTAATCTAAAATAATATAATTTCTTCAGTTGACTGGATTAAGGATCCATGAACGCTCCTAAATTACTATTTCTTCGGCTTCGGGGGTAAACAAAATTTTATTCGAGTCGAAGAAACCCACCATCAAAGCTCAGAGTGATCATATATCGATTTTTGAAATTTGTTATTTCTCGAAATGTGTAATTAGTTGTGGCCCAGAAAAGATGGATAACGCTAAAATCAAGTGGTAATACCGCCAAATTTCGTGATACTCAAGTGACAATACGGCCATATATTTCGTTGCACAACATATTGATAAATAACACGTTTTTGGAAATTTTATACCATAGTTGACAGCAGTAGAAACCATCGCTTGCCAATAGAAACAGGATCATGGGTTAAAATTGACAAGAATAAAAGATATTGTAACTTATGTAGGACTAAAGCATTATAGGTGAGGAATATCACCACTTAATGGAATATAATTACTGGAGTTCCTTGCGCAGACGAAATATACCAGTTTCATTGACTGAGAATCCTATAGTACATATACAGTTTTGTTCTTCTATTAAACTCCTTAATGTGACAAATTATGCGATTTTAGACGAATGTCCACTTGACGAGTTCACCGCTCCCATTTAGCAACCTCAACACCACGACCCTTCCCTATATGACCATATTCCTGACATGTAAACGTTAGAAAGCATGTACTTAATAGTCAGTATCAACCCCATTCCTCTTTTATGTATAATATATTACGTCTATATGTGTGATCTCTACATAACATACCACGATGAATGAGAATAAACTAATTTGAACCAGGCAAAAGACGAAATTAAAAATACTTGCAATCACCACCATTTGTATACACACACCGGTATATATGACACAAGCATCGCGAAAATCAAGAAAAGCATCTATCAATTTTATTTAAAAACGACTTTAACGATCTTAATTGAGAATGCGCTGCTTTTGGGAAGCCGAAGCTTGGACGCGCTCTTTATCAAACACGATCATTGGAATTTTTGCTAGCCTGACAAAATTTCAAAAGGTGCCATATTTTTCCATTTTCGGTTATAGTTTATGTGACCATCAACACATCATATAAAGGGGACCATTAGCGCGATCTAATGTTTTCATGTATGGAAAGCACACGTATACCAATAGTTATTTTATGGCGTCAAATCGGAGCGTGGATCTTTAAACGTCTTTATGCACCAGGCCGCGCAGCATTGTTATTCTAAATGATATCATACATGATTTATGCCACATTGTTCCAAATGATAAGCTCCCGGTGTGTGGCAGACTTATCGTCCATGCAAGCAATTCAAACCGAACGCCCGCAGAACATGCAGGCCCAGCATCTGGTCCCAAATACATGATATACATTCCACAGGTATAAATACTTTGAAAATGTGAACCCATCCACGCGAGGCGTATATAATATATATAACAATATATATATATATACGAGTACGTTCTGTCTGTCAGTCTGTCTGTTCGCGATTTTTCTCCCAGACACAGCACATTATTGGCGTATCAAATGATCTGTTTTAGGTTCATAATCGGCGTATAGAATCGCCTCATTTTGAATCCATAACGAACTGAAAATGAGAGTGTTTTATTGCCATTATCGATTCATAATAAATTATTATACGTTTATTATGGGTGTACACAATAACAAGAATAGACCAACGTACGACTCACCAGATGTTAGACGTCACCAGATGTGACGTCACCAGATGTATACGCTTTTTAAAATGTGTTTTCACTGTGGCCCGCGACAGAAAACGGAATAACTGTTATAAGTCCACAATCGGCTTATTTCTTAACAAAATAATTCAGTATGAACCTATATGAATAGTATAGGTCGATTATGAACCTATTTGTGCCAGGATAATTGTGTTAGTTTACAACGCTGTTCGATTAAGGACATTCAATGTTGGCATAATTTGTTACGATAATTAAAATGCTCTTCGTGGTGGCGTTCGTTGCAGAAATATTCATATTTGTTCAAATCGCCATCAACAGAAGGAATATTAAAATATATATAGTTTTGTTCATATGCCAAACATAATCAGCGCGTAAATAGTATAGTGTCGTCAAGACGTACTATGAGTACGTAAACACAGAAGTTTTGCTTCTGTTTACATAACACAGCGCAATTATATTGGTTAATCACACACAAATGATATAAGCGCTCTTTATTACTTCCATATCAGGAAAACAGTAACAAATAACGCTCTTTATGCTTACCATATCCGGATCTAAACAAAAGCCAGGTTCTGTAACGTTTTTTGCTTTTGTTGACATAACAAAGGAAACACGTTTGACAATAACATACTGTTTATGCCATATTTCTGATTGGTATAAGAACAATGTATGTCTATATTTTACTTTTTATTTCTGTTTATGGCGGTTTTTGACGGAGGTGAATATTTTAACAGCATACCCACCGCCAACGCCACCCGTATGTTTAAGGGAGATTGTAACATTTATACACGTTCATATATATAAAAGGACCCAAGCCCTTCGATTTGGGTTCATACGAAATAACATCTGTAAAACAAATATCACCATGAAAAAACGTATTGACTTTGTTATTATTTTCATTATTAATAACTCTCAAATGATTATATTTCGCATATTGAAACCCGTATTATGTAAACATTATTGTTACAGTGAAATTACCGATAGAAGAGTTTAATTGGTCCAATTAGATACCAAAGTTTATTCAAAACTTGGCAGTTAACAATTGAAAAGATCAAATTTAGTATTGAAAAGTATTCTGAAAATGGTACATTCAGAATTAAATATTTGAACTTATTACATGCACGATTACAAGTGTTTCTTAACAAACAACTGTAACAGTTTTTATTACGTGGTTCCAACACGCAAAAACTCGTCATTGGGCCACTATAGTTGATATCTAAATAATGAAAATAAGAATAGAGTTTATCTATTTCTCCGTGTGGTGATGTTTTCACAGACTGTTATATGTTTTCACCACCATGAGTGCATTGGCCCCCTTTAACATGAGCTTCTGTAACTATAGAAAACATTGTTCCCTAATATTTTCCACGAACAGTCACAGTAACTGATTAGTATTTGGTTATAGGAAATTAAAATTTCACTACATTACATTTGCCATACTATAGTTTGTTTTATTAACCCTTTCATGCCATGAGCTGCGCTTGTGCAGCATTAAAGACCATGTGCCAGTGCAGTCTCTTATAAATGCGAGTCTCCCATATGGAGTCTCGCATATATAAGAATGCACTGACTTACAAAGTTAATATTGTTAGGTCAATGTATTCTCTTATATATGGGAGGCTCTATCGCTTGATTATATAACAGAATGCCATGGCACAGGGTTTTCGCAAAATTTCAGTAAGCTCCAGTCATGGAAGTGTTAAAGCCACGTACATGGCTGTTGGCGCTCAAAAATACACCAAATAATATTGGCTTTTTAAATATACGGGCGACGTTGGCGTTGGCGGTGGGTATGCTGTTAACATATTCACCTCAGTCAAAAACCGCCATAAACAGAAGGAATAGTAAGATATAGACATACGTTGTTCTTATGCCAATCAGAAATATGGCATAAACCGTATGTTATTGTCAATTTCCCCCCTTTGTTATGTAAACAACGGCAAAAAACGTTAGGTTTCCTGGCTTTTGTTTAGATCCGGATATGGTAAACATAAAGAGCGTTTTTGTTACTGTTTTCCTGATATGGAAATAATAAAGAGCGTTTATATCATTTTTGTGTGATTAACCAATAGAATTGCGATGTGTTATGAAAACAGAAGCACAACTTCTGTAACACGAGCAGTCTCTTGTTTACGTACACCATTAGTCCAGGAGATATTGGTCGACCTCTGCGCCCCCCCCCCCCCAGGACTTAACTTCACCCCACTAATTTTCTTCCTTAAGGTCTCCTCTAATTTTTTTCACTTGTTAACAAGAAAAAAAAGTGGCCGCAGAGACTCCAGACAAGATGGCGTCCATCATGGCGGCCATTTGTTTTTAATGCACCAGGTCTCTTTGATCGCCATTATAGTAAAGATGATAGCACATGCGGTCTTGTTTTCCGCTCGATTCGTTATGCTAATATACAACCCTTATAAATTAGCCAAAAAATCCGACACCAGAATCCAATATGGCGGCCAAGATGGCCGCCGAAATGTGAAAATATGCTATTTTTCTGACACGTTACCACCTTTCGTTTGTCTCTGTGGGAAAATATTAGAATTTTTGCGTCATGTTATACATTTATCATATAGAGGAGTCATTGGCGAACACATGGGGACCATAATATGCATTCATTGCGGGATATTTTTGTCCGATATCACGTTTTCCCGAATGCCGGTATCATAGGTCAAAGCCGAATCTCCGTTAATAACGCGATGTTATGTTTCGAATCAATGAATGTTATTGCTATTATAACAACACCCATGCTTATATATTTGCAGGAGATACTCGAGCTAGGATTCCTCTTATACCTGAGTTGAGGAATATTTACCCAAATCCAAGATGGCGGCAAAAATGGCCACCAGAAATAAAAAATCGCCGAAAATCGCTGATTTTAACATCAGTGAGCATTATTGTCATGACAACTCCACACCTGCTTACTATTGTAAGTTGGGAACACTTAGGCGAAGAACTTTCCTTGTACCATATCCAAATAAAAGTCCCCCAAATCCAAAATGGCGCCCACAATGGCGGACAGATTTTGAAAAATCACCGAAATTCCCTCATATTCACATCATTGGGCATTATTGTCGAGACAACTCCACCCATGCTTACAATTGAGTTGGAAATACTGAGGTGAAGTAATGACATTACATCTCATGCAAGAAATTGTTTTCCAAATCGAAGATGGCGGCCAAATTGGCGACCGAAATTTGAAAACACGCCTACATTCCTTTACTTTCTTACGATGGGCGTTATTGTTTCGCGATTTCTATCCACCATTACATGTTGATATGGAATAGTGACATGAATTATTCATTAGGGTTTGGCAATTGATACTCACAGCCAAGATCGCTGCTAAATTGGCGGCTAGAAATTGAAAAGAAATCGATATTTTCACATATTAATTTCAACTTTTTGTCATAATATCGGTATGTATGGACGAAACTGTACATAAACCATCTACTAGTTCAACTTAAAGGTATCAAAACTCATAACATAGCTCGTATCCTTCTGGAAAGATGAAAAACCACAATTAATATCGCGATGTGGCATTTCGAAATCCAGTCTCCACTTGGCGCCGATAATGGCCGTAAGCATAGGTGCGCCGAATAGTTATATCAAAACAATTACCTGATAACATATTCTGATTTGCCACGTCACGTCCATAATTATCTGGACCAGCTTCCATTTCTTTGTCTGATAAATCTAGGTCGCTCACACCGACAAAGTATTCACCACTTCCTGGGAGTAGGGTCCCTCTAATCATAACGTTTCAAACAATTCATTTTCCGGTGTCTAGCTTACGATTTTAAATATTTGCTAAATATGATATTTGTGCGTCATCTTGAACTAGGAAGGCATATGGCCGATGAGTATACAAGCTTACAGAAGGTCATCTCTATGTATGTGTCTCATAGCCCATGGGATAACGACATGTACACCTGGCGAACCAGTTAGCTAGCCACTTCTCAATATATGGTTCGTCAACTCACAAACTCAGCGAACGCATTGGCATATGTGGACAACTTCGACAGTGTTTCGAAGGTTGCTAGCTGTCTCATTCCCTTGGACAGATGTCTATCTGCTAAGGAGAAGACCCTAGTGTACAGACTACCCACACTTCTTGACCATTATCCGAAGCAAATTGTGTGGCGCCCCGCAATTGGCTCGTCGAATATCTCCCAGCAGAGAAGAACAATGCTCGCCGTGCTAGTTTGTAGACATGCGCCATGATACCGGGAATGAAATGGGCCACTGTTTACACCACCCCTACACCTGGTGCATGTTTAAGATATCGAATGTCATGCGTGTCGGTTTTATTTGGTGTGGTAAGATTGTATTTCCACATCCGTTTCGAAGCCTTTCTGATTCAACTACGTACACTTTTGTCTGGATAATACTATGCTAGCCTCCCTCAAAACAGTCGGATGGACTAAAGGATAATGTCTTTATAGCATGAATGTATGCGTGTTTTGTTATCCTCTCTCGGGGTTAGTGTCAGTATGTGGGCGGTATTATTCAAGAAAATGTCAGGAACTGTGGTGCATTTATTTCACTATGTATTTAAAGAACAATTTACAGTCTCGATGGCAATGGCTGTGGACGTTGGGGAACGCGACCTTTATGATCATATAGCTTTATATATATAACTTTAGAATATAGTAGTTAATGTCTCATGCAGGAAAATGGTCACATTTGTGATGTTACCAAGAAATCACTTGGTGTACCAACGTTTGTTCAACTGAATGCAAGAGCTCATCAACGTAACATTCCTCTGGGTGTTCTTCGCGTTGAACATTTCACCCTTTTGTTGATGGCATTTGTACTTTCTTGAACCATACCACCCAGCGTGAGTATGACATATCAACCAACTATCAAAGGTATCGCCTTTAAGACAACACACCAGTCTTGGTGGGGCTTATACAGCAGTAGCCAATGGCATACTCCTGGTCATGTTGTTTAAGAACGGCTTCCAAACGGATGGGAACATACAATCTTAGCATACAAGGAAAGCAAAACCACACATGAAATCCTGTCTGAATCTAAAACGGTGGTGCAGTCATGGTCCAATTTAATTTCCACTATCATGACACATACCCACAAACTAGCACCGTGTGTATTGTTATCATCTGCTTGGATCTGTTCGGTGAGACGATTGCTGGACGCCAACAAGCTTGTTCTTATGATCATGTTCAAGGAGTTTGGGTATATTATGCATTATGGTCTTCTACGCCTTAGCAGAAATGCATCCATCAAATGTCGGGCTTTCAACATTCGAAGCCATATACAGAAGTTGTCCGGGTACGTCAGTGCATTAGATGAGTATGTGAATTGATGAACCATATATTGAGAAGTGGCTGTTTGGGAAGATCACCAGGTGTACACGTTGATATCCCCATTAGGTCACCAAAGCTGACAATACGCAGATAGATAGGTCCTTCTGAAAGCTAGTATACGCATCGACCGAATACCTTTATAGTGTATCGCACAAGATGACGCATATACCCCATATGTAGCATCTGAATTATACCATAAGCTATACCACGAATGAAGGTCGCTAAGAATTCCAAGCTTTCGAAACAAACACGTGAGCTGGACACCGGCATATGTATTGTTTGAAACATTCCGATTAGTGGCACACTCCTACACAGAAGAGTAGTGAACTGTTGTTGTGAGTGAGATAGATTAATCTGACGAAGAGACGGAAACGAGTCTAGATAATACTGAATGTGGCAATTCAGAATAAGCTCAGGTACTGTTGTTTTGATTCTTGGAAGTCATAATATGACTATTCGGCGCATCTATATACGGTTACGGCCAGTATGAGCCCTTAGTGAAGAATGGATTTTGAAATGCCACATTGCGATTGTGGGTTTTCATCCTTCCAAAAGGCTACGACTTACATTGGAACTAATAGATGGCTTATATTATGTACCGTTTCGTTTATACAAATCAATATTATGACAAAAAGTTGAAATTAGTATGTGATAATATCTGCTTCTTTTCAATTTCTGCCCGCCAGTTTGGCCGCCATATTGACTGTGAGTATCATTTGCCAAACCCTAATGAATAATTCATACATATCAACATGTAATGGTGGGTAGAAATCGCGAAACAATAACGCCCATCCTAAGAAAGTAAAGGAATGTAGGCGTGTTTTCAAATTTCGGTCGCCATTTTGGCCGCCATCTTCGATTTGGAAAACCATTTATTGCATGAGATGTAAGGTAATTACTTCACCTCAGTATTTCCAACTCAACTGTACGCATGGATGGAGTTGTCTCGACAATAATGCCCAATGATGTGAATATGAGGGAATTTCGGTGATTTTTCAAAATCTGTCCGCCATTGTGGGCGCCATTTTGGATTTGGGGGACTTTTATTTGGATATGGTACAAGGAAAGTTCTTCGCCTAAGTGTTCCCAACTTACAATAGTAAGCAGGTGTGGAGTTGTCATGACAATAATGCTCACTGATGTTAAAATCAGCGATTTTCGGCGATTTTTAAATTCTGGTGGCCATTTTTACCGCCATCTTGGATTTGGGTAAATATTCCTAAACTCAGGTATAAGAGGAATCCTAGCTTGAGTATCTCCTGCAAATATATATGCATGGGTGTTGTTATAATAACAATAACATCCATTGATTCGAAACATAACATCGCGTTATTAACGGAGATTCGGCTTTGACCTATGATACCGGCATTTGGGAAAACGTGATATCGGACAAAAATATCCCGCAATGAATGTATATTATGGTCCCCATGCGTTCGCCAATGACTCCTCTATATGATAAATGTATAACATGACGCAAAAATTCTAACATTTTCCCACAGAGACAAACGAAATGTGGTAACATGTCAGAAAAATAGCATATTTTCACATTTCGGCGGCCATCTTGGCCGCCATATTTGATTCTGGTGTCGGATTTTTGGCTAATTTGTAAGGGTTGTATATTAGCATAACGAATCGAGCGGAAAACAAGACCGCATGTGCTATCATCTTTACTATAATGGCGATCAAAGAGACCTGGTGCATTAAAAAAATGGCCGCCATGATGGACGCCATCTTGTCTTGAGTCTCTGCGGCCACTTTTTTTTCTTGTTAACAAGTGAAAAAAATTAGAGGAGACCTTAAGAAAGAAAAATAGTGGGGTGAAGTTAAGTCCTGGGGGGGGGGGGGGGTGCAGAGGTCGACCAATATCTCGATCCTGGACTACATAGTACGTCTTGACGATAATATACTATTTACGCGATGATTATGTTTGTCATAATTATGAGCGGAACGGTATATATTTTGGTGTTCCTTCTGTTGATGGCGATTTGAACAAATATAAATATTTCTGAAACGAACGCCGCCCGTGCCTTTAAATTGCTTTGTCTTTTCTATCTTATTATTATTATTTTTTTCTTTTGTCTTTTTTTTTTATTTTTATTTAGTTCTTGGCAGGAACGTTTGATCGTTATAAAGTTAATTTCCGCAAGAAAGGTGTAGGCCACATGCATGTCGCTAATTAATTCCATAAACCGAATATACTAGAGGTGTATACATAGCCGATATGAGCGTAAATTATACCTCATACAAGACATCTGGCTAAATTTATAGGTGGCTTTTTAAATTGCCGTTGGGAAATCCAATTAGCGTGTGTCGGTGTTTCAAATACAGAGGGAAGCGATAATGGGTTAATCAAATTGTTCATTGGAATGCAACTTATATACCAGTTGTACGATTATCGGATAATTATGCTAAAATTGACATAATAGATTGTGTTAGTTATGCGTTGAATGCATTCCGTCTGATACGTTTGTATAAGGATCGCTGACTTCGGTATTATAACGGGTCTACCTGACAGTCAATGATCTGTGAATTTAATTTTATTTCTTGAGGCGAAAATCGATAAAGACTATATCAATGAGATGCATCCATCTTCTTGCAGATGTGCACATTTATAGAAAATAGCTTGTCAGTCACCTGTATGGACACAATTAAATTTGAGGTCAAGATATGACAGTGGTCTGTATTTGAAGTGGTCGGTCGATAAATGTCCAGCGAAGCTTGTCCACGCTGAATCATTATCGAGCGTAGGTAGTTCTATTATTGAAACTTCTATTCATTCTACTCAAACATGTGCGAATACTCGTGAGAAAGAAAGTAATCAAAGCTGGCCACACCTACTTACCTGTCAACCTAGAGCGATTGTCCAATACCAGCGCGTCTTTCTTGTCACATGGTTCGCACATTTCAAGGGAAAGAGTCATGGTGGACAATTCACCTGTATGGATTTTGCTGATAGTTTTACACACCTTGAATCAGCTTTAATCTAATTTGACAGATTTATACAAAGATCGGTTCCGGGAATATAATAGTGATATGGATTAATAATTTTCGAGGTGAGATTTACAAATGTTGTGATGTTGTTTGCGAGCGATTGTTAGTTTTGATGATCAGTTTTGTCATTTTGTCATCTACAACATGGCGGAAACGTAAACAATGATTTGATCGCGAGAAAACGAATTTGGTCATCACGTTTTAACAATCAAATTGACAGAATTATCGTCCGTAATTATTCTTATACATGTAATTCATTTTTGTTTTGTTTATTTGATTTTAAGATGCTGATTTTAGCTTACTTATTCACGAATCTATATAAAACATACCGGTGAGATAATTAAAACTGTTCGGAAGATCAAAGAACATTTTCTTGCGATCGAAATCGATCTTTGATTTATGGGTTTTCGAATGCAAGTTCAAACTCAATTCCATAATTAAATGCTGTCTTCTATTTTAGAACGTCGTGGTCTTGATGTCACACCATCTAACTAATGTGACTTCACAGGGATACCAGCACACAGCGATTACAAATTAAGAGTGTTACCAGGGGACATATATATTCTGAGAGGTGGACTGTAAAGCTGATTTGTGGCTGGTCTGCAGCTGTTTGTTATGTCATTAGGATCGTGATGTCAATGCAGGGGCAATTTGGCAACAAATTACTACACCAAGCTGTTGTAAGCTTCATTGTGATTTTGACAGTAATCCCTAATATTGTTGGACAAGGTGAGAACTTGGATAGTTAAATTTATTGCCAATGTTTATGGATATAGGACCAGGGACATAGCTGTATGGGCACCCACATTTTAGGGGGGGGGGGGGGGTGACAGTTTTAAATGATATATTCATCATTGTAACACAGGTTTTGTAGAACATACATTGTATATACATAGAAATATGACAACATAAATTCAAATTAACCTTAAATACGTATAATTCGGGCAGAAATGTAATTCTGTAATTTGGCACAATTTCCCCCCGAAATACCATTAAATTTGCCTGAAATTGGCCAGAATTTGACTGAAAATATCTCCAATTTGCCTGAAAATTGCCAAAATTTTGAGATTCAAAATATTCATTTTTTTGTGGGGCTGACCAGGGATGTGGCTAAATGCTTTCTGTTGGGGGTGGGGTGTATGCACTTTGAAATTTCTAATTGCACCACACCAAGCCAATTCACTTGCACCTCCCTTCACCCATTGGGTTTCCAACTGTTACCTCAAGCTTTCCAACTGTTGGAAATTTCCAACCTCACACTCTGCTAATGTTAGAATTTCAGACCAACATTTCAACCAAAAATAGAAAAAATATTCTACTGTTGGTCTAAAAACAACAAATCCCACAAATAATGACTGGTATATTTATTTAATATAATGGTGTTCTTACTCACTACTAGTATAATGGTTTTATAAATGGGCTCTTGTGTTACATTAGACTTATTGGATCATAGAATGGTGATGTTGGAATGTAAATTGAATTTCAGCCATTGTTACTTCTCCCGATAAGAGTCCACTTCTCCTTAATAACCAAACAGGGAGAAGTCACTTATCCCAATTTGAAACCTCTAGGCTGGTCCCTGATTTTGTGGTACAGTAATACCCTAAATAATCGACCCCTTAACCACAGCAGAATTATGGGTAACTTTTCAGGATTTAGTCGGAAACATGGCTTGTTGCTATTCATCGGAAAGCCCTCAGTGAGAGCTTTCCGATGAATGGCAACAAGCCATATTTCCGACTAAATCCTGAAAAGTTACCCATAATTCTACTGTGGTTAAGGAACCGATTATTTAGGGCATTATTGTATTAAATTTTTATTTCTAAATTGGTCGAAGTTCCATGCACCAGATTCTCTTTGTTCATTTAGATCCTTGAATTACCCATGCACTTTAAATTTTGGTTCACATCAAATAACCATACCCATTATATATACATGTACTTGTATAATGCCCTTGAATATAAATGTATAAACACCAGTATTCGGGTATTAATTTTATAGACCAAGCAGGCCAAGTAGATTTTTCTGTATGTATACATTAGATAGCAATGTGCCAGGACCTTATGAGTGTTAGTATACATGTATGTGAAGCCTTTTACTTCCTACCATTATATATTTTTCGTTATTAAATTTCTTAATATTTAAAAACTATTTTCAGTGCAATTTCCTCCTCAAGCATTTACTGGATTCAATGTGGGAACAATCGGGTCAGTCGGTGGAAATAAGTATCTACAGTGCAAGGCCAATGGTCTCCCACTGCCTGTCTATCGTTGGATGAAAGATGGGGTGTACATTAGCGGAAACAGTTCACGAGAGATATATTCCATACCATCTCTTCAGCGCTCGGATGCGGGAGTGTATCGGTGCATAGCAAGCAATGATCTTGGTGCAATAATCAGTCGAGAAGACAAAATTGATGTCGCTTGTGAGTATTTTAATTAGTTTTTATATGTAGTTATGTTCAACAATAAAATTTGTGGATGTACTGTTTTGACCGTGTCCATTCACTCTGATGACCGAACAAGTCTTGAAATAGTGTGTCTGACATTTGCAGAATGAGTCGCCAGAGGGTGAATTTAGTGATGCTACTCTGCACAACAGGCTAGCATCACCAAATTCACCACCCGGGACCTCATTCTGCTCAAGCCTCTGACCTTCTGGGAAGTATCTCTCAAATTAACATTGTTTTTAGTTACTTTTTTCCTTCTGTTCAGTTTCTATATCTCCTAATTTGCACAATAAATTATTATCTGGAATACATGTACAAAGCATATCTCAAAATATTAAATAGACTCTTCCAATGTATACTTTTATAACTTGGTGGGATAATCCATTAAGTAATGAATGGGTCTCCATTTTATTCTTTCAGTTTTGGATCCATTACAAGACACAGCAGATAGTGTAATTAATGTGGAACAGGGTCATGCTGTGCTAATCGCCTTACCTGACATAAATAGTGTACCCATACCTACAGTGACATGGTACAAAGGCTCCGCAGGATTAGCAGATGTTGGGGGTCTACATCAGGTTCTGCTGAACAAGAGCCTGGTCATTCTGGACCCCAATTACAGTGAAACTGGCACACGGTACCAGGCTTCTTATCTCAATATGTTTTCAACTGATCCTGAAGTAACATCACCATGGATCACCTTGAATATTCCAGGTGAGTGAAGAGTTACATGCAGCCTTCATTTATAGACAAGTCTGCAAACGCTGTGGCTGTCATTTGCAGAATGTGGTCCCCAGAGGGTGAATTTAGTGACACTATCCACTATCCAGCACAGTAGGCTAGCATCACCAGATTCACCCTCTGGGAACCTCATTCTGCTCAAGCCTTAACTTTGGGTAGATACGGTACAGTATGTCGTCTTACATATATCATTTTTTTTTCTTTTTGTTTATCTATGTTTTCAACAAAAGTTTCAATTAAGACACTGGTATTTCATAAAATCAGATAAATAAAATTGTGCAAGTAGCACCCGAGTTTATAGTATTAAATACTCCTCTCTTCACAGAAACTGTTAAAATGACACAAAGTTTCTGTCCATCTATCAGTCCATCCAAGCATACATGTACATCTTAGCCATAGGTTATCAGATCTCAAAAAAATTTGTTAAGGATGTTGGCTCTGAGAGAATTAACTACCTATAATTTACACTAGACCTGTAACAACAAGTGCTCCTGTCAAGAATTGTCATTAAACATACTGGTATATATGTACAGTAATGCCCTAATTAATTGACTCCTTAACCACAGCAGAATTATGGGAAACTTTTCAGGATTTAGTCGGAAATATGGCTTGTTGCCATTCAATGGAAAGCTCTCCCCGAGAGCTTTCCATGAATGGCAATAAGCCATATTTCCGATTAAATCCTGAAAAGTTACCCATAATTCTGCTGTGGTTAAGGAGTCGATTAATTAGGGCATTACTGTATATATATCATATCTCTTCATTTCTTAAAAAAAGTCCTAAAATCCATTGACGCCACATATCCATATCACCAGATTTAATCCTTTAGAAAGAGAATATCTTCTGAAATGTACAATGTTCTTACTTCATTCCCATTCACTCATTTGTAAGGTTTATTATTAGTATGGCTTGAGATTCTTGCAATTTTATTATACATTAATGATGCTGAAAGCATTTAAATCTATCACTAAAAAAACTGTTTCTTTGAGGAAAAACTTCCTTTACTTGGCTCACAATTTCTAGTATCATAAGGTACAGTCAAGCAGAGATAAGTTGTTTAAAACTAGTATTTTTCTATGTGATATCGTTAATGATTTTATTTCAGATAATGGTAATATACAACAGAATATAGGCCCAGAATTGATTGTTCCAATGAAAAATGTCACTGCCAATGCAGGAGATTTAAAGGCTGATTTTGAATGTGTTTTTAATGCAAGGTTAGTATTTATTCAAGTATGTAGGCATTATAAAGGAAATTTTCCGTTTCTCAGGCCAAAAACATTTGAAATGCATGCACTTGCAATTATATTAATTATATTAAATTTTTATATCTGGGGCACATGTTAACAAATCATTCCAATATAGGGCATGATCAATATATTCCAAACAGATGTACCAGAATGAAAAAAAAGATTTTGTTATTTGATTCAACCTTGATATTCGATTAAGATTTTGATATAACTTTGAAACGATAAATAATACGGTTTATAATTTATTCTTTGGACATTGAGTTGGAGATGGAAGGATACTTGAAATATGCTTCACAATTCAGTTGAACAGTACTTCACATGACCGACAATACACACAATTAGATGTATTATTTTTTACATTATTTGATTGTGTTTGCTCAGTGTGACTTGCAATGACAGTTGTAGTGCCCTCGTGGCTCGTAGCAACAATGCAGGTAAAATTCCTTCAATCAAATGCCTGTTTAATTTTTTAGAAGCCGTGATAGCTTACTTCTGCAATGGTCAATATCTGATTCCCCATTTTGAATCGATAAAGTGGAGAATTCCACTCCAGTTACATCATTCGCATCCTGAAGCTTTTATTTATTATTCTGTCATCCTGAACTCCTCGACCCTTGATCTTACAGAGAATTACGAGGTTTGCAGAATGATTATTCTGTATGCCCGATAGCCTGATAGAATTATCCTTCCTCCAACACAAATCGTAATTGACACAGCAGTCACATGGTCATATATTCGCGATTGCAGATCTAAGGATATTAATTGTCAGTACATTATAGGTCATTATTCCATAACACAAGATGCGCTTGAAATGGTATTTTTTCAAAGTGTTTATTATATTTTGAAGAAATAATGTCCTTAATTGATACAAAAATGGTGACAACATGATTTAACTAAGACAATTCAGACGAATAATGCATACCTACAGGGAAACTTATAATTTCGGCGACCAATTCAGATTGGGAAATATTTGATTCGAAATTTGATTCAATCAAAAACCCTGTATTTGCAGGGGCCTTCAATAACATTATGAATCAGAAATCTGAACCAGGAAATGGGGCTGTTCAATCCAACTTCCATCCACATTTTTTTATCGACATATCAAACACGATTTAAAAGATTGCACGGGTGGGGTTTCGGGACCATGCGCGCAGGTATGACAAATGGGAAATTTGCTTTGCATGGCCTTATTTGTATTGACTTAACACTAAACATTCTGGAATGTCATTCTCTACCCTTCACAGTTATTTATTGATTATATTGTTCCAGATAACTGGTTACCTTACCCATATATAATTCATGGAATACTATGTTTCACACTATCTTGTAAACAATTAGCAGTAAATATTAACTTGAAATGGGACTAAATTCACATTGAATACATGGGCATACGATTCAAGCAACTAATGTACCTAATATAAAGCAATCTGTTTGGTCCTGGCACCAATGAGTTAGTGATGGTCACGCCATTTCTTGAAAGTTAACCCTTTCTACCGGTAAACTAAATACTCATTGACAAGTAGGTCCCATAGGAAATGATAAGATAATAAGTTCAACAAATTTTCTTGAACTTATTATCTGAACATTTTCTACCAATTAATAGGCACTTGTTTACATGTTTGTTCGTGTGTCATCTGATTTATATTTCCTGAACATCCCTCAAGATAAATAAAAGGCCATTCCAATGTATACTTTTATAACTAGATATAGGAGAATCCGTATAGTATAGAAAGGGTTTAAACATCACTACAATGCTCTTGAGCTGCCATAACTTTACACTGTTGTAACGCCTGACATTCCTCCTGTGTTATAAATTCATCAACAACCTAGTCTGGATATTCAGTGTCTGACATTTGATGTTTATTTTGAATTGATCAAGAAAAAGCTTAGCCAATTGAAATTCTCAAGTATTATTACATCCTTATTTTCATCCAATGTTAGTATTGTTGGCAAGCCTGGATATAGTGTGTCTGACATTTGCAGAATGAGGTCCCCAGAGGCTTTTGGTTTTCGGATAATAACTTTAGATAGTCTCTACTGAATGGATTCAAATTTGGTATGTGAGTTTACTAGCCCAAAATACAGGTCAGAGTCGAATTTGGGAATCACCCGCCAATTTTCATCAGAGTTATGGCCCATTGTTGAAATTACCACAGCTGTATTTTGCCATTCCCTAGTGATGCTCTTGTTATTACATTACAGACATTTGGGACAGCTCACCATCAACTGGTACAAGGTGAATGGAGATGAGAAAGTACAGATAACCAACAACAATATTGACAAATATGTTCTTCCAACATATGCTCGTCAACTTTCAATAAAAAACATCGAGGCTTCTGATGCTGGAACGTATCGATGTGAGGCTGTGTTCAGCAACCAACTCCAAAATTTTCCACCTATCCAATCCAGCGCTGATCTCATTGTATTTGGTGAGTAGGTTTGGTCTAAAATAAATCATGTGTTGATGCTTCTCTGTGGTATCTTTGTCTTTCTGGGTTATTTCTCGTACTGCAATCAATATCTCATTTATGTTGATTTTGCTTACTGAACATGGCAGACAAAAACTGGGGTTACTTTTTCTGTTTCAGTTTTAAGCTTATTGTAACCAAAATATAGAACATTAAAAACCAATAGCTGACACAAGTATAGTCCAAGTCTTCTCGTACTAAAACCGGACCAAACAGACCGGCACCTCCATCCCAATATCTTAGCCGGTTTTAGTACGAGAGAAGACTTGGACTAACACAAGTAGTGTTTATTGTGGAGTATTTTCTGATTCCCAAATGCGAGACATTAAAGATTTAGACTTTAGGACAAATGTTGTTGAAGTACAAATTTTAGAAGCACATTCTCTCACTTGGTGACATTGTTGTACAAAAATGATTTTTATGAATCAACATAATCATATTAACATGAAAATTAACTCATAAAGAAACTTTCATGTGCATATGTGACTTAAATATACATGAATACATTTCACAATATTCTGTTATTGGAATCAAATATTTATTTTGGTTGTGAATTATCATTTATCAGTATGAAGAATTTACATGCTATACCAGTATCGGTGTTCAGAAAGTAGTGTATACAAACGGGGATTACTATTACGTTTTTAGCATTCTGCAAACAAAATTCAAGGTACCCCGCTGGACAAAACAAGTGTCCATTGGCACCGTGGTGTATTTGCCGTTCGGCCGCGGTGTCAGAGTTTGTAACTGCAGTTGAGCACCGCGGCCGAACGGCAAGTACACCGTGGCCCAACAGCAACTACACTGCGGCCGAAAGGCAACTACACCGCAGCCGAACGGCATGTACACCGTGGTTAGATTTCTGGTTTGTATCGTCTTTTTTCAGTTTAATGAACGTACACCGTGGCAACTACACCATGGCCGAACGGCAAGTACACCGCGGCCCAACTGTAGTTAGCCGGTGGAGCCGCGGTGTAGTTGCATTTCAGCCGCGGTGGCAACGCTAACTGCACCGCGGTTAGGTGGACACTTGTTTTATCAAGCAGGGTATTAACTACCAATAAATGATATCTAAAGCCGTCTGTAGTGTTGACTGCCAAAATTTAGGTTCTCCCAATTCCAACACAATGACACCATAGATTAACCCTTTCATGACGGGAGCTGCACTGGTGCAGCATTAAATATCCTGTGCCAGTGCATTCTCTTATTTATGCGAGTCTCCCATGGTGAGCCTCACATACCGGTACATGTATATAAGAGAGTGTACTGGCTTACCAGTTCAAGTTAAATAATGTGCATTATACACTAATGAGTCTATAAGGGTGTTATTGTTCAATTTCTGCCATCTTATAACTTGATCAAGACTCATACGGCTATACATATTCATTATCAAGTTAAATCTTGTTAGGCCAATAAATTCTCTTATATATGCGAGGCTCCGCAAATATAAGAGAATATATTGGCACAGGGTTTTCGAAAAATTTCAGGAAGCTCCAGTCATGGAAGGATTAAGGACCAACATTGTTGATGTACAAAAGTTTGAAGCAGATTCTATCATTTGATGTCATTTATAATAAAATTGATTTTTGTGAATTGAGTTAAAGTAATGCCCTAAATAATCGACTCCTTAACCACAGCAGAATTATGGGTAATATTTCAGGATTTAGTCGAAAATATGGCATGGCAATAAGCCATATTTTTGACTAAATCCTGAAAAATTACCCCTAATTCTGCTGTGGTTAAGGAGTCAATTATTTAGGGCATTACTGTATATTAATTAACATGAAATAGAAATCATTATTGAAGAAATAATTTGGCATATGTAGCTTAAAATAACATTTCTCAATATTCTGTTATGGGAAGCAAAATTTTATTTTGGTTTTGAATTATTATTTATGAAGAACTACATGCTACATGAATATCTCTTTTTAGTGTAATCTTACAGTTACCTTGCTTATGAATTTAAACCATTATTTTCCAGTGAGTCCTCGGTTTGTTAACATAATTGATAACACTGAGAGCAGAGATTATGGAGAATCCATTGAGCTGGTATGCAGATCTGTTGGTGTTCCCCAACCTACTACACAGTGGTACTTCAATGCTGCTCCTATAACCAACAACGAAAAGTAAGAATTAGATATACAGTAATGCCCTAAATAATCGACTTCTTAACCACAGCAGAATTATGGGTAATTTTTCAGGATTTAGTCGGAAATATGGATTGTTGCCATTCATCGGAAAGCTCTGAGAGCTTTCCGATTTCCGACTAAATCCTGAAAAATTACCCATAATTCTGCTGTGGTTAAGGACTAAGGAGTCGATTATTTAGGGCATTACTGTACCAATAACTTATATGAGGGTCATCCCCTTTTATGCCATGCTGGATTCGGGTGACTTTGAAGTGGTATGCAGGATTCATACAACTCTGTTAACTGGCACTGTTGTGTGCTCATACTTCCTGAACAGATGAATAGATGAATAATAGGCCCTTCTAATGTATACTTTTATAACTGAATGGGAGAGTCTATTTTGTATAGAAAGTCAGACGTGCATACACTTTTAATTCCATGGTGTAGCTGATGAGCTAACATCCAACTTTTACAATGATAGAAAAAGTTACCTTATGGGGTGGATGGGAAGACGGCACATTTCATCTACTAGTACTCTGCTATGTCCACTCCAGGCAAAGTGCACCCAGCGCGTGGTTAGTGAGTTGTATAATGCACTGTATAGCCATACATATACATCACATTAACTCTGTCTGAACAAATAAACAAAATATTTGTTGTGAAGCATTAATTATCCATATCTATATTTCGGGATTTTTTTACCCTGTGCCAATGTATTCTCTTATATATGCGAGTCGACCATAGGTCGCCTCGCATATATAAGAGAATGCATTGGCCTAACAATTTTTTATCATTTTTTTAAAATAAATGTTTCTTACAATTTTTAGGACATAAAATAAAAAAACATCCATTACCCTGCAGGGAGCCCCACACATATATAGAAGTATATAGCAGAGTGTCGTCTGCTCATGTTTGTCTGGGGCTCTGTATGGGTGAAATTATAAAATTGTTAAAGAATACAAGAAAAAATTATTAAAATTGTAAAAAATTGTTAGGCCAATGCATTCTCTTATATATGCGAGGCGACCTATGGTCGACTCGCATATATAAGAGAATGCATTGGCACAGGGTAAAAAAAATCCTGACTTACGACTGGATTTGATATGGCGGGTCACATATGTGCATTAAATTAATGGGTGTCATTAATTTTCTCAAGTTCCATATCACATAGAGTACTGCCTTCAATCTACATGATATGCATTTCACTTTACTAATTGAAAAAGATGTTGATTGTACACATTTTCAAGTGAAATTGTCAAAACTTACACATTTTCTTTAATATGACTGTTTTGGTGTTTCTTCAGGTACATCATATACCCGAATGGGACCTTAATTATCAACAATTTGGATCTACCTGAAGCTGGAATTTATCAATGTTTCGCTATAAATGATGCTGGAATGGCACAGAAAGCTATACGTCTCATCGTCAATAGTAAGTAGATAATGACAAAATCATATCCTCATTCTAAAACAGACAATGTTCAGGCCCTATTCTAGATTACTTTCCTCTGCCCTACATTTGGCCATCTCTATGAACATACTGTATGGAATATCTATTGTCTATTGGATTACCTTTGAAATTATGTGCATTCTATATTTATGTTGCAATCAAATGTATCATCTGTGAGAGTAAGATATTTTTGCGAGATCAAATATTTGCCTGACTTATGCAGAATGAGGTCCACAGAGGGTGAATTTAGTGGCCAAATCGGGCTAGCATCACAAAATTCATCCTCTGGGGAAGGCCTCATCTGCTATGGGAGAATAGACTCAGATTTAAGTTCCCAGATGGTGAATATTGTGATGTGCACCAATATTATGCATGTATCGTCTGCCAATGTGGGGACATAGAGAAACTAAAATAAAAATAAAAAGTATCTAAAGAAACTAAAAAACTTGTTTATTTGATATTAAAGATACTTAATTTCCAGAGGTGAGGCCTAAGCAGAATGAGGTCCCCAGAGGGTGAATTTAGTGCTGCTAGCCCACCAGGGGACCTCATTCTGCAAATGTCTGGCACAATATTATTCAGCCTGCTCATCATTGATCTTATATATATCTTGCAGGTTCTCCTCCCAGTATAATTAATAAACCCAGTAACATCACAAATGTGGAGGGCAGTGATGTGACATTTACATGCACAGTTATTGGTGCTCCTAGGCCAAGGGTAACATGGACTAGAGGTAAGCATTATCAGTAATATCACCGATGTGGAGGGCAGTGATTTGACATTTACATGTACAGTTATTGGTACTCCTAGGTCAGTTATAAGAAAATGGACTAGATGTAAGGATTCTAATTTGCACTCAATATAATGTGTGAGGTTTCGCACTTCTCACTCATTGCGCTTCAGACCTGCTTGTTTTGTTAATGTATAAGACTGCTGAATGTCATAGTCGGTCTCAGAAACGCGCTCCGTAGGGAAATGGGGTTCACTTTATATTGAGAATGGTTTCTAGGGTACTTTTCGATGAGGAATTTCATGGTGCCGGCTGATTTTTGAAAAAAGGTGCCCAAGTTAGGGTTTTAGGGGCCTGAACCCCAATTTCGGGTTTCTGCCCTTTTTCCTCAGATTTCACCCCAATAAATAATATTTATAGTTCAATTCACTTAAATATAGTAAGTAGACATTAATGCTCATCATTTCCAGCAAAATTTTTGTAAAATAAATCCAAAATTAGGGTTTTAGCAGTCTGAACCCCAATTTTGGGGTTTGGTCCTTTTAACCTAGATTGTATTCCTAAAAATATGTTTTGTTCTCCCCAATAAGTTTAATTTACTATGCAATGATATTGATAGTCATTGTTCCATTTTTAAAAATAGTTCTAAGTTCTAAAATCAGGGTTTCAGGGTCCTGAACCCAAATTTTGTATTTCAAACTCTGAGTTTGGTATACAAATGACTACAAATAATGTTTTATTGCTAAATTAGAGTGAATTTGATGGACAAAATGTATTTTAGTAGTCAAATTTGGGAAATTGGCCCACAATTTAGGGTTTTAAGGGCAGAATGTCAAAATTGGGGTTCAGACCCTCAATATTGGGGGTTCAGACCCAAAATCCATAATTTTCTGACAATTTGGCCAATATCCTATCAGCACCAACACTAGATATGATAATTACTACTAAATTGAAGTGAAAGAGACAGAAATATTATTTATCTAAGATGTCAAATTTTGACCAAAGAGTTTGAAATACAAAATTTGGGTTCAGGCCCCTGATACCTTGATTTTAGAACTTAATACTATTTTTAAAAATGGAACAATGACTATCAATATCATTGCATAGTAAATTAAACTTATTGGGGAGAACAAAACATATTTTTAGGAATACAATCTAGGAAAAAAGGACCAAACCCCAAAATTGGGGTTCAGACTGCTAAAACCCTAATTTTGGATTTTGTTTACAAAATTTTCGCTGGAATATGATGAGCATTAATGTCTGCTTACTACATTTAAGTGAATTGAACTATAAATATTATTCATTGGGATGAAATCTGAGGAAAAAGGGCAGAAATCCGAAATTGGGGTTCAGGCCCCTAAAACCCTAACTTGGGCACCTTTTTTCAAAAATCAGCCGGCACCATGAAATTCCTCATCGAAAAGTACCCTCGAAACCATTCTCAATATAAAGTGAACACCATTTCCCTACGGAGCGCGTTTCTGAGACCGACTATCATGGTTGTAGAAATTAGTTGTATAACTTTCAACCTGAAATTATAGAATATTGACAGCATTACAACAAAGATAAGTGCAGACATTTTGCATGATAAAATGAATAACAATACACAGTTAAGTCAAGGCCATTTGCATGTGACATATGATTCCATGTCTATCCAAACCATGATGTAAAATTTAGACGCACATCACATCCACGCGTTAAGATTCCATATAAGCTAGAAATACAGAATAACATATATAGAGGATCTCCAATGAGTTATGTTGGGACATAAGATTTTATGAAACGAGTTTCATAAAATCTTATATCCCAACATAACAAGTTGAAGATCTTGTATATCGTATGAACAAAAACTAGAGCTTTATGCATTTTTAACAAATCAAAAGAAAAGAAATCTTAAGTGAAGATCTGTTTATATTGCTCAAGACTTATATCAGGTGGTAATGGTAGTTCTCTGATGTAGTTTGGAGCCATTTTCAATAGCTCAGTTCTGGTTATAACCTTTCTATACTAAATCATCATTGATGAGTAGTTGTCCCATCAGAAATGCTCAGATAGTAAATCAAACAAACTACCATTGAACATATTATCTAAATATTTCCGTCAATAAATAGGGCTCCTTCTGAACTTTTATTTGTATGCTGTCTGCTTATATTACCTGTACATCGCTGCAAATCAATAATAGACCATTCCAATCTACACTGTTTTAACTTGATGCTAGAATCCATTTAGTATAGAAAGGGAGTTAATAGTTCCTTATTATTAATTTGTTATTCATTTAATTCCAGTTGAACCAGATGGAACTCTGACTACTATAGTCAGTGAAGGTCGCTTTCAGATTCTCGACAACCGTAATTTATTAATAGCTGCTACTGTTGCCACAGATACCGGTGTATATGTATGCAATGCCACTAACCTACGTGGTGTGGACTCGGCAAGGGCTAGTCTACTCATTTTGGGTAAGTAAAGTGTCAATCAACAAGCCACTCATATACTTATTTGAGGACCTACATTGTGTCCAAGTGTCATAAAAAGGAAAATATATATATTCCACAAAGATATGAAACATCTTATAAAGCGATAACAAATTGCTCACTTTGAACATGACCCAATTTTAAGAGCGTTCTTTATTTGTTTTTTTCCTGATATGGTATTGAGGATATATATAATATGGTCTGTGTAGTACATAGTATAGCAAGAATTTTCCAGCATTTTTTGGTTGCCGAAATGTCTCAAGAGTGGTAAATTACTAGGCTAATATTTAGGCTGCAATTTTGTGGGCCTTTTAGTTATTAAAAGTATTGGAAATTGTAAAATTTAGAGATTTAATTTCATTGCTTTCCAGGTTTATAATAGAATGTATAAAGGTATAAAAGTGCAGTCAAACTGATTTTATTTGTCTACAAATATTCCAGCAACATATTGTTTAAGAAAATATTTATAGAGGAAATTGTAAGATATCCTTTATTCCCAATGAAATATTTTTGGATTTTTTTTTCTTTTCAGTTCGAACCCAAATTGACAGACCCCCTGTAAATATAACAGCTCTAAAGGGCACTACAGAAAGCTTCTTGTGTGGAGCGAAAAGTGACCCAAAGGTTTCCGTGGCCTGGAAATGGTTTCTTCTTGGGAAGTATGCGACTAATATTCAAGAGATTATTCCCGACTCACAGAAACACGTAATTCGCAGTGATGGAACATTGCAAATTACCAGCATATACAGCAGCGACCTGGGGAAATATATCTGTCATGTTATATCTGAAGGAGGAAATGATACAAGATCAGCTCATCTCGATATGATAGGTAAGTACTAACTAAAAATGGAAACAAACTTATTTGCTCAGAGCATGCAGATCTTTTACAACGGAAGCTAATTGCTGGTGCAGCAGATTCAATAACAAACAGCTTTTTTTGGTTAGGGAAATCCATAAACAAAGTAATAAAAAATATAATGCCTTATGTTGATCAAACTTACCAGCTAGACCCATATAAGTTTATGCATTCCAATCCTTGCACATTTCTATTGTCAATTTTGTACAATTCAACATTTTGGACCAACACTAAGACATGTTACTATCTATCCACCAAAATACAAGCCTTGAAATAGAGTGTCTGTCATTTGCAGAATGAGGTTCCCAGAGGGTGAATTTAGTGATGCTAGCCCGCTATGCGGGGTAGCATCACTAAATTCACCCTCTGGGAACCTCATTCTGCAAATGACAGACTCACTATTTCAAGGCTTGACACTAAGACATGTTACTATCTATCCACCAAAATAACTTTAAATATTATTTCATTTTCTTCCAGAACGACCACATCCTCCAGTAGGGGTAAATGCTACAGTGAGTCCAAGAAATGAGACAAGTGCATTGGTATCATGGACAGCAGGCTATGATGGCAACAGTCCAATTCTCTATTACAAGATTCAGCATAAAGATGTCACAAATGGTTAGTGCTATTTTTAGCTTTTATTTTACTTTGATGACATTAAAAATAAATACCTGTTAAAAATAAATACCTGTTAAAAATAAATACCTGTCTTAAGCAATTCCATACAAACAATATATGGACAAAAATAATTTTTTCCAAGAATTTTAGAAAGTAGTGGATTATACGTTATACGCAAGCCTGAGTTTACTGTGCCTGTCATTGCAGAATGAGGTCCCCCAGAGGGTGAATTTAGTGACTCTTTCCCACACAGCGGGCTAGCATATAAATAAATTCACCCTTTGGGGACCCTATTCTGCTTAGGCCACATCTTCTCTGGAAAGTTTCTTTCTTATCAAATTTCCATAGAAACTTCTTCACATAGAGACTATTTCATTTTTAGTTTAGTTTCTCTATATCCCAATGGGTGTACATCACAATATTCACCATTTGGAAACTTCAATCAGAGTCTATATATGTCTCCCATAACAGATGAATCCATGCAGAATGAGGTCCCCAATTGGTGACTTTGGTGATGCTAGCCCACTATGTGGGATAGCATCACTAAATTCACCCTCTGGGGACCTCATTCTGCAAATGACAGGCACCATATATTCAGGCTTGATGTATAGATAATTTTATGAAATAATTCCAACAATTTGTTCTGCCTGGCTTTTCAATTGTAGATAAATTGTTGATTGAATTTTGAAGTTGTTGTAATACTGGCTAAATTTGCTAATAACAGAAATTGATGTGGTCATCTTTGGGTGATGAGGGAGGTGATTGGGAACACAGTATATAATCTAGACAACCAAAATGAATTTGATCCCATACATCATTTATCATGTCTGGAGCATCAGGAATTCAATTATAATTGTTGAATATTTTGCTACTTGTTTCGTGGAAAATATCTGAATAAAGTATTTTATTATCTTCTCTGTGAATCAGAGCATATCGTGATATGTGACAGCCTATGAACCAATGAGTGTCAACTAGCGGCTGTTAAACAATGGTAAATCCCAACAAACTAAAGCAAACTTTTATTTTTCAGACCTTCTGGTTGTGGTGGAGAGGGACTGGGTAACTTTTAACATAGACATTCCCAGTGATAAGACATCATTCACCATCCCAGGCTTAAAGCCAGCTCGCTGGTACAAATTCAGAGTCAGCGCTATAAATAGAGCTGATGAAGGCGACCCCAGTGTGCCCAGTGACACACTTAAGATGCCAGAACAACGTGAGTCTATAGTTTTCATATTTCTATGAGCTTCTAATAAATCTGCAACCGTTACTGCAACTAAAACATATATCTTACTCATAATAGTTGGACTAAATTGCAAATTAAATTATATTTTTGCTTCTGCTGCTTTTTTAACGAGCCTAGAGGTCTTCAGAACCTATTTTTTATATCTGTTTATACCTCCAACTTTTCTTTCATTACTAGATGGAATCTCCCATTCAGTTCTAAAAGTATACATTGAAATGGTCTATTATTAAATTGGAGGTAATAAAATCAGACGACTAACAGAAAAACGGACAATACAAGACCAGATTATTCATATTCATTGGTGAGAAATGTTCAGATAATAAGTTCAACAAACAACCTATGGTTGTTTGTAGATATTATTATCTGAACATATCCTATGGGAACAACTTGTCAATGAGCATTTAGTACAGAAATGGTTAAATACAATTTATTTTATTTTTTTACAGCTCCAAGCAGCCCACCCAGAGGTTTCTATGGAACACCTTATTCAAACCAGTCCATTTTTCTGCAATGGCAGCCTCCAGCTGAAAATTCATGGAATGGTCACACCGGCAGGGGATACACTATTGAATACCGATTAGCTGGCACTTCACAGGATAACTCCTATCTGATGAATCTGTCTGACTGGGGACGCACAACGTATCTTCTGGAGTCTCTGATAATCCACCAGATGTACATCCTCCAAATAGCAGCCCACAATTCCAAAGGTGTAGGAACTTATAGTTCTGAAACAAGGGCAACAACTGAAGAGGGCCATCCAACAGCTCCACCTAGGGATTTCGACGGATCAGCCATCAATTCAACGGCAATAAGGTTGCAGTGGCGTGTTCCCGATGAAATGTTCCTAAATGGTGACAATCAGGGATACAAAGTTCAAGGTCATAAGTCTGGTGTAGCCATTGAGTTTGTAAAGTTTGTTGCTCACAACCCCATTGCGACTTACCAAGAGACAACGCTTGCAAATCTGGATAAATACACAAACTACTCGGTGACAGTGCTCTGTTATACACGTGGCGGGAATGGACCAAACAATGGGCCTATCACAGTGCAAACAAAAGAAGATGGTAAGATCCTTTCTTATTACACTATAGTTTATAGCTCTTTAGTCAATTTGTGTAGTGCTAAGTTTTTACCAGATCTGGGATGGTTAACCCTTTCAGTGCCAGGGGCCGATCTCATCGGCCCTAATTTACAGTCTGTAAAATCGGCCCTAAAAAAATAAAAACCTTTCTTTTTTTAGATTTAAAAAAAATTATTAAAATTGTAAAAAATAATAACAAATGATGAAAAATTGTTACGCCAATGCATTCTCTTATATATGCGAGGCAACCTATGGTCGACTCACATATATAAGAGAATGCATTGGCACAGGGTATATGGGTTGTTACAAAAATCGACCTGGCACTCAAAGGGTTAAATATTGCCTTCATGGAGTTAATTTTGCAAGGGCTTATAAGCCTTCTTGTTATAACAATATGAACAATTTTGTCAACATGAAAAGACACATTTAAAATGGAAATATATTTTTTCTTGACTCTTTACTTCCTCTCTGGTTGTGATAAGGAAATCAATATTATTTTTTTTAAAACCCCAGCCGTTTCACTATCATTTTTCCTTGCTAAAATGTGATTTTGTGATAAAATGGATCTCAAATTCATATCTACACAAAATTTATTAACCTTGTGCTCTAAATTGGAATCGAGCATCACTCACGTTGCTCGAATCGAATTCAATGCACTCGGCTAATAAATTTCGAATAGAATTGCGACTCATTGGAGATCCTCTATTTATACTCTATCCCAATCTTCCCAACGGACTGTTCCACATCATTTTAAATGTTGCCAGTTATGGTGGGATAAGTTTGAGCAAATATGTAATATAGTACTTCTAAATCTGAGAATTGAAGTATTACAGTAAGGTATATTTTCTATTCTTTTTATTACACAGTTCCTGGTCCTGTGAGTACAATCAACTTCAAGGACATTAAGGATACGTCTGTCACTGTGTTCTGGACCCCTCCTGTCGAAGCCCATGGTATTCTAACAGGTAAATTCATTTTACATACTTCATCATTGAAGCCAAGCCTGCAAATAGTGTCTGTCATTTGCAGAGGGTGAATTTATTGATGCTCTTTAAAAGGAACAAAAAATCACTGAACCCTTTCATGATGGGAGCTGCGCTGGTGCAGCATTAAAGATCCTGTGCCAGTGCATTTCTTGTATATGCGAGTCTCCCATAGGGAGCCTCACATATATTGGAGAATCCGCTGACTTACAAGGTCAATATTTTCTCTTGACATGGTTTTTGCAAAATTTCAGGAAGCCCCAGTTAAATGATCAGGTTTAATACACAAAATGTCTCTTGTTTTGTGAACAAAAGACAGGACTTCCCTTTCTTTTTATGAATAAAGACATCTTGCTCCATTCACATAGGAATAGTTAATCTGAGAAATAAACTGTATTGTTACACTGAGTTTCACAATGAGAATGCTTCTTTATATATTCTCTATATATCTCCCCAATTATAAGATATATGGTACAAATTGTCCCAATGGAAAGGACCCGGACCCTTTCCAAAAATACATCTCTGAATTCTGATTTCAGTGAATGCTCAGGTGCTACTGGGATCAGTGTTCGCGCTGGACCAAAAAATATTCTGGCCAAAAAAGTGGCCAAATGAAATTTTTAGTGGCCAAATAAAAAAAACTGACCAAATATTTCTTGGCCAAATTAAAAAAAATGGCCAAATTAAATCCTCATTTTCTGGGCTCACAATTGGTGATTAAATTATATTTTTTTAAATATATAACTCTCTGACACCATGTTTGCCAAGTAATCAAGTAATGGGCTGTGTTAGTTATCATCCCTATTTTTGCCGAAATTAAAAGAGTTCTGTTGCTTATTATCGTGAGGTGTTGAATACCTACTGTTGTATTACTAACCTTTATGGTGTGAAGCCCATTTGTTGGGATATAGTCAGGGTTCATTCTGTCGGTGGCCTGATGACCATTTTTTTTTAAATGGCCAAATAAAATTTCATTTAGCCAAACATTTTGGCCAAAATATTTCAAGGCTATATTCAACAATCACCTTTCAAATTATCATCAGATCTCCATGAAACCCTAAATTTGTTATTAGGTAATCAGCAGTTACTCACCTGTGTATGAATAACAATTTATCTAAAGTAACGCTTACTTATCAAAACGATAATGATTAAATGATGGAACTGTGTACTTTCTGAATGAAGTGACAAAATGTTACTGCTTTACTATGCATTGCCAACTAGACCTATGTCAGTTTTTGCTGTTCCCATCTGTGCACATTTCCATTGTCCAAATCGTATTTTGGATATTAAATTTGACCACCAAGCTTTCTGAAAAATGTCCGAACATTCAGAAATAGACAAAAAATTGGCCAAAAGAATTTCATGGACTGCGTGAACCATGGATATAGATCCCACAAACTTGAAACATTTATACTTTCTATTTTAATTGACATAATTTTATGCATATTTTCTTTCTTAGGCTACAAGTTGGTACATGTGATGAAGAATGACACAAATGTAGGCGGAACTGAGATACTCGCCGAAAACATTCGAGAATATAAGATCACACAACTCCGTGCAACAACAAAGTATACAATCTTCCTGAATGCCCAGACACAGATGGGTGATGGACCTGTGGTGTCTGCTGATATCCAGTCTGGTGTCGCCCCAGGTATGCAACTCAATTATCCCTCAGTATACTTGGCCCATACAGTAATGCCCTAAATAATCGACTCCTTAACCACAGCAGAATTATTGTTAATTTTTCAGGATTTAGTTGGAAATATGGCTTGTTGCCATTCATCGGAAAGCTCTCAGTGAGAGCTTTCCGATGAATGGCAACAAGTCGATTTTTTTAGGGCATTACTGTAGATGTTATTTATCATCATCATCCTTTCATTGTTATTAGCAACCTCAATCAATTCACTTTCATGTTTCATTCTGGAGTAAACATTGGGTGACTTCGAGAGGAGCTGTAGCCGGCTGTAATTGGAGATACGTCACGTTTCCACCAAATCCTGGATGCGAGCTATCATACTACCGATTATTTCCAAAATGACGGACAATGAATGAAAATAATGTATAATGAATGAACAAAGTGAATGTGTGGTTGATATGTCCTATATCCGGGTTCGATGGTTGTTTTACGAAAACACTTATCTATGTTCATGAAACTATTTTGGAAAGGTAGAATTTCTTCGTTAGTTCGATGATTAAATTAATAGAAATAAATCCTATTTGTATTGGATACTGAAAGCGCCATTTGTTATATATTACGGCTACAGCCGCGATTATCATCATTCAAAATGCCTAGGAAATACACATGCACAGAAGTTTTTCTGATATCAAAGCTGCCACTTATCTCAAAGTCTCCCATTGAAATTAGTATATGCAGTAGAACATTTGAATATTAACCCTTTACCCAACAAAACGGCCAAAACCGGCCAAATAAAGCTTCAACAGCCTAAAATATCTTCGGTCTGTCTCAATAGAACCATACAAATATGGATATCATTGGAACCGGCTCCTTGACCACATTGTGATAGTTACAGTTATGCCCTGTGCCAATGCATTCTCTTATATATGCGAGTCGACCATAGGTCGCCTCGCATATATAAGAGAATGCATTGGCCTAAATTTTTTTTATAATTTTTAATGTGTTAAGCCAATGCATTCTCTTATATATGCGAGGCGACCTATGGTCGACTCGCATATATAAGAGAATGCATTGGCACAGGGCCCTTCTGTTAGGTAAAGGGTTAATGGAAGTCATTTCAATGAATTTCATGCTGTTGCTCTCAGTCATGTTTGTCCCATAGGTGATTCTCATTAAAATGTTTTCTTCTTCAGATAATTATTTACCAAAAATCTTCAACTCTTTGATAACTGAATACTCGCTGATAAGCAGTTACTCGATTCACATTTTCCCAATGATTCATTTACATAAATGTTCACCTTATAAGTTCAACAAACTTCTATTCCCCTCAAAGATATGTTACACACTGAACTATTCTATCCTTTCTATTCTCAAAAGTGGTGGAATCTATGATATACTATGTAAATTTTATTATTTTGGTACGAAATAGCGCAAGTACGTTTTTGATTTGAACATTACTCTTAAACCAGAAGCTAAATATGCCTTGCTGTTAACATTTCAAAATTGCTACTTTCGTTATTATATTGACTTTTTTCTATTTCAGAATTACCAACAGCACCGTTCAATCTGGCCACATCCAATATCGAATCTCAATCTGTGCAACTGCAGTTTGACCCAGGATATGATGGCAGAACATCCATAACTCTGTGGATTGTGGAAGCACAAGAGGGCGACAGTACCACTTGGCAAGAAATCTACTCGGTGTCAAAACCAGGCGTGAGATCATTCGTTGTTAAGAATTTGAGGCCTTATACTAAGTACAAGCTTCGACTGAAAGCAGAGAATGTGGTTGGACGTAGTAATGCCAGTAGGCCGTCATTTGTATTCCAGACTTCTCAGGATATTCCAAGTGCTCCTCCTGGTAACGTTACTGTGAGAGCAGTTACTGTAGATCCAACAGTACTCAGAGTTAGCTGGATGGTGAGTATTAACCCTTTTAACCCTTTACCCAACAGAATGGCCCTGTGCCAATGCATTCTCTTATATATGCAAGTCGACCATAGGTCGCCTCGCATATATAAGAGAATGCATTGGCTTAACACATTAAAAATTATAAAATTGTTAAAGAATGTAAGAAAAAATGGTAAAAAGTGTTAAAAAAAGATTTTTTTAGGCCAATGCATTCTCTTATATATGCGAGGCGACCTATGGTCGACTCGCATATATAAGAGAATGCATTGGCACAGGGCATAACTGTAACTATCACAATGTGGTCAAGGAGCCGGTTCCAATGATATCCATATTTGTATGGTTCTATTGAGACAGACCGAAGATATTTTAGGCTGTTGAAGCTTTATTTGGCCGGTTTTGGCCGGTTTGTTGGGTAAAGGGTTAATGGCAAGCCCATTCAGTTCAGCCTTAACACTTTCTTTACTAAATACTCATTGATGAGTAGTTGTCCCATAGGAATTGTTCAGATAATAAGATCAACAAACTATGCTGTTTGTTGAACTTACTATCGAAACATTGCCAACCAATGAATAGGAATCCTTCTGCACTTGTATTATCCTTTTATCACATAATTAGCCCCTGAATCCAGCCTCTATTTTTTAGTGACGTAAGAGCTTAGTGCACTGATATCGATGTCAATGCAGCAACTTTATCATTATGTTAAGCTGTCTTTACTTCCTCTTTGTTTGTGATAAGGAAATCAATATTAATTTTTTTTAACCCCAGCCATTTCAAGATTGTTTTTCCTTGCTAAAATGTGATTAATGTGATAAAATGGATCTCAAATTCATCGCAATTCTATACCAAATTTATGAACCCCATGCATCCACTAAATTTTATTCGAAACTTGCTAAAGCTCAACTCGAATCCTATTGGCGCACACAGTTAATAAATTTCATATAGAATTGCGACTCATTAGAGATCCTCTATGTATGTCTGTCATCTGTTAATATTTCCTGAATATCCCTCATTTTGTGACGTGATCTCAGAAATTAGTGCCTCGGAATCAGTATATCTTGATTTTTGAAACAGACTTCAAGCCTGATTTTAGTGTGTTTGACATTTGTGGAATGAGGTGATGCTTAGTGACACTATCCTGCACAACTTTAAATTGAGACAATACATTTAGCATCTTCCCAGAAGACAATTCCTGAGCAGAATGAGGTCCCCATAGGTTGAATTTTGTGATGCTAGTAGTGCGCTGTGCAGGATAGTATCACTAAATTCGCCCTCTGGGGACCTCATTCTGCAAATGTCAGACACACTAAATCCAGGCTTGGAAAAACTGTATGATGTTACAGGATTTTGTAATGCCCTTTGCATGGAGTCAGCTTCTAGGTTTTCATGATATTCCAATAACATTTTTCAATAGCAAATGGCCATAATGCCCAATGCCCCCACACATAATGTTATGACGTCATTCAGAAGTGTATAATTTATCCCTTCTGTACTACAGCACCATTGATGAGTTGTTGCCATAGGAACTGTTCAGATAATAAGTTCAACAAACGACTATAGGCCATTTGTTTAACTTATTATCTAAACATTCCCTCAATAAATGGGACTGATTTATCTGTTGTCTGCTTTTATCACCTTAACATCCCTCCAAATGTATAATAGAGCATTCCGATAAAGACTTTTTAACTGAGCGGGCGAATCCATTTATTATACAAAGGGTTAATATATCTTTTCTCTTCCTTCAGCCTCTCTCAATTTCTAACTGGAATGGAGTACCCAGAGGATACAACCTATATTACCGAATACAGCTCAATGGATCAGAATTCCAAATGAAACCACTTCAAAATGGCACCAATTTTGACAGTTTTATACTGACCAATCTCGAGGAATGGATGGATTATGAAGTGAAGATGACTGCTTATAATGATGTGGGCAGCAGTGGTTACAGCCCTGTAGCTGTGGAAAGGACTCGCGAATCTGGTATGGCATTTCATTTGTGGAACAACAAATTCACTGTCGAAAGAAAAGAAAATCATTAAATTATATCAACATTAATTGTATGACAAATATTTTAAGCATGTCTATAAATAGGGTATATTGTCGACTAACAGAAACATTTGTTTGCTTAATTAATGTTTTCAAGAGAAATAATTTTTCAGATGAACATGCTTACATCAGTCAGTGAACTACAACTAGAATTTGCTCCTTACAAAATATATTGAAGGTAAAACACATACTTAATTTCAACTCATAAATTTTCTACTCCAGAAATCCAACAATACTTTTTTTTAATGCTTCATTGAAAATCTTTTTTCAGTTCCAAGTGCAGGACCGACATCTGTTCAGGTCACTCCAATTTCTTCGACCAGCATTAATGTCACATGGGATGAAGTTCCATTTATGGATATGAATGGTCTGATATTAGGATACAAGGTATGGTGCATGTCCTACTGAATATGTCTGTATGCAAAATATGAGATCAACTTCATGTGTATACTTTTAGATACACACTTGAACTTTTTAAATTTTAGCTTTCTCACTACCAGACTCCTTACAACAGTCACTGTGTTAAAATTTTAGTGCATTAATGGCCTTCCAGAAATGGTTAACACCCCTTCACCCCTCGACTTTGTCTCGGGCATATATAAGCTATTGGCTGTTAAGTCATTTATGTCAGGCTGTAAAACACCACAACGACCTCTAAAATCATGATATTGTTATATTGGCACAGCTTGCTTTGCATTATACATGTCTTATTTCAGATTATGTACCAATCTCAAGAACAGTCAATAGGACCGGAATACCAAACAGTTAATGGAAATGATGTGAGAGTGGGCACTGTGAAAAACTTGCGAAAATATATTCGCTATGAAGTTCAAATGCTTGCATTTACAAGGATGGGAGATGGTAGTCTTAGTGGTGAGGTCTCAGCTAGAACATTCCAAGATGGTTAGTATATCTGATAAATAGTTATATAGAGACCATATATCCTATATGCAAGATGTGTCTGTATGGTGTTATTTTCAATATTGTTTGTCTTTGAAATAGTAAACAACTTGAGAACATTTAACTTAATTTTGAGAACAATTAGTCATTCAAGTTATCAGTTGTACTGTGTATGCTCATCATCGTCATCATTGTTTTCTCTGCCATAATCGCCTTCGTCATGAGCCACTGTATGCTATTATTTAAGTCTACTTAAATCAAATTTTGTGATAATTATATATATGGAAAGATGTATTATAGTGTTTCTGTTTTCACTTTGGAGTAATTGGTGAATGTTTCTTTGTTTGGTTACTTTGATATAATTTTGACAAGTGCTTATCACGTATGTTGCTCAATGCTTCGCACAATAAAGTGAAATGATATGGAGATTTATAATAAATCTTCAACTCAACAAGTTTGAAGGCTTTGAACATACAGGAAAGAGTGACATCATCATTGGCCATGGTATTAAAGAATTAATGAATGTTATAACCATTTGTTTTCAGTTCCTGGTCCACCAATAATAATTTACTTTCCCGAGGTGACATACACAATGGCGAAGGTCGTTTGGGATCCACCACAGGAACCTAACGGGGAAATAACTGGTTATAAGGTCTCGTACAGCAGCAAGACAGACCAGAACGACACACTGGCCTCTGATAGCACCTTAGGAGAATCTGTTAGAGAGTTCATGGTCACCAATCTCACGCGGGAGATGGAGTATATATTCAGTGTAACAGCTCGGACCAGTGTTGGGTGGGGCGAGACTGCTAGAGTTGCTGTCCTTACCATGAATAACAGGAGTAAGTAAAAATTACCCATGTATTATCAGTCAAAATGAATAACAGCAGAATTATGTTTGCAAAAAATAAGTGAGTCTGTATCTTTCTAATTTAACTCCCCCAACTGAAAATTGAACGATTATATGTCAATCAAAAACATAAGAACAAGAGCTAAGATAGTGCTAACAGATTGTCTCTATATTTATTTATTAATTACTAATAATCTTTCAACCACTTCTATACTAAATACTCATTGACGAGTAGTTCCCCTAGGAAAGGCTCATATAATAAGTTCAACAAACGACCATACAACATTTGTTGGAATTTATTATCTGAACTTTTCCCACCTATGAATATGAATCATTCTGCTCTTGTATTATCTGTTTTTCTATCTGTCTTCTGTTTTTATTACCTAAGCACCCCTCTTATTGAATAATATACCGTTCCAATGTACACTTTTATGATTGAGTGGGAAAATCTATTTAGTATAGAAAGGGTTAATAGTCCTTTTGGTTCCTTTGACATCAAAACATCTTGAACATCGATGACTGGAACAACAAAAATGTATTGTGTACACACTTTCACTTGTTTGTATGATGAGTTTGCACAGATATTTTACTTTAATCCTTTCTATACTAACTACTCATTGATGAGTAGCTCCCTTAGGAAATACAGATAATAAGTTCAACAAGGTCGTTTGTTGAAGTTATTATCGTAACATTTCTCACCAAAGAATATTAATTATTCTGCACATATATTATCTTTTCATTTCGCTGACATCTGCTCATATATCCTTTACATCCCTTCAAATGAGTAATAGATCAATCCAATGTATACTTTTATAACTGAATGGGGAATCCATTTAGTGGAGAAAGTGTTACAAAATTGAAAAGTTTATCAGGTCATCTATTCTATATGCCTTGCTGTTGGTCATTTGGTGCAAAAAGAGCAAATTCCCATTGGAAGCCTCATATATATAAGAGAATACATTGGCCTAACGATATATACCTTGACCTTGTTAGCCAGAGCATTCTCTTATATTTGCGAGACTCTCTTTGGGAGACTCGCATATATAACAGAATGCACTGGAACAGGATCTTTAATGCTGCATCAGAGCAGTTCCCATCATGAAAGGTTAAAATTATGTTTTTATTTGTTATTTATAGCTACAAGAACATTTATTTCTTCTGCTTCATGAACTCAACCGATATTTTATCTCATTTTCTACAGGTCCACCAGATAGTCCGAAGAAACCAACAATAGGCCATACTCATGTTGAAGCTAGATCTGTCTCTATCAGTTGGAGAGATGGCTTCAATGGTTACGGTCCCATAAGGAACTATACTATTCAATTCATGGAGAAGAACAGTGTCTGGGAAACCGTTCCAGGAATCATAAAACCAAATACTGAGGCCTATACCATTACAGGGTGAGTTCACATAAACAAGCCTTGAAATAGTGTGTTTGTCATTTGCAGAATGAGGTCCCCAGAGGGTGAATTTAATCGAAATTCACCCTCTGGGGACCTCATTCTGCTTAGGCATCATCTTCTGAGAAGTATCTACAGTCTCAAATAACATTGTTTTTAGTTACTTTTTCCCTTATGTTCAATTTATATGTCCTCTAAATTGCAGAAGAAAAAATGCATTATCAAGGTGACTATTTAGTGGACATCACCATGCAACTTCAATATGATCCTAGAGAGTATAATTTTTAGTTAAAAGTCAAGGTGACTAATTGGTGAACATCACCATGCAACTTCAACACAGGAACTTCAATATGATCCTAGTTATCCGATAGCAGTTGAGGCCTTAAGGAGAATGAGGTCCCCAGAGGGAGAATTTTGTGGGATAGCGCCATTAAATTTACCCTATGGGACCTCATTCAATGACAGACACACTAACTCAAGGCTTGCACATAAAAATATGCAGGCATGGTTCCATCATATTATTTCAGTACTGTAGCTGATGCTATTTCCTCTCTACAATATAATACTGATAAGGCTGCATTTTTGGGGGGATTACAGCAGTTACAGCTAATGTTTTTTTTAAACTGCATGAGGACGGAATATGAAATAACATTTTTGAATTTTGTATTATCTGATTTTATCAAATACTCTGGTTCGATGGTAATAATATCCTAAATTGGATAGAGTATATAATTTTTAGATAAAAATTGTGAATTGAGTCCCATGTAGATGATAAAAACATGCATTTAAATATTGCCGGAGTATATTCTAGCACTTGAGTTGTTCAGAATGGCTCCTTCTGATTGATTTTCTTGAAAATTTCTGTGTTTCAAGGTATTTTGTGTATAAACTGTTTTGGAGGTTATCGATTCTGATGAATTTAACTTTGTCTTTCATTCAGACTCCGTCCATTCACATTCTACCAGTTTCGTGTTGCGGCCACAAATGACATTGGAACCAGTCCATTTAGTGAGGCATCCGAGGAAGTAAAAACTCAACAAGATAGTGAGTATACACAATAACATGTCTAAAGACTAATACAGATAATAAACACAGGAAGATAGTGAGTATATACACAATAAAATGTCTAAAGACTAATACAGATAATAAACACAGGAATATAGTGAGTATACACAATAAAATGATAAGACAAATACAGATAATAAACACAGGAATATAGTGAGTAAACACAGTGACATTAGAAAATAAACAATTTGAACTGAGGTGATGAGGTCGTGGATACCATCATCACATTCGGGTCTAGACGAGGATATTGTGGGTTCAAAGTTGAACTTCAAACCCTGACATGACCGAAAATCAGGTCTGATTTCGGGTGAAAAAAAGGATGTTTTTTTTTTCATTAATATATATTTTTATATTTATACATACTGGTAATGCACTCTTTATTCTGCAATGCTTAAATTGTAATTGCTTCTAAACTTTTACCTTATTGAGCATGACAGTGTGAGTGCTTTCTCCGAATGCAGTTTTGATTTATAACTATCATGTTTGCATGATATTTGATTGATTTTTGGAAATATTCTGATTTTGGTTTCCCATTTTTATCATAGAACCTGAAGGGACCCCAGAGAACCTACATATTGTACCAGTGACAACCTCATCCATCAAAGTTACATGGAATGTAAGTATTATTGTTGTTGTGTTATGTTATCAGTGCATGAAGGAAGACTCTCTTATATTTGAGATCCAAACTGATATAGCGTGGATCATGTGTTTCTATGTTGATAAATTAATATGTCCTGAGTGAACAATTGTGACAGCAGTTAACCCTTTCTATACTAAATGAATTCTCCCACTCAGTTATAAAAGTATACGCACAAAGGAATAGCTTATTTTCCATTTGGAGGGGTGTTCGGGTAATAAAATCAGATGACAGACAAAAAACTAATAATACATGAGCAGAATGATTTCATATGCATTGGTGGGAAATGTTCAGACAATAAGTCCAACAAACGACTTATTATCTGAACATTTCCAAATTCATATATGTGATTTATTACATTCCTATGTGTGATTTTCCTTGATTTCTCAATTGATTATAAAAGATAATTTCACTAGAGAATTATGTAACTTTAACTAGCACATTATGTGTTTTTACGTGCTCTCGAAATGGGTATAATGGTGGTATTATTCGTATTTCTGGTAAATCAGATGATTATAGTGGAATATAATAAACAGAATAATCACTTGATTGAACTGGTGACATGACATAATTCATTTTAGGTAGGGACTATTTTGTAAAATACTTGAACACAGTCTGCTCTCGTGTTTGTACAAAGTCCCTGCCTCTCATGAATAAGTTCACATCACCAGTTCAATCAAGTGATTACTCTATGTAATTTATCAGTTTTCTCAGGAATGCATAATGTCAACTAATTGTCTCTTTTCCATTATTTCTAAATATGATTGTTGTTAGACATGCATTTTTATTCAACTTTAATTGTGTATGAGTGTGATATTAACACATTTCTGTTTATAATTCATTTTATCAGCATGAATATTCATTAATTAATCCTTTCTATACTAAATTGATTCTCCCACTCATTAAAAATGTACATTGGAATGATCTATTATTCATTTTGAGGGATGTTAAGGAGAAAAAGCAAACGACAGATAAAAGTGTAGAAGGAGCCCTATTTATTGAGGGAAATGTTTAGATAATAAATATGGTGGTTTGTTGAACTTATTATCTGAACATTTTCTATGGGAACTACTTGTCAATGATGCTGTAGTATAGAAAGGGTTAATGATCAAATATGATCACTAAATGATAACATTAGTTATAATATTAGATATAATATTGCCTTGTGCTGTTCTGTAATTTAAGTGATGGTTAATTAAATTGTTCGCTTTCTCTATAAAGACGATCTCAATGCATGTTAAATTATTTCATATTTTACATGTATTCTCTATCTCATTTTGCCTATTTCTGCATAATGTTGAAATACGTCAAAATGTGCACAAATTTCTTTTCCCTGCCATTTTAAAAAATTGAGCGCATAAAAGACATATTTCCTTTAACTAACTAATATGGGTCTTCTTTGCGCTACTAAATACTATGACATGCTAGCCTCCACCACCACAACAGTGAAACAATGGTTTTATATTTCAAATCAAGTTGCATACAAAGTATTGCATAATTGCCCAATATATGATTGTGGAAATTATTACCGGCTTGTAAAAAAATAAATATTTTCTGTTCCCTGCAGTTTTGTGTCAACTTTTTATACAGTTATGATGGCTTTTCCCAATAATATTAAAAAAAAAATATATAACTATCAATTTAAGTTATGGCTTTCAATTCTTTGCACTAATAAACATTATGATCTTCTGGAACATGCTAGCCTCCACCACAACAACAGTGGAACAGTGCTTTTATATCCTACGAAGTGGTGTACAAAGTAACAAACACCGATACACCTTGGATATTTGACCCTCCTGGTGCGACAGAAGCACGGGCAGTTATGATTCACGGAGTCATGCTGGACAACACATATGAATTCCAAGTCAGAGCATTGAATATAAAAGGAACAGGGCCTTGGAGTCTGACTGCAATACTTAATTTCGAGATGGGTACTGTTTCTTGTTCAAGGCTTGAAATAATGTGTCTGTCATCTGCAGAATGAGGTCCTCAGAGGGTGAATTTAGTGACGCTATCCCACACCAAATTTACACTCAGGGAACTTCATTCTGCTTAGGCCTCAACTGTTATGGGTGATCTAGTATCAGATTGATGTTTCCCCAGTTGAAGTTGATGTTCACCCACTAGTTACCTCGATTATGCATCTTATCTTCTGCAAATTAGGGGATATAGAAACTGAACAGAAGGGAAAAAGTAACTAGAATCAATGTTAATTTGAGACTATAGATTCTACCAAAATGAGGCCTGAGCAGAATGAGTTCCCCAAAGGGTGAATTTAGTGATGCTAGTCCACTGTGCGGGGTAATAGTCACTATATTCATCCTCTGGGGACCTCATTCTGCAAATGACAGACACACTATTTCAAACATTGCTTGTTAGACTCATTGGATGTTGTCTTTGAGCCAATATCTGTGATATCTCTGTTATTTTTATTTGTTGTTCAGTTCATGAGTCAACAAAGAGAATTACAGCTCTTGTTCTCCAATTAGTATTATGTTAAGTTTGAAAATATTCAGTAAGATTATTGCAATGTTTTGTTTTCTTGTTTTGCTTGTGTTGTAATCTGTGTTGATTATTTTGCATGATTTTTCTGTTTTGTCAGCATCCCTCAATGTCATCATGGAATGGACTCCTTACACAATATATTGTACAATACCGTCAAGCACAGATGTCTAGCTTCAATGAAGAAGTGATTGCGTACCCTCAGACGACAATAACCCTGAGTAATTTGACTAAGTTTGTTAATTACGAGGTTCAGGTTATTGCTGTTAATGAGAAGGGTCGTGGTCCTCATAGCACACCCGCTACAATATATGTCGGTGAAGCAGGTAAGATCTCCAATGACTGCTTTAACAATTAACTCTTCCATGACTGGAGTTTCCTGAAATTTTGTGTAAACCCTGTGCCAATGCCTTCTCATATATTTGCGAGTCTCCTATAGGGAGGCTCACGTATATAAGAGAATAAATTGGCCTAACAATATTTACCTTGTCTTTAATTGTAAGCCAGTGTATTCTCTTACATATGCGAGGCTTCCTATGGGAGACTCACATATATAAGAGATTGCACTGGCACAGGATCTTTAATGCTGCACCAGCGCAGCTCCCGTCATGCGAGGGTTAAGTGTCAGGCATCAAGATAAACATGTTGAAAAATAGTTTATTACTAAATGCACATAATTTTTATACCAGCGCAGCTCCTGTCTTGAAAGGGTTGACTAATGGATTCTCCCATTAACTTATAAAAGGGTACAATATTAATGGTGCATTAGTCATTCGGAGGGATGTTCAGATCACAAAAGCAGACAACAGGCAGACAAACATTGTGCTGGTTAAAATCTTTATTTAGTTTTAAATGTAGTCTTACACACATGCGTGCTGCTTCTTGTGCAAAAGATGTATTTCAACTAACCAATGTCAAGTAACTTGTGTTCAACCTCAAACGTTTATGACTACAAGTAAGGATGGATATCTGTTACACATTTACATTTTGTTTACTTATATTTAGACACATAACAAACACCTACCTGTTAATTAATAGTTGTCAATATTAAAGTTGAATTATATATATTTATGTGCCAAATTTGTGTAATGAATATATATACAGGTCTTTTCATAAGAGATGTACGAGTGCCTGCATACCATATTCTTGCCTATTTTTTATTGTGAGAGCTGTCTTCCCCTCCTCTTGGTTGGACGAAATCCATGGTAAACCATTGATCATTTATATTTGTTATCTTGTAAGTTTGATATATGCATGTACCAGTTTATTTTGGAAAAGAAATTTGTTTATGAACTCTACCCCAGATTAGGCTCTTGCGAATTTTTAGTTTCCGATCGATGGGAATACACACCAATATTGGGAATTGAATCGAATATCGAATCGAACATTTATCAAAGATCGGACAAGGCAAGAAAGTCCATAACTAAGGGTAATTTTCATTCAGGAAGGATTGTCTTCATCTCGCTGGCAACAGCGCAAAAATAAACGCATGATTCCATCGGAAACAGTAACCTTGATAAAGTATACCCTCATAGCCAAATGATGCTTGGTTGCTACATGCAGGGGAACAAATATAAGCTTTCATATATATATTGTACACACTAAGTGCTAACATAGTAATATAGGTGTACATGTATTAAAAAACTTATTCTACGTCACGGTACCCCCAATCAACTTTATTTTTAAATCAACTTGTTTGAAAATTAAGTAATGCCGTTTTGTGCAGTTTATCAAGCAAATAGATATTGTCTGCGCAACACACTAACTCCTTCATCAGACAGTTATAAATCAGTGCTAGCATCAACCATGAATGGAGCATGTGGTTGTGAGTTGGTCCTTGCCCGTCTGAATAAATTGTTCAATATTCCAGTTCGCTGAAACCTAATGTTAACCGCCCGGTTGGCACCTAGAATTGTTCCATCTTCTACTTTTCACAGAACCTGCTATAGGTTTCCATTGGTATCAACAAAGTTTATGCGAGACAGTAATGGAGAATGATACAATAAGACCTAGTGTTTACCTATGTGATATTCATATGATTTCAACTCAGATGATGTCAAATATAATTTATGCATATTATCATAAGTTTGACAGCCATTTGTCCCATCATTTATATTACCAGCACCATAGTTTGAGGCTTATTACCCACACTCGTACAACTCTGTCATGATGAGGCCTGAATATATGTTGTCTCCCATATCAATGTGAAATGAAATACTGTGAAGGTCTATATATATCCTATTCCACAGCACTGTAGGTGAATTAGTACTGTATTTGCTATTGTTTCTCTTCCATGTTATTTCTTGAGCAACTTGAAGTACCTAATGGACAAAACCACTTTTATATCTGATTTTGTTGGATTCATCAACTGGGCTTTAAAAAAAAGCAATGTATAGACCCCTATTTAAAATGTTTGGCCTTTTACTAAATTTGTTTGCAATGATGTTGACTCCTGACAATTTGTAGCTGACAATTTCATTGTTTTGATGTATTCAGAGTTGCATTCTGAATTGTACAATTTTGATCTTACTTTGCATTTAGATTCATGTGACAAAATTCTACCTAAAAGAGACCATCTTGATATGGAATCTTCTACCTATTAAATTTATATATTTTTGATGATTTTTGGAGGGACATTTGTAACGGTATAAGGATAAAGTTCATATGTCATCTGCCAATTTTTTGTTGTAGAAGTCAATATTGACATACATTTCAATTTTATATGAAAATATATTATTATATTACTTTGATTACATAAAAAATAAACATAATGCAAAAGTATGTTATTTCTGATTCTGATAATCACAATTAATCCACATGTTTTGTTGCCAGTACTTGATATTCATCTATGAATATTAATTTCAGCTCCCTCTGCACCACCAATGGATATTCGTGCGTCAGCAGAGTCATCACAAATCATTCACGTCCAATGGGAACCTCCTCCAGTTGCGAATCAAAATGGAGAACTTTCCGGTTACAAGGTGAGTTGCAATGGGTCTCCTCGTTACTTTCCGCCAAATATTGACTCGGAAACACACATTGTCAATGGTATTGGAGAATGCCCTTGCCCTTCTGAATATTCATATATTACGGAGCTCTCATCTTCGTTTGTGTGATGGCAGTACAATAGTAAGTATGTTCGCCTATATTCATATTTGGAGAGTTGGCAGTTTTCTTAACATTTTCTGATATTTTGTCATGTTGAGTTAGGCATGCATATTTCAATTGGATCTGAAATAGGTGGAATTTCTCTACCTGACGTCTAATTGTGACTCAAAATTAATGTCAATATCAGTAATGTCATTGATTTTGTTAACAATGTCCTGTTTATATGATTTTGCTCTAATCGAAGCATTATTGTTGTAACTTTTTCGCAAATGAAACACGACGGAATTAACAACAATTTTTTACTTTCCTTCTTTATCATTCTATTGACTGGTCACCATAAAATTATAAATGCCTCCCCAAGTTGAGTTACAGTGTCATTGACACTTTCATTTTCAATGTTTTCTATTATAAATATGGATTTGAACAACAAAAATGAATTGTTGTTTGTTTCTGGAGTATGTTTTCCACATTTTGAGAAGAAATTAAATAAATAGCCTCCCTCCCTCCCTCATCTCAAAATTGAGATTTAATTGCATGAGAACACAGATAGTTAATGACCCAATTGGAAAGCTAATTTTTTAGTGGTTAATTTTGAGAGATTTGTTAATATTTTCTTTCCTTTAAAGGTGACATATTGGCTCTCAGGATTAAACACCAGCACCCAGTTGCTGGTCAGAGAGAAAGAAGTTCTTCTTCAAAATCTCAAGATCTTCTCAAGATATGCAATCGTAGTCCAGGCATATAACTTGGCTGGTGAGGGCCCAAAGAGCGATGCTGTATACACAAGAACCATGGAAGGAAGTAAGTGCTATAGTTATATGGGGATTTTTTAAAACAAATTGCTTCAAATGAAAAGCATTTTGTAATCTATCTAGTTCAAAACGGTAGGCTTACCTTTTGTTTAACCACAAATTCCACTTCAAATAGATTTCACCCCCCCCCCCCAGATTAATAATGCAGCATTTCAAATGATTATTATTTTGGCCCAATAAATATATTGTTTAACTGAAAGTAGTTGATCCTACTCTCATTGGTGTAGCCATTGGCCATCTAACCACAATTGTATCCCATGCACTTCTGGACACCATTTGGACATTATTTAGGAGAATATTTGAGTGGTTAACTAACAAACATCTAAACATGATATTCAAAGTAAGGTTTCTTGTGTTGTAAATCTGTTTGGGTATTGTGGAATCCGAATCTTGCTTTAAAATTTCGATTTTTTTACTTTTCCAGGACCAGGCATGCCGGAATCACTGACCTTCTCTAACATTTCCCTGACTTCACTGACTGTCGGCTGGACACCTCCAACAGATAAAAATGGGCTGATATCAGGATATGAGCTCTCCTACAACTTACTGCTCTGCTCATCAGGTTAGTTAAATTCATGTTAAGCACCATAATTTTAGACAAAACTGTAGATTTTAGAACACAGTTAGCTTATATAAGGCCAGGCAAAGTCAATTTCCTGTTTCTCAGGCCAAAAGAATTTGAAAATCATGCGCACATGCATATTTATATTTTATTATTTATTTTTGGGGGACACACCAACGGAGAATTCCACTTCCACATTGGCTAGCTCCAGATCTAATTTCTAATTGTTGATTATTTCCTGAACAGATGTCCGTGAAAAGTTAGTTATTTCCTTAAAAAATCTCCCAATCAAGTATGGCCATGGCATTTTAACTGAGATTACAATCGAAATGTTTGAAAATAGTTCCAATTAGTAATGAATCAGATATCTGAACTGGGAAATGGGTCTATTCCACACATGTTTGCATAAATGATATTCAGCACTAATAGGCACTCTGGTTGTTAATCATTCCTGTCGGGCCGTTAATAAACCATAACGCCCTCCAAAATCATGTTATAGGTTAAATTGAGATGTTGATGTGATATATCATGGAATTTGAGAGACTTGCCTATATAAGTGAATGCACTGGCACATGATCTTTAATACTGCACCAACGCAGCTCCCGTCATGAATGAGCTAAGATCCTTATCACAACAATCTTTGTTCACAATTCACTTAACACAATATGATTCTAACAATTCATTGACAGGAAAAATAGTGAATTTGGATTTAGAATTAAATATGATTCAAAGGAAAACTATAAATTTTGAGTATGACTATCAGCATGAGCTATCGGCTATATTTGGGATAAGTACCATTTTATCTGATACTTTATTTCTTAAAATTAGTGAGATGTACACAGACGTCAGCCCATTTACCTAGAATCTGTGGTAAGAAATAAGTTTGCATGTATCACTCCAAGATAGGCTCACTGACCGCATTTGTGTGCTCTAACTCACATACCTTATAACCAACACACCCATACCACACAAAAAAATGTTCTCTCTTTCATTTTTAATATACAGTCATACATCTACATGTATATAACATTTGTGATTGATCATCATTGCCCTGTTTCTACAGAAATGGCTGTCAACAGTTTTCCTTCATATTTAGTTATTTCTTGTTTTCTATTTGATTTGGGTATATACACATGATTCGTTAGTTTCATTATATCTTAAAGGGGCACAAGGCACTCGCAGTGGCCCTGTGAGTAAATATGCAAAAAATATATAAGTATGATAACATCACTTCTGAGAAGAACGTGGAGAAATAGATAAACTTTGTTCTTATATTCATTATTGATACCGCTATTCTCAAAGTAATTGACCAGAAAAACGGGGTGATACCCCAGTCATGACCGCGGTGATACCGGTAATAAACGGTAGCGGTATCGCGACGGTCACGGCAGTGGAGTTACGGTATCGGGCGGTAAGGATACCGCGGTCTGATAGCGGGCACCGCGTTAAATGTTTTGAATACCGCGGTGATTTTCATGGAACTCTTTGAAGGGATGCATTTAGTGAAATCGTGGCGTATCCTTGATAACCTCCACTTGCGACGTAATCGCAGTCGTGTGTACGTAAAAATCGTAGCTGGAAATGACGTAGGGTAGTCAATCACATGCTTTATTCGCGGTTTATTTCTGAAAATCGGAGCGGGGGATACGGAATAAATCCAAAATGATTTGAACTATGTGGAATAGCAAGAGAAATATGATGATATTGGAAAATCATCTATAAAAAAATAAATATATCGTCCCATGTGTTTATAAATGCGAGTTTATATTTTCTTTGATACAAGTGCAATGTTCCGTGTTTTTGACGCATGATTCACGGCATTGCTATAATATCTATTAATTAAATGACGACTCCTGCTGGCTGGGTTGTCACACCGAAAGTTAAAACAATGCGTCTATAAGCCTTAATTAAGGATCTCATTAAATTCCACAGATAAAAGGAGAATCACTGTGTGTGATTTCCACGACTTCGTGTCAATGCCAATCGCTGCCTTAGAATGTCCATCTTACTTTATCGAATAAAAAAAAATTAAAAATGTTCCGTCATATAAACACATTTATAGTTTGTGCGTGGTGAAATTATTTCAAGGGCAGGTATGTGTTGGAAGACACCTCAGTGCCCGGACAGGCGATGGGTGGAGTTTATAATTTGACAGCCGATGTCGGTAACTTCAAAGTACCGGTGGCGTAAAGTTCACGGCGTGATACTTTGTGTTGCACTCAGAGCTGAAGATTACCATGACGATCTGTCGCATTCAGAACAAGCCCACGTGACATTTTTGTGACGTGTTTAGTGTTTGGGGAAGTTCCCTTGATGACGTCATCGTGGGTCATATTGTCAAATTGTGTTCAACCACGTGATTATGTTTTTGTTTGCTTCTTATAAATGTCAAATTGTAAGCGTCCACATTTGTCAAATTTCCATGTTGACTTTACAGCAATAAACAATCTATCTATATACATGTAGCAGATGCATACGGACTGTTCCCATCCCGCATGTCTTTATAAGAGGATGCGCATGTGTCGTCATAATCATCAGGATTATCTCACTTATAAATAACCATACACGACACCCCCGCGTGCCTGTAAAAGTAGACGAATCTGGTTCCAATTAAGCCGTGTTTCCATGACGTTCGCGCATGATACCGTCAGGGTTATCTCATTATTAGGGATCGCACAATCTGCTCACAAGAATAGTAATTCTTTTCTGCTGGGCTCGATATTGGCACCATATATTTCTGTTTTAATAATGTCAATAAAACCACACAAAATAAATCCAATTGCATTGGAGATTGATAAAAGTTAGGAATATCGGTAAGAATTGTTGTTTCCCCACCCGCACTATTATTTGGGTCACTCAGATAATTCTTACCTACCTGTACCCTGCATCGCAACTAAAACTGATATGCATTCTCATGTAGGTTTATCATCGACCTATGTCTATATGCATGTATACGTTGATGGGTCAACATGTGTACATATTACATACATGATGTTTCAAATATAAAATAAAAATAAATCGAGGGTAACAACTAAATTAGGTCGGATATATCGGATTTTCTAAGGAAGACGTTACCGTCTATCAATATCTATTGGTTATACAGAGACGAGAAAACAAAATTCCACTCAAGAGATAGTTTTTGATGACTCAGACACATAAAGAAATCACTATTGGCAAAAAAAACATCATCGTCAATAGTAAGTAAATAAAATAACCACAATAAATGAAGATTTCTTCAGTGTCCTTTGTTTTTTTCCGAGCAAATTGTCCGTTAAAATCATCGCGAACCGTGACTGCATGCATCGTGGTGTCACCGCGGTATGCACGGTGTTGAAGCGTTAATAAGCGGTATCAGTACCGCGTTATTGGGGATACCGCGTTACCATACCGCGCTATTAACGGGGTGACACCGCGTTATAGATGGTCAATTACTTTAAGTATAGCGGTAGTTCTGCAATAAATTTTTTTTTGCATGTTGGAACCATTATAATTGTTTTGTAATAAAAACAGGTATAGTGGTTTGTCAACAAAAATTGCTACCTTTAACTCTTCATAAATGGAGGAAATTAAAGCATATATACAAATGTCGCTTTTTATGCAGTAAGTTCAAATATTTCAGTCTAAATTGGTCTAAATGTGATTTTCAGAATATTTTTAAATGCTTTTACCTATTGAAATGTTTACCTTCAAATTTTGATTAAACTGGTATCTAATTGGACTTTGATTGGTAATGCCACTGTAACAGTAATATTTACATACAATGGTTTCAACATGCAATATCTCGTTAACTGGAGAGTTATTAATAATGAAAACAAGAACAAAATTTATATATTTTTACATACACTTGTTTATGATAGTTGTTTTACAGACTTTTATAAAATTTATCTTATTTTGCATGAACATAATGCTTTGAGTCCCTTTAATGTATAATCAGTTAACTGATCCAGTACCGGTCCATCAATTCGAAGTTATTTCATATATGGGCAGTTCCTTGACTCTTCGCATATTAATTGTGTTGATTGTAGAAACATGTGAAGCATTAGCTGGGGATTAGTTAATCTATATTTAATTGCTTCAGAAGTAAAAACAAACATCGGAAGTTATTCTTTATTTATATATTAATTGCAGGTGCTCCACATGGTATCTATTACATTCATTATTTTGAGGACAGTTTTAGAAATATATTGAGGGTTTGCGCTGAACTGAACTTTGCCAAAAAAATTATAGTCTTAGGATAGTTTTTTTTTTTACCAAATTCTTCTAGAAGCAGCCAGATTATTGCTGGCCAAACATGAAGTTTTTGTGAATGGGAACTTTTAACACTTCACTAATGGATAATTTGAACAACAGAATTTTCAACTGGCTCACAAAATTTCTCTTTGATCTTACAATACAGATTTAAACACCTAACCAGAATCACTACATGCCGAAACAGGATTATTCAGACCATAAAGTTTAATATGGGTGATATTTTGGTGACAGAGCATCTGAATTAAGTGCATTAGAAGACAATAAATCTCTTCGCGGACGATTCACATAAACTATTATCTCTCCGGTGGCCTTTTGACTCAACATACATGCCAATAATCTGATAGTGTATCAAGGGTTGCATAAACATATAATATGAAAACTGGATTAGCTTCAGAAACATCATGTAGAATACCTCTAATACACTATCCATAGTATGATCCAGTTAACAGAAGGTTGATGGAAGAGTCAATCTTTTGTTAACTTACATGATAAAAAACTGCAAGTGATGTCACCTTCAGAATATTTTTGGCCAAATAGAGATCAACTTGAACCCATCCATGACTGGAGCTTCCTGAAATTTTGCGAAAAACCTGTGCCAATGCATTCTCTTATATATGCGAGTCTCCCATAGGAGCCTCGCATATATGAGAGAATACATTGGCCTAACAATATTTACCTTGACCTTGTGAGCCAGTATATTTTCTTATATATGCCAGGCTCCCTATGGGAGACTCACATATATAAGAGAGTGCACTGGCACAGGATCTTTAATGCTGCACCAGCTCAGCTCCAGTCATGAAAGGGTTAACAAATTAGAATTATCTAAACAGCAGCGCGAACCCTGCATCATTACATACCAACCACCTGCTTTATTTACTGGCTAATTAATGCTTATTATATAAACAGATCAGATGAACATGCATACTATATTTATCCAAACTGAAGCATGTCTCACCCCCCCCCCCCATATCAACACATACATTAAAGTTTCCTTCATAACCAACCCCCAAATATTCTCTTGGTTCTGTGCTCTCAGTTTTCTCAAATATCCACCTCTATTTGTAATATATTCCATGCATTTCCAGTCATTTGAAGTATTATTATTCAACAGTTATATCCCTCGATTATCAGTCTTCAATATAAAATATTAACTTTCTGTGATTTCGAAGACCTTGATAATCAGAGCTGTGAGGAAATAGTGGGTTAGAGTTCAACATGATAATACTTGTAACAGGCATCCAACAAGCATACTTCAATTGTTTGGTTCAAGTAAGGCTTTCCTTTATGGTTGTACAGAATTTATCAATTTATTCACATTTTCCACAAGAAAAGTGGGATAAAGTGCCATTAATGGCTGAGGATGTGTCATGAGAGGCATGACATATACTGGCACTATCTTGACAGATGTTAATGCCTGTTAACCCTTCCATGATTGGACCTGAAATTTTGTGAAAATCATGTGCCAATGCATTCTGTTATATATGCGAGTATCCCATACGGAGCCTCGCATATATAAGAGAGTACATGGGCCTATCACTATTTACCATGACCTTGTAAGCCAGACTCGCATATATAATAGAATGCACTGGTACAGGATAATTAATGCTGCACCAGCGCAGCTCCCATCATGAAAGGGTTAATGATAAAAGAAAGTTTATCTAAGCAATTCTCATTTAACATGTAGATATCCTCACTGTGGCTTGGGAATGCTTTATACATCGATGTGTCTGAACGTATTTGTCATAACCTGTGATCACCAATAGATGTAGTCATTAACTACAAACATAAATAACAATAACTAATCCACTTACCCATATTCTATACTCCATATATTGACTATCGTTAACTGTGATAACAGCCAGGTTTAGATCACACAGTGTCGCACTTCAAAGTTCTGTTGCTATATGTTAGCAATATTCTTAGTGAAAGTGAACCACATGATATTTTCAAGCGAATGCTCACACTTTACCATTAAGTCGAATGGCAGGATGATTTCCCAGATAACATGATTGTCAATCACACGATCGTGAACTGAATGAGTCAGAACTGTCTTCTGTCTGCTTCTATTCAAGCCTTGAAATAATGTGTCTGTCATTTGCAGAATGAGGTTCCCAGAGGGTGAGTTTAGTGATGCCACCCCACACAGTAGGCTATCATCACCAAATTCACCCTCAGGGGACTTCATTCTGCTTAATCTCAACTTCTGGAAATTATCTCCAGTCTCAAATTGACATAGTTTTTAGTTACATTTCCCCTTCTGTTTAGTTTCTATGTCCCCTAATTTGCAGAAGATAAATTGCATAATTGAGGTGACTAATGGGTGAACATAACCAACTTCAGCTGGGGAACTTCAATGTGATCCTTGGTCTCCCATAGCAGTTGAGGCCATAGCAGAATAATCAGGTTCCCAGAGGGTGAATTTAGTGATGTTAGTCGGCTGTGCGAGATACATGTAGCATCACTACAGTCACACTCTGGGGACCTCATTCTGCAAATGACAGACACACTATTTCAAGGCTTGCTCCTATTGCTAAATCAGACTGTACTTATCAAGATCCAAATAAATCGAGCAGCAACCTTGATTGGGAACTCAATGTGCTTGAGTTGATTTTAATGATTTGGGTTTACCAAATTATACTTCATTGAATTTAAAATATCAATTGTGCCATGTGCTTGAAGATATGTATCAAACTTGTGAATATGAGTCAAGCTTATTAATTTGTTGATACATACAAAGCCACATAATTGGCCCTTGTGAGAATTATAGTTTGTCATCATTGTTAAGTTAGGCAATTCCCATCTTGTTTAATGCCTGAAGAAACTATTTAGATTTTTACCTTGCTTCTACTCTTGAATGAAGTATCCATTAATCGGGCTGTAACCTTGCCACCCATTCATCCAGCTCAGAAAAATGGATTTACATGTATCTGTTGTTTCGATATACAGCTTCTCGGGTGCATCTGGTTCAGCATGTACAGCAATGCCCTAAATAATAGACTCCTTAACCACAGCAGAATTATGGGTAACTTTTCAGGATTTAGTCGGAAATATGGCTTGTTGCCATTCATTGGAAAGCTCTCACTGAGAGCTTTCCGATGAATGGCAACAAGCCATATTTCCGACTAAATCTTGAAAAGTTACCCATAATTCTGCTGTGGTTAAGGAGTCGATTATTTAGGGCACAACTGTATGCACAAATTTATTTGTCTATATTTGAATAATGCAAACATGTAGGCTCTTTCTAATAAAGATATTTGATTATTTGATTTGATTGATATCATTTGAAGTGGTACTGTAATTGTAATAGGCATATAGATTTCTGTCTCAAGCCATTGAAGGTTTTTGTTCAAATTTTAAGAAAAAAAATCATTCCTTTCAGCTGAAAGTAAAGAGGTGCGGCTTACCGTATTGGGGTCAACGCGCTCTGTAACAGTGGACAGTCTGGAGGAGAATTGTACTTATAACTTCAGTATATCGACAGTGAATGGTGTGGGGATGAGTCCAGTACTCACGAAGAACATCACAACTGGTCCACAGCCTGGTATGTCTAATAGAACCACATTTAGATGAGTGTGTTATGCTAAATGAGGGTGACGACCCCCCTCCCCCTGGCATCCGGCATCCGGCTTAAAATGGACCCCGGCATCCGGAATACGCCATAACAGAGAGACGGCATCCGGAATACTATTTAATTAAATTTATTGAAAACAGACTCAGGAACGAAGTAAACGTTGGCACGAGGTATTGGAATTAGTCTCCGTATTGGCTAGTAATGATTTGATTTAGCAGCTTTACGGAAAGATTAAACTTTTTACTAAAGGTATGATCTACTATCACAAATATATACATATATACGCCCTGTCTAACTTACTCGCGGCCATATTGGATCCACCAGGTCCGGTTCCGTGGTTTTAGTGCTACAGGCAGAGGCGGACTGGGCCAAAAAACCGGCCCGGGAAATGAATATAACACCGGGCCATCTGCACCCCCCTTGAAATCAGAATCTGTTCGGGAAATTCCAACTGCACCCCACCCCCTTGAAGCAGAATCAGACCAAATACATGTTTTTGCATAATTCCATTTGCACCCCCTTGCACCTCAGTGCTCTGGTCTAATATCCTATATATTCGTAAACTATGGTTCTATATATTCCCGGTATGAGACCTTTCAGATATATTTACCTGAAAAATTGCATAAATTCTAATATCTAGCGGTCTAACTCCAGACAAATGCACACGGCTACGGACAAGAGACCAGGACACACCGGGCTGTCCATGGTTGTTCGGCCCGGGGTGAGAAAATTTTGAAAACTATACAAGAAAATCGCTAATTCTAGCATCTAGACTGACCTCAACTGAAGCATTCCTATTGTGTTGGAAATTTCAATTGGGGGAGTGTCCGGGAGGGGTGCGTCAGAATTTTTTTTTGGGGATTTACAGCTGGGAGTTACCGTTAAAATCTCGAGATTAACGGGGTCTTTACGTGGTGTTATATGATGCTGAGAAGTTCATTTAATGACAAAATTACGATTAGCCAATTAGGCTGGTTAAACAACACATATGGCAGCCCACGTCGGTTTCATCTGTGGCCCAACCACATATACCCCGCCCCCAAGGCCTCCGGCCCATCGGGAATTTTCCCGGTCTCCCGATCGGCCAGTCCGCCTCTGGCTACAGGTCAAAGTTTTGGAGTAGCATTTCCATATATACATGTACGTATGACATGTATGGAAGTTATGAATATTCAAAAGCTCGATATATGATCATATATGGAAATGCTACTCCAGAACTTTGATTTGTAGCAATAAAACCACGGAACCGGGGCTGCATGGAGGAATCTCTTATATCACGGAACCGGAACTGGTGGAACTAATATGGCCGGGAGTTAATGACACGACAGGGCGTATTGGGTGGGGATGAAAGGCATAGACCATGTTCCAAATGACAGGAGTGGTAAAAATCTTCCATTTGGATACTCGGGATCTCTTGCTAGCCTCTTCAGTGCAAATATGAACCTGTAGTTCGAGACTCCGAGTGTCTTAACCCATTCGCCAAGTGCATATTCTTTTCTCAACACCGCCCTGATTGTACTTAGGATTGTCTACTTCGTTGAAGTTTAGTCCAAAACTGCGAGTTTCAGACATTTTAATGGTGTTATTAAATTGAAGTCGCATGCAGGCTTCTAAATACATTTTTTTTAAATTTAATAAAAGTTAATTACATATTGAATATATGATATTAAAAATTACTGTCAAGCAGACATCAGATGGGCGACAACTCTATCGGATAATATAACAAACCGATATCGCAGATCAGCATTGCGATTTATTTTAACAGTAGGCCTACCGTAGGTACTATAATTAATATATTATATTAATTATCACTATTTAGATATGTCAGAATTGATAACGAGACGTATAATTAGCTAAATTGTGGATAATATTGTGTCCGAGCAAATAACTATAAATTAGCGGACGTAATTTGGTTGTGTTTTTGCTGTTAACGTCAAGAAAGATTATCAATGGAAGCATCCGGCATCCGATATATGTGCCCGACGGCATCCGGCGTACAGTGGTCTGGCATCCGGAATACGCCATAACAGACCCGGCATCCGGCATCCGAAAAGGGGGGTCGTCACCCTCCTAAATGTCTGATTTTGTGGAAATTGGTGAATCCTTAATTAACACGGCTCTGAAAGCCTTATCTTAGGACACCTATAATTTGACAGGTGTTTTTTATATATAACTAAATTTGCTGCTTGTTGACTCATGACTGAAGATGAATACAGGGTTCTAGGTAACTTTTTATAGAATCTTCCATGCTTTTTATTGCAAACACAGTGCTTGTTTTTTGCGAAATACAGACGATTTAAAAACTTTCAAAAAAATGTCCTTGACAAAATCATTTTATAATATATAGTATTTATAATTGTAATTTATCTGTCACAGTTAGTTCTGATGTTTTTACAGGGGAACAGAGCCAATATTGTTAAAATAGATTTTATGTGTTGTAACTCGATGCTTGAAACACTGCATTTACATCATTGATTATAATTTTCTCAGGGTCACCAGAAGCACCAGAGAAGCCATATATCGAAACAACAGATAAATCCATTATTCTGAGCTGGAGGAATGGGGAACAAGGATACAGCCCAATAAATGGATACTTCATTCAAGAACTGAAAGAAGGTAATAACATTGTAGCACATCCACCGATCTGGTGATCCTTCTTTTAAAAAAAATAAAATGACCGAAGGTTTATTTCATTTTCTGCTGGTTTCAGATTCTCATAAAATAGCAAGCAGAACAGAATTTATATTTCGTAGAAGATATCTTCCTTAATTGTATGATGTACAAATGAAGAATAGACCATGCATTCCTTGGTATAAAAAAAAACCGAACGACTATATAAGTCACAGGGTTTTCGCAAAATTTTAGGAAACTCCATTCATGGAAGGGTTAAGGGAGCAATTTATCTTTAAAATGTTTAGGCCTATTTGAAGTGCAGTCTTCATGAATTTAAATTAATCTATCTTTGATTTGGAAATTAACTAACGCGATCTCTGCAACTCACTGGGCTCATCTTCTCATTACTGATCTGCCATTAAAGGCACGGGCGGCGTTCGTTGCAGAAATTATTCATATTTGTTCAAATCGCCATCAACAGAAGGAATATTAAAATATATATAGTTTTGTTCATATGCCAAACATAATCAGCACGTAAATAGTATATTGTCATCAAGACGTACGATGGTGTACGTAAACAAGAGCCTGCTCGTGTTACAGAAGTTGTGCTTCTGTTTACATAACACAGCGCAATTCTATTGTTTAATCACACAAAAATGATATAAACACTCTTTATTATTTCCATATGAAAACAGTAACAAATAACGCTCTTTATGTTTACCATATCCGGATCTAAACAAAAGCCAGGTTCTGTAATGTTTTTTGCTTTTGTTTACATAACAAAGGAAAAACATTTGACAATAACATACTGTTTATGCCATATTTCTGATTGGTATAAAAACAAGGTCTGTCTATATTTTACTATTATTTCTGTTTATGACGGAGGTGAATATTTTAACAGCATACACACCGCCAACGCTGCCCGTATCTTTAATATACTCTACAGTTACTATTACATACATTACTATATATTTATCACCACTCGAGTCCCGTATCTTTAATATGATATACAGTTACTATTACATACATTACTATATATTTATCACCACTCGAGTGACTCAACTGCATGTTAAACTTGGCACTCAGGGCTGGAATTATATAATCACATCCCTGGTCATTAGAAATAAAAATTAAAAATAAAGTCCTGCCTCCCTGATTGAATCCGAAAAAAAATTGTCTGAAACTGAAATAACTTTTTTTGGCTTAGTCAACTCTTTTAACCCTTTACCCAACAGAAGGGGCCTGTGCCAATGCATTATCTTATATATGCGAGTCGACCATAGGTCGCCTCGTATATATAAGAGAATGCATTGGCTTAACACATTAAAAATTATAAAATTGTTAAAGAATGTAAGAAAAAATGGTAAAAAGTGTTAAAAAAAGATTTTTTTTAGGCCAATGCATTCTCTTATATATGCGAGGCGACCTATGGTCGACTCGCATATATAAGAGAATGCATTGGCACATGGCATAACTGTAACTATCACAATGTGGTCAAGGAGCCGGTTCCAATGATATCCATATTTGTATGGTTCTATTGAGACAGACCGAAGATATTTTAGGCTGTTGAATCTTTATTTGGCCGGTTTTGGCCGGTTTGTTGGGTAAAGGGTTAATCAATGTGCTCAAAAGTCATTTACTCTTTGCAGGTTCTATTCACTGGGAGTTGAAAATGCAGCTCAATTCACCGGAGCCTAAGGTTGCTATAAATTATAGGAGTCTCACACCAGAGACGACATATCACTTCCGTGTGATAGCCATCAATAAAGTCGGGATCAGCGCTGCCAGTGCTACTTCAGATGGCTTCACCACACCTGGACCAGGTGAGAACTCGTTACTTAGTCCCCCATAATTATGCCAAAGTACATGGACTGGAACAATTCATCGAAATTCATTCTTCATGATTTGATTCACAATCCTTTTCGTCACATATTCGATACACCATTACATTCATCTCACGTTCCCTATTTTTATATGTTGATAAATTTGGTTCCTGTATATTACATAATTTAATTGTCAAATCCATTTTTCCATAACTATATGCATATTAACGAACTTGACATAAACGAAGTTGATTCAACATTGATGGTGTGCTTCCACTTAGTTAAATGAAGTGCACACTGAAATCTTTCACCTATGACGCATTAATATTACCCTCAAAGTGACCATCAACCATATAAAATTAAAGCAGTATTTTGAAGATACGTCGGTGATGTAGGACTTATAGGAATTAATATATGGATCGGGTACGGAATATGTCGGAGGGAAATTTATGCGAGCTAAAAGGGACCCACTGCCAATCTTATCATACTTAACTGTTACGTATCCATTACCTTTTCTTACAGCTGTTGCCATGGTGACGAAGCCCTTCCATACAGAGTGGTGGTTCCTTGTAATAATTGCCTTGTCTGGAGTCATCTTCATACTTGTTGTTGTTTCATTATTATGCCTTGTTGCCAGGCGAAGTAACGCCCGAAGTAAGTTTAGCATTATCAAGCCTTGAAATAGTGTGCCTGTCATTTGCAGAATGAGGTCCCCAGAGGGTGAATTTAGTGATGCTACCCCGCATAGTGGGCTAGCATCACCAAATTCACCCTCTGGGAACCTCATTCTGCTGAGGTGTAAGCAGAATGAGGTCCCCAGAGGGTGAATTTGGTGATGCTAGCCCGCTATGCGGGGTAGCATCACTAAATTCACCCTCTGGGGACCTCATTCTGCAAATGACAGACACACTATTTCAAGGCTTGAAGTTTAGCATTATCAATTTTTATACTTTCCATGCAAATAGCCTATATAAATTTGTTTTTGCTCAAAGTACAACAGTAAGGTCTGCCAACTTGAAGTGATTAACAAATCGCTCCTTTCTAATATTGTGTAAGCATTATTGCAGCCATGGAAATTGTTATTTGTCTTCTAGAACATTGCTTTAGAATTGCATGAAATTTTTATTGAAGCCTGATCTAATCAATAGTAGGTATTTAACGATAAAGATTCAGTTCATGTCCAGATTGATTGTGGTGCATAATGTTTATCTCAGTTACAGTAATCCCCTAAATAATCGACTCCTTAACCACAGCAGAATTATGGGTAACTTTTCAGGATTTAGTCAGAAATATGGCATGTTGCCATTCATCAGAAGGCTCTCAGTAAGAGCTTTCCGATGAATGGCAACAAGCCATATTTTCGACTAAATCCTGAAAAGTTACCCATATTTCTGCTGTGGTTAAGGAGTCGATTATTTAGGGCTTTACTGAACTGAACTGATACATTCTAAAGTAAAGTTAATTTGATTTTTAAATATTTGCTTTTTTACAGTTAAAAGGTCGAAATCTTATTCATCCCCTGAATGCCTACTATGGGATAGATTTACTGTTTAAAGATGGTCTTTCTATTCCTATAACAAGTCTTATATATTTTCCGGGGTATAAAATAATAACTATGAATCGAAAACCCCTGTCCGGAAATGCTTCTATCATTTAATATTGATTTTATTTCAAATTTTCTGGTATAATACAAATACAATCAATTGGGACATTTTTATGGGCTATTTTTAGAACTGATCATCCATGAAACTTCAGACGATCTCAGATAGAGTTATTCTGCTTGCTGCACTCCGAACATTTCTGCTAGGCTTGAGGAGAATTGCAAGTGGGAGAACTCTATCTTGTTTGCAATCTCCACCACCAAGGCAAAATGTCAGATATTTTGCTCTAGACAACCTCGGGAATAAACCATTTTATTGTGACTTTATGGACAAATAATATACCCCATTATCAGTTTATAGTGTTTTATTCACATTAAAAAATTATTTGTAGCCTTTGAAATCGGTTTTATAAAAATTATGTTGTTGTTGTAATTGTGTGGCCCAGAAGAGGTAGATCATCTTTAACCAGCATATATTTCGGACATTATCCAAATCACTATATCACATTATCTTAATTAATTAATGCCCTATCCACAGAAAAAACAAAATCATCAAATGGTCCAATGTCAATGACTCGTTCAGCGTTGCCGGATCCAGATGAGGGAGGGTTTCCTGCTTTTGACATGGAGACTCGTCAGTCCAGGAGGAGTATGGGGAATAATCGGAATGGTGCTGCAAAAATATATGCAAGGTTAGTTCTATTTTAGTTAAATTCTTCTTGCATATATAGTGTCTGAACTCATCAAACTTATTCTTAAGAATTCACCCCATGAGATATACATATAGACATAACATTAATTTCAGTCTCAGAACTGGAATATAATATACTTATATCTGAAATGTACCCAGATACCTTGTTTTTGATGGAATACATCTGAAATTTTTTATTAAATATTTATATTCATAGAATATGTTTGCAAGCCTTGATATAGTGTGACTAAAATTTGCAGAATGAGGTCCCCAGAGGGTGAATTTATAGACGCTATCCTGCACTATATCCACACATTGTTTTGGTTACTTTTCCCCTTCTGCTCAGTTTCTATATCCTATGCAAAAAATAAATTGCATGATAACTTCAACTGGGGAACTTCAATCTGATCCTAGGTCTCCTATAGCAGTTGAGGCCTATGCTGAATGAAGTTCCCCAGAGGGTGAATGTAGTGACACTATGCTGCACAGTGGAATAGCATCACCAAGTTCACCCTCTGGGGACATCATTCTGCAAATGTCAGACACACTATATCCAGACTTGCATGTATGGTATTTGTTCCAACCCTTGCACTTTTGTGTATAATCCTTTTCATACCCTTCTATTTGAGATATATAAAATAAATTGTTGAAATCTATTGAAAATGAATCAAACATATCTTTTCACAGACAACCACCTCGGCCGAGCCCAGGCAGTGTCACTTACTCAACATATTCCATCACGTCTGATGATGAAAATTCTATAAAACATCCAATACCAGACGATGAGGATGAGGATGATGACGATAACACAAGTACAGTTTCAGGAAAGCCTTCTGATTTAGAAGATTCTTCAGAACAAACTCCTAGTGAATATGACACTGAGGCTGACTTTCCTCCACCCCCTCCCTTACCAGCAGAGCCCCCTGGTGCTACAGCTGCATCTTACAATAGTAACTATATGAACGATTCGGCACTTCCGCCCTGGAAGAAACCTGCTGAAGCATCCAATGCTTATGCCTACACAGACAGCGAAGCTTCCAGTAGCCATTACGGCTTCAGTTTCGGAGGCGGACAAGTGGTGCTTGATAACACTGCTAGGTCACGTGCGCCATTCTCATCATTTGTGTGACGAAGGATCTACATATCTGAATGTCTGTGATAATTTGTGTTGGCCAGGATTATAGTGTACATGTATGAGACTGAATTGAATTGAATGACGCTGAGCTGGGAATATAATTTAACGTCTATTCAGTTCATATGTTCGAGACTGCGTGTCATCATTGAATTGGATTTCATTGGACTGGGAACGGATTCTAGTCAAAGCTTCAAATTCAGTTGGATGATCTTTGGGGAAACTCTAGTGTTAATTAACCCTTTCTATACTAAATGCATTCTCCCACTCATTTATAAAAGAATACATTGGAATGGTCTATTATTCATCTGTAGGTGTGTTCAGGAAAAATGAGCAGACAACAGATTATAAAAGTGCAGAACGAGTCCTATTTATTGGAGAGAAATGTTCAGATGCTTGTTTGTTGAACTTATTATCTGAACATTTCCTAAGGGAACTATTCATCAATGAGTATTTAGTATAGAAAGGGTTAATAACAGGAGTCCGCCAGAGTCCAAATGATGGCACACGACACTAAAAAGAAGGAAACATAAACTCAGCCTTACATCATAGCCATCATCTTCCTTGCTTTCTTCCGTTCAATTTCCATCACCATTATGCGAGTGAATGATTTTAATTTAGCTTTCATGCTCAAATTTTTATGACTCATAAATTGCACATTATTCATTCCAAAATATTCATACTCTATAAGCACTTACATATCAAAACATAGATTTTACTTGAAAAATGGCTTCCATTCACATCACTATAATGACAATTGGCTTTACATCCAATGTCAGTTAACCCTTTCTGGAGCTGCGCTGGTGCAGCATTATAGATCATGTGCCAGTGCATTCTCTTATATATGTGAGTGTCCCATAGGGAAGCCTCGCATATATAAGAGAATGCACTGGTTTACAAGGTCAAGGTAAACAATGTTAGGCCAATGTATTCTCTTTAAAATGTGAAGCCCTCAACGGGAGACTCGCATATATAAAAGAATGCATTGGCATAGGGTTTTCGCAAAATTTCAGGAAGCTCCTGTCATAGAAGGGTTAATATTGTTTTATTTCGATGTTTTCTGGTATAATACATACATCCTTTTGTGACAGTTTTATGGGCTATCTATAGAACATAATCTTCAGACGATTTCGCAGGGATGTTAGGATAACAGCAAGAGGGACAACTCTATCTTGTTAGCACACTCCATCAAGGCCAAAGTCATTTCGATTGAAGAGATATCTACATCAGAAATGAACAACTATATATCTTTGTAGACAAATAATTTAATCAATCTTAAGTTTTGTCTGTTTCTATTCACAGAAAAATAGATTTGTAGTCTTGAAATCAGGATTTATAAAAAGTATCTTGTTGTAATTGTGGCCTGGAAGAGATACACCATCTTAAAATGTTGTTTCCCCAAGCATTGAAATAGTTTGTCATTCATTTGCAGAATGAGGTCTCCAGTAGGTGAAGTTAGTGATGCTACCCCACACAGTGGACTAGCATCACTAAATTCACCCTCTAGGGATGTCATTCTGTTTGGGCCTCATCTTCTGGGAAGTATCTATAGTCTCAAATTAACATTGTTTTTAATAACTTTTTCCCTTCTGTTTAGTTTCTGTATCCCTTAATTTGCAGAAGATAAAATGCATAATTGAGGTGAACATCACCAACATCAACTGGGGAACTTCAATCTTATCCTAGGTGTCCCATAGCAGTTGAGGCATCAGCAGAATGAGGTTCCCAGAGGGGAGTTTGGTGACACTAGCCCATCGTATGGGATAGTGTCACTAAATCCACCCTCTGGGGACCTCATTCTGCAAATGACAGACACAATTTCAAGGCTTGCTTCCTTCTGCTGTTTTTCAACTGACTTTATAAATCAAATGCATGCCAAAAAGTCAATATTTAATTAGTAGAACATACTTCATTTTACTGCAATGACTTTGCTATGGAGGAAATGAATATGTTTCGTAATCTCTTACTGAGTGAGAATCTTGGACAGTTGTTTTGAATTAATTTCCAGCAAATATAAGAAGTGGATATGCAAGTACAGTAATGCCCTAAGTAATCAACTCCTTAACCACAGCAGAATTATGGGTAACTTTTCAGGATTTAGTTGGAGATATGGCTTGTTGCCATTCATCGGAAAGCTCTCAATTAATTCTTAATTAGAAGCTATCATTCTTCTGTCTCATCATTTCATTGCATATTTTAAAATCATATTATAGAATTTCATTCATTGTTAGGCAAGGGAGGAACTACATCATATATAAATAATGACATATCAAATATTCCCCATCGTCCAGTTTTCCATAGGGAATATTATGTAACACAGCTTCCATTTTGTAATTTTCTTCAATCTACCTCGTTTGAAGAGCAATTTTGAGCATTTTTTCCCCTCACATGCACCCAAGGTTACAATAGAGCTATTTTTTTGTATAGTATTTCGCTGTAATAAACTCTCTGCCATTGACCAAAAATTGGAGTTATTTTCTACCATAAAAGTTATTCCTTAAATTAAACGTTTTCTGTATATGTTTTCGAACCAAAGAATTGATATAGATGTAAATTTTTTTTAATTTATGATTATTTATTAATTTTCCTGAGTTCGGATATACACATGTTCATGGTATACCTAAAGAGTCCATACATCAGAAATTTTTTAATGTAATATTAGATCTAAAAATTATCAGATTAAAAAAAAAAATATATATATCTCAGAAGTGTCTGGGATTATTGGTATCTTGTTTGTTTAAATCAGCCCAATTATTATTATACATCCAAGAATATAAAATCTTGAACAGAAAGTGTGTGGCCCATTGGAAGTAACAGGTTAATTTTGGAGCTGAGTAAACAGCCATTTCCAACCAGTTAATTGTTGCATTGTCTGTATGAGAGTGTTTTTCAGTTATTATGGTATTCTGCTACTGCTCATCTGTAAATCAAGATAATTTAACACCATTGAAATGCATATGAAAATCATCATATTGTTTTATCCAAAAACATTTATAAATATCCATACACAGTTTCCATCAAAAGTTCATTTACATGGTTTGGCACATCCTGAATTCAACTAATATAGTTGTATTTAACTATACTATTTTTAATATGGTTATTGATGTTTTGTTCAATTTGATAAAAAGAGGAGTATTAATGGAAAGTATCTTTATTATCAAATTAACAAAAGTTTTTTCAATTTCTTTAAAAAGTTTCCTTTTCTTTTTTAGTTTATTTTCTCTATATCCCCAAATTGGCAGACGACACAATGCATAATTGAGTTGCCCAATGGGTGCACATCCCCATCTTCACTCTCTGGGAACTTATACTTGAGTCTAGGTCTCCCATAGCAGTTGTGGCAATTCAGAATGAGGTCCCCAGTTGATGAATTTGTTAATGCTAGACCGTTGTGCGGGGTAGAATCACAATATCTACCCTCTGGGGATCTCAATCTGAAAATGTCCAGTGCCATATACAGTAATGCCCAAAGTAATTGACCACTTAACCACAGCAGAATTATGGGTAATTTTTCAGGATTTAGTCGGAAATATGGCTTGTTGCCGTTCATCGGAAAGCTTTCCGTTGAATGGCAACAAGCCATATTTCCGACTAAATCCTGAAAAATTACCCATAATTCTGCTGTGGTTAAGTGGTCAATTACTTTGGGCATTACTGTATTGAGACTTGTTTAGGATGTGCCATACCTGTTAGCAGGTGCTGTTTATTTGAACAATAACTAATAGCAGCTTTCTCAGGGTGCCTTGCCAATATATTCTTTTAAACATTTTTTTTTTTTTTTTTAGAAATTTGAGTACCTGTTTGTTATTCCCATGCCAGATTTGTGTGAAATGTTAGTACATGTATGTTTAGATTGTTCGATATCATTTTCATAGAATAATAGTGACATTATTTTATCACAAATTTTTATTGTTCATATTTATATTGATGTTTTTAGAGTCGATGATGAAATTTTACTCTTGACTTTTTGTTCAATATTGTTTTTGTTCATTCATATCATCAACACCTTTTGCATAATGAACTGCTACTAATATGAATTACGAATAGCTTATGTAGTCATAATTTTTCGTATGGTCCAAAAAACCTTTTCGCAGAATTAATAACTACGTGTCCATTTGTGAGAACATAGTGCCATTCAAACTTCTTGTCATCCGCAGTATGGTGATATGACTATGTTTGCTGTGATTAGTTTGCACATGCAGTAATGCCCTAAGTAATCGACCCCTTAACCACAGCAGAATTATGGGTAACTTTTCAGGATTTAGTCGGAAATATGGCTTGTTGCCATTCATCGGAAAGCTCTTTCCATCAATGTATCACATTATTATAATCAATAAATTTGAAAAATGATCAAGGAAATATGGGTTGATACAAAAATCAGACTTGGCACTGAAAGGGTTAAAACGTAATTGTAACTACGGATATGGCAAAATGACAACAGATAGAAACAACAAATATTATATTGACCTAGTACCCTATTCTTATCAATATACTGTATACTAGTTCATTGTGCAAAAGTTGTCCAATAGATTACATCACACACACACACTCATCATTATTTTATACATATCTTGAAAATGGTTTTTACCAACAATGAGATCAAAAGGCCCAAAACACAGGGCTTTAGTTATGTGATAGAAGTGAAATAACCTACATTGTGGGTTATTTATGTAGCCTGCTGTATGGTCTCAGAGCTCAGTTGTTTTTTTTTGGTAATTTGTGACAAAATAGTTCTTTTTTAGCTAATTTTTATTTCATAATCAGAAAGGATTTTTCTCCTAGTCAATTAATCTCTTTAACAATTAGTCATCGTCCCCTCTTTTATGCTATAAATGGTTTCAGCGATTATGGTGAGGGTGAGGGTAATATTGCAGAATTTAAAATGTTTGCCAAGCATAAACAGACTAGAACATATTCCATTTGTGTTGGGAAGATCCATTCATTTGTAGTTTAACCCTTTCATGGGGTTCATGACAGGAGCTGCGCTGGTGCACCATTAAAGATCCCTGCCAGTGCATTTCTCAGTATATCTCAGTATATCTCCGAAGAAGCCTAGATCAGTCTCATTTATACTGGGTGATATAATTTCCTGCTCTGCATATTTTATGTTATATTCTGTTGATGACTGAAGGGCAAAGCTTGTCATTAGCGATATTTAGCCACATGTAGGTGTAACTTGTAATGTGTGTTACTATGGTGTTGGCAGGAAAAGTCACGTGAATTGACGGTGCCAAACCTACACAGATATTGGCCCAACGTGTAGGAAAACATGTGAACAATAGCAGGTGAAGAAGACAAGCTGGACCTCTGATACGCTTAATACAGTAATGCTCTAAATAATCGACTGCTTAACCACAGCATAATTATGGGTAACTTTTGAGGATTTAGTCGGAAATATGGCTTGTTGCCATTCATCGGAAAGCTCTCACTGAGAGCTTTCCGATGAATGGCAACAAGCCATATTTCCGACTAAATCCTCAAAAGTTACCTATAATTCTGCTGTGGTTAAGCAGTCGATTATTTAGAGCATTACTGTAGGTTTCAATTAAAAATAAGCTCTTCCTGCTCAGCTAAATCCCATTGTAAATCTACCTGCACAGCTTTGGTCGCTCATTTGGTTAGTATGCTACAATTTGGACACAAAATTTCTAAACCTATTGACCATGTGAGTCAGATGAATTCCATTTGAAATTTAACAGACATTACAACTAACAAGTACCTTTGGCTAAATCTGGCTATTTTCTAATTTAAGCCTCACAAATAACCATATTATAGTGAAAGGAAAGATAACCCATAAGGAGATAAACTAAAGATAGCTTCAATGATGCAAAGCTCAGTGTATTAATGTCTATCTCTGACAGTAACTACACTACAGAACCACCTGAAACAAGATACAGTAATGCCCTATATAATCGACTCATTAACGACAGCAGAATAATGGATAACGTTTCAGGATTTGGCAACAAGCCATATTTCCGACTAAATCCTGAAAAGTTACCCATAATTCTGCTGTGGAGGAGTGGATTTTTTAGGGCATTACTGTACATATAATAAATTTATATCATGTGGTTTGGTTTAGTAAGAAAAAATATCGGGAAATATTGCAAGTTCAATGAAATCCAGTGTGTTTTATTATTTGTTCGAATATATTCTCAAAAAGAACATGAAGTCATTAACCCTTTCTATACTAAATAGATTCTTCCATCAGTTATAAAAGTATACATTGGAATGTTCTATTATTCATTTGGAGTGGTGTTCAGTTAATAAAAGCAGACGACTGGACGACTGACAGAAAGGCAGATAATACTAGAACAGATTAATATTCATATCCTATGGTCGTTTGTTGAACTTACTCTCTGAACATTTCCTAAGGGAACTACTTGTCAATGCTTATTTAGTATATAAAGGGTTCTTTGTAAGCAAAACAATTCTATCTGGAGACTTCATGTTCTGCAATATTGTTAATGAGTGCAATTTGTCTGTGAACTGAGTTGCACAATCCCATTGTTTCCATAAAAACAAGGAAATAGTGGATTTAACCCTTTCAGTGCCAGGGGCCGATCTCATCGGCCCTAATTTACAGTCTGTAAAATTTTGTTTTTTGGAGTTGAATTTTTTTGGGGTATGCTTAAGCATGCTATAGCGAATTTAAAAACAAACTGGATAAAACCTTAGGGGCATGTTATAACTCAAAACTATCACCAAGTATTCATAGTAATAATTTTGATGCCCATGAGAAACGTAAGATGCCCTAGCACTAAACCTACAAAATAAGTCTGCCACTGAAAGAGTTAAAGAATATAAGAAAAAATTATTAAAATTGTAAAAAAAATGTAAAAACTAATAACAAATGATGAAAAATTATTAGGCCAATGCATTCTCTTATATATGCGAGGCGACCTATGGTCCACTCGCATATATAACAGAATGCATTGGCACAGGATATATGGGTTGATACAAAAATCGGACTTGGCACTGAAAGGGTTACTGTCAAATTCAAATATAATAGTTAATTATAACTATAATAGTTGAATTCAGGATGTGCCTGACCTGATAAAGGCTTTTTTTTTTTAAAGTAAGATTATTGAATCAAATCCACTATTGAATATTAAATGTAAATATAACAAGTGCTGCAATGTGTATACCTGTTATTTTATTTTTATAGATCTTATTTTTCAATAATGATTATTATGTGAATATGTAAAATATGACTTTATGATATCAAATAAGTTGATATGTTGAATTTTGTATGTAGTGTTTTGTATTGACAGAGCAGTTGATATTCTGCATTTTGTTTAGGATGAGTGCCAGGAAAATTTCTGGTCTTTTTTCTTTTTAAAAATTAAGGTTGTGAGCACGAATCAACATTAGCTGAAGCTGCGTTGATAGATCATGCTGTCATATCCATGTTATTTAATGTCAGGGTTTCTGCTTGGGGTTGGGGAATTAAACCCCCTATAGCTGCTGAGGGAACATCTCAGTCCATGCAACCAACTACAAATATCTATTTATATTGGTAAATATTAGCCCATAACTTAAGGTATAATTCTAAATATATTTAGTAATATAAGTAGATTAATGCAAGGAATCACAAATAACATTGTTTTTATTTTTGACAAATTAAAAGGTTTACATGATAAGTTCATATCAGGACAGCATCATGCTATGAAATTGTAATTATGATGCACAGTAATGCCCTAAATAATCGACTCCTTAACCACAGCAGAATTATGGGTAATTGTTCAGGATTTAGTCGGAAATATGGCTTGTTGCCATTCATCGGAAAGCTCTCACGAGAGCTTTCCGATGAATGGCAACTAGCCATATTTCCGACTAAATCCTGAAAAATTACCCATAATTCTGCTGTGGTTAATTTAGGGTATTACTGTAACCAGTCTGAATCAAGCATATGGCTTAAATTTTAGCAATGTACACTTTGTTATCTTCAGAATAAGGTCTCCTTGAAAATTATTATTTTCCATAAAATGGTCCACTAGTGGTCAACATCCGCAAATAAAAAAATATTATTTTTGTTTATCATTCGCTGTTGGTTTTATTTAGTGGGAAATAAACAGGTGAAATAGGCATTAATCTGTGGACAGTGGACCCGGTAGGGGATTGTGTCAGAGGCGAAATATGGGCCACGGGGAAAAAGGACCCTAAAAGGGGTCCAATGCCCTTCTTGCAGAAACCCTGCTAATGTTCACTATGTGTATACTTGTCAGGTGTGTATGATTGGGGAGATATCCTCAGTGTGAGTATTTATGCAAATGGTTTGGAGATTATAATATGAAGATAGTCAGTTAAAGGCCCATTTGATGCATGTTTAAGCCACCGATTCCTTTTCTGAGACATCGATATACAGTAATGCCCTAAGTAATCGACCTCTTAACCACAGCAGAATTATGGGTAACTTTTCAGGATTTAGTCGGAAATATGGCTTGTTGCCATTCATCGGAAAGCTCTCCCCGAGAGCTTTCCGATGAATGGCAACAAGCCATATTTCCGACTAAATCCTGAAAAGTTACCCATATTCTGCTGTGGTTAAGAGTTCGATTACTTAGGGCATTACTGTATAATTTGATCCATGAACTGTGTCATAAAGTAGGGGACTTGAAGTGACCATTAAATGGTAATGAATTGTTAACTTTTTCTTTACTAAATGATTCTCCCATCAGTTATAAAAGTATTTATTGGAATAGTCTATTGTTCATCTGGAGGGATGTTCAGGAAATATGAGCCGTAACTTGACCTGGTAATTATCCCTTTCATGATGGGAGCTGCGTTGGTGCAGCATTAAAGATCCTGTGCCAGTTCATTCTCTTGTGTATACGAGTCTCCCATAGGAAGCCTGGCATATATATATATAGAGAGAGAGAAATGACCTGGTCAAGATAGCTATTGTTAGGCCAATGTATTCTCTTATATATGCGAGGCTCCCTACAGGTGACTCGCATATATAAGAGAATGCATTGGCACAAGGTATATTGCAAAATTTCATGAAGCTCAAGTCATGGAAGGGTTACGGCTTTCATGGTACATGTATATAAAGTCTGTGTATTACTAATAAACTATTTTTCAACCTGTTTATCTTGACGCTTGACACTTAAGTGGGCCTTTAATTTGCATATTTATTTGTGTTATTTTTGAAATATGTCCTCTGAAGAATAAACTATAAACAGCTATATTAGCTTGTCTCTTTATTACCATAATCTATAGGCTATCCACAGTGTTTTCCATTTAATCTGAATGGTTTGGGAGATTTGAATCATATAAACACCTAAAAAAATGTAAGTTCCCCCTCACATTTCAAAATTTAATGAGCACAGGTATTGTCTGAACTAATCAACCCTGTAAATGGTGGCCACACAGGTTGTGATGGGCTTGACTGAGTGCCAATTAAAGGTACTCAATCCGATTCGACGGTCCCCATATCATCAGGTTCCAACAGCAAATTTTTTTTTGGAAATGCTGCTTCAATTATCAGAATCGATTAATTGCCCAAAAATAATGCTAACCACAGTCAACTATTGTATAAAATTGCCTAAAACCTGTTATTTATCAATGTTTTGTTCAACGAAATTTTGCCAGTTGTCAAATATCTGACACAAAAAAGCCACTGGATTTTAGAGTTATCGATCTTCATCCGCTATCTGGTCAGATAAGTTCTTCTCGTCAACAGTTTACTGGGCCACTTTAAATTAAAATAATAGATTTCAAACATCGATATCTGATCTCTCCTAGCTTTGATGGGTGGGTTCCTCGACTCGAATCAAATATTTTTTACCCCCGAAGCCGAGGAATTTGCGAGCGTTAATTTGGATTGAGTACCTTTAAACTTAACATGTTGGCTGCCACTACGAGTTAAGTTCATACCACATAAATAACAACATAAACCGCAAGCAATGTTGGTGTATGCGCCAATACATGCCCAACGATCCCATTGATCGATTTTATATGTATAATTACAATGTCTTGAGATACAACGATTTCTGCATCCCGAGCAAGGGGTGGGGTACAGTTAGAAATCTTGCAAGGATACTCCAATTCACCAGGACTTCTTTTGTACGTCCCTGACCCATGATATACAAGTGCAAATAGATATATAACTGATAATACACCCCATTATTTGGGGATGGGTGCAAGCCACTGGAAGGTCCACTAAATACCTAAGCTTGGCTATGTAACAAACAATAGAACAACACTTACATGTGTGTTGAGATTATTTAGAACTCAGCACCCTGGTTGAGCGCTAATTGCAACGAGTTTTCGACGTCTTATGCGACGTAGCCTGTACCAGTCATCATATATAAATTCATTTTATAATACCGTGTCTTATACACGATATGCTTTTATACCTGTATAGCACTCTTCGTCATCTCAGCCAGTGACAGTATTTACCTACGAGATAACTCGTAGCTGGAACCAGCGATGAAACACTAATAAATTCCGCCCCAGAGAGCTTACCGATGAATGGCAACAAGCCATATTTCCGACTAAATCCTGAACAATTACCCATAATTCTGCTGTGGTTAAGAAGTCGATTATTTAGGGCATTACTGTACTAAATCATGGAACAATTAGAGTGGTTCTTGTTAATCCTTTTATAGTGTTCCTTGTTTGTTGTCATGGGACATGTTAACAATAAAGAGAGATTGTCTCACTTCTATACAGAAAGTTGAACATAATCATGTTAACCCTTTATGTACTAAATACTCATTAATGAGTAGTTCCCTTAGTGAATTATTAGACAATAAAGTTGTTTTGTTGAACTTATTATCTGAACATTTCCCACCAATTAATATGAATAATTTTACTCTTGCATTATCTGTTTTTCTGCCTGTCGTCTGATTTTATTACCTGAACACCCCTCCAAATAAATAATATACCATTCCAATGTATATTTTTATGACTGAATGGAATAATCCATTTAATACATGAAGGGTTCATTTCTATGACTTTGGTAAGCCTTTCCTGGTATAGAAATATTTGTATTAGTAAATTTAACTATTTTTAAACCTGTTTTCCTTGGGGCTTGATATTCAAGTGAGCCTTTAATTTGCATATTTAGTTGTGTTATTTTTATATGCCCGTTTGAAAAAACGGTCATATTATGTAAATAAGTTTACAGTCCGTCGTCCGTCCGCTTTTGGTTTCCGGATGATAACTTTAGATTGAATCGAGTGAACTGAACAAAATATGGTATGTTAGTTTACCACACCAAGTTCGAATATGGGTTTCGTCTGCATGATTTTGACTGAGTTATGCCCCTTTTTGTCCGCCGACCCAACGGGTCCGGAGGACTATTATAATCAGCCTGTGCGTGCGTCCGTCCGTCCGTGCGTCCGAGGTTTCCGGATGATAACTTTAGTTAGAGTGAACCAAATTAAATTAAATTTGGTATGTGGGTTTACTAGCAGAAAAGACAGGTCAAGTTCGAATTCTGGTTCCGTCCACCAATTTTCACCAGAGTTATGCCCCCTTTTCGACTTAGAATTTGACCGTCTGTTGACATTTTTGGTTTCCGACCGATAACTCCAGTTTGGATTATTTGATCTGAACCAAAGTTGGTATGTGTATTATCCAGCTAAAGATACAGGCCAAATTCGAATATGGGTTCCGTCCAATTATTTTTACATGAGTTACGGCCCTTTTTCGACTTAGAATTTGACCGTCTGTTAACATTTTTGGTTTCCGACCGATAACTCCAGTTTGGATTATTTGATCTGAACCAAAGTTGGTATGTGTCTTTCTCCCAGCAAAACACAGATCAAGTTCGAATTCAGGTTCCGCCCGCCAATTTTCACCAGAGTTATGTCCCTTTTTTACTTAGAATTTTTGCCAATTTGAGGTTTCCGGATGATAACTTTAGTAAATGTGTACTGAACGAAATTAAATTTGGTATGTAGGTTTACTAGCACTAAAGACAGGTTTTTATGCGCAAACAACGGTCGTATCAAGCCGACACTTAGAGGCGGACATGAGGTCTACCGACCTTTTTTTCTACTTAGATTTTACCTGATTTGCGGTTTCCGGGTGATAACTTTAGACTGAATCAAGTAAACTGAACCAAATTTGGTATATTAGTTTACCACCCCAAAATACAGATCAAGTTCGAATATGGGTTTCGACCGCATGATTTTGACAGTTATGCCCCTTTTTCGACTTAGATTTTAATGATTGTTGATGTGGTTATTTCTCACTGGTAACAAGGTATATTAATTTCAACTTAAAATGTTTATATTTTGAGGTTTCTGATTGATAAAAAAAATTTGTATGTGAATTTTTTAGTCAAAAATACCACACTTGAAGTTATTGTGTTTTATTTTTGTTATTATTTCGTCTTAAGTCAAAGGTTTCAAACAAATGAATTAAACCTTGCCCCACTCTATACTCCAGAAACGGACGTGCTCTTATTTAGATGTGTCCTCTGAAGAATGAACTAAACAGTTATACTACCTTGTCTTTTCCATGATCTATAATATGTACACATTGTATTCCATGTCTTCGGTCATAGGGGTAAAACTTGATTAGCAGGTGACAAAGAGGCAATGGTCTGTGAAATGGACTAATGCATCTCATCATTTACGACGCAAAACTTGGGCAGTTTTTGGCGATATTTAGCTGACGAATGGAGCTGGTGGCACCCTGCACTTGATATTTTATTCCTATGAGAGCCACTAAACTCAATAATGAGGTTCATTGATCATTTTGCAGCACATTCAATAATCCCAATATGGCCTGCTTGTGTTATTTTGGCTAACCCCGATTCATCTTTGTCGCACGGAAGCTGGAAAATTGGATTTACTGCATTTAATTTCTTGGGAACCTAATAGATTCTTTTCAAATATTTGTCAACATCATTCTATTTCGCGGCGACTGACTTAAAGATCCACGGTCTGATATTGCAGCAGAAAACTATTTTATGCACGTTTTCTATATCAGAAAATAATTATATAAACACATGTGCCCATTAATAAGATATTTTGGCAGTGAGAAATCGGTTATTTAAAAGAGGCAGTTTTAACACGTTTTGTCCTTTGGTCAGGCACCAAACTTTGGCAGCGATATTGCATGCGACTTGGTGTTTTCTAAATATTGCCCCGAGGCGAAGCCGAGGGTTTGTTTAACTGAAAACACCAGACCATTTTAGACACTGAATTTATTATAATTCATTATAATTTTCATTTATTTATTATTCCTAACGAGAGAGAAGCTGGCGCGTGTGGCAGAAAGTAAGCGGACCGGCGTGAAAACGCCTGGAACTATTCTATGTGATAGTCGCGGGTGCACGGTTGTGTACGAATGTGCTTGTGAATGCTCTGATATGCTGTGTCAGACTGCATGCATGCGAATGTATGGTATGATTGTACATGTGTACGTATGTGCATGCGGATGTTCGTGGCCACGTATGCGGCGCGTGTAAGTTCTCGTACATGTGTTCCGCGTGTTCACGCAAGACTGTGGTCGCTTGGGTTGTGTGATGCGTGATGTGTGTGTTTTTTTTTGCATGTATTTGGTCGGATGCAAGTTCGTCTGTATGGATTGTATGTGAAATTTATTGTCTTTTGTTTTACTATTGTGTGTCATATTGTCTTCCAACTGTATATATGTTACAACTATGCATGTATGTCTTTTGTTAGCTCTTCATTTCTGGAGGAAATAAAGATATATACAATAATTCTGTGTTGGATCCAAGCTACTTTAACGTCCCACACAACGCTTTGCATCCGGCTTTCCGTTATACATGTTGCTACCTGTTGTTGAATGTGGTACATCACTATAAGAAACGATCAATTGAATTTTGCAGCCATTATTGTGAGATCGCAATCACACATGACATTGTTGTTGGCATGATGTTATATTTACATACTAAGTGTGATTATCACTAAATCAAGCATTCTGATTGGTCGGCGCCCACGTGGCTAGTTGCAATTATTTCTCGGCGAACGCGCAACAGCTCATAACTGCAGCCTCATAACAACATCGACGCGTCATTGGTTTTGGAAAGACGAACGCGTAATGTTTTGGGCGCATTTGGACTCGCGCAGGATTGACTTAATAAATCATCGGGTTTCAATATAAAGAGAAATTGTTCCTGTTCTGTTAACTTTTCCAATTGTGCTATGGGATATTTTGGGCTGGTTTTGTCACGATACACTTTTCGATTTAAATACATTTACAAAAGTGGCTTTTTCGCTAAATGTATATAACTATAAGGATTAACTGTCATGTGGACTGTTTTTATGGAAATGTAACCGCGAGGTGAGTGGTCATAACTTGTCTTCGGGTTTTACACAAGTTATGACCACTCACCTCGCGGTTACATCTCCATAAAAACAGTCCACATGGCAGTTAATCCTTATATAACGCTCCCCGCACGAGATGTGTACCAAGTGGTTTTGATGACCACAGATCTAACGGCGACATTATTGACTGGTATATGGTCGCCACGGTCCACGCATTGTCGTTCGGTAGGTAGTTTAATCTTAACATTTTCGTCAAGCTATCATTCGACTTTTTGTATTATTAAATAAATGAATTTAATTAAAATTTTGTAATTTCGCTCCATGAGTCTGGGAGAAAAACTGACAGACAGACATACATATCCTACGTATAATATTATATATAGACTAGCTGAAACAGGCTCCCTTTGGAAGATGGTGTGCCGATGGATTCAAATTTGAAATTCATAATGGCTGCCGGCGACCATGGTTTTTAACGAATTTCGGAAAAAAATCGATGGCTCCCATCTAGAGGTCACCAAAAGATCTATATGAAGTTTGGTGAGTATCGGATGAGGGATAGGGCCTGTAGTGTGAGCCAAACGAAAATGGGGACGGGCGGATGGATACACGCACGACGGACACCAACCCACGGCAATAGCTCAAACTTTACAAGGTAAAGTTGAGTTAATAAGAAATTAATGTAGTGGGTGGGCGTGGTATTGTGTGATACGGGCATACGGTGGTGTGGTCGTTGATGGCATATTTAGTGAGAACCCCTTCGCGGTTCACACAATGTGCTCCAACCACCACAGTGACGTATCCACGAATAACACACATACCCACTTTATTCATTTAACAAAATTAATGGCAACACATCAGACGTGTCTAAGAAAATAATCACATATAAGATATTTTAATATTTAACAACCAACAAAAGAGTAGACAGTTAAACGTAAGTTATAAGTATTTACAAACGCCAAATGAGCTTCAAATGTCTCCATTCAGAAACAACACAACAAAACAATAGAACAAAACAAACGGCCACACACAAACCCTTATACTTCTACGTTGATAATACCATTCGTGTTTAATGCAAACACCGCCTTTTGCCCAAAAATATGTACACCATCACATCAGCCTATATTCGGGGTCGAGATTATGGTACTGACACACAACGAGAATATATGGTACGCGTTGTTTAAAATTCTATATAAGTTTTACAAGCTGCTAGATAGAGGATCTACAACTCGTCACCAGTTAAAGCATCGGTTCAGACCTAATTTACTGGACTCGTTTTGTAAATTTCGCTATAAACTGGGAACGAGTTGTAGATTAAATTTATTACTTGATCCAAAACCTCCATGAAACATACATCTACTTTAATCAATACGGCTTCTATAAGGCGTGCGATGACGTTTCGCGTAACTATGCGTTGTTTGCCCGCCTAAAGAAATATTCCCTATATAGATAAATGAGACTCGTTGACGTATTTAATGACGTAAATTTAATTACATAATTTTCAAAACTATATCAATATCAGTCACAGTCACCGATTCTTCTTCATTCCTCGCCCCCCGATTCCGAATCACTTTGCGCAACAATAATACATTTAGGTACATCTGGCACTATTTCCTGTTATGCAATGACCTGTTGCATATAATTATATAGAATGGGTTTAATGATTGGATCATGTAATAAATAGAGAATACCTACAGTTTTTGTTTGAATACTGAAATATCTCAAGAGTGTCTGGAAAGAAATATCAAATTTTCACGAGCGGCTCCGCGAATGAGCTGTTTCAGTTATTCAAACAAAAAAAGCTTTAGGTATTCTTTTTATAATATGCGCTTTATATATTAATTATCAGTTGCTAAGTTAATTCCTACTTAATGGTAGTTGCTAATTTCACGCCACAGCGAAATAACGGAACCTAGAGGACCTAGAGTGAAATAACAAAACGAGATAAATATATACGTCAGTCTATGTTTCTGTAATTCTCCGCTACTTTATAGGCAAGCATACAATAAATGACGTTATCGTTAAAGATGGATTATCTCTTCATATAACAATTTTGAAATAGTTTCGTGTGTATAAAATAATAAATATGAATTGAAGACCCATGTCCGGAGACGCTTCTGTCAATTAATATTGATTTTATTTCGAATATTTTATTATAAAATGAGATGATTAATTGTTCTATTTTTTAGAACAGACCAGTCAGGCGATATATACCATATAGTGATAGAGATCATTAGGGTGTTCCCATAACTATGCCCCGAACATCATATATCCCAGATTGATTGTTTGTATTGTTTTATTACATAGTTATAAGCGATAATGAGTCTGATTAGCGTTTATTTGTGACAAAATTACACAATACAATTTCTGGTCTCTGTCAACAGTAATCACTATTTTTCATTAGCTAAACAACCACATGTTTGTTTTTTTGGACCAGAAAATATTCGAATTATAATGAATATCAATCGATATATAGATGCATTTCCGGACAGGAGTCTTCGATTCATATCTAATATTGTATACCCCGGTAACTATATAGCACATGTTTACTAAGATATGGACCATCTTTAAAGACATCCTGTCCGATTTTACCACCATCTGAACGTTTTCTATACCAGAAAATAATCAGACCGTACCCACTATTAATATGAAGTTTTGGTGGCCAGATATCGACTCAAAAGAGGTAGTTTTAACACTTTTTAAATATTTTCAGCCTTGCAAAAATTCCAATGACCTTCTCTTATATAAAGAGCGTCCATGCTTCAGTCCTCAAAAGGCGGTAGATTACAAAGATCATTCTCCATTCTCATCTCAAGTACTCGATCGTTTGCGCCGTACACAAGTGGATTATTTTGTGTGATTTCGCAGTGCTTGTGACATATGAGATATGTTAATTGCAATTATTTATTTTATCATTTTATTTTACTGAAAATTAACTGTATATCGTTAATAATGTATTTCAAAGTAGACGAAGGTAGTGATTGCATGATTTAGGCGACTCTTGCCGATTTTAACTTTAGACATTGAACCATGGGAAAATTTGATGATTGTATAAGTGACGCAGAGCGAACTCGGCTCCCAATACGTCATTAAGGAACAGGTATTAACTAAGAAATATATTATTTGCGTCAGTTTTTCGATATTATAAAATTTCCCGTCAGAACATAAACAAATTTTCATATTTTGAACTGGTGAAATATCATCTCTACGTGGTATTGTCAAACTAGAGATTCATGTCATGATCTATGCATTATCCAGATGATGAAAAACACTACCGTCTGTAATCTGATGTCACGATGTGAATTAACACATTCCATATATATATAACTAGCCGATGAGCCCGACGTTGTCCGGGCTATTCAAAAACCAAATTTCAAGTCGATAGCTCTACCCAGCCCGACGATTTCAAGTCGATAGCTCTACCCGTTTCCGAGATCTGGTCTGCGCATGCGCGAAGCTGGCGTCGCACGGGCTCGGCGACCCGATAAAATTCGTATCCGGGGCAAGATACATTCACATAGCAAATTTCAAGTCGATAGCTCTACCCGTTTCCGAGATCTGGTCTGCGCATGCGCGAAGCTGGCGTCGCACGGGCTCGGCGACCCGATAAAATTCGTATCCGGGGCAAGATACATTCACATAGCAAATTTCAAGTCGATAGCTTCACCCGTTTCCGAGATCTCGTCTGCGCATGCGCGAAGCGGGCGCCGCACGGGCTCGCCAATACGACAACGTTCACCGCCCGGTCAAACTACACACACGTACCAAGTTTCGTCCCGATCGGTCGAGAATCGTAGATTTGTATAAATGACAGACAGACAGACAAACAAACAAACAAACAAACAAACATACATACAGACAGAGGTCTTCAAAATATATATGAGATATACTAAATACTCATGGATGAACCGTTTGTTGAACTCATATCTGAATATTAAATTCCCTCCAATAAATAGCACTCCTTCTGCACTTTTATTATCTGTTGTCTTCTTCTTATTTTCCCCGAACACCCCTCCAGATGAATAATATGCCATTCCATTGTATACCTTTATAACTGAGTGGGAGAATTCATTTCATAGTATAGAAAGGGTTAAAAGGAGTGTATGACATCGTTCCTGTTTATGACTAAAGCCCGAATCACAGCAGTTTGAGAATGCCGACTACGGATAGGTAGCCTGGTACCCGCCCTCAATCAATCGCCGGAAACACGATTACGTCGAGGAACTAGACTAGCAGATAGGTTGAAAACAACGACCGGCATGTTAACACCCTTAACGCTGAAATGAATATCCATCGATGTATTTGTTCAAACACGAATTTTGAACTATAACTCCAGAATGTCGAAATTCTTTTTACGAATCACATGCACTGTATTCTCACACCGAAGCTTCACACAATGAAGTTCTTATGTAGGTTTATATTGAAGAACTTCTAATTTCGCCCGCGAGGCATAATATACTATATAATTTTCTGTGTCTGAGGTGCATATGAACATATTATCAAGACAACTTTGTTCTATTTATAAACGAAGTCCATGCAGCATATATAAAATGCATCTTTATCAAAGCTAAAGATATGAGAAGTAAAATGTCTGTAGTTCCATAATTATGTAACGGTGCTGTTGACATTTGCCTCCAAATACATGCATGATTGATTCTTGCCAGATAATTGACGAATCTCATTCCCGATTTAACCACGCCTACTTAATTACTTCCTAGTTATTGCATGTCGCTAACTCTTACAAGCGCTGACGGCTGGTGTGGCTCATGAGCTAGAGCGAGTGCATGATGCCAGAATCGTATGGGCACAAAATAAAAAATAAATAAAACAATACTAGTACAAAGGAGGGAAACAATATAATGTTTTGATATGATTTCGGAATGACTCAATTCATGTTCCGGAACACGTCTGCACACAATCAAAGTTAATAATGTGCCAAACAAACATTATGCGAAATAATTTCGTCCTAACTCCTAAGTGATTTATTTTTATTCGTTGTGAGTGAAATTCGCACGGTAACGCTCGTCGGGTGCAAGCAATGAATGTGCAGTGAGAAAAAGTATTTGTAAAGGATAATATGCAGGGTCCACACGTAGTAAAAGTAAAGCGCTCTGTCAATCTTAATTTCCATACATGTGCCGGTATTTAGCAAGTAACCGCATGACCATACGCATGCTATTTACAGGCAAATTTCGGTAGCATCGCTACAGGTGGAACTGCAGAGATTTTACTTTGCACGTAGTAATTGTTGTACAGATGTATTTTATATGCTTGTTTCCGTTCATATACTGACACCATAAAATGCCTGCACAACATACAGTAATGCTCTAAGTAATCGACTTCTTAACCACAGCACAATTATAGGTAACTTTTCAGGATTTAGTCGGAAATATGGCTTTGTTGCCATTCATCGGACAGCTCTATCCGAGAGCTTTCCTATGAATGGCAACAAGCCATATTTCCGACTAAACCCTGAAAAGTTACCCATAATTCTGCTGTGGTTAAGAAGTCGATTACTTAGAGCATTACTGTACAATGCAAACTTGCGAGTGTATGCACGTACCCGAAACAAGGCCGCGACTCGTGCGTAGCAATCCACAATCGATGCAATGTGGAGTTTGTCAACAGGCTATATTGTTCTACCATTGGTCACAATCTCCCGCCACACCGTGAGGAATAGTATATAGTAGAGGATCTACAACGAGTTCCCAGATAATCGCGATATTTACATAACGAGTCCAGTAAATTAGTTCCAATTTACTGGACATTTTTGTAAATTTTGCTAAAACTGGGAACGAGCTGTAGATCGTATTTATTGCTTGATCCAAAACCTCCATAAAACATACTTAAATAAATAAATGGGACGTGAAACTACAAGGTGTGCGATGAGGCACCACGTAACTATATGCGTTGTTTGCCCGAGTGAATAAATAGTCCCTAATAAATAAGACTCTTTGATGTATTTAATGGCGGAAATTTAATTAAATAAATTTTCAAACTAAATTTATATCAACATCAGTCACAGACCTGCACAGACACAGATTCTTCTTCAATCGTCCCCCGATTCTAAATCACGTTTGCGCAACAATAATACATTTGGATACACCTGGCAGTATTTCCTGTTATGCAACGACCGTTGTGTTTCATTATTATAGAATGGGTTTAATGAATGGAATAAGGGTCGGGCGAAGTTAGAAGTTATCAAATTAAACATCTCTATTATACACTAATTGTATCCATCGTCAAGAATTAAAATATATACAGCTGATGTACACATTTGGAAAAGACACTATTGGTACGTGGATGTCACAGTCCCTGTCGGTTGGAACTATACACATCAATGGATGTTGCACTTCGGATATGAGTAATACGTTACTTCCGTCACAAGGTCACAATTCGAAAAAGAATTATCAGTCCGAACGTCAGTAGAATAAACATATCTGAAGACATCTGGATTGAGTTGTTGCACAGGTCACCTACACATGTTCGGTAGCATCTTGTCACCTCGTGTCCTTCAGATTTGATCGGTGAGCATTCGTTTGTCATGTTTTCTTTACCACAATCTCTGAAGATGAATGTCCCTGAAATATCAAAAACATATTAACCCTTCCATGACTGGAGCTTCCTGAAATTTTGCGCAAAACCTGTGCCAATGCATTGTATTATATATGTGAGTACATAGGGCGCCTCGCATATATATAAGAGAATACATTGGCCCTACCAAATTTACCTTGACATTGTAAGCCAGTGCATTCTCTTATATATGTAAGGCTCCTTATGGGAGACTCGCATATATAAGAGAATGCACGGGCATATGATATTTAATGCTGAACCAGCGCAGCCAATTGTTACAGAGTGACTTTCACAGTTAATTAATCTTTGCTGAATACGGTTTTCAGAATCGAACCAAGCACGTTATAAATATAACGCATGCATGATGGCATATGCACATATTTCCGGATTATGTCTCGAACGTGGGTAATACATATAGTGTGAATTTCAACGATTCTTGAAATATTTGTACAATCTAAGGAAAGCTACACCTCTACATGTATCTGTGACATTTTATAATTTAAAGCCATTCGGTTTTCGCTCCTATATATACGCCCAGGCTATGGTCTTACAATCTCGTCCAAATACGGATACGATAGGCGAGAATCGCATGGGTTTTGATATGTCGATGCCGTCTGGAGAGTTTGGCGGGACCAGCATCCCGTCTCGATTTGCTCAGTCTACCCTTGATGCTATAAAGTGGTAGCCGCGGGCGCTTATATATAGAGTTGTTTTTATGAGCCATCAGGCCCCCGCGGCAGCGGTCGCTGGCGCGACCTGACTGCCTCGATATCAATTTGAAAAAGGGGTGACGTTGCTTAACGCGCCTGCGGCAGTTTGAATTTTGTGTTTCCCCAACAGGTCTTAGACAGTGCCGTCCGCCTCCCCCAAGCCCACCCACCCTAAAAGTGATTTTTCCTATAGTGTTTTTGAAACGTGTCTCTTTGTGGTGTCATTCTTTTGGTATGATTTTTTACTAAATAACGGGTATGTTAGAGTTACATTTCTTTGAATTTTACAATCGAAACATATTCGCATGCGATGCTGAGTCACGCGGGACACGGCAAACTAAATCGCGCGCAAATTGGCTTGCGATTTTTCAGCATCCCACCCCATTTGGCATGCGATAGCGTTTGTACTAGGTGATACGCCTATAATAATATTCAATTTTGAATTTTTCCCGGTTTCGAAATAGGTCGATAAATATCTAAACTAACGTCATCAAAAGTAAATTTCGAACACAATATCGGACCCCGAGCAATTGGCGCCATCTGTATTCCTTCAAATTCAAATATTTAACGCGCGACTGTCGGAAAAGCTATTTTGCGTTACCTTACTATATGACATGATGAAACTAATTAAAAACTCCACGCAATGCTTTCTCTTCGTTTTAACCATCAAAATGGTGTAGTACCATAAACGTTTCAGAACATCAACATCTCTAGATTTTATTCTCATGGCCCACAGTTTAATTTTTTTCACGAGACCGCTGATTTAACCCTTTGAGTGCCAGGGCCCGATCTCATCGGCCCTAAACCTACAAAATAAGTCTTATAAAGAATATAAGAATAAATTATTAAAATTGTAAAAAATTGTAAAAAAAAAAATGTTAGGCCAATGCATTCTCTTATATATGCGAGGCGACCTATGGTCGACTCGCATATATAAGAGAATGCATTGGCACAGGGTATATGGGTTGATACAAAAATCGACCTGGCACTCAAAGGGTTAAATAAATGAACCGCCACAAACGAAACAATCGCCAATTTACTGAAAAATATAAAAAAAAAAAAACACGTATTTTCAGCGCCATATCGTCCAATTTGAACGGAAATATCTCGCGTAGGTACATGCATGTTGGGGTTAGAATGAGCCATGCCAGTTTAAATATATCACAAATAGGATTTGGGTCGTAATCAGAACGTAGAATGATATCCAAGCCCGTACAGCAGCGCCATGGAATGATACCCAAGCCCGTACTGCAACGCCATGGAATGGTATCCAAGGCCGTACAGCAGTGCCATGTAGTGGTATTCAAGCCCGTACAGCAGCGCCATGGAATGATATCCAAGCCCGTACCGCAGCACAATGGAATGGTATCCAAGGCCGTACTACAGCACCATATAATGGAATTACATCAGTGATGTTGTAAAATCGCTATCGATGTTGACATCAGAATGTGTTCACCGATCGGAGAAATAAGACCCTGTATAATCTGCCCCAGTGACGACACAATATCGCTTTGTCGGAGACGGAGCACACTCGAGCTTTATCCGAGGAAATTAAGGAAACCTGCAATGACTGGATGGAAGACTTTCAGGAAACGGTTAATCAACATAAATCTCGCGCGAGTTAACGAGTTTACACAAATACCTTCTTACCACGGAATGAGACCACGTCAGCGGGCTTGCTATTCAAGTCCAGACCAATTTTCACTGAGTTGATATCAGGGACGTGGCTATTGAGTTAGTCCAAGTTTCCATTAACGCAAGCTTGTAGCGGACTTTACGACCAGATCCAGTGGCAGGATTTTTCGTAAATTTTAATCGACTTTATCACACAGATCAATATAAAATGCTATATTTATCGGAAAGAGTGATATTTTGTGGTCATAAAATCTAACATGTATGTTTAATTACGCATATAAATTGTCGTGTAATTATTATATGAGTAACTCACGTTGATATGTGTTTGTTTTCGCTCAGAGAAGACCCGAACTGTTACGAAGTCGCGAGGTCAAATGAATTCGTATTCTTTTGAAATTATGTAAATATTGTGATAATATATATTTTTCACGTTGAATTACTACGTTCAGTTGACAACACTTGTTGAGCTCAGAACATATATGTTTTCTGTGGAAAACCCGGGTTACTTTCACAATTGGGGCATTTTACTACCGTAATTATTATCATTGGTGATTTACAATGAGCGGTAATTTACGCTTAAAGTCCGGTATAGAAGAGAAAGGTAACCATACCTCGACGTAAGTATCATCCCTATATTAATATCATCAGCTGGTTTAAGTCGTAGGAACTTGGACTAGGCTAGAGTGTGTTTCTCCATCGAGTGTCCAACTTGGAATCCATATTTGAACCAGACAATTTCCCCAGTATTGGTAAATTTCATTTGCACCCCCGCCATTGGGTTGAACAATTTTCCAACTGTAAATGTACATTTATTCCAACTGTTGGGAATTTCCAACCGGACTGCTTGCCATTTCTCCAATTGATGGCCAAATCATTCCAAATATTTAACCGAAAGTAGGGATGACGGTGTCACTCTCACCAAAACAAAAGTGTTGAAGGGTACACAGGTTTTGAAAATGTGCTGAAGGGTTTTGAAAGCTCGTTCTAAATGACGTTTAGTTTTCGTGTATGCCATGATTTCAATATAAGAGAACAACATTTTACGTTCCAATGAAAATTAAAATGAACTGAAAACAAACTGTTGATGGGCGCCAGACTTTCGGGAACACAGTTGAAATAACTGTTGTTGGTGAGAGTGACCAAGCAGGAAGATAAGTGACGTCACTGTTGATCTAAAAAAGCAATAACAATTTTTCAAATGTTGACCGCGTCCATCTCCGAGGTCGCCATGTCACTGGTTGCTGTACTGCATGTTTTCGAATATTGTATATTGACCAAACATAGATATATCTGTCTCTTAAAATGGACATGTTTAGATTTGAGAACGCCAAAAGGTCGCATTTAGAGCACCAGTAGGCAGGGATAAACGCCCTAACCCCCAACTTGGCCAACATTTTCAACAATTTCATCCCTGACACAGCATCAGTTGAGAATGGAATCGCTGAATGGAATCTATCATGCAAAACCACTACCGATAACTAAAAAAGTTGATGACTCCGAGTCATCAGAACCAACTAAAGACGAAATCATAAGTAACATGTATAGAACATTATGTAATAAAGGACTGACTTTGAAACCCCCACCATATTATAATACAGGTCAAAGGAAATTAAACATTTTGCACCGTAGACTTAGAAATAACTGTAGTTACCTAAACTTTGATAAATATGAAAACTACATCATCTGACCATTGTCTCCGAAAAAGATTTCCTGTTTGGTGTTCAACACTACAGTGAAAAGCTGAATGTGCGCCTGTTTGAGACAGTACAATCATTTATCTCATTGACTGGCCGTTTCTCTTAATCTCATAATCATCATAATTAATTATCTCTCGTTATAGTTTCTCTTACCCCAATCTGCGAGACCATAGCCACTCCAACAGCCACACTAACACAGTAACTTCTACAATACAACTGAATTAAAAACCATCTCCGATACTTAAATGTATTAGCAATTGAATGCCAGGAGAGAGGAGCTCCGATAAGTTCGGCAACTTGTGCCCACACACATTGTTATATATCATCTGTGTAATGTATATTGTATATTGTGGGTTACAATAAATATGTTCAAATCAAATCATGAAAATTTCAGACAAAAAGTAGGTTAAATTTCTTCTGATAGTTTGATATTCGAATTGTAAATCTAGTCTAAGAATGTTTTGGAGAACTTACCCCGCTCATACATGGCAGAGAACTTTACACAATGGTTGGCATTGGAATCACACTCCACAGGTCTTACGCCCGAAGTTTTACATTTCATGTCCTCCATAGAATTACAGACGAAACACTGGAGACTCTGCACTGAAATAACAAAGATGACATTATTGTCATGCCCACCGGAACAGAATATGAAATTAATTATTAATATTTACATAGCCCTCTGTGTTACAATAAATTCCTGTTAGGCAATTTGTCAACTGCCAATTGTGTCACCCGTTTGATACCACAATAACACACAGACCGTAACACGAACACCGCGTCACAAATTGTAGACCTAATCTGACCTAATCACTGAAAGGGTCAGCAGAATAATTGGGCGTGCTTCTCAAAGTTCAGCCGAATTGCATCGTAAGCCAGTTATTTATATCGATCATGTGATCGTTGCTAAGTGCTTGGAGTCTTATATTGGGCTGACTTAATGTGCTACGTGGGCGAGTCTCAACTTTTGTAAAAATAAATAAGAATACCACTCAGATTTTTTATGGGAATAAATCATCAAAATGCTATATAAATATAAGAAATTAACGTAGTGCATGGTGTTGTGTTATTGTGGGATACGCCGCTGTGGTCGTAGGTCGTAGGTAGAAAATCAAATTATTCAGGAGTCACAAAAAAAACTATTTATCTCTGGAACTAGAATCGGTATCTGTCAATAACTTTGCACAATAGCACTTTTTATTTCACGCCGTAGCTTTATTTACCCGAAATACGCCTAAAAATATGGATATTTGAAACGTTCAATAAACAAATCTGTCTTCTTCTAGAACAATACAAAACTGACAACGAACTATTTAACACGTGCATTTTCGCGCAATTCTTAAGCTGGTTCTCCCTCGCGAAAGCGGATTGGACCAATGCAAACGCATTCAACCAATCAGAGCGCACTCGTAGTGGAGTTGTAAAATCCGAGTGGGCGGACCTTTGAACTGTCAAATTCTTCGGTGATTCGAAGAAAATAATTACGATTAAAATTGAAATACTTAAGAAATAAACGTTATAAAATATGACTAACAGCTGAAATAGAAATAAAAAAATAAATTCCATGCTATCAACACTCTTACAGTGCAATATACGTTAATTTTGTTTATTTAAAAAGCGTTTTATGACGATGTTATCGTCTGCAACTATTTACTTCTTCGTATTTTCCGTAAATTGGCGTAATTCAGAAATAGAAGAAAATAATATTTAAAATGAATTCACCTTTCCCGTTGGGAGATTTTTATATTTGTGAATCTGGAAATGAATCGCTGACTGAAAGTGACAAACGGTTCGTTGAAAGCATCCTAGCTGATGACTTTTATTTCGTTGATAATTCTCAATCAGACCAAGAGGTGCCCACTGTGACTGCCTCTGTCCCGGTGACAGCGACACAAAGTGAAAGTCAACACGACTCCAATGATCAGCATGAAGTATGTGAACCATCAATAGCAACAAACAACATAAGGGATTTACGAAACTACATAGCAAGTCAGCGGCATGAGATTGAAGAACTTGAAGTGCAAGGTACGTGTAATACAGTGCCAGAGTTGCAAGCAGACAGTACTAGTAATAATTCTGAGACTGAAGAAGTTCAAAATAAAGAAAATCAACAAACAAATGATGAGAATATTACTTCAAATACAAGTATGTCAAGTAATACTGAGTTCGCACCGGTGTGCAATGTATCTGATCTGAAGAAGTATGTGGCGAGTAAAAGAAACCCGAATACAATTAAAAAAACTGAGTCCTGCATCAGAAAGCTAACAAAATGGTTGCAAGTGAATGGTGAGGGCAGGGAACCAGAACAGATTCCACCGACTGAACTGGATACATATATCGGTGGTTTCTTGTTGACGGCACGTAAAGAAAATGGATCAGAGTTCGAGCCAGATAGCTTAACAGCTTTGCACAGAGGAATTCAGAGACATTTGAAAGATGCAGAATATGGAGAGGAAATATTGACGTCTGATAAATTTCAAATGAGCAGAGATGTACTGAAATCGAAGCGAAAAGAGTTGAAAGAACGGGGTTTTGGGAACAAACCGAACAAAGCGGAGCCATTGACAGAGGAGGAAGAAGAGAAACTGTGGGAGACAGGGCAGTTGGGGAGCAGTACACCAGAAGCACTATTGAACACTTTGTGGTTTTTCAATACAAAACTGCTAGGATTCCGCGGGTCACATGAAAATTCACAATTAAAATTTGGAGATATTAAATTGAAAGTGGACAGTAGTGGGACAGAATATCTTGAGTTCAATGAACGCCTTAGCAAAACAAGAGATGGAAATTCAACAACGAGGCCATTCAGTCCAAAAATATTTCCAAATGAAGTCAACAAAAACAGATGCCCAATAGAAATGTACAAACTCTATGCAAGAAACCGACCACAAAAAATGATGGATTCTGGATCTCCTTTTTATATTTCTGGCAATATGCATTGGACAACGGGACCGAACATTTTATGGTTCAAGGCTCAGCCTATTGGTGTAAACAAAGTGAAATCTATGGTGAAAGACATGTGCACAAAAGCAGGAATCCCTGGAAATAAAACCAATCATTCGCTGAGGAAGACGATGTGCACACAATTACTCCATGCTGGTGTGAACCCCCAAATTATCTCCCAATTATCGGGTCATAAAAATGTGAACAGCTTGAATAACTATGCCACAGCTTCCATAAATCAGCAGAAAGGGATGTGTGCTATTCTGCAAGGCAACAATCCAAATACCGGTAATACAAATGTGATTGTTCCCAGAGCATTGTGTTCAGCTAATGCAGCGACTACCGGTTCTCATAATTTCAAACCAGTGATGCCCGTAGCCAATGAAATACCCATCAGTGAAAGTTATTGCAGGGCTTTACTGCCAAGTACTAGTACCGGGATGAGAAACACTTATTACAGTGAGGCCACTACTCATTTGAAGGAAGTAGTCCCCAACACAGGTACCAGTACAAGTACAACATTGAGCAAAGTAGCTACTAGTAACACAGTTGAAGAAAGATTGATGCAAGGTGTTTTCAGTAATGCTCGATCGATTTTGGCGGAAGGATAATATTGAACTCGAAGCCTGCGGCTTCTCGTTCAATATTATCCTTCCGCCAAAATCGATCTCGTGCAGTAAAAAATGACAGTTCGAACGGGAATGCAGTTCTGTCTATTTATTGCACGCCCAATGGCTTATTTGTGCGAAATACAGCAAAATACAGAAGAATTGAAACGTTCAATAAAACAATGTGTATTGTTCTTGAACAATACAAACCTATTACGTCAACAACGTCGCTGGTGACGTCAACTTTAACAGAAAATGTCTTCGCTAAATTATGGGGTATAGTCTACATTAAGCACATGTTTGTTCAATTAAATACAACAATATCGACTAAATGTTAGTATGTTAAAAGCTGCAACCGTCAGAGCGTGCAATAAACATAGAACACAGTTGTGTGAACATGTTAACGTTATTGGACTCGTTTGTCGTGCCGCGAGGTAAAACTCGAACCTCCGTTCTCTTACCATCGCGTCACAACAAACTCGTGCAATAACGTTAACCAGTTCACACACTTGTGTCGTTCTATCTATATATCACAGTTGTTATAATAGATACTTTCATTTTCAATTATCTTCTAGTTGATGAGAAAACTTGATTTGATTGTGGTATACGACACTTTAGAAGTTAAAAATCGAAATCTTGTCTATACATTACTCGTATTGAAATTCGCGCAGTACTATTTTTCACTCAGTTTTGAATTCGCGCACTTTAAATTAAACCACGGAATCGGACCCGGTGGATCCAATATGGCCGCGAGTTAGTGACAGGGCGTATTGTCATAGTGTTTTCGCACAATTTCAGGAAGCTCCAGTCTTGAAAGGGTTATTAATCTTCCAATCAGTTCCTTTTCTTGTTTATACAATTAGATTTATCCCATTGATTCGTTTATTCGTTTTTGTGGTGGTTATTTTCGTACATAATAAGATTCTTGTCCCTTGTCAGTCAATATGTCTGTAAACAATAAGATGCCGTAATATTTATAGGTGTCTAGTTACTGCTGACAGGATAACGCTATTTTATGAAATCGCTAGGGATTCATAAACGTATACCGTAGTCCTGAATCCAATTTTCTCAATCTGCTTAGCATTGACCAGACGACAACTTCTTTGTGCATTGCAAATGAAATATGTTCTACGCATTCCCGAAGGAGTAATATTGCTTGTTGATATAGTTTATCATTTGTCAAACAACGGTGATAAGATACAGAGGAGAGGAAGTCAATGGACTCATTTTGTAAAATGAACTACGACAGACGAAACGTATGAGCAACACGAATAGCTAATAGTAGTCGTAAATTTTGCCGGACGCTCGAAAATAGTGCCATTCAAACATCTTGCCACTCGCAGTTAGGAGATATGATTAGGTTTGCTGTGATTAGTTTGTACTTAAAGGCACGGGCGGCGTTCGTTGCAGAAACATTTACATTTGTTCGAATCGGCATCAACAGAAGGAACACCAAAATATATACAGTTCCGCTCATATGCCAAACATAATCAGCGCGTAAATAGTATAATGTCGTCAAGACGTACGATGGTGTATACGTAAACAAGAGCCTGCTCGTGTTGCAGAAGTTGTGCTTCTGTTTACATAACACAGCGTAATTATATTGGTTAATCACACAACAATGATATAAACGCTCTTTATTATTTCCATATCAGGAAACAGTAACAAATAACGCTCTTTATGTTTACCATATCCGGATCTAAACAAAAGCCAGGAAAGGTAACGTTTTTTGCTTTTGTTTACATAACAAAGGGGAAAACATTGACAATAACATACTGTTTATGCCATATTTCTGATTGGCATAATAACAAGGTGTGTCTATATCTTACTATTCCTTCTGTTTATGGCGATTTTTGACGGAGGTGAATATTTTAACAGCATATACCAACCGCCAACACCGCCCGTATCTTTAATTGTCTTGTTGTCAGTACAGGTCCTTGTGTCAGTGATAGGCTCGAAGAAGTAAAAACGATGTAGTTCCACTAGTAGCGATGATATCGAAATTTGCTTGTAAATAGCATGCAGTTATCTCGCAAGAATCAATCATACAAGTATTTTATGGCAATGTGTGAGTAGCACCGTTATATGTGCATGGAACTACCATAATGTCGATACATGTAACTTTGGTAAATATTCATTTATTAATATATGCATATGCTTCCCCATTAAATTGTGGGAACTTGCCGCAATGTAAATATCGTATTTAGTGTCTAGACCGACAGTAAAGATATCATTTTGTTATTCAAAACTGATATCTTCACTGCCGCTTATTTCCGGTAAAATCACCGAATAATAATAGTGAACGAATAACAGTGTTTGTAATTGTCGTCCTAGGGGGAGAGGTCTCATCTTCATAACAGTGTTAAAAGCGAACTCCCGGAATTGCGATTACTTCCGCAAATCATGTCAAATAAAATGGCTGATTGCTCTCAGCAGGCATTATTACCTTACATAATAATTATGAGTCGATTCTATCGGATATTAATTCTAGATGCACGAATTTAATTTCATTGTGTAATTTAGCGACTAACGCTGTATTTGTTCTCTACAATTTCTAATCCAATAACCCACGGTTCCGTTTTAATACGCGATGCCACGTCTGATCGTATATCGCAAAACGTCGAGAATAATGGCGTATTATACAAATTGGATTTGATCATGCGACCCCCAGTTCTCTATTGGGAAAAATAAAATTTTACACATTATGCATTGTGATATCGAATGGTTACCGAAGCAATCAGGGTGGGCTACAGGCTCTTCGTTTGGGTGTCCACTTTGAAATTTCCACAGCACCCACCCCCAATTGAACCAAACAAAAAAGCCAAAAAAATATGCTACTGCTACTGTTGATATAACAAAAAATTTCCACTAAATAAATGTTTGAAAATCAAACAATAAAAACAATTTCAACCTATATGTGGTATAAATTAATGTTGTGCCAGGCATTATAATTTACAACTATTGAAAATTTTTACCAAAGTTGTAGGGGGGGTAGACACACCAACCCCACCGTCGTCGTCACGTCAATGGAAGCAATTTTGGAAGCAGTGCATTGTGCTGTTTTGATAATGGTCGATCCGTTATATGTCACGAAAGATAGTGTTAAGGGGGGCTAATTCCGGGATTATCGGCATTTAAAAATAATAAAATATTTCTTCTTCTGTTTCCGTCGCTGGTATCCAGACGAGGGGTTGTTGAGCCCCATGGAACACTGTAGGTTGATGGTATCTGCAGTGCCCCAGCAGGTGTTGTTGCCTCGTCGGTGACGGTGGTGGTGATGGTGGACTCCTGATAGATGTTATCCGCAGTCCGGGGTGCTCCAAAGGGATGGCTGATGTGATGGTGTAGTCAAATCCAAGGAGAAGACCAAGGAGAAGTCGTCCGGATGTCCAGGTAACATTTATCCAGCAGCTCCTGTCTTCTCCTGACATCATCCCGTTGACGTCCTGAATGGCATCTTCCACTCGCTGGGCTCCGGAGAGTTGGTCTTCAACCGCCCTGGTGGTCCAATAGCAGGAGACCGGCAGAGATTCATGCAGCGGAGTACTGCGCCCTCCATTCTGTCAACAGAGCCGGGTTATATGTCACACTCTGTTCATACTGATAAATAGCTCAACTCTCGGTGAAAGGGTTTCCATTTTAAGTGTGTCACCATCACGATATATGAGGTGGTTTGGTTCCATTCCACACAAAGGTTCAATGTCGTGGCAGCGATGAAGTTGAGCATATTATGGTCACCACCCAGCCAAAGGTTCTCTCTCCCTTTCCCGAACAAGGTCGTTTGTGAATGTTATGACACGAGTAGTTATCTCGCTATCAAAATTAAACGTACCAACGAATGTCAGCAGCTAATTCGGTCGGTATAGTATACAATAATTTATGCTCGAAATTACTCGATTGTCATTGAACAGAATCGTCCCTGATAACATTATAAGCTGGCCATAAAGGAAATGTCGTTCATCCCCCGTTCCATTAAAGGCACGGATGGCCTTCGTTATAGGTTCTAATTTAGATGTAACAGTTACCAAATTTCCCCAAGAATCGGGGGGGGGGGGGGGGGAGAAAACACTCCAGGATACAAGGTCCGGGTGTGTTGGTCCTGAGCGCCGATAGCAGATTTTTCCAATGCCATGTATTTTTTTCCAAATCCATGTGTAAAAATAAATTATGAAAACTAACATGATTTTAAATGCACAGGCGTATAAACAGGTCCAATATAGAGCATTAATCAAGAGGGGGGGGGGGGGCTCCTAATTTCAATATTTACCAAATAAGTGTTCTTTTATAACACAATATCATGGGATGTGTCCCATTTCTTACGAGGAAAAAAATTGAATTTAAAAATTAAAGGTACTCAACCCGTAAAGAGGGTCCCCATCTCAACAGATTACAACAACAACAATCCGATCAGAGGGTCCTATATTACTATTTCTTTGGCTTTGGGGGTAAAAAATATTTGATTCGAGTCGAGGAACCCATCAAACAAAGCTCAGAGTTATTAGATATTGATTTTTCAAATTTGTTATGTTCTCGAGATCAGTACTAATAACTGCCGTAATCTGCTCTGGATGTGTACCTCAAATATATTCAAACAGACAAGGATGAATAACTCTAAAATCAAGGGGTAATTTTAACGCAATTTAGACTGAGTTCTGGGCCAGATAGTATTCCCGATAATGAAAAATAATAGATTTCTAAAATCGATATCTAACAAATCTGAGCTTTGATGGGTGACTTCCTCGACTCGAATCAAATATTTTTGACCCCCGACGCCATTGAAATAGTAATTGAGAGGAGTTTTATCGGGTTGAGTACCTTTAAAAGATTTTCCATCAGTTATTATGTTGTTCTTGACATTAAATTATCGCTGCTATGTCAACGTCAGCTCATTAAATTCTTCTTGTGATAAACATATTTCCTGTATTATTGTACGATTTCATCACTGGGTAGATGGGACCTTGGATTACTTGCATGTACCTACCGATATAATGACAATCTGAACAATTGAACATAACATGTTGATTATTACAAAACGAGTATGCTAATAGTATAGTATAATATCCACAAAAACAGACCCTTTCGATTACCTCTGGGTGCCTAGCGATGACTTTTCATCCAACGCATGCGCAAACTACGTAAGGTTGGAAGGTTGTTTTCATTGTGACACTGCGTGTGCGGAGGTCTTTCTTTCGTGTGATGTTCTGCATATTTTGCAACATAATTATCTCTACCACTGTTGAATTAAATGTTGGAAGAAAGCGCGTGAGGGTGTTTTCGATTCCTCATCAGTGAATGAGTCACAAGCTTGACTTTGGAAAGTGCTACCCACAAAGAGTCTAAACTCAAAATTTGGTTTGGCATTGCCAGATAGCGGCTTGTGAGAGCGACAGTTTGGCCGCGTCAGTAATTTCTTTCTTTTTCATAAAGTGCGTTTATGATTTTCCTCCCTAAAAGCGGGGACTGATAGAGCGTTTTCTTGTTGGACTTTAACGGTTATTTCCATATTTATATCAAAACTGTTTATCCGTGTTCTATGCACTAAGCATATGAGATGTCGACTGTTCGTTGGTTGTAATCTCACTTTTCTTAAATTGGGCTTATGAAAGTATGGTTAACTTGGTGCCAAATCAGATTGGATTATACTCATTGTGTGAACAAGACTCAATCGTTGAAAAATCAAACATTATCTCAAATAAGTGATCAATTCAACATTAGTGGCAGAACAGCTCAATTTGATGATAATTATTGATACAGTGGTGAGGTGCAAACGAGTAAATATAACATGGATGGTCACTAATGCTGGTAATCACTAATTACTTTTACTGAAATATATCTATCACAGGTTTTCTGTACTCTTCACATGAAGTGAAATATACATCCATAAAGTGAGACATAACATTGCATGAGGTGAAAAGTAACACTACACTCAATTAGATAGTGATAAAAGATTATGCATGGAATGCCTGAAAGCGGATGGAATTACATCTTGTGTAATGAAATTTACAGCATTTCATCTCAATATAGGGTTGTTGAATCTTTTGAATTGGTTCACAGCCTGGACAAATGTCATGTCCTATCTGGGCTCTTGCAGTTTGGGAATAACCTCTTCATCTACGAATCCACCTACGAATCTGATGTCAAAGGCACAAGCTCTAATGGATATTCCATCAAAAAATTAAAAAACTTATGGCGATAGAGCATTTGATTCGTATGCGCCAAATGTTTGGAACTCACTGAGACACGACACAAGATTTGGAAACTCTCTGACCGAATTCAAAACTTTGTTAAAGAGTGAATTATTCTGTGCTCACTATGGGGAAGTTACCTCAGATGTTGTTTAATTATTTTGATGTATGTGTATATCTATAGGTATGTGGTGTGTATAGATGTATGTATATCACGTGTGATAGAGGGCAGGGTACTAGTAGGAATGTAAGCGATCTGGGCCATATGGGATAAAGCGCTATATAAAAACTATTTATTATTATTATTATTATTATTATTATCACTGTATTGCATTAGATGTAAACACAATTGGATCAAATTTGTGACTGGCAACTGCTTGTATGGAGGGAAGATAGAATTGGTCAATTCGTGTTTACAATATCTGCAATGCAGTGAGCAATCACCAATGGTATCTCGATATGAACGGGCGATTGGGGATGTAAGCATCTTTTAAAAACATAGATCATGCGCGAAATTGGGAGATCTGAGATAATTCCATATGCCGCGATAAAGTATAACTTGATCATTTTATAACACATTTAACTAATGATTTTCACACAAACGGTTCCTTTCGTTCGGTTTGTCAGGTCGATGACTTTTCGGATTAATTCTGTTGATATTGACAATCCAATTTATAGTCGGTCGCGATCCATATTATTTTTTCCCTATTTAATTCTAAATAATTTCACTTTCATAAAATCGGGTGTTACCCGTTTTTTTGATGACGATTATAATAGTGCTGAGAACAACACAACCATACCATGGCTAGAATGTGAAATGCTGCGCGTAAATAGTGAGCGAGAAGCAAAACTCTTAACATCGTGGCCATTTTTTTTAGAAGAGTGATTTACGGTGACCCATTCAACACCGAAATCTTGAGAGGCGAGGATTAGCAAACGCTATACCGGTATGTTGTAAACAACCTGGTGGCATTTCGAACCCCGGTTGAGTGTTTTGTTTATCGCATACTCTTTACGTACTGTTTGTTTGCATATCATGTCGCTTATTTACATAACATAGAGTACTAACATGACAATACTCTGCAATTTAGGAGGCGACATTTATGATTGGAATAAGAACAAAATTTGTCTATAATATAACAGCCTTTCCGGTTATGGCGGTTTTAATGGATGTGACTATTTTAACAGCAATGCCCACCGCAAACGCTTACCGTATATTCAAGGAATCTTTGAACTAAATGGTTTCCCATAGACTACAGTGTTAATATTTAAGCCAATATAACTGAATTGAAGCCTGCAGGCCCCCCCAGTGATGTTTACCCAGTTAGATTGACACAAGTTGATAACGAAAATGCAAAAAAAAAAATCATAGGTCATGCGTTTACTTTTTAAAATAAATCCTCAATTGTACGACAAGACTAACCCACGGCCAAATTTTTACATTGAAAAACCCAGAACTACAGCAGCTAGTTAAATAATTTCCCACTCACAAACATTCATTTCCCCATTAATGCACCAATTTAAATTATTTAGATATGACGTACAAATCAAATAAACAAGATTTGATCCTTTAATAACGTGTCACATGCATCAGGTGAAGGCCATTCTTCAGTTACCTTCACCACTAGAATTTCACGGTGCACTCGCTCCCCGACTCTGGAACACATTTAGCTCCCTGATTCCTTATGGCAGATGGTAATCAAGCAACGGTGGACTAATATACAATTCACCCATCAAACGAAACCTGTGGCCAATAATAAGATACATTGTTAGTAGTAACCCAAGGCGATGGAAGTTGATCCGTATATATACTTGCAAACTTGCAACTGCGTGACATTTTTTTTCTCCAAAAAAAAATACTAGGGTATATATGAACGTACGCACATGGAATGTGTAATAATTACAGGATATTACTAGTAGTTGGTTTGTTTGATATTAGGCCTGATATCAGCCCGAGGTAACCTCATATATATGAGTCTGAGACCGAATGTCGAAGGCTTATATTAGGTTACCGAGGTCTGAAATCAGGCCAATATAATATCAAACCAACCAAGTAGTGTCCTATTAATTAATTAGATCGCCTCTTAGTAACAACTCTTTCATATGAGTAACGTCGCAAAAATGGATACCTACGCATGAAGGGGGTGGTTGTGGGGGGGGGGGGGGGCTAACCCCTGGATTTTCGAAGGCACCGAATGGCCCATACCTTAACCCCTCATTTTTTTGCCTTTAATTCAGAAAAAAAAGGAAATATAACACATTTTGCAAAATTTATTTTTTCTTCTTCTTTTTTTGGCAGGTGGTTGGTATTTTAGTGGCGTGGTGTTGTTGTTGCTGGTGTTGTTGTTGTTGTTGTTGGCTGTCTCAGTCGATGCTCTAGATGCCCGCGTTTTCTTTATGATGGCGAATATCCGGTCGTAGTCAGGTCCTGGAGTATAGAATTGCAGGGACTCTTCCATCGCTTGGATTACATCGTCTGTATAGATTGGTGTTGATATTGAATCCGCCGGTATCTCATGGTAACTCGGCGTCGCTGGGACGGAGGTGGTATTTTCTCCCCTTGTGGGGACTGGTCAGGTGGTGTTGCCATCCCCACAACGAAGACAGCGGCGGGAACGTCCGGGGTGACGTCGGTGTCCACATTTCCGCTGTCCACGCCGACGGCAGGGACGACCGGGATGACTTCGGCGTCCCTGCTCCTGCTGGTGGTGGTAGCGGCATCTGCAGCAGGCCGATCTTCTGCCCCGGAGGCCAAGTAGGAGGGAACTGGGCGTCTCTCAGTTCCCCGTTTCCACTCGGCCCTTCTGATAGCATCTCTGCGGCGTCGTGAATGGGTCTTTCGCTTCTTTCTTGTGGTACCGGCAGCCCCGGACCGGTGGAGTCCGGTCGGTCCATCCAGGCCACGGCCGGTAGAGGGTTCTACTGGAGTGACCTGGAACCTCAAAAACCACGTCCAATCTGCCCGTATTAGCGTGGAGAGACCAGCTAATACAGTCGGCAGATTGGTAACCGCCCAGCACGCTGCGAACTTGGCTGCGGATTAGATCACCCATGGTCAGCCAAGTTCGACAAAAAAATCAACGGCCACTCGAGAGGATTAGCGAAGAGCTCTCGCTGGCACGTCCATCCTCTGGGTGACCGGAAGCGTGAATTGATACCTAAACATGATGATGAAGTGATTTCGGGGGCTAACCCCGGGATATTAGAAAGGGCCGAATGGCCCTTTCCTTAACCCCTCATTTTCAGCTTTTAATTGATAAATATAATTTTTTTTTTTATAGAGTTTGAATTATTTGTTTTGGGGTGCTGCTTTTCCCCGGAAGATTGAGGAGACGTCAGTTGTTGTTGTTGTTGTTTTCTCATAAGATGTTCTATTTTCTTTTGTTTTTCTTCCATGTTTCTTTGATGTTTTTTTCTCGACTCCCCGTTCGCCTTCTTTGTTCCTCCAAGAATATTTTTTCCTGTTGGGCTTCTTGTTCTTCCATGTAATTTTCCTGTTCTTCAGTGAGCAACGCCGGCCTCTCCAGGTATCTCGGCATCGCAGGGACGGTGGTGGTAAATTCCGCCCATGGTGGAAATTGGCAAGGTGGTGATTCCAGCTCCACAGCGAAGACGGTGCATGGCGGGAACGTCCGGAATGACGTCGGTGTCCACTCTTCCGCTGCCTTCGTCGACGACAGAGACATCCGGGTTGACAACGGCGTCCGTGTTCCTGTCGGTGGTGGTGACACCGGTCGCAGGCTGATATTTTGGCCCAGAGGCCAAGTGGGAGGGAACTGGGCGTCTCTCATTTCCCCTTTTCCACTTGGCCCTCCTGATGGCATCTCTGCGGCGCCTTGAGTGTGTCTTCTTCCTCTTCCCGGCAATCTTGGAAGCCCCTGTCTGGTGAAGTACAGAAGGTCTAACCAGGCCATCGCCGGTAGAGGGTTCTACCGGAGTGACCTGGAACTTCAAAACCACGTCCAATATGTCCGTATTAGCATGGAGAGACCAGCTAATACAATGGGTAGATTGGAAACCGCTCAGCACGTTGCGAACTTGGCTGGGTGTTAAATCTCCCATGGTCAGCCACTCAGAGGATTAGTGAAGAGCTCTCGCTGGCAGGTCCACCCCCTGGGTGACCGAAAGCGTGAATTGATACATACACGGCTTACCTACACGTTATTTTTTTATAGAGTTAAATAGATTTTCGGCATGTCGTAAATCCATATTATTCGGATAGGAGATGTCACAAATCGATATTACTCGGTTTAAGGGCGATATTAGCCTAGTTCAATAACATGCATTTCTGGACAAAAATGCCATATCTAATTAAAAATAAGAAATATAGATACACTTCACGTACATTCCTAGTCAATTTGATCACCTTGTGAACAATAACTTCACATGATTGAGTTCAATATTTTGAAGATCGATCTATCGATCTGCTGATTGTCAGAAGACGGTGCAGTGACATCGATATTAACCTTCATTAGGAAAATGGAGCCAGCTAGGAAACCCGACATTTCCCGTATTATGAAGATGGCGCGAGGATATCCGAATTGGCATTCGTCGGCAAGGTTATACGAAATCAAATCCAATATAGGGCCCGTTGGATACAAATGCGAACCTCGTAATCAGACAAGAGGGTATTCAGTTCAATTTATTAGTATTCTGACAACAAAATAACCGGCAAATTCTAGTATAAAAGGGGGCATAACTCCGTCCGAAATGATCGAACCCAATTCGAACTTGATCTATATTTTCATGTGATTAAAGATACGGGCGGCGTTGTCGGTGGGTATGCTGTTAAAATATTCACCTCCGTCAAAAACCGCCATAAACAGAAGGAATAGTAAGATATAGACAGATTTTGTTCTTATGACAATCAGAAATATGGCATAAACAGTATGTTATTGTCAATTCCCCCCCCCCCCTTTGTTATGTCAACAAAAGCAAAAAACGTTACGTTTCCTGGCTTTTGTTTAGATCCGGATATGGTAAACATAAAGAGCGTTATTTGTTACTGTTTTTCTGATATGGAAATAATAAAGAGCGTTTATATAATTTGTGTGTGATTAACCAATAGAATTGCACTACGAGCAGTCTCTTGTTTACGTACACCACCGTGCGTCTTGACGACAATATACTATTTACGCGCTGATTATGTTTGGCATATGAGCGGAACTGTATATATTTTGGTGTTCCTTCTGTTGATGGCGATTTGAACAAATATAAATATTTCTGCAACGAACGCCGCCCGTGCCTTTAACCCACATTCTAAATTTGGAATCTATCGGATAATCATAACATGAGTTATCACCTGGACCACAAAATAACCAGCAAATTCTAAATCGAAAAAGGGTTGCCAGATATGGTCGGACCAGTTCCCATTTAAGACGTAAGTTCTATTTTGATCATAATCTGATGGTTATTGACGGTTTATATGTTCCGTCCGTCCGAAACGTGTTTTGTCCAGATGACAACTTGAAAGTATTAGACAGAATTTGATGAAAATTGGTATGTGGCGTTCATATCAGAAAGTCCCGATCAAGTTAGAATTTGGATCCAGATACGAATGGCAAGATATCATGTTGAATATTGCTTTATTATACACTTAGCCGTGAATTATAAGAATTTCTCGATGAATTAAAAGTGATAATGTCACACATGTGAATTACGACCCCGGTGAGAGCACGCGATCAGCTGCTCGGGGACTATTTTGTCACGTATTGTCTTCATAATCGGGAGGGGGGGGGGTCCTATTGGTAAAACACTCATTCACTCCGCTCACTGGTTTTACCAGGACCCCCTCGTGAATTATTTCACGTAATCATCGAATTAACCAATTGATTAATCTCTATATATTCTAAGTCGAAAAGGGGCATAACTCCATCAAATTGATCGGACCGTGACCAAATTATATTTTTGCATGTCCTTTCTTAAATACCAACTGCATACCAAATCCTAAGGAATTCTGATTCATCAGATTATGTTTTATATAATCCGGATATGCAACCCGGATGGACGACGGAAATGCTGATTATAATAGTCCTCGGATTTTTTCTTGGAACTATAACTACTTTCAGCATTAGTATTCTATATTCCCATGAAATTTCCCCAAACGGAGTGATCCACGTCGGTGTTCACACGGATAACGATACGACACCTTCCTAGTACAGTAATGCACTAAATAATCTACTCATTAAAGGTACTCAATCCGATCATACGCTCCTAATTACTATTTCTTTGGTTCGGCGGTAAAACAAATATTTGATTCGAGTCGAGGAACACACACACCAAAGCTCAGAGTGATCAGATATCGATTTTGAAGTTTGTTTTTTCTCGAGATGTCAATAATATGTGGCCCAGAAACACGTGGTCAAACAAGACGGTCTTGCGGATGAAGATGGATAACTCTAAAATCAAGTGGTTATTATTTCCATTTTATTTTAGAGTTATCCAACATCATCCGGTTTAGGAGCGTCTGATCGGATTGCGTACCTTTAACCAGAGCTCAGTGAGTGCTTTCCGATGAATGGCAACAAGCCATATTTCCGACTAAATCCTGAAACATTACCCATAATTCTGCTGTGGTTAAAAAGTCGATTATTTATGTTCTATTTCTCACTTTACTAAGTTGTAAATCACTTTGGTTCAGGCTTTCGAGCGTTTTCTGCATTCATATCAGCGATCTGGACCTTAAATATCTGAGAATGAACACGTATAACTTCACACGGCTTCTATATAAAGATATATATATATATATATATATATATATATATATATATATATATATATATATATATATATTCCACCAGTACAAAACCTGGGAACTTTTTGATGTTGTGACAGGGAAGTTTATAACATTGAAAAAGCGGTGCAGGTAATATATTTCTTAGTTAATACCTGTTCCTTAATAATGTATTTCACTGTAGGTGAAAGTCCCAACTCAAAATCGTACGATTTCAGTGCATGACTTTATCATTATGGGCAAATATGCTTCGCGTCGCTTACAATCATGGAAATTCTCCCTGGTAATTAAGTTAATGTTTACTGCGATATCAGCTCACAAAAGTCACAAGAAAGCATGTAATCTCAAGCTAGGTCCACCCCTATATGTGAAGTAGATTACTGAGGAGCAAGTAAAAACAAAGAAATACACCCCTGCCTTCTTTGTTCAGTGTTATAAAGTTCCCGGTCAGACAGGGGGGGTCTGGAAAAAAATTGCACATATAGGGCCCAAAAAGTTTTTTTCCGACCTCGAGGGACCCACCACCCCATTTTTGCAAAAAAAATATTTTTTTCCTCCAAAATTTTGGGGACCCACCCCCTGTTTCTCATGTTTTTATCAAAATTTCAGAGGTTTTTTTTAGGCGTTCTTCAATAACTGTGTTAACTGCATTACTAATTGGTAAACACAGATCAGACAAACGAAAAATATACTGTATTTCCATGTGTTTCCTGGTGTTTTCAGTAACTAACAACAATATTAATTAAGCATTGTGTATATAGGTACACTATATGTCACAAATTGCCCTAGACCCCATTATAGCCTTAATATATCGAGTGTGTTGTGTCTGACAGAGAACACTGGCCAGTGTAAATAGTGGTAAACAGGTCAGGGGTTCCACAATTATATGTGCATGATCAAAGAACTCTTTAGTCTTATCCAACGGGATGGGGTGGGGAGGGGAATTGTTTTTTGGTTAGGTATACACATAGATATATGGTTATTATACTGCCCGATATTAGTCGGCGGGTATATAGTTGACGTCTCGAGCCGTCTGTCCGTACAAACATTTTGAATTTTAACTCAAGAGTCGGTTGTCATATTTTGATGCCCAACGGCATGGTGACGGACCAGAAATGGGGGACGAATATGCATAATATCGCGGGTTGTGATCACCAATGCCTACCAGAGTTATGGGCCCTGTTCGACGTTATGAAATTCAGTCCATACAAAGATTTTGCAATATAAGTTAAGTGTCGGTTGTCAAATTTTGATGTGGTTTGGTATGGTGATAGACCAGAATGAAGAATTGAATGTCATTTCTCAATGCATCTGAATGCATCACATTATTTCAGTTCATCTATTTGTAAGTGATAACAGTATACAATTAGTATTTTCGTCTTGTTGAGTAGTAAAGCTCCCAGATGAAGTTCGGAAATTCAATGAGAATAGCGTCACCTTCATTTGGGATTGTCTGAGCAGTAAACAGTAATGTCATTCATCATAACCAATTCAGTTTTATTTGGATAATTGTTGCAAATTAACATTATACTAGCAATCATTCAAGATGAGAAATAACCAGAAGAAATTAATTTGATTACATGCCAGAACAAGACAGTATTTCAGACATTAGAAACTTATGAGATACCCTTTTCAATTTCATGTTATGCAACAATCAGGTTAATGATATCTACTAGTAGTCATCATTGAGTATTCACCATGTAGTATCCAATTTGTGATAAAGAGTTTTTTTGTTTTATTACTTTTATTCAGAGAATACAACTGGGTAATATATTAATTTTGTTACTAAATATTTCTTCCGTTGATCATAAGTTTCCTGAACGTTAATACGGTGGTCCACTGTGAAGTGCATGGTCCGGGATACTGTGAAATCCAGAATGTTGCTAAATCTGAGGCTAAAGAGTCACTTTAACTGCCTATATAGCCCTATACCAACAAGCATGGTACTAACATGCTTACAAACAACATTACATGGTCAGTACTTGTAAATTGTTTGGAAAAAAACCATTTTGGAAAAAAATTACAAGCACCATTTTTTCCGCCTCTGGACCACCCACCCACCCCGGCCCTATATACGGAATTTTTTTGCAGACCCCCCCCCTGGGTCAGAACGTCAAAAAAGGAATATGATACCTACGGGAGCAGCTGGAGTATATTCTTGTCATGATTTAACCCTTTACCCAACAGAAGGGCCATGTGCCAATGCATTCTCTTATATATGCGAGTCGACCATAGGTCGCCTCGCATATATAAGAGAATGCATTGGCTTAACCCTTTGAACCCCGACGCCCTACCACGACCGACACCCTGACCCTGGGCTCCTCGTGGGATTTTCCTTTAAATTTTATAGTGTGTTGTTGGATGATGTTGGTTATGTTTAATTTGTGACACAGGTATGGAACTTTACAGGCCCCCCATTGATCACTGATCATTATAAAATCGGAAGACTTTGCCACGCGGCAGCGTCTTGGTAACGGTTGCTAGGCAACTACCCCGAATTGACTGGAAAAGGCAATTATCATAGTAGCATGGTATGTCATAACTCAATGACAGTGATTGCGTTTTTGATGACGATAATACCCTAATGTGAAATTTGAGATATATCCGACAAGAATTTAAGGGAGATCGAATGAAATTAATTAGTTAAGGTAGCAACGGTTGCTAAGCATGTACCACAAATGAACGGATGACACCACTGCACTAACCATTAAGTGGTAGTGTTCCCTTAATTTATACAATATCTAGTCGCATAATGCTGTATATGTTCAATGGTGGCACCTGTTTGAAACTGTGCATACATATGTATGTTATGCATGGACCATTCTATGATCATTAAAATATAAGGACACTTTGCCACCCAATCTCTCCTTAGTAACGGTTACCAGACAACTACCCGGCATTAGCAAGAAACTGCAATTATGATGCAGCTATATGTCCTATATATAACACCACATTTCGCTTAAAACGCATGATTTTGTCATTTACAACCTATGTTCTGTGCATGCGCATATATTCCTACCCGATACTATAGCGGGTAGACATTCCATATATACACACCCTGACCACCGCCGATGTCTATGGGGCCATTTAAACATATATTAGTGGGTATATGTCGTGCATAAGTACGCTATATAAACCATTTATTTCGCTGCTCTGCGCATGCGCGAAGAAATCAACTTGATATGCGATCGAGGCCCTTCACCATATAAATATAATTTGAACAGGCTTTTATATTTGATATATATAACTAGAGTTTAGACGTCGATTTGTTATTGAATCGCATAGCTATAAACTATAAACACGTGGCGGTCGTTATAATGGCCGGTTCAGCGGCCGGTATACCGGCCGCTAGGGTATATGGAGGTTCACGCAGCGGCCGGTATTCCGGCCGCTGGGGTTCAAAGGGTTAACAAATTAAAAATTATAGTGCTATAGTTCCATATACACTGCATTGGGCTACATACTAGATCATGCAGTGAACATGAATCGCTACTACAGCTACGCCCGTAGAGAATGTATTCTACCAATACAAATCTGAGAACGTTTTGTTCTCACTCGTTCTGACAGGGGACTTTTTAACATTAAACAAACATGGCACAGAATATATATCTTTGTTAATATTTGTTCCTCAAACATTGAATTAATTACTCGGGAGGAATCCATAATTGTAAGAGATTCAATGCAAAATCGCTCACAAAGTCAATTAAATCGTGCAACTTCGAGTTGGAAACTTCACCTACACTGTTAATGAACATGTATTAATGGGTTTCCACGTCTGAGCTATGTCAGGAGGTGGAAAGTTTACATGGTCCTACACAGACAACTACTTAATTGTTAAGCTAGTACACCACAGGAAGGAATCTATTCAACTGAAGACCACATCAAGCATATTCTATAACAATAAAAACAGCGTTCTCAGCAAATACACACATTTAGTGGAAATGGATAACTGCTACAAAAAGTACATGATCTGAAGTGGTAACAGGATGGAATGGCAATTTAAATGAGTTCAATACTGCTTCAAGAATCTCAATATGTCAAAGTTTGTTGAACCTATTTTCTTAACATTTCCCTCAATAAATAGGGCTCCTTCTGCACTTTTATTTATTCGTTGTCTGCTGTTATCACATTAACATCCCTCCAAATTAATACCACAGACCCCTGGGGAAAAATACCAGATATATCAATATATATTGTTATCCTTCACCCCTCTCTTCTGATTGGCTGAGAGTGCGTCACGTGACGCACCGCATATCACTTGTTACCTTCGAGTTACCCTCGAGGGTAACATTTGACCCTCGATGGTAGCATTTCGACAGTTGTTGACCGCTCAGCGATTACCAGTAAACATAGAACTACGAAGAACACAAACACGTCTACCTGTGTCTTTACGCTCATTTAAAGGTACTCAATCCGATTCGACGGTCCCCCATATCATCAGATTCCAACAACAACAACAACATGTTTTTAAATGCCGCTTCAGTAATCAGAATCGATTAATTGCCCAAAAATAATGCTAACCACAGTCAACTGTTGTATAAAATTGCCCAAAACCTGTTATTTATCAACGTTTTGTTCAACGAAATTTTGCCGGTTTGTCAAATATCTGACACAAAAAAGCCACTGAATTTTAGAGTTATCGATCTTCATCCGCCATTTGGTCAGGTAAGTTCTTCTCGTCGTCTGTTTACTGGGCTACAAAAATTAAAATAATAGATTTCAAACATCGATATCTGATCACTCCTAGCTTTGAAGGGCGGGTTCCTCGACTCGAATCAAATATTTTTTACCCCCGAAGCCAAGGAAATAGTAATTTGCGAGCGTTAATTCGGATTGAGTACCTTTAAAACGAAACCGAACATTTCGCCTCATGGCTGCTCTAATTCGAAATTGCTTTACTCCTCTTTCCGTAAACTGGTTCCCACCATGCGACCAGCAAACTGACCGAAGAATAGAAACGCAAATGATGGGTGTGTTAATATTGTGAATGTTTTATTTTCTAAAAAGCGAGGATTCCAACTGATTCCAACATAAATTTAACTCTTCGAACTGGATTAAAGAATATACGCGCGCACGTAGGCCTGCTATTAAGGATGTGCGTGTGTTATCCTTTGTCAGATAACAAAACAGTTGTCACCCTTGTTTTCGTGAGACAGGGGGATTTGTAGTCGCTCTCGACCTGGAAAGGTTGGAATGTCACCCTGGGGCCTGGCGGCCCTTTTTTCTTCTTCTGGTTACAGCCGTCGGTCATTTGCTGACCATTATTAGCCGTTGAGTGGAATTTTTTTTGGGTATTTTTATACTATTAATAAAAGGGTAGTTTTCGTATTAAAAACAGTTAAAACTATGTACAATCTCAGTTGCTTACTTGTTGTTGTGGTCTAGGAGGATAAGAGGCTTCAAGACATCGTGCGATAGCGTCGACTTGAAGCGCCCTACATCCTCAGAAGATACAGAGTCTTGTGTTAAATTATTCCATTGAGTGACAGTTCGGGGGTAAAAAGAGTATTTGTAATTGTCTGATGTTGTGCCTATCTGGATGAAATTTGCTTTGTTAACAGAGGATCGTGTGGTTTTGGATTTTGGGATGAGTACATTATTTGAATCAGAAAAGACAAGATTGTTATTAATTTTGTAAAGCATTATGAGTCTGGATTTAAGTCGTCTCTCTTGTAGGCTTTGCCAGTGAAGGTTGTCAAGCATCTCGGTGACTGAACTGATGTTATGAAATCTGTTTGAGAGATATCTGGCTGAGCGGCGTTGTACTTTTTCTAATTTGTCTATTTGTCCTTTGTGATTTGGGTCCCATATTGTAGCGCTATATTCAAGTTTGGGCCTAACGAGTGCTTGATATATGCTCTATTCTTGATATCTATAGATGCTACCTTAAGGTTTCTCTTTAAAAATCCAAGTGCTCTATTGCCATTTGATGTTATCTGATCAATATGCTGATCCCAATGTAAGTTATTTTGGATAGTAAGTCCGAGGTATTTTACAGATTTGACTGCTTTAAGTGTGTGGCCTTTGAGAGAGTATGTAGCAGTTATAGGAGATTTTTGCCTAGAGATGCTGAGGAGATTACACTTATCTGGGTGAAAGGACATGAGCCAGTCTTTCTCCCATTGACTAGCTGCATTTAAGTCATTTTGTAGTTTAGCTGCATCATTGCGATTTTTGATAGAACGGTATATGATGCTGTCATCAGCAAATAGTCTTAGAGTACTGTGTTTCATATAATCGTGAAAGTCATTTATGTATAGCAAGAATAATATGGGCCCCAGGACAGAGCCTTGAGGTACGCCAGATTTAACAGAGATTGAATCAGAACTTTGGCCTTCAAGAACTACTGTCTGTGTGCGGTTTGAGAGAAAGTTAGAAACCCATGAGGAAGTTTGCAGATCAATGCCATAGTAACTCAATTTGTGTATAAGTCTGGAGTGAGGGACCTTATCGAATGCTTTTGCGAAGTCCATGACAATAATATCTGTTTGTAATCCCTTGTTGAAGTTGTGACATTCCAGGTCTCGAGCGGGCGACAAATCTCCTTGTCTCACCCAATCGCGGGCGACAACTGTATACTATAAAAGTGATAAGGTTCACAAGTTCTCAGTCACAGTATATTTTATTGGCCATGAAATTTCCTTTCTTTTGTTGTATAATTCGATAGTATCAAACGAAAGGAAGTCGAGATATCGTCAGTTTACCTGTCCGGTAAGTAGTGATTATACAGGGTCACCAATTCAATTATTACGATCGAAATTGCCGAACATGCGAATTCCCCGTACGATTAAATATATTTCGTCAGGTTATATATCAAACGAAAGAAAATGTTATGCCCTATAACATACACTGGGGCATATTTTCGGTACGATGTCTCGACTACCGTTCGTTTAATATTGTGGAATTAACATCATAAGAAAGAAAATTTCATGGCCAATAAGACACACTGAAATATATTTTCACTGATTTGAACGATTTTGAGAATCTATGAGCAATATGATAGATGGTCTGTTTTTCCCGAAATCGAACTTGTGAACCTTGTCACTGGCCATGGTCACTTGTCACTAAATCTGCTATTTTTCCACAGGGGCCTCTGATTAATATTAGACCATTTTAATGTATAATTTTATTATATTTATTATATTAATCTCAGCTAGTTGAGCAACACTGGATTAAAATGTTTCGTGAGCTGAAGTAATCTAACTCATCAAGAGGAACTATCTACAGTAACATAAACCTCATTCTAGTATTAGTCGCTATATTTATATATCTACCACAACATTTCATACCATCATTGGTGAAATTTAGGACAACACACCATAGACTGGCAAACGAGCTTTCAAGATGTCGAAAAACGAGAATTTACTATGTAAAATGTTCTGTTCGGAAAACTGCGACGAGTATCACATTCTGTTGATCTGTAAACAGTTTGTCACTATCAGAAAAAATATATTCCTGACTATTACTGGTTGAACCTTCACTAGAAAAGTTATATGGCATCATTTCTATCGAAAACATATCAATATCGAAGAACGTTAGCATTTATTTGAAACATGTCTTTAAAGAATCACAATAAGATAGTATACTAATCTATAGATATCCATATGAATTTATATGTACATTTGTTGTATACATATTTGTACACGTGTGTACATCTGTGTATACAGTATACATATTATATTTATATAAATATTATCATCATCACCATAATACGGAATAAGTCTTGCCACTTTTCGTCCCAATAACGTTATTTGCAATGTTTGTTTACAAATATTTGTATCGTAATTCGATATTTTCTTGAGATTCTCTTAAACATATTACTTGTTGTCGAACTAGTATTTTATATCATGGAAGAATGAGTATATGTATATTTTGAATTTGATCGAGTGTTGGAACCCCAACAGCGAAGTCTGGCAGAGAGTTCGAGCTATTGACAACCCTCTACATGAATAAATATTTTCCTATATCCTTGTTAACAGTACGCATCTGTAGCTTTTTGTTATGTCCTCTTGTTCTTATGATGAATTTCTGATATTATAATGATCATTCAACAGTTTATATATCTCGATTAGATCGCCTCTAAATCTTCGATATGTTAAAGACATCAGATTGAGTCTTATAATTCGTTCTCTGCAGCACAGAGTTTTGATTTGAGGAACTAGTTTCGTTACTTTTCTGTAACACAATACTTTGGTATTTGTGATGCTGGCTCCACGAAGAGTTATAGTATTCGATTATGGGTTTGACCATGCTTATATATGTAGAGCGATCGGAATTTGTGAATGTCTAAGTTCGTGACTATTCTATTGACTATGCCGATGATTTGAGAAGCCTTATATTGCAGATAGAATTAACGTGTATATCGATCGAATTAGAGTTTTTCGTCAACAATTACTCCATGATCTCCTTCTGACGTACTTACAACAATTGGTGGCTTTTCGCGTGTATCAGTCACATGATATTCCATCCGTAGGTTATTGTGTCTAAAGTGAATTGCGTTTATTTTTCCGGAATTAAAGCGAAGTTGCCAACCCAACGACCATTTGCATACCGCATCTATGTCGCTCTGAATATTTTCACTTCTAGGATTCCCAACCAACTTCGTGTCGTCGGAAAATATTTCGCAAAAACAATGAACACTTTCTGGTAGATCGTTGATGAAAAGCATGAATAAAATTGGACCTAGCACCCTTCCCTGATGCACACCACTGGTAACAGATTTCCACTGATAATTATGGTCACTGACACGAACACGTTGTTTTCTGTTTGTAAGAAAATCTCTTGTCCAATCGCATGTTTTATTTTGTATTCCGAAGGTTTTGATTTTCATTAACAATCTCTGGTGGGGAAATGGCATAGAATACTTTTCGAAAATCCAAATAAATCGAATCAACTGGCTCATTTTCGTCAAGTTTTGTGACCAGATGAAAGAAACATTTGATTTAGATATATATGCTATTGTATATGAACATGAAATTCTGATGAAAGTACTATATTTATTCATACCAATGTAAATAGTGTATATATGTTTTCATGCATGTTCCACATTAATTTGGGCTATGGCATTAAAGTCATTCACCCTGCGATAATCAATTTAGTATAGAAACGGTTAAAACCGACAAAGGACCACATAAGCAGGTCACTCTAGTTTGCACTTTTCAAGTTTAATTTTCAATTATTTATTCACTCAAATCGTCAAGTATGACACAATAGAGTGTGTGGAATACAATTGAACAGTGTATTTCATATCTGTGTAAAAAATACAAAGTGGTGCGCGCTGAAAAATTACACATAATTTAATAAAACAGTTGATTGAAAACAGCCCATGGTTGTGCAAATGTCGGATTTTAATGTATTACGTATATAGTTGCCTCATGAGATTTTGAATAAAATCAGGACCCGCCTAATGAATAAAGAAAGGTTTTGCAATGTTTACCGTCGTTTACAGTTAAAAAGTTCGCTTAATTTGATGGTATTTGGTCTACAATAATAGTATTTGTTTGTTTTTACTCGCAGCTCTTTTAAACACGGGCATTTCAATATTACGTGGAATTCGTCCCTATATTTGTACCACATAGAGTACATAGTCTATCGGAATAATCTGCGTTAATACATGCACCAGATTCGATTGGTAAGTGGTGGTTGCGGGTACGAAATTTCAGAAGTATTTGAACGGTGTCATTTTTCACGGAAGAGACGATTTTTTCTTTGGTGAGGTCGTGTTTCATAATTCTCGAAAAGGCATACATGTACTTTTGAATTAAATAATGTACCTGTCCATTCTTGTATGCATAGATCTTCAAGCCTACACTTGGCCGACTTCTTAAATCTGTCGGAAGAAAGATATGTAATCACGCTTTCTTAATTCGACTAATACTAAAGCAGAGAAGCTGTCGTTATAACACAATCAGGGAATCAAAAAGCCACTATTAACTATCTCATTTGAGATTCCCTGCCCACTCAAGAATAAGAAATCCGCTAGGCGCGTTCTAATTGTCGCACGAGCTCAATCCAATAACGGATATTATAGCGGTTTAAATGAGATCCCACTGAATACCCAACGGCAAATGCTCGAAGCCGTGTCAATATATACATTCTCAGATGTACGATCGAGGCAGCTGATTGCAAAAAACGCTCGAAAGACTGCCCTAAAGTGATTTGTTCTTGAACGAACATGGCTCATTATTGTGTATGTCGACTGGACTTCGGACCGATCTCTATGTTGTCTGACTTGGATATATTTATGTGGCATATACATGTAGTATACGTACTAAACGAACGTGGATCATTCGAGCATCCAAATTTTGTCTACATAAATTGGAAGGTGGTACAGTATAAGATGGGTTGACAAATACACGAACTATTATATACCGCCATGATCACACCCATTTCCCAGCTGTTTTCAATGTTTCGCACATAAGTGAAATAAACGCTCTTTATTTCTACCATATCTGGAACAGACTAACATCAAACGCTCTTTTCTGTACCATGCCGTGCACATGTGGTTGTTGTTCAAAGTTGTATATTTTATGAATGACCACATATTTGCATGATGGTATGTTGTTTATTTCTACCATATCTGGAATAGACTCACACCAAACGCTCTTTTCTGAATCATGCCGTGCAGATATGGTTGTTGTTCAAAGTTGTATATTTTATGAATTACCACCTATTTGCATGATGATATGTCGTGCTGGTGTTATCTCTGGTCATACTCGTATTTTTTATAAAACACTTTTAGTTCGTGTTTTTCAGGACGCGATTTTCGGTTTTCCCAACCAGTTTCTATAACAGAAGTGTAGAATAACTGATATATCTGGTGGCACATGAACGGCTTCGTATTGTATTATCTTTGATTCTAATATATAGAGTATTGTCGGGAGCAGCCACAAAGAAGACACGGGAATATTCGCGGATTGATCGAACTAGCGTAAAGTATAACATTTTTCGAGCGCTGTACGGTCCAGATATAATCTGTATTTCCCGAGAAGAGAGATGCGTTTCCACGCGGTCTTAGTCATTTCTTCAATACGAGGCCCCAGCTTCTGTCATTACTCAAAATAATACCAAGATGTTTGTGTAATTCGACTCATATGATGTGCTGTTGGTTCGTATTCATGATATAATAATTGTCGCTTCGGTGGCCGTGTGGTATTGACGTTGCGCAAGAATCGTCACGAGCCTGTGTTCTAATCCCACCCAATCCAAAAATGTGCATTTCTTAAATACGCATACAGCTTCTAATATTTTTTCCATTGGTATTAAAACATTTCTACTTTCACTTTGTCGTCTTGCCCCACACGAGACGCAAAACGTAGAATGATATTTAGGTGACATTCCAGTTTCGATTGATCAGAGGGGAAAATTTCTTATAGAATAGAGTAATGGTGTTGTCTGGCACCATATATGTGGTATGTGTATTGGGAGGTTAGATATGAATTTGTGGAATTTTAGAGAATGTCTTTGAGATTTGAAAAGTTGTTTCAAGTGACCTTGACCCCCGAATCAAGTCGTCAGCCCGTTCTCGTAAAAATAAGCACAATAGAGGCTTATTTTCTATGACGCGTTTTAAGCCCATATGAGAAAAATGGGGGGTAACACGTGGCGTTCAAACTAAGTCCGCATTATGGCCGCATATTGCTTATTTCAATATGAAATAATCTCATTTTGCCACTTTTTAATCTACTTTGTTTCGTCGATACGACTTAACAGTTTCACGCTCTTTATAATGTGTTTTCACTGATGCCCGCGCCATTAAAAGAAATTATGGGTATACGCTCAATATGCGCTTATTTCATAAGTCAAACATGAACCTATGTGAATATTTAAGCCCCATATGAACCTATTTCCATGAGGATATGTTGATCAAGTAGTAGCAATTTCTGTTAAACAGTGGCTCCAGATACCGGACTGACTATTTAGCACCTAAAATTTGTCATCTGCATATCAACAAGTTAAAAAAAAAAATCCCACTGGTGAGAACTTTGAACGTTTTTGATACTACTGTGAGGAAAATGTGTTCTTCCAGACAACATATGTATTTTTGTGTCCCACGGATCCGAAGGTCGCTTATTGTTAGCAATATTTGCATAAAATAATTGCATTTTTCTGGCATAAAATCAAGGGGCATAACTCTTGCTACCCTATTAAAATGACAATTCTGTATCAAAATCTTGAGCCAATTCTGGCATATATTCATTGTGTTTGTGTGGTGGGTTAAAATTTTAGTTATTTTTCAATTAATTGATGCCCCATTCCCGCAAAAACTGGAGTGTCACCTTAATAACATAGCAGCAGTTCGTTTTATATATAACTAGCCGATGAGCCCGACGTTGACCGGGCTATTCAAAAACCAAATTTCAAGTCGATAGCTCCACCCGATTCCGAGATCTGGTCTGCGCATGCGCGAAGCTGGCGTCGCACGGGCTCGGCGACCCGATAAAATTCGTATCCGGGGCAAGATACATTCACATAGCAAATTTCAAGTCGATAGCTCCACCGTTTCCGAGATCTGGTGTGCGCATGCGCGAAGCTGGCGTCACACGGGCTCGGCGACCCGATAAAATTCGTATCCGGGGCAAGATACATTCACATACCAAATTTCAAGTCGATAGCTCCACCCGTTTCCGAGATCTCGTCTGCGCATGCGCGAAGCTGGCATCACACGGGCTCGGCGACCCGATAAAATTCGTATCCGGGGCAAGATACATTCACATAGCAAATTTCAAGTCGATAGCTCCACCCGTTTCCGAGATCTGGTCTGAGCATGCGCGAAGCGGGCGACGCACGGGCTCGGCGACCCGATAAAACTCGTATCCGGGGCAAGATACATTCACATACCAAATTCAAGTCGATAGCTCCACCCGTTTCCGAGATCTCGTCTGCGCATGCGCGAAGCTGGCATCGCACGGGCTCGGCGACCCGATAAAATTCGTATCCGGGGCAAGATACATTCACATAGCAAATTTCAAGTCGATAGCTCCACCCGTTTCTGAGATCTGGTCTGCGCATGCGCGAAGCGGGCGACGCACGGGCTCGCCAATACGACAACGTCCACCGCCTGGTCAAACTACACACACGTACCAAGTTTCGTCCCGATCGGTCGAGAATCGTAGATTTGTATTAATGACAGACAGACAAACAGACATACAGACAAACAGACAGACAGAGGTCTTCAAAATATATATGAGATGTATGGCGATGCGAGTCTGCTCACGATATATAAGTAACCTTACAAATATTGTCTAGACAATAGCATGTAGTATATATAGGTTTCGATGAATTTCATATTAAAAGAAACATACTAAGATCGTGAATCATTGCAAACGTCATGTGGTGATCAGAATTACAACAACCAATTGCGATGCTAACTTATTCATAATGAGTTGGGGATTCGTGGAATTTGTAAGGTATCTGTCTGTATCTGTAGATATTTCAGTTCAGGAACTTTATAACCATGTGGTGATTCAAGTAGCGTTCTTTATCGTGCACACACCGAGGCGTGTACACGGGTCAGCCATTATATAATGCCCGTGCCCGCGATCGGACAGCGTATACTGAACCCACGACAAGATACCTGGACAAATGTTATAATGGGGGAAGTCGGCATTTTTGCATTCGGATTGTGTTATCTCGAATGAGGCTTTTCAGCCTTACAAACTTGGTATCTGACCGAGTTCTGATTTTTGTCAGAATACCCTGACCAGGTTGAGATCCCCGGTACGCTAGCACGAGAGACCAGTATACGCCACCTCTCGGCTACCGACTTATCTATCATTCACATACTTGCATCCCTATATACATTAGAACGAACTGATGTTCCCACCTATAAATAAAACATATATAGAAACGAAATATTAGAATCCAAATATACCCCAATTTTCGAAGACAATTTGTGGAGGGATCGACTTTGTCCGTCCGGATTTCTATCTTAGCCGTTGGTTATCGGATCTGGTTTTTTTTGTCCGCGAAGATATCTGAGCCATTGTTCATCGGATCTTAATAACATTTGGCACAGAGATTCGCCATCATTTCTGCTTTCGAAATAGGGGCAAGTGACGTTCGAGTTTTCCATTCTGGAGTTGCCCTTCTTTGATTATCTGGAAATCTTAAGTTTGTTTGTCCGTCCGCGGAGATAACTCACCCATGGGTTATCGGATCTGAATGAAATATGACATGTAGGTTCGCCATCATGAATGCTCTCAAAAGAGGCGCAAATGACGTTTGTGGTTTTCATTCTAGAGTTATCCTTCTTTGTTTATAAGGAAATCTTTGTTGCTTTTGTGCCCGTCCGCGCAGACAACACAGCCGTATATGTTATCAGATCTGAATGAAATTTGTTATGGGTATAAAGATGCGGAATGTGTTCGGGTAAAGCTGAAAAAATAAAAATCTTTTCGAAAAATTATCAACAATTTGATAGACTTGTTCTTATTTTCATTATCAATATTTCCCCAGTGACGAGGTACCTCGTGTTGAAATCTTTGTTTACATAAACAACTAACAATAAAGCAAAATATGTCAACACACACCGCTGTTTTTCAATATATTCAATATTTTCCGACTATATAAATGGTACACATGCAGTCTGTACATAAGTATTTAGTGTGTGTACATATCAACCTAAACACCTCAAAATAAGTAAGTTCCGTCTAACATATGACATTGTATTTCAATAATCCTGAGGCCTTGAAAATTACGAGTCGCTTTGCTATTGTATATTATATATTAAATATATTGTTTCGAGGTTGAAACGAGGAAATGTCAACCCGATGAAGTCAATATCCACCAAGGCCGTGGACCGAGGTGAATATTGACTTCCAGGGGCTGACAATTGCTCGTGGCAACCGACAAACAATGAGATAACTGTTCTATTATATGAAACGCGCTTTGATTGGACAAGACATTGTGACAGTGAACGTCGCTGGGAAAACCTGATCAATTTTTAGGTCTGCTAATAAGTTATGTTAACCCCTAAAGTATATGACGCCACTCCGAACTGTTATTAACCCTTTACCCAACAAAACGGCCAAAATGGCCAAATAAAGCTTCAACAGCCTAAAATATCTTCGGTCTGTCTCAATAGAACCATACAATATGGATATCATTGGAACCGGCTCATTGACCACAGTGTGATGGTTACAGTTATGCCCTGTGCCAATGCATTCTCTTATATATGCGAGTCGACCATATGTCGCCTCGCATATATAAGAGAATGCATTGGCCTAAAAAAAAAAAAATTCTACATTCTTTGACAATTTTATAATTTTTAATATGTTAAGCCAATGCATTCTCTTATATATGCGAGGCGACCTATGGTCGACTCGCATATATAAGAGAATGCATTGGCACAGGGCCGTTCTGTTGGGTAAAGGGTTAACATGTTGTTTCATTAATGAGATGAACATCGTGAGATGTCTCGATTTTTTTCGTTACGTTTTAACATAGGAATTGGGGAAAGAAACTTATGATCATATAATAAATAGAGGATCTCACATGAGCTTCTATTTTATACGGAATTTATCAACCGAGTTCACTAAATTCGATTTGAGCCGAGGTTTACCGAGGCTCAAATAGAATTTAGTGGACGATGTTGATAAATTCCGTATAAAATAGAACGAGTTTGAGATACTTTTTATCACATGATCATATAATCGCTAAAATTTTATCGAAAAGAACAACAATTAACTGCAGCCAGCGAACATTGTCACAAAGAGCAGCGTGACGTCATTGCACGCGACGATATTACACGCGTCTATTACGCTCGAATATTACATCGGAAAATAGTGCTAATCATGTGATAAAGACCTTTATCACATAATTTGGCCATAAAAGCAGTTTCATAATTATCGGTAATAGACACGTTTAATATCAGCGCGTGCGATGACGTCACGGCGTTCTTCAAATAACTTGCGATCGCTGTAGTTTATGATTGTTGTTTTCGATGAATATTGCGCGTTGCTTCGGGTTTATTTGATCATGTGATAAAAGGTATCTCACACTCGTCCTATTTTATACGTAATTTATCAACCTCGTCCTCTAAATTCTATTTGAGCCTCGGTAAACCTCGGCTCAAATCGAATTTAGTGAACTCGGTTGATAAATTCCGTATAAACTAGAAACTCATGTGAGATCCTCTATTTATTATATTTTCATCAACTTAAAAAAATATATATAAATCATATCTCCCAGAAGACCGAACGTGCTATCCTACTCTCAAGCACAGGTATTTGGTGCCTAATACCTGTGCTCTCAATATGTTATCCTACTCTCAGCTCTGCGTCATGACGTAAATTTTTGCATCATTCGGTATCCTTGTGCGTTATTTTAACAGAAATAGCTGCTGATGTTGTAGCTTTAAGAATGTATTAGTTCTATATAACCGTTTGTTTCATTGAGGTTTGGGTCGTAACAACCTGGTATAGAAAATATAATAAACACAATAGTCAACTGTTCTGAGTAGTATACGGGGTTTCTCCTCTCGTGAGATGCGAGGATTATTTTCACTCAGCTGGCGCCTCATAAACATAATCCTCCGCATCGTACGCTAATCAGAACAGTTAACTATTGTCTATATACGTTGACCAGACTCATTCCCTTCTTTGACACAACCTATCTTTATGGCACCGAAAACTATTAAGGGTCTCATTATCATGCTCGAATGGACATATATACAGGCTAGTGGAAAAGTGGTTAGTCCATAGAAAACGCCCGACACTAAGACAGATATTAACAACGGTCGTGATAACCAAGCGCATAATAACATTGGTCCCTTTTGTTCTCTTGTCTCGTTTGATGCAAATTTCCCCTCTTCCTTGAAACCATTCAATCTACTCTCATCCAGTCAATGGCAGCAAACTACACTAAATACCACAATTTCGGTGTCAGATTGGTAAGAACTGGCTACTTTGGACAATGAAATGACGATCAAAGGAATCACAAGAATTGGGAATCGATTTAGTTTTCTGGCGAGCGGCGTTTCATTGCAACGTCGCAATTTGACAGCATCAAAATAAACTTATTCAACTCGGTATGTTATGGGGCAGACCACTACAATTAACAGTTATAGGTTTGGTTTATCGTTTCTGGACCTGACATCCACGAAAAACCTATAAAGATAAAAGATATAAATATCCCCTTTCCGATTTGACACCATAACACCACGCTATACAAGTATGTTCTTATAGGACTCAGCTGTCCCCCTATCATTCCAGATAACTGAATTTGGTTTTCACATTCGTCTTGATCGTTGTCAGTTCAGTGCGAAAACGACAACTGGACAGGGTTGATAAAATATTTTGACATTGGGGTAGGGGTCAAATTTAACGATTTTGTTTTTCGTTAAGAATTTCTTCTATTAGGTGTATGGCTTCACTGATTAAAGCTGATCATATTTTTTTGATTATGTTTTATGTATCTGTATGTATTGTCTTTGTGTTGGAATAAAGTATGTTTAAACAAAACAAAAAATAATTTTGCAAAATGTCTCTACTGTTGGCTTCTTGTGGTATTGCTGTTTTAGCTCTGTCGACGCGATTGAACCAAGTGTCGTTATTTTCTCACTTCGGGTAATTATCACAGTCCTTGGCACATTAGGAGAATGTTGGATACGGTCATTACATGCAGGATGCATTTATAAATATTGATATTTGTCAAATATATGGACAACATATATGTTGATTGTTATAACTTGATCCTACGTCACTAAAATAATATCTAAACTATCCCTTCAGAAATTTGGACAGCTGCTATCCGGAATTCATGTAGTGGATTAGCTAGATATATGTTGCAGAAGTTATTGTGCTTACCAATGAAAGGGAGTATGTGCATTTCACGAACATCTAGTACTCATACTGAGTCCGTGCCTCCACAAATGAAGTGAGATAAAATGGTTTTCATCGTTTCGATATCAGGAAATGACTAACAAGCGTTTCGTATCTTGGCAGAACATACATGTATATTTTCACATATGTTTGACATATATAATCTTCATTGCCTGATATCAATACACAGTATAGATTAGTCCTGATGAAGAGATACAGTAATGCCCTATATAATGGACTCCTTAACCACAGCAGAATTGTGGGTAACGTTTCAGGATTTAGTATGAAATATGGTTTGTTGCCATTCATCGGAAAGCTCTCAGTGAGTTACCCATAATTCTGCTGTGGTTAAGGAGTCGATTATTTAGGGCACCAGTTCATGCACAAACAGTATATTGGCAGCTCGGGGATAAGAAATCGGATTATGAAATATAATTGGAACGAATTTCTCATAAACTGTAATATCTAATAAAACAGTGTGGCGGTGATCTGTCACCATAGACCTTGGCAGATCACTGGCTTTAATTGAAATGATATCCCCCGATAAGCACACGATGCACGGACAAGCTTATTACATAAGAGCAGCCTATATGGAAGTAATTATTTATCAACATCATCGATAACCACGCCATGTACAATACCGATCAACGTCAATAAGAAGTATAACTTATATATCGTCGTAATTGAATTTATACAATCCGGCGTCATCCTGACATATTCACCCCATTATATCTAGCTCACAACTACTCCATGTAGAATACTAATACAGGCAACAACTTTTCAGACATCTGTCACACGCGATAACATTCCGTATCATACAATCGGGCTCGTATAGATTGGGGTAATGAGGTAAAACTGCCACTTCATAACTGTACTTATCTCACGTACATTTTATTTGATATATATGTATACCCCCTTCCCGGTGGACTTATACCATTTATCTGACTGTAGTAAACGCACGTTACTCCAATTTGATGATGGCGACGACACCATCATTCATTTGGTGCCTATATTCTGTTGAGTATACAAGGAGATGGTCCCATGAATGGCCGGATTTAGTGTACAGTCCCTGATGATGGTGATGGTGATGATGATATCCCGAGATAAGCACGCGATTCTCACACACGTTTGAATGCAAGATCAGTGTATGCAGGGGTCATTAATCACCCACGTTTAAGATGTTCTCATACTCCCTCTGTGTTAACACTAAACAGGCAGATACATTAAGAAGCAATAAGTCTAGAACATGTTTCTCAGCAGTTCTACCAAAACATTCATTTCCTGGTGTGGAATTCAATCAAATCCAAAATAAAAAGTTTAAATTTAATACATGTACATTAAAAAAGTTATTATCCAAGGAACTAACAGGACCATACTCCCAATCATTTACTTGTGAAATCAAATGACGCTGCATTTGCAGAAGACACACATAAATTGTCTACCACTCGATTCCAACATCTCAGCAAAATTTAACTGTCGAACTCAATTGTTATGTATTTGAGTTATAACCCTGACCACGCCATCCCAGACATGACACATGCAGCCCTGTGTTATGTACACGATGCAGCCCTGTGTTATGTACACGATGCAGCCCTGTGTTATGTACCCGATGCAGCCCTGTGTTATGTACACGATGTAGCCCTGTGTTATGTACACGATGTAGCCCTGTGTTATGTACACGATGCAGCCCTGTGTTATGTACACGATGTAGTCCGCGAATGTGATTCAGGACTGTCGCAACAATCACACTACTTTCAGAAAACCTTTCGATCTTGTCTAAAATTCCAAAATCAATCAGGAGAGAACCATTTGCTGGCACAGTCATGATTGGCTTGACAAATTAAAAAGAATGATCAGCTATAATTTTAAGTATTTTGTCAAAAACAGCACAGGTTTCTTGACATTGCGATCAAAGCTAATAATCGTGTACACCGATGATGTAGATCTGCATCATGGGGACACATGTTCAATACATTGTTGTTTCGTTTCAGTTGCCATGTGAAAAGTAAATATTCGGACTACTCTTCAAATTATGAGGCGTGAATATTATTAGATTTGAACATTCAACAATCATCAAGACGAAATTCGAAGAAATTAAGACGACAAAAAGCTTGCACGAATAAACAGAATCTAAAACTGCACAAATCAGGTAAACATAACAATAGATGATATATATGCAATCTAAAACATAGTCCAAGTTTCCTACGACTTACACCAGATAGTCAAAAATGTTGCAATAATGTTGATTTACGTCGAAGCCCCGTGTATATATGTCTTTATATTTCGTGGTTTTACGTTGTTGATCCGCTCTACTAAAATGCCCAATAACTGTAATGATATGCCACAATTGTGGCAGTAAACAGAAGAGGTGTAACTAGCCGATTGATCAACATATCATCGCGCAAATACGAACATAATCGACATATAAAGTGAAATAGGTACATAATATGATTATTTGATTCTGAAATAAGCAGACAATGGAGTCATCCGTTATTTCGTTTTATGGGGCGGGCTACAGTAACATGTTAAAGAGAGAATATCTGAACAGTTGTGAGTTGGCTTATTTGACTAATTTATTTTCTGCACATAATCTGCTTAGATTCGCCTCATTATTCGTCGATAATGTTACTAAAACTCTCTCATGGTCAGCACATTATCGACTCAAAATGAGGCGATTATCTACCTAAAACAAGTTCTATTATAAGCAGATAATGTGCGGGTTTTCGAGAGAACAGCATGGAGACTGGGTAGGATCAACTCAACCACCACCTCGAAGCAATGTATGGCCAGCGTGAATTGTGAGCTTAGCTGCAAGCCTATGACTCACGTACCAAGTACAAACAGGAATCGTATATTGCCAGTCACGGAATGGACCCCACGTCAAACAGGGTGACACATTAGGGGGTTCTTACCCATCGCAGTGGGGCGGCACAGAAATTATATCCCGGGCATGCACGCACAGGCGGTGGTGTTCATGGTATTATGTATGATATTATAATGGTTATATTGGTTTATTATATACAGGAATGTTAACGTTCATTTAATGGCAATAGACTATATATAGATCAAATATATAACATGATGGTATTGATGTTAAGGATGATATTATAATGGTTATATTGGTTTATTATATACAGGAATGTTAACGTTCATTCAATGGCAATAGACTATATATAGATCAAATATATAACATGATGGTATTGAGTGGTATCAGTTTTGGTAACGTCGTTTCAGTCGCAATAGGCTATAAATATACCATGATTATAAGTTTTGTTGGTGGAGGGAATCCCCGGTAGGGTTGTCCAAACACGGTTCGTGTCATGTACTTTCGCGGATCACTTCGCAGAGTCGTTAGCTTCATAGTTTGCGCCAAGCTCCGTATTCAACAGAACCACTAAATCAATCCCTCATAGTTTGGAATTTGCCCAGGAGCAAGATGATTATGAATTCGAGACGTCTAATTTCACACTTCTTTAACAATGGCAACCATTACCTTCTCAACCGACTCTCCACAATAATGAACCCCATATATACACGTTCTCTCGGGAATGACGAGAATCATTCCAATCATTTCCTGCCTTGATCATCCACACTTGAGAAATATGACGACCCACTTACACATATACAATACGAGCTCCTCATATTTTATAAACATGTCTGGCGATCTCATTTTCCGAGACTTCCTTTACATCTATAAGAGACGGCGGCCCTGTGAATCCAGTCGAATCGAATCGAATCGAATTCGTGAATCGAATCGAATAGATCCATGAGCCAAACCTGGGTATCAAATTACAGTTTCAGCAAACCTGTGTAACATAATACAAGTTTTGTGAACCTGAGTATATTAGTGCCAAAACCATGGGAGCAAGACCAGTTTAGCAGTATTACTGTGTGTACTTGTGGTATACACGAAATTACAAGGGATGGATTGGATCGGTGATGGAGCGTGTTACAAAAACCCACGGGCGAACCGCTGAAAGTGTCAGTCGCTTTAATATTTTCGTCTTCAAAATTTCGTGTTTCGGAAATTATGAACATTGTAAGTCTTCAAGTAAATTTGGAAAATGTCTAGGCGAACATATCTCTGATTAATCAAGATTGTGCGCGTTCGTAAAATGTTTTCAATCAAATTTCAAATGACTCCCTAATCTACATTTGCGTGATCGGGTGAGAAATACATTACATTACTCTCACGTCGTGATCGGGTGAGAAATATATTACATTACTGTCACGTCGTGATCGGGTGAGAAATAGATTACATTACTGTCACGCCGTGGTCGGTGAGAAATACATTACATTACTGTCACGTCATGATCGGTGATAAATACATTACATTACTGTCACATCGTGATCGGTGAGAAATACATTACATTACTGTCACGTCGTGATAGGATGAGAAATACATTACTGTCACGTCGTGATCGGGTGAGAAATACATTACATTACTGTCACGTCGTGATCGGTGATAAATACATTACATTACTGTCACGTCGTGATCGGTGAGAAATACATTACATTACTGTCACGTCGTGATAGGATGAGAAATACATTACTGTCACGTCGTGATCGGGTGAGAAATACATTACATTACTGTCACGTCGTGATCGGATGAGAACTATATTACTGTCACGTCGTGATCGGGTGAGAAATACATTACATATGCCATCAACGTCGTTTTTCGGTTGATCTATATGAGCGTATAGACCGACCAGTAGACGAATAACATACTGTATAATTCCGCGAAGCGGATTATATACTAAGTATGTTATTCGTCTACTGATCGGTCTATACGCTCATAGATCAACCGAATAACGACGTTGATGGCTTATAATTACAACTATAACACTTTATTTTCAACTATCTACTATTAATCCATCTCAGAAAATTAATTGCCAAAACATGATTTTCCGTTGGACGATCTCGGAATTTGGTTGATGGGCCGAAAATAAATTGGCCGAAATTGTCAACGAGCAACTTCGCCAAGCAAACTTTCGGAAAATAAATATTTACTCTTCAATTTCAATTTTCAGCAATGAACTATCCACGATAAAAAGAATTACTTGTTTGGCTACGATTTACGTTTAAAATGACTCAATAACAACCCAATAATTATCAACACACACATAGTCGAATCCGCGATCTCCGGTAAAATTATTAACTCCAGACCAGTCCAGACTCCAGCCCGATGGCCGATGTAATTTGTAAACAAATGCCCTGATCATATATAATGTACTCGTGACAAATGGCATGTCATTAGCATTGTTATGAAGCTTAAAAATGTTAATAGGGTTGTAATCGGGTAATACATTTTATTTATTTCCAATAAAATTTGCCATGTTGATCAGCCTGATTCATGATAATTTCTGTTCACAGTAACTATACACGTTGTCATAGACGCTCTTTCGAAAATTGGACAAATGAAAAACGCGGAACGAATTTTGAGTGTTCAGTCGAGCGTTACAAAAACCTGAATACGGCTGAAATGAACAGACATAAGTATAGTATAGTGTCAATAAGAAGCAGAAACATGCAATATAGACATCAACTACGGTACTTGTTCAAATGTTTCTAGCATTGAGTTTTCGAGTTGTTTTTTTTCACTGAAATTCTAATGGCGTCGTGGTAGTAGGAGGGCGCGAAGCGCCCAGGATGGTCGAAAAGATCGAGAGATCTTCTCCTTCACCCTCAATTTGATGTTTTGGTGTTGTTTTGCATGACAAAAGCCCACCAAAAGTCTCACCATGTCTGACCGTGGCAAATTATTGATTGGGTAGGGCCCACGAGCTTTAATAAGGGGTGGAGGGTGCCCAGGGAGTCCCTGACGAGGTTGATATCGTTGATGATGCTGCTGAGCGAGCCGAAATTCTAATGGAATTCTCATTCCACGCTTTCGCGTCATCCGGGGACGTCGTGTGGGGCGACGGTTATAGACTCGCCCATTTTTCTTAAAGTGTCACTACGCGATGTGACTCGTCTACTGCAACGTCTATGTACTGATAGATCAAGTCACGCGGTAGCCTCTCGACTAATCAAATGCCCGAATTTCGACCAAAAAGAAAGTAGTTGTAATTATATTACTGTCACGTCGTGATCGGGTGAGAAATACATTACTCTCACGTCGTGATCGGGTGAGAAATACATTACATTACTGTCACGCCGTGATCGGGTGAGAAATACATTACATTACTGTCACGTCGTGATCGGATGAGAAATACATTACATTACTGTCACGTCGTGATCGGGTGAGAAATACATTACATTACTATCACGCCGTGATTGGGTGAGAAATACATTACATTACTGTCACGTCGTGATCGGGTGAGAAATACATTACATTACTATCACGCCGTGATCGGGTGAGAAATACATTACATTACTGTCACGTCGTGATCGGGTGAGAAATACATTACATTACTGTCACGTCGTTGCGAGGTATGGCACAAATCAATAGAGCAAAAAAAATAAAAAAATTTGAAATTTGGAATACGGCATCTTCAACCTCGTGTTATTTTTCATCCACAAGAACGCCAAGACGTGATTCGAAAATATTTGAATCCTCGATTCACGAAGCTTTGGCGGACACCCTAGGGTGGCCGCATGGCGATTTGATGACTAAACTTATGCTCTCTGTTATTATATCCTGGTCAACAACATACAGTATAGGTCGATAAATACGTTAAAGATGGTGTATCTCTTCAGGGTCAGAATAACAGAAGAAAAGCTGCTAAATCAAATCACTATTAACCAATATGGAGATTAATTGCAATGTATGTGAACTTTTTCTTAATTCCTCAGTTTATTTTAAATACATTTAGTTAAAGAATATTCCGGATGCCGTCTCTAATGTGGAGTATTCTGGATGCCGGGTTCTATTTTAAGCCGGATTCCAATTGGGGAGGGGGGGGGGGGGTTCGGGTCGTTATCCTCTCATATGTGTGTGCTATGTTGAACGTCGTAAGAACTGCAACACTTGGGTTCATATTTCGCAACCAATGGATTTGTTTGGTATTATAAACTAGCTCATGTTTATGTGGTTCACCATATTTAGATACATGTAGCTCCGTAATGTTGGCATTGTTTTCTATCGAGATCAACCAAAACTATTGCAATGCCGGTGTCGATGTCACGTTCCTATATTATGGTTCAATTTCCTATATTTTGATTCAATGACTGAATATATCTCTTGCGAACGCGAACGCGATTAAGATGAATAATCCAATGAGCGGTGAAAATTATGCAGTCAATGAGAGAATGCGATTAACATGCACGAAAATGTTTATTGTGATTGACGCCAATTGACGGAATCGGCGATCGAAATGTCAGTCGCTTATCGCGCTGTGCGACTGGCGTTTATAAGCGTGTTATTTCGGTGCCGCCATATCCGACCCTTTCGAAAATCCCAGAGTTAGCCCCCCCCCCCCCCCAATCACTCATTCAGGCCACCAAATCCGGTGACCTTTTTTCACAAAATATATCTGTATAGCAATACCATATAGTAATGTGTTACGATGTTTAAACGAACTTGGCTCATCATTCGCGCTTCCAAATTTTGTCTACGTAATTTGAAAGGAGGTATAAAACAGTTTGACAAATACACGAAATTTCTGTACACCGGCTTCATATACTTTCCATGCCCACAACCGTTGTCCAGCTGTTTTAAATTTTTCGCACAGAAGTGAAGCAAACACTCTTTATATTTACCATATCAGGAATAGACTATCACGGAACGCTCTTTTCTGTTAACTACCATGCAAAAGGCTATTTTGTGGTTGGGACCCAAATATCTTGTTGAAAGCTGTATTTTTATGTCCATTGCGTCTTTCTGTGACATAATGCTCATAGAAAGGTATAGTTCATATATATATCAACATATTTTGATACCGGTAACCATTCTAAATTAAGCGAATACATATCACGAGGTGTATTTTGGAGCGCAATCCGCCAAGTGGCTTTAATGCAATGCCTATTTGTTCTGTTCCGCAGATTGTCATTCTGTTCCGCATTCCATTCCATTCCATTCCGCAGATTGTCATGTTCCGATTTTTTTCCTTTAGTGAATAGGTAAGATAATTTTCTTCTGTAATTCCGTTACTAAATGTAAGTATTATATAGTATTTAATTGAATTTTGTTTATGTATATGTATGTTTTTGTTCTATCCTCCAATTCTGGAGGTAATAACGATATATATACAAACACACATGCATGGTACACTTATACGCGTAACTGAACCCCGCGATTGATGGTTTCTAAGAGCGATGGGGTCACGGCATGGGAAATGTGAAGCGATCGGAAACGGATCGTGACCAGCGTGTGTTGTGTATGGATAATGGGATATCGGATGTTGACAGTGTATGTACAAAAGAATGGTTTCTCCTCAAGTAATTACATTGGTCGTGTAAACCAACGCCATAAAACCATTGGTCTGATGATCGGGAATCACTATAATTACACAAACCACAAACGGCAATGTGTATTTGCGTTCGCGAGAGCAAGACATATATTCACAGACATTGAAACACAAGAAAACCATAGTCAGAAATGGTAACGCCACCAAGATCGTATTATTAGCCATAAATATAAATAATAATACAATTATTCTATAAACTAGCTTTCAAATTTTATGCGGGAAATTTGCGTACTTCCATATTTCAAGTTTTCCCGTTTCTCGTGGCATACATTACTTTCATCAAACTGTCTTCTTTATTACACAAGCTGATAGGCCCGACTTCACCCGGGCTGTTTCCCATCTGCTTTCCGGTGAAAGGTGCGATTTGACCTTCAATTGACTATTTCGAAAGTCAAGGTCAGGTCAGGGTCATGATTTGTCCAGTCCAAAACACCCCCACCCGTAGAAAACTACCCATAGGTATCAAATTTCGTCGAAATCCGTCCGTTTTACCCAACTTGACCTTTAATTAACAATTTTGAAGGTCAAGGTAAGGTCAGAGTCATGATTTGACCCGTCCAAAACACCCCCCCCGACAAAAGTACCCATAGGTATCAAATTTCGTCGAAATCTATCCGTTTTATCCGAGTTGACCTTTGATTGGCCATATTGAAGGTCAAGGTCAGGCCGAGGTCACGATTTGACCCGTTCAAAACTCTCCTCGGACCAAAGTATCCCTAGGTATCAAATTTCGCCGAAATTTGTCCGTTTTACCCAAATTGACCTTGCATTGACAGTTTTAATGGTCAAGGTCAGGTCGGGGTCACGATTTGACCCGTTCAAAACACTTCCCGGACACAAATACCCATAAGTATCAAATTACGTTGAATTCTATGGAAAGCCGAGGAGGACATGTTGGTTGCTAATTGCTAGATATACGACGCGGTATTTTGAAGGTGTTTCAAACTAGGAGATAGAAGTATTCTGCCTTTCAAATGGTGATGAATTATAGTAGTTTATTCAAATTTTATGGCATAAATTGTTATTAAAACCGTATATACTATAAAAAATTAATGACTCGAAAATTAAGTGGGCCTTTAAACAAAGTCACAATTGCATTTAGGCTCATCTCATACTCGTCCATTCAGCGATATTCTACTGCGGAGTTTGTTATAGCCTCCAGTATTTATTGAGCGTTATACCCCCAACTGTTATAATTCGCCTTTAGCAGGCGTACTCTTGCCTCAGATTATTGAGATATTAGGTCACACATAATCACATTAAATCGCATCGTAACATAGCAATTGTGTGGGCTCCTTGGCGTGAATATGTAATGAGAAATAAGGTCATACGTAATGACATTAAACTCAAGAAAACCCTGGAAAACAAAACAAAATCACATTTAATGTTTTACGTTATTTCCTTCATAAAAAGAATCTTCGTGATAATGAACCCTCTCGTTACTTTAGAATATAGAATTAACCTTAAAATAAAAAAAATCTTTGGAACACAGAACCTTCGGAATAACGAACCTTCGGATTGGTGAACCTTCGGAATAGCGAACATTCAGAGAAATTTCGGAATAGTGGACCTTCGGGATAGTGAACCTTCGGAATAGAGACATGCCCCCCAATATTCATATTATATGCCCAGAGTTCAAAGGTATGGACCCATAAAATTCTAAACTTGGCCCTTAAAATATTGAACTCCAAATTGGAGCACACACAGAACACCACTTAAGTCAACTGAACCTATGTCATGTCCCAATGCGGGAGGGTCCATATATACCACAACATTCATAGTATATGCCAAGAATTCAAAGGTATGGGCCCACGTAATGACATAAAATCTCAAGAAAACCAGCGAAAACAAAACAAAATCACATTTAATGTTCTAAGTTAAGTTATTTCCTCCTGTATCTGTATCGGTGTGCGCGCATGATCAGTTCGGATGTGAGCGCACACTCCATATAAAGAATCTTTGTGAAAATGAACCCTCTCAAATTAGTCTCAATACTTTAAAATATAGAATTAACCTAAAAATAACAAAAACCTTCGGAATAGAGAACCTTCGGAATAGCGGACATTCGGGATAGCAAACCTTCATAATAGAAGCATGTCCCCACAATTACACCGGTGACGTAAACACATGTGCCAATCTTAGTTGTACTCTCGTAATTATCGGTACGATGAAACGGTGACGGAATCTGACGAGGTTTGCCGAATGTACAATCACCCAGTGAATTATCGATCGACCATGCGATATCAAAAAACCAAAAGCTAGAAACACCACACTACGGTGGCGTAATAATAGGAGTAAAGTCAACGAAAACGGTATTGCAATAGTATTGGCTGATCTCAATAGAAAACAATGCCAACATTGCGGAGCGGCGTACATGTATCAACACTATTTTGAACCACATGAGCTAGTTTATAATACAAAAGAAATCCATATACCATAAACACTCCACATCTGTTTAGTTATTCGTCATTGAGCACGAAGTATATCACACCAGAGTCAGTACAGGGCACCGTTCGCATAATTAACTACTACTGATAAGAATTACGAATAGGGTACTACGTCATTGGAATTTGTGTTCGTGCTACACCAGTTATCGTTTTGCCATATCCATAGTTACGACTACGGTTTCGAGAAGCCAAGTACGGGAACGCGATATTTGTGTGAGATCATCCAGCCAACCACCGACTATGACCTGGTAACATAATTAAGTACAAAATAAACACGACAAACAAAACCATATCACCTTACTGCGATTGGCAATACTTGTTTTTTACTGCACAACGCGTTGATTTTCTACTACAGAACTCGTGACCTCAAATCAATACATGTACATAACATGTTGAATTTACTACAGAAATCGTGAGCTGCCACAAAACTGGGCTATTGTTACTACAGAACTCGCGAGCTACCACAGAACTCGTCAGTTATACGAAACTCGGCGTAACAGTCATATTCATTCGCCAATGTTAAATTTGAAGCGTTCGGTGACGGATCTTGACCAGTGTGGGTGGAGTGCGGATAATGGGCTATCGATGTTGACGGGGTGCTTACAAAAGACTGGTTTCTCTTCGAGTAATTACATTTCACTTGGAAACCGACGCCATAAACTATTGGTCTCATGATCGGGAATCGCTACAAATCCACAAACGGCAATGTGAACTTGGGGTCGCGGAAGGAAGATTTATATTCACAGATATTGGACCGCAAAAGGAACATGACCCCGACGAGCGAAATGCAACAGTATTGGTTTATTTCGATAGAAACAATGTTATCATTGCGGTTCTGAGTATTCCAATATATTGAACCAATTAGACATGAGCTAGTTTATAATACCAAATCAATCCATACTGTTTAACACCCTGTGCCCGAGACCTGAAAATCGTATTCATTAGTGAGACAGATATGTGCTATTTCCAAACCCAAACGAAGTCACACATCACTCCACAGTCGTTTCTTTACCGGTCAGTGAGACACGAAGCATACCATAAAAATAGAGTCAAGTATAAAATGAGGCCGCTACTTCTTCGAAATAATTCGCCATCGATTCTACGCCGAGTTTTCATCATAGTTGAAAATGCAATTGGAAGTCACACGTATACGGGGGGGGGGGGTGTCATACAAATTCCAGAGATTCCAGGATACAAGGGATGAGTGGGTGGGTGTGTGTGTGAATGAGCGCTGATCGAAGATTTTTCCGATGTCATTTAAAGTTTTTTTCCAAATCCATGTTTAAAGATAAATTATGACAACTAAAATAATTTTAAATGTTCAGGCACATAAACTGGGCCAAACTAGAACATTAATCAAGAGAAGGGGCTCCTAGTTTCAATATTTACCCAATATTTGTTCTTTTATAACATGATATGGTGTTGGTCCCGCTTTTTACGAGGAAACTTTGCACTAAAAAAAAGCAATTCTTTAAATTTTCACAGATTTTCATTGTTGTTTTGACCTTCAAGTATCCATGTGATAATATCCACGCATACCAATATAAGCTCATTTAATTCTCCTGGTGCTTTAAATGGTATGAATATTGAAAGATATACAGATTATTATCATTGTTCATCATTTGGTAGATGGGACGTTGTATTTCTGGGACCTACCGATATAACGAAAAGTTGAGTAATAGAACATAACATGCTAATTATTACAAAAACAAGTATTCATCTTTGTGACGTAAACATTTTATTTCGGAATTACCGTTTCCGTCACGGGGCTTTGTAATGTGCTCCACTGCTCCATCCCTCCATCCCTGCACTGCCCTTATGCGCCACCATTGTATACGCACATGGTGTACATCACGGTAGTATACACTACAGTAATGCCCAAAGTAATTGACCACTTAATTACTGCAGAATTATGGGTAATTTTTCAGGATTTAGTCGGAAATATGGCTTGTTGCCATTCATCGGAAAGCTCTCGCCGAGAGCTTTCCGATGAATGACAACAAGCCATATTTCCGACTAAATCCTGAAAAATTACCCATAATTCTGCTGTGGTTAAGTGGTCAATTACTTTAGGCATTACTGTATATGGCACTGGACATTTGCAGATTGAGAGCTTTGTTATGTGCTCCACTGCTCCATCCCTCCAAACCTGCACTGCCCTTATGCGCCGCCATTGTATACGCACATGGTGTACATCACGGTAGTATACACTACAGTAATGCCCAAAGTAATTGACCACTTAATTACTGCAGAATTATGGGTAATTTTTCAGGATTTAGTCGGAAATATGGCTTGTTGACATTCATCGGAAAGCTCTCACCGAGAGCTTTCCGATGAATGACAACAAGCCATATTTCCGACTAAATCCTGAAAGAATTACCCATAATTCTGCTGTGGTTAAGTAGTCAATTACTTTGGTATATAATAGTAGGTAGAGAGCATACCTGTATTTTGTCAATGTGTTCTTCAATTAGTTGTTATTGGTTAAAGGTACTCAACCCGTAAAGAGGGTCCCCATCTCAACAGATTCCAACAACAACAATCCGATCAGAGGGTCCTATATTACTATTTCTTTGGCTTTGGGGGTAAAAAATATTTTATTCGAGTCGAGGAACCCATCAAACAAAGCTCAGAGTTATTAGATATTGATTTTTCAAATTTGTTATGTTCTCGAGATTAGTACTAATAACTGCCGTAATCTGCTCTGGATGTGTACTCAAAATCTATTCAAACAGACAAGGATGAATAACTCTAAAATCAAGTGGTAATTTTAACGCAATTTTTACTGAGTTCTGGGCCAGATAGTATTCCCGATAATGAAAAATAATAGATTTCTAAAATCGATATCTAACAAATCTGAGCTTTGATGGGTGACTTCCTCGACTCGAATCAAATATGTTTGACCCCCGAAGCCATTGAAATAGTAATTGAGAGGAGTTTTATCGGGTTGAGTACCTTTAATGGAACAGACTGCATGTGGAAAATTATATAATTAAAATATACTGGGCGTCTATTTGGACATCTAGCCGGGGCTAATAACCGAGAGAATAGGCTGCTCTTAACACTTCTTTGAAAGCATATATACATATGTACCGGTGTGGGTAACCTATGGATATGGATGTTGTCCAAATCTTATTTGATAAATTTCATTAACGAGTATTTTGTGATTTTCTGGAGCTTTTCTTTAAGCTTGCAATATTGGCATTCAATGGGGGTGGTTATTCAAATATTCCACACCCTTTGTCTGCCTTAATTATCCTGCAATTTTCACCTTTTTTCATCAAAGTCTGGGGGTGGGTCCCCAATTTTGTTTTGGAAAAAAACATGTGCTGGATGGGTGGCTTAAGACATAAAGAGAGGTTAACGACGCTATGGGAACTCGGGTCATATCCATTCATCATGGTACATTTGAGGCGCTCGGTGACAGATCGTGACCAGCGTGTGTTGTGTATGGATAATGGGATATCGGATGTTGACGTGGTGTGTACAAAAGAATGGTTTCTCTTCGAGTAATTGCATTGCATGTGTAAACCTACACCATCAAACCATTGGTTCATATGGTCTGCAGAAATTGCTATATTGGATGGTTTTGATTGAGAAGTAACGTCATCGTCGCTCTTCGGAGTTTATCAATAAATTTAATCGCTTGATCATGAGCTAGCTCATAATAATCTATGGTACTTGACTGTTAGCAATGTCAATATCATTACAGGCTACTAATTTGTTTATGTCAACTGTGCTAGAGTGGTAATGTATCAAAGAGATCTAACACTAAATTAAAGGTACCCAATCCGATCAGACGGTCCCCATATCATCAAGAGACAACAACAACTTTACTTCAAAATTAGTTATCAGAATCGATTAATTGCAACAAAATAAAAATGCTAACCAATGTCAACTATGGTATAAAATTTCCCAAAACGTATTATTTATCAACATTTGTTCAACAAAGTATGGCCGTATTATCACTTGAGTATCACGAAATTTGGCCGTATTACCACTTGATTTTAGAGTTATTTCGTCTTCATCCGCAATTTTGTCCGAGACCGTCCGTTTGACACACTGCACATTTCGAGAAATAAAAAAACTTCAAAAATCGATATCTGATCACTGAACTTTGATAGGTGGGTTCCGTCTCGAATTAATTTGTTTTTACCCCCGAAGCCAAAGAAATAGTAATTTAGGAGCGTTAGTTCGGATAATGCATCTTTACTGGTATATAAATAAATAGAAAGCAGAAGTTTCACCACACGAGTCATTGAATACCCATACGGTGCCAAATTGAAACATTGTGAAGACATGGCGATGTCACCCCGGCCCGTCCCTGCCACTGACTTCGTGGTGTTGGTGGAGACACCACCATCTTTACCACCGTCTCCAGACCCGGATGCAGCGGACGAATTCAATCCGCGGACACCGCGACCTCCGGAGTCCGCCGAATGCACCAACAAAGAGGAGCAGGAAAGACCACCCTGCTCCCACCGAAGCTGGGGAAGCAGCAGTAGATGCAAAAGAAAGATATAGGCAAAGATGGACGAGTTTACAAACAAAGCAATGGCCATCATCAACAAACATAACAAGTGGGAAGAAGAACTCAAATTCCAACAACAACCACTAGAACAGACTCAACCCACGTCTCCTCCATATTCTGGAGAGAAACATAAACCCAAAAAGAATAGAAAACAGATATAGACATGTAACATCACAAAATGCTTCTTTTTCATTTTTTTCCTTCTTGTTATTAAATAAAGGCGAAAATATGAGGGGTTAAAGAAAGGTATCGGCCCTTTCGACTAGATTCATATTGGACTTACTGATTATGAAATAGTTAATGGCGCGATGAGCCGCAGTGAAACACGTTATAAAGAGCGTGAATCTGGTAAGTCGTGTCGATGAAAACAGGTAGATTAAAGAGTGCCTATATGAGCTTGTTTCGTGTGAAACTGGTAAGGGACTCTAAATTATATTAAACTCGCATTCAGATGTCCGTACTCTCCATCTACGGGACCAGCCTGTTCTCGTGAAAATAAGCACATAATGGGCTTATTTAATGAGCAAATTAAGCTCATATTGGCCTTATTTAACCTCAATATACGCTCCATATGGACCGAAAACGCGGTTTTCAAAACAGAGACTGGTCCCTTAGTTGCTATCTGCCTATGCATAGAGATATCAAGGGAATGCTCATTGATTCGTGAGCAGGACTATTATAGCTGTCCCGAATATCGATCACAGATGCCCGCGATTCTTCATATTCAGTTTAAACATAATGTTTAAATCTGGTTTTTGCTGTGATATATTACAAATGTTTACTACCTTGTTATCAAATCGGACAGGGTATCTTTAACAAAAATATATTTTATGACATTTTCTTACATTCCGATGTGTGATTTACCTTGATTTATCGAGTGATTATAAATGAGTGAATTATGTCACTTTAACTAGCGCATGCATTATGTATTCATACGCGCTATCGAAATGTATGCATGGTGGATATAATGGCAGTATACGATTCGGATTTTTGTATATGATATGTTTATAGTGGGACATAATCACTTGATTGAAATGGTGAAGTAGAAATATAATTAATTCGAGACAATCAGCTCTCGTGTTTGTACAACGTCCTTGCCTCTCATGAATTATTCACGTCACCAGTTTAATCAAGAGATTATTCTCTATGTATTGTTGTCATGTCCCAGCACTGGCAAGCCATGAAACATATTTTTGGAAACTCTCGAGCCAGATTCGTCATCTCCTGTTTAAATTCCGGTATGTAATGTCGATATTGAAATGGTCACTTCGCATTTCTGTCACACAAACAGCCGTTGATATATATAATTATACGCCCGGTGTCAGAGTTAATAATTCCCCTTACCCTTACCCGAACTTACTACAAATTCGCCACTGCGTTCAACAAGGAATCAGGCATTATTTCCCGTTCAACAATGTCACTTAATGCGCCTATTGATACAAGAAAACTAAGATGCATGCATCAGGTCGGCCGTGAACTATCTACCATATAATTGTTGTAGCTATCGATTATACATTTTTGAAACACCTGTCTGTATGTATGTATGTATGTATGTGTGTATGCGTGAATGCATGTGTGTATGTGTTATAGACTCTAACACTGCTCGAATTTGGTATTTAACGTGTCAACTTGACCTCGCTCATAGGCATGTTTCTGGACCTTGACCGATCCGACTAAAAATTTGTGTGTAGGACTAATTCGATCCCGGGAGCAATATGGACGGGTCCAATTTCACGTGGGACCATGTTCTCGAACGTGCTGATATAGGCATGTTTCTGGACCAATTGAACAATAGTTTGGCCAGACGCTGTATATACTGGGTACTGTCCAGATGGAGGCGATCACAAAAAAAATCCCTAACTAGCCCGAACGAAGTCGAGTACATCAGCTAGTTTAATATATATTTTGGACATTTGTCTGTCTGTTTGTCTGTTAGCTATGGCCGGGAAAACTGCCGGACAGATTTGACGAAATTTGATACCTAGGGGAAATTATTTCCAGGGAGTATTTTGGACGGGTCAAATCTTGATCCCGACCTGACTTTGACATTCAAAAAGATCAATTCAAGGTCAAATCTGGTAAAACGGAAGTATTTCAACGAAATTTGATACCTACTGTTACTTTTGTCCCAGGAGTGTTTCGGGTGGGTCAAATCATTTAGAATACAAAATTACACAGTATGCAGACGACACGACTCTCATCTTGGACGGTAGTGATGAAAGCCTTAGGGAAGTATATACTATTTTAAACTCATTTGCAGATTATTCAGGCCTGAAAATTAACAATAGCAAGTGTCAGGCGTCGTGGATTGGCTCTTATACGGACCGTACGGATATTATATGCCCAGATCTTGGACTAAAATTTGATAGTACTTTCAATCTCCTTGGAATACACTTTGATACCAACCTTGACAAAATGCATATTAATTATGATAAAAAACTTGCAGAAGTCAAACGTTTGATAGCAACATGGAAACACCGGTTACTTACACCCATTGGTCGAATAACGGTGATAAAATCGCTAATACTCCCAAAATTAACGCATCTGTTTGTAGCTCTACCAAATCCCAGTAATATTTTTATGAAAAATCTTGACACAGCGCTCTTTAATTTTCTCTGGAACTCTAAGCGTGATCGAGTTAAACGCAAAGTTATTTGTCAGGGTTATAAGAATGGCGGATTAAAAATGGTTGATGTAAACAAATTTATGCTATCCATGAAAATAACTTGGGTGAGGCGCCTCGTAACTAAAAGCGCCAAATGGATCCCCTTAACAGATATACCTTTACGCAATGACCCTATGTTCCTTACTTATGACTATTCTTACATAGAAAAACAGGCACAAAAATTAACCAATCCTTTTTGGCATGATGTCCTGATGGCATTCACAAAATTTCTAGAGAAAGATCGAAACAATCGTAAAATATCAGCATGTACATTATGGAATAACCCAAACATAAAGCAATATGGAAAAGTAATAAATTTCACCTCCTGGCGGGAAAAAGGGATCATATTTTTAAATGATATGCTGGACAATAATGATCGCTTTCTTACACGAGACGATTTACTAAAGATTTATAACATACGCACAAACTTTATCACTCTTAATAACATTCAACATCAAATAAAATTACTTACAAAAAAACTTGACCAGCCTATAACTCGAATTTGCAGCCCCCTTTTACCAAATAATTTCATTAAACTGCTTAAAAACTGTCGAGGAGGACAGGACTTTTATAACATCTTAATGGATACTCCAACTTCTACAGTAGCGCACAGAAAATGGCAAGCGTTATATCCTGACAACACAATTCAATGGTGTAAAGTAGATAAACTACCCTTTCTCACGACGCCTGACACAAAACTGCAATGGCTACAATTCCGAATAAACTCACGAATATTATCAACTAACAAGTTTCTTAAAATGTCCAATTTACGACAAGATGATAAATGCGATAGATGTAAAAGCGAGACAGAAGACATCTCCCACATATTTTGGAACTGTGTTCACGTTCAGAAATTCATTAAGGAACTCAGCGATTGGGGTAAAATTAACAGCATTGATCTATGTCCCCAACAGATGACAATGATTCTCGGCTCATCACCAACGAATCCGAACTTTATAACGAACATGCTATGGCTTCTAATTAAACAATACATTTATAGGACCAAATTCAAGCCAACTAACTTATCGCTAAATGTTTTCCTCAAAGAATTGAATTATAGATACCAATGTGAGAAGTATACCGCACGATGCCAATCGAAACAAGAAGAATTTTCGAAAAACTGGTTCCTTTTAGAAAAAGCTATACATATATGCACGAGTCAACACAAATAAACTTGAGTGTCCTGAAAATTATCTCTTCACCAGTTCAAAAACTCACTCAACTACTATACCCAAGAAATACTATTACCGCCCAAGACCACAATGCCGTCTATAGTTAGATGTCGTACCGATGCGCCGTACACATGAACAGAGTTCGAAAGATTTAAAATCTATATAAAAATGAACACATTATTCGATTGATACCTATTCACATGTAAGTCACTGGGAGTGAATATGATGTACGAAAGGCGTGTAAATGAAGTGAGCGAGATGTGAGAGAATTGGAAGAATGTAACTTTATATATAATAACATGTACCCTTGTCTGTATTACATTCATTCATTGATGTCTGTTTATTCCAATAAAAAAAATCTAAAAAACAAAACAAATCATGACCCTGACCTGATCTTGACATTCAAAATTGTCAATTCAAGGTCAAATCGGGTATAAAGCCGGGCGGATTTCGACGGGTACTTTTGTCGTGACTTTTGTCCGGGGAGTGTTTTGGACGGGTCAAATCGTGACCCCGACATGACCTTCACCTTTAAAATAGTCAATTCAAGGTTAAATCGCGCATTTCTCCGAAAATCAGAGGGGAACATCCCGGACGAAGTGGGGTCCACGAGCTACTATTATATATTTCTAGATTTAGTTACAAACTAAATACCTGTATATTGTACAAAGAAATGTTTGACAAATATATCTGTATCAATATTACCACACGGGTCATTACAATAGATACGACGAAACAAATTTTGAAGGGTGCATGTATCAGGTAAATTTTTATATTTCAAATGATGACAGGAATGCAGAAAGTTGAAGTACCTACGTAATACTGGCTATCCGCATGAAGAGATATACATGTATATAAAAACCAGATGAGGGATATGTCTGTACAGTTGCTAAACAATTCAGTCATGCAAAAGAGGATCAAAGAGTAAGATACCAAATTGCTGCCTGTGGTAATGTTTTTTAACGAAATTCGGGAAAATTAGATTACTCTCACCCTGGTTATCCAGAAGATAATTGTGGAATCTGATGACGATCGGACAAGGGTGTCGTCTGTAGGATCAACCAAATTATTTAGCCATAAAAATAGTAAAATTGAAGATCACCGCTGGCAGTGATGTCTTCACAAGGACAGTTTGAGAACAAAATATGGCTCACATCTAGCGGTGACCCAAAATATCCACATAAGAAAAAGTTCTCCAATAAAAGCTGGCTGCAGGGTGCGCCAATTGATTCAAATTCGAAATTTAGCAGGGTGTACTGCTTGTGGCCATGTTTTCCCCGCAAATTTGATAGACTGATGGACAAAACCACTGAATCCGTTGAATCAATATACATGTATACATGGATTAATTTATATGCATTGTTATACACAGTACTGGTATATAAAGGTACTGAAAATAACTATATTACTAGTATACACAAAATAAACCATATATCATGGCTATGGGTTCTAATATCCGAACATGACAGCTGAGAACTTGGTGTGAATTAAAGAGTGGTGGTTTCTCAAGCATATCTAACCCTCCACGTTAGAAACATGCCATTAAATGTCATAAGTATAATCTAGCTTGAGGACAGAAGTGATCCATAAAACCCCCCTTAATTCAACCAGGTCATCGCGCGATGTATGATCGATCACATGATGATCTAGGGGGATTAGAATTGATGTATAAAAACAGCACTGCATGTAAATATAAAATAAAATAGTGCTACATCTTATTACAGATTATTGCCATATATAATCAGTGATTATACAGACAGTCTGACAAAATAAAGTTTCAGTGACACTCTATCCGAAGAGGGGAATAATTTCATCTGTTACAGTCAATGGAGCAATTATGAATCTGGAAAGGTGAAATTTCTAAGTAATACTAGATATCGACATGACGCGATAAAATATAACGTAAATGCAATATGGCCGCTGGCGACCATTTTTTCCTATGAAATTAAAAAAATATTTGATAGCTCTCATCTGATAGATCAATATCAAGATAAATATGAAGTTTGGTGGTGATCGGATGAGTGAAGTGGACTGTGGTCTGTGCTAAACGGTTTAGTAATGCTTAAAAAGATTCTTACCTTAATATTTTTATGTTCACTTTATAAACTTCACTGAGTCATCTTTGTCATGTATTGAGTTTGATATCTTTTGTTAACAGTTTATAAATCATGTATGTCTCATGTTTGTTATTTTAATTTATGTGTTTATTATCATTAAATAAAGTTGCATTCTTTAAAAAGATTCTTACCTCAATGTTTTTATGTTCACTTTATAAACTCCACTGAGTCATCTTTGTCATGTATTGAATTTGATATCTTTTGTTAACAGTTTATAAATTATGTATGTCTCGTGTTCGTTATTATATTATATACACTTTATAGTGTGTTTTCAGAACGAAAAAAAATTGAATAAAATCAACAAATTTGTAAATTTAAAAACAATTCAAACGTTGTTGTATTCCATGTCCCAGCCCGGACATATACATCAAATTTCAATAATATTCATTGAGAAACAACGGACCAAACGCTATATAACACCCGTATACATCTTTTATTCCGAATCGGACTCGGGTAAATGTTATAGTAGGTACCGAATTGACACACGTCGACTGGGCGAGTTGGCCATGGGGCGATTAGGCCGATTCCGGCACATTCTATAATTTACCGTATGTATCCGTTTACGCGTAGTTTACTTTAGAAAGTTCCGCAATTAATACCGTAAATAGAGCGACCTTATTTGACAGAGAATGCCTCTGTTATTGATTATCAAGTTGCTGTACATTAAAAACGACAAATTCACATGCTCGTTCAAGCGCAGTAGTCTATTTTCCCCATGTTAAAGGACATCCACAAATACTAAATAACGCTAACCTACTGCCGAATGTTTGACACGACAACTGTTAACATATTTGGGCTGAATTCATCTGACGCGGTATTATTCCTCAAAATAAACAACAAAACCATCGTTACTTGGAAATGTAGTTTGGGCTAACATTTACATAAATCCTCCAGATCAATTATCCGACACACACGTCAGATGAAAAAGTCACATGAAGTAACCGGCCAAATTGCCCGAAATAATTTCTCTAATCAGATTCGGTATCAATATACCGGTGTTCAATGGACATTTCCACAGCCGTCAATCAAATAATAATTAGCATATATTTTCGACCAATCGGCGACTGAGCTGGTCTTTGGCTGCACACAAATTCTGATGCCATCTTTCTTCAGCCTAATGTGGATATCCATGCATACATTCAGTGTTAAATTGGCTCTATTCAAACAACATATTTGTTTTCAAATCATAATTTACTGAACTTTCTATTTGCGCCATAATGTTGGAAATTTGTCCAAGGTTATAAAACATATTTTCATTTTAAATGGCACTTGTCATAATTTTCACATTAACCCTTTACCCAACAGAACGGCCCAGTGCCAATGCATTCTCTTATATATGCGAGTCGACCATAGGTCGCCTCGCATATATAAGAGAATGCATTGGCTTAACACATTAAAAATTATAAAATTGTTAAAGAATGTAAGAAAAAATGGTAAAAAGTGTTAAAAAAAGATTTTTTTTAGGCCAATGCATTCTCTTATATATGCGAGGCGACCTATGGTAAACATACAGAGCGTTATTTGTTACTGTTTTCCTGATATGGAAATAATAAAGAGCGTTTATATATTCGTGTGTGATTAACCAATATAGAATTGCGCTGTGTTATGTACACCATCGCACGTCTTGACAACAATATAGTATTTACGCGCTGATTATGTTTGGCATATGAACAAAACTATATATATTTTAATATTCCTTCTGTTGATGGCGATTTGAACAAATATGAATATTTCTGCAACGAACGCCGCACGTGCCTTTAATGCTGGAAATATGTATATGTACATATCTTCTGAAATTCTATTTGGTTTCTAAACGTTTTACTGTATATAACGTATGGCATTCACTAATAATTCCTTTTATAGTGAATTATTTAATTCATTTCCGTGATCTTATATTTAACATTGCATTCTCAAAATACTTCGGGTAGCTGAAGAATTGATTCTAACTAGAAATAAACTTCATATATATTTAAGTCAACTTACTATGATTTACCTAAGTGTGATCTTGAACTTCATATATCATATAAACAGTGATCCTATTTGGTCTTGTTATAAACACAATTTTCTCAGTCAAATAAATACATTCCAAATTCATGACTACTTTGGCTTGCTGCTTAAATCTATCACATTGAATAACGCTATAATTTTGGTTACCTATTTTGGGTTTTAGCAACCATATAACGTCTTAGCTCTAGTACAGTTTAATACAAATTAGGCCAGTTAGACTCAGCTACAAGAATGTTTTTGTACCTATTTCAGTTAATGTTAATTCCATTGTGTAAAGGTTATGCTCTATGTTGTTGATATGGTATTAGTATGATGTTAGAGAATATAATAAATTCGTTTTGCTCAAAGAACTTGTCATTACATTCTTATGCAGATCCCCTACCAAAAGAGGTTCTACTAAACCGGCACCGCTTGGATTGTATGCTAATGTCAGAATGTATCGTGACCGAATTAATTTAGACCCAATTACCGGTACTGTTCCGCAAATTCGCGCTCCATATTGCTGGAGAAGAGAAGCTGGTGCAATCTTTAGACGCCATAAATTATTATCATATTACGGAAATCTGACTGCGAAACCCAGGCTGCAATTGCTCGCATGGGATGAATCAATGTGCAATTCCAAACAGTACGCGTGAACTGCAACATACACCATGCCTCGAGAAATTGGGTCCAAAATTGATTGGGTCACGATAAATTCAGACATCAGCATACAATACGATGGAAGTAATACGACGTGTGGGGTATTTTGTGATATTTCCAAAGCCTTTGACAAAGTGTGGGATCGTGGTCTTATAGATAAACTAGACAAATATGGTATTAAGCAGATATTCTTCAATGGCTTATGAATTACCTTCAAAATCGCCGACAACGAGTACGAATTAACTCAAGCTGTTTCTAAATACGCTCATATAACAGCAGGAGTCCCTCATGGATCAGTAATCGAGCCTCTACTGTTTCTCACATATATAAATGACATTGCGGACCTTTTAGAGTCAGAAGATTTGTCATGGAATATATATAGTGTATGTAAATGAAATCATTTTCTACCTAAAAGTCTGACACAGCAGGTTACATCACCTCTGGTCGGCGCCCGACCAGAGGTGATGTAGCCTGCTGTGTCAGACTTTTAGGTAGAAAAGGATTTCATTTACATACACTGCTGTGTCAGACTTTTAGGTAGAAAAGGATTTCATTTACATACACTACATTTAAAATAGGCGATAACTAAGCCACTAAAGGCATGTTGTAATGCGCGAAATTTCGTTTGCAATATCGCTTGATTCGGTTGTTTCGTGTTGTCCGGAATATGCCGGGAAGTGCTGGAACCAGAAAACTTAAGACAAAACTTACAATTGACGTTTTGTCGCGTTTAAATGTCTCCAGTCACATAGAACACAGCGAAACAACCGAACAAATCAGTCGTTGGTTATTTCGGTTCCATCGCTTTCTTCGGTTGTATACTTATTTACTCCAAAAGTCTGAGAGTGGAATATACACTCATCCCTGGATCGATTACATCCAGGCGTCACTAAGAGAATTGGAACTGCCCGATATCTGGGCAAACCAGTTTATACACGAAATTAACCCTAAGTCGGTTAAAACTATCACACGACAAACTCTGGAAAATAAATTTCAAAACCAGTGGAGAAACTAGATTAACTCCATGAATAAGTGTCGAACTTATCGGATCATAAAATATAAATTCGCACAAGAAAATTCTTTATCCAATCTCCACCAAAAACAGGCAGTTATTTTAGCTAAATTCAGATGTTCAAACCATCACCTCCCAGTAGAAACTGGATCATGGTACAAGATTGATTACCAAATGAGAAAATGCACGCTGTGTGATAAGAGCGAAATAGGGAACGAATATCACTACATAATGGACTGTAACAAATTGAACTCACTCCGAAGACGAGTTTTACCCTTACACTTGACAGAACAAAAAAATGTCCATAATTTCATAAATATAATGAACCCAAAAAGCAATGTATGCTTCTATAAGCTATGCGGATTCATAAAAAATCTTCGAAATTATTTTGGATCACCGCTGACCCTATCAACCCCACCATCCCATTCGCACACAGAGAATACGTTGTTATGAGACCCTTTTTTGTTGTTGTCGACTTCGATTATTACACCAATTATATATCATATACTGTGTATTATAAATATGTCTCTTGTGTCACATACTGTGATTTGAGTGAATAAAACAGTGAACTTGGTTGTTTCGCCTGACAGCTTACGTGCGCGTTTGAATTAATTTAAATTTCGTCGGTTACTTCGTTGTATAATTCCTACCAAACTCCAGGCAGAGTTATCTCCCATCGCTCCGCTGAGATATCGACTGCCATAAGGACATTTGGTAAGGATTTCTTACGTGTTCTTAGTTCTTATGTTTTTGGATTATAATTGTCTATGTCTGGCTCATTCTATATTTTTCAATACCGAAAGAATTACCATTATTTCAAATTTTTGGTGGTCAAAATAAGATAATAGGTGACTAAATATAGTTCCGACGATATGTAAAAATAGATGTATCGGTCCGCAAAGTACCATCCGTGTGGCAGTGCTTTATCGCAGTGCTAACGTAGAGGGCGCTGCATTGAGTTTGAATTCCTACACCCCTTCACATGTTTCGGGTTCGGATTTACACACGCGTTCGAAATTTTCACTATCATCGCCATGCAATATACAGAGGTTTACACACGCCCCTGGAGTGGCAGGCTTTCAATACAATCCAAGCGGTGCCGGGAGTATAATTCAATTTTTCAACGGCTGTTTGTGTGACTGAAATGCAAATTGACCATTTCAATATCGACATTACATCCCGGAGTTTAAACTCTTGGTGGCGAATCGGACCCGAGAGTTTCCAAAATATAATTCATGGCTTGCCAGTGCTGGGACATAAACAATAATACAATGTCATATTAAAGTGATGTGAAACACTCCGGTGGGGTAATAACATATTAATTGAGAATAATCTTACTAAAAGTAGTTATTTTTTTTACGAATATTAACCCAAATTAACAACATATACAGTCATTTTTATATAGTAATTAAATGCAATGACTCTCGATTGCGAAATCATTTGTGCTAGTTTATCGTCGATAGTTGCGTCCCGAATCGAGATATAAATATTTACAATTGACAGTAGTTCAGACGATGTTTACTATTGAGTGGTATGATCGATTTCTTTGAATTTTATATTACCTTCGGGATAAACTCCGAGGAGAGGCGAAACAATGTCGGCCGATTCTTTCACCATCTCAAATACACATTCGTCACTGCTCGCCTCATGCCACACACTAAACGGGGTCGATGGTGTATAGTAGTATGCTACATTCCCCAGATTGGCGTAGCGCATGGGTACTAACTTATAAATTTCACTCACCCGAACAAGTCCATAATATGTCTTTAAAACAAAACGCCCTGTCCGATTTGCCATCAAAGTAGTCAATGTAAGTTAATTATCAGCTTATTATGAAAACGAATAATAAAAACTACTTTCAATCGTCGTATGACACAATCATCGCGAAAACGCACGCACCTGAATCCATGGAAACATTTAACGTCGAAAACGGTTGGAAAATACCATAATTGAGAACGCTCTTTGTTATCAACAACAATGGCGGTCGTAAGTATGGACGCTCTTAAGAGATGCCCGTCATTAGAATTATTACTGGCTTATACAAAATTTAAAACGTGCTAAAACTTCACATTTTGAAAGTTTATATCTGGCCATTTGAGCTTCCAGAAATTTTGCGAAAACCCTGTGCCCATGCATTCTCTTATATATTCGAGTCTACCATAGGGAGCCTCGCATATATAAGAGAATACACTGACCTAACAATGTTCACCTTGACCTTGTAAGCCAGTGCATTATGTTATATACGTGAGGCTTGCGTATAAGAGAATGCGTGGCACATAATCTTTAAAGCTGCACCAGCGCAGCTCCGACCATGAAAAGGTTAATGGGCTCATGGGTCCGATCTAATTATTTCGGGCAGACGATGTACATATGGTGGATTAATGGTGTAAATTCGGACAGGTAATCTCTAACAATATAGTCAATAGTAAACCACAGTAGAGATCGTAACGATAATTTTATTGGATAAATTTGACTACACTATTCTGTCATGGGATTGCATCAGGCAAAATAAGGGCACTATAGCTTCGGGCCGTATTTCTCGATTACAGATATATAAATCACTCACAACATAAAATTGAAATAGACTGCGTATATTCATAGACGATGGAACCATGCAAAACTCGAGTATCTGTAGCATGTTCTATAGTGTTACTGCTTCCAGTGTGGCTCAGGCGCTTCGGTGGACCGCTCGGAGCACGTCCGTTTCCAATAAACGCGTCAGCGCGCAACCGCATGTTGTTTTGGGTGACAACTCAATCTTACACGTGATATATCTTGTTATAATCATGATATTATCACGAAAAATTATGTAAAAATCAACGCGGTTTTGTGTCCTAAATTTTAATAAAAACTTAACAAATTAATAACAACATGTTACTTTTAGATGATAAATCATGCAACATGCTATATATCATGTTACATCATGCTATAATCATGATACATCATGTTAAAACATCATGTACTATCTGACAAACATGCTACAAGACCGAGCACTTCCACCTCTACAAGACCGACGAAAAACCAAGAGAATGACCTTCTTATTTAAAGTAGCAGGAGGTCATATACAAGTGCTTCCACCAGATGACTTCCTGAAGGGAACCAGTTTAGCGTTTGTGGTGAACTGATAATTTTCTATAATGGTATTTTCGTGGGCGAGATTCTGCCAGTATCTTTCGTTGTTTTGTTCGTATATCAGATCACAAAAATTAGTCACGCGCGGTACTCTGCAAGGTGAAGCACCTATGCACCTGGAGGATATGTCTCCATACAACCATTATTTCGCCCGAAGGGAGAGTATATAACTTGGGAAATTTGGATTCCACTGTGTCAAAAATATCGCGTGTGCCTCTTGGTTTACCAATATGAATAAATGTTAGCCCGAAATTACCATTTCTTTTCTTTGTTATCATATGAAATCGTAGTAAACCAGCTTCGAACCGGATCAAACCAGCCCAATATATCTTGGCCTATGTCAATGGTACAACTGTATACCGAGAACAATCAGCAAAAAGAAAATAAAGATGCATGCATCAGATCGTCCATGAATTATTTTACAAAGAATTACTTTTTATATCTGATACAATTAAATAACGTATTCTACTAAAGTATGCTGTCTATACTATACATGTTAGCTATACATCTCTCTCTCTTTTAAATGAGGTAATGTGCAGTTTTATACCTGTTCTTGGTAACCACGTAATGAGTATTTTAAATGAAGTTTATTACGTGAAATGAATTAAAAATTGATACGATATTTTGTACATGGACGGAAACTTTTGTAGTGGCGTATTTACGACGAGAAGAAGCAAATAGTTAATTAAAAGAGTTAATATTATTACTGACCTTTAGTAAAGTAAATAGGTTTTTTAAAATGTGAATTAAAACAAACTCAATACCATGGGCGTGTGTTCGCGGTGGGTCACAAGTAGGGACGCAGTGACAGGGGGTTGGGGTGTAAGTACTTGTATATTGTATGGGACACTATCGGATATCATTGAAAATTTCATGTGCATGTTTTCACGTCTGGTCATGACATGTAGGGAGCCGACGACGGGCGATTGGGGTGCACGTATATACTGCTTTTCTAATATTGATTGTGACACTGCCGGTATGTTTGACAATTTAATTTGCATGTTCTCATGACTGGTTAGATGTAGGGACGCGGCGACATGGGATTGGCGTGTACGCACTTATATTGCATGGGATCATGTATGTTTGAACATTTCATGTGCATGTTTTCACATGTCACAATATATGTCCCGTGTAGAGACGCGGCGACATGGGGTTAGGGTGTGCGTACTTATATATTGCATGGGACATTGTCTGGTCTATTTGATTATTTCATGTGTACGTCATCAGTGCTGATCACATCGTCACAGATGGGTGGCACAGGGTTGGGGTACACGTACGTATACTTATATTGCATTAAACACTGTCTGGTCGGTTTGGACATTTCATGTGTATGTTATCATGGCTGGTCACAGCGGCGTGGTACAAGGGGATGGGTTTACATACTTTGATTGCATTTGATTATATAGGCGATATCTTTTATTTCATGTGCATGTTTTCACGTCCGGTCACCACACGTGTGGACACGGCCACAGTTGGTTGGGGAGCAGTATGTACTTTTTTCTAATATTGATTGTGACACTGTCGGATCTGTTTAACATTTTCATGTGCACGTTCTCACGACTGGTTACATGTAGGGACGCGGCGAAATGGGATTGGCATGTACGCACTTATATTGCATGGGACCATGTCTGCTTGAACATTTCATGTGCATGTTTTCACATGTCACGCTGTGTCCCATGTAGCAACGCGGCGACACGGTGTTAGGGTGTGCGTACTTATATTGCATGGAACACTGTCTGGTCTATTTGATTATTTCGTGTGTATGTCATCAAGGCTGATCACATCGTCACAGAGGGGTGGTACAGGGGGTTGGGGTGTACGTATACTTATATTGCATGCAACACTGTCCGGTCGGTTTGAATATTTCATGTGCATGTTCTCATAGCTGATCACAGCGGCGTAGCTCGATTGGTTGGGTACACATACTGTTATTGCATTTCATTATATAGGTAGCATCTTCTATTTGATATATCTCAAATTGCATATGTATATTTGTGGTGACAACTCGATAAGCTGACGTTTCTTTTCTCAGCATCCGTCTTGGATTTTTACTCTTTGCATCATTCAAGTCTTTGGAATACGTTACAGCCCCCACCTGTCCGTCTGCATATTGGATGTCACGATTTGAATCTATCGGCAAACCATATAGCCCACATTTATGAGCATGTAATTGTCAAATTGTACATGCACGATCAATCTTCATATCTAGGGGTAATTTGGCCATGCAAGCATCGTGTGCTTGGTCGTGAGTACACCCGATATCTCGTTCTGATAGATGCGTATATATGAATTTCTAATATTAACTTTATAACATTTGCCCAATGTATGTGACTATTTATTTTGTAAAATAATTCATGGGCGATCTTCCTTTCTTGTATTAAAGGGCATGCAATGTAATTATCGACTCGTGTGCTCTGTGAGTCTTACCCATGAGTGAACACGTCATTTAGGGGGTAAACATGTTGTCTGGTAAGCCTTGAAATAGCGTGCCTGTCATTTGCAGAATGAGGTCCCCAGAGGGTGAATCTCATTCTGCTGAAGTGTAAGCAGAATGAGGGCCACAGAGGGTGAATTGGTGATGCTAGCCAGCTATGCGGGGTAGCATCACTAAATTCACCCTCTGGGGACCTCATTCTGCAAATGACAGACACACTATTTCAAAGCTTGCTGTCTGGTGTGATTTCGTGACGTTTATTACATATCTGTCTATGAATACCACACGATCGCATGCTTTCCTTTTTGTGGTAATTCTTAATACCAGCACATGTTCTACTCTGTGCCGGACTATGTTATTGAGTTACAAGTAGACTGGTTCGAGGCGTTACTGTTTTAGCGACACAGTTCATTTCAATTCAATTCAAATCGGCATAATGCGGCATAATGCGGCAGTTTCAAATGCAGGCCACAATAGTCTGTACGCATGTACACACTATATGTTAAACCATATGATTTTACGACACCTGGGCGGGTAACTGACCAATCAACACCGCGGAAATTGGATGTTAGGAGAGTGAATGAGTGCATTAAAATTGTGTATTAATGGTTAAATGGCATCCGCAACACATCTGCTACCTGTCTCCAATTGACGTCAGCAACCCCATTACATAAGGACAAACAAGATACTTACCCCACTAATTGAAAACTGTGTCTACAGACATCACATACAACATATCCTCTTAATACCAAAATATCGATTACACTACGGTACGCGGTTACATATATGTAGATCTGACAGTTCATCTATAGTTTAGTGTGACATGGTAAGCTAGTGGCGCGACAGAGCTCTCCTGGGGACACAATGGTGTGTCGTACATTTATTTAGAAGTCGATTTGATATTGGAATTGTTGATACCTCGTGGCAAAGAGCCAACTTATAGCAAGATGCACACAAGAAACAACCCGACATAACACATCTGCTACCTGTCCCCAACAGACGCCAACAACCCAATTACATACAGATAAACATGATACTTACTCCAATAATTGAGACCTGTCGCCAACAGGCACAGACAGCCCCAGCCAGAAGTAGAGGATAGACTTTGTCCTGTCTGTAAGACGATCTCGGTTGAGACCGAATCACACTTTGTTATGAATTGTCCGGCATACGAAAACCTTCGCATTAGTTGTTTCGCATCAATAGGCGAGCATAAAACCGATTTTAATAGAAGACAATAAATTTCATTTTATAATAGAACATAGGCACATTGGCACCACAAATATCATATGCGACATGACCCGGTCCTTCTTTGAAAAGCGACAGAGTTTATAAATTTCATAATGCCTATATCAACAACTGATGATTGAGTAATGAGTACAGAACATAAATTTTGACTGAGTCGGGTTTTGGTGTAATGGTTTAATTCATGCTATCGCGTGTATGTTTTATATTATGTGTTTATTATATCTTTGCAACTGCCCATTGTTTATTGCAATAACATATTGTATCTTGTAAAGAAAAGGATGTAGCATTACACAGCACAACATGATAGCAGGGCTTCTCTTTGATGCTCCAACGTTGATTCAACCCTTCAAAGTGTGTAGCATTTTTGTATATTACAAATTTGCACTATCTCTATATGTTATGTTACACTATGTGCAAAGAAGCTATTCATATCATATGAAATAATCAGAAACTAATTTTTCAAAATTGTTGGTAGTTACCACAGAAATTTAATTGTATAATAAAAAATGATAACCGTGACATAAGAAGCAAAATCTCTAACGTGATCTAGCTCTTCTTTTATAAACGTTCTGAATATATATTATGCATGCCATCATACAACACATGTAGCTATAATTATAGACATGCCAAGTTCACAGAAGGAAGTCGGTAGCCGAGAGATAGCGTACTGATCTCTCGTGTTAGCTGACCGGGGATCTAAACCTGGTCAGGGTATTCTGACAGAAATCAGAACTAGGTCAGATACCAAGTTTGTCAGGCTGAGAAATATTGTGTATATTTATATTTCATGTTTATGTTTATGTCAAGCGCGTAGGGCCCGCTTATTGGGGATAAGCGCTATACAAATATTATTATTATTATTATTATTATTATTATTAAATCTCTATCGAGATCAAATAAAGATCCCAATACAAAATTCCCACTTCCCCAATGACAACATTTGTCCATGTATGTTGTCGTGGTTGCAGTTCGATGACCGATGGGGCGATGACAGTAATGGCTGACCCGTGTACACGCCTCGGTGTGCGCGCGTTAAAGAACGCTACTGGAGTCCGAGTCCCCACATGGTTACTAAGTTAATCGGTCGTGGTAGCATCTGGATCAGTGCGTCTATAACCGGAAAGTTCCTGCACTGCAATATCTACCGATACCAATACAGACAAGAAAACCATAGTCAGAAATGGTAACGCCACCAAGATTATAGTATTACATATAAATAGAAATTATAAAAAATACATAAAATATTTTGATAACAATTGCGTTTAAACAAGTAATCCTTCAAATTATTACTAACAAAGAAAGTAAACGACTGTGGGGTCACTCAACAGATTATAAAGACTTGGACTTAGTATACTGTAAATACTAAAATAAAATGAAATAATTAAAAGATAAAATTTAGCAAGTAGTAAAAGTTAATTTTCTCATTTAATTTTTTTTTTGGTTAAATAAAGCAATAATTTAAATGTAACATTTGGTTTTAAAAAAATGATTGACCGTGGCTCTTCCAATAATTGTGCGACTGACCTGGTCAATTGTTCTTAAGAAGTTGTTTTGAGAATTACTATGGGGGGAAATAGTTATGGCTGTGGCTTCGCAAGTAATTAACTTGGTGACGTGATGTTAACAAATCTGAACTCCAGTAAACCAAGGATACTCCATACCAAATATAAGGTAAATTAATAATTCTTTAGAAGTTGTTTTAAGATTTACTATAGAGGGAAAGAATTGTGGTGCTGGCTTCGCAACTATTTGACCTCATTGTAACAAATATAAATATTAGTCACTCAGGCAATAGATGTATCTATTCTGTATATTAAGTTATTGGTCTTACGTGTCTTGAGATGTCTAAATAGTTTTCGATGGACAGATCGCACAAGGGACCCACGCCAATCTTCTCTGTTGGGATTCCAATTGTTGGCTTATTAAATATGCACATATGCTTAAGATACAGTCGCGCGCGAAGCACGCTCCCGTAAGTCGGGTTTTGGATCCCAGTTAATGAAAATATCATTGAAATAATCGGTTTCCCCCAATAAACATCCATATATTCAATATACATGTTTTGGATCAGAATTAGGCAGTCCATATTGGACGCCATCATGGAATTTATTTTATTTTGTTTTAATTTTCACACATATTTATTAGTTATGAGGATTGAGTTATCATTAAACCTCAAATCCTTATAATGGTTACAGTAATGCCCAAAGTAATTGACCACTTAACCACAGCAGAATTATTGGTAATTTTTCAGCATTTAAAATCCTGATAAATTACCCATTATTCTGCTGTGCTTAAGTGGTCAATTACTTTGAACATTACTGTATGAGGATTGAGTTATCAGTAAACCTCAAATCCTTATATTGGTTACAGTAATGCCCAAAGTAATTGACCACTTAACCACAACATAATTAAGGGTAATTTTTCAGGATTTAAAATCATGAAAAAATACCCATAATTTTGCTGTGGTTAAGTGATCAATTACTTTGGACATTACTGTATGTAGATGGAGTTAAACCTCACAACAGTGTGTTGGGGATTTGGACCTTGACTTGGGACCTTTGGTTTTTAACGCAACAAATGCGCGTACACCTTATACACAAATTTCTTATGTAACCAGAGTTTTTCTTGGATAAGATGAGTTTGAAGCCTGCTAACATTTCAAAATGTTGTCAGTTTTGTATTCTCTGCAGCGGAACTCGACGCTTTGAAGCAAAAGTTACAAGAGATAAAATGTGTACGTAACGAGACTATAATACAAATGAAAAAATAAATTCAGGGAGGGGTGGGCGATACAGGGAACTAAGTGTTGAACCGATATAAATTTATAGAGCGATAATGACCAATGTTGACATATTATGCATCTCAACTCTACTGAACATTGCAACAAGGCTATAAAATAGGGGGTGTCAGAATCTTAGTCATCTCTATATAGTGCCAGAATAGTCATTTATGGACTTCTATAAGATGTTGGGTTGGTACGTTATATGGACTCGGAGAAAAAGGGGTTTGTACCGATGAACTGACATAAATTAGTGGAGCGATGTTGCCATGTAATGTATCGCGACTGTACTAAAGCAGCAATGACATAAAATAGGCGGGGGGTATGAAATTATCTTTATCTCTATAGATGGCACCAGGATTATATATAAAGGAATAGCAATTGATATACGTATACGGTATACTATAGTAATACCATAGACATATAAGTACAAGTATCACGCGATAAAATATTAAGTAACGTGACTATAGCGATGAAAAAAATAAATAAATTGGACCGGGATTAGAGGTTGGGTTGGTTATATGTGGATAATTGGATATGGAATTCATACCGATGAAACGATACAAATTAGTGGAGCGATAAAGACCAATGTTGACACTTAGTCAGGCTACGCGGGAGAAAATAGGGGTTGATACGATAGGCCGAAATAAATTTGTCGGGTGATATAAATGACCAATGTTGACGTATAAAGTAACACGACTGTACTGTCGCACAATTATCAGATATAATGGTCAAATATGGACTCTAGTGCCCAATATTGAACAGCTCAGAAAACATTTGCACGGCCCTAAAATTTATTTAACAAGGCAATTGGCATCTGCCATATACAAATCGATTTATGTCGATAAATCTCTTATTTTTCTAAAATTTTAGCGCACACTTGGTGTGTGTGAGTGGGATACCTATATATTCCTAAAATGACAGGCTACAGCACGTAATTATTTTTTAGATCGAAGAAATTGAATTTGTTTTCGATAATAAATTTACACTACAGCGTGGACCGTGGACGGGTCATCGAGTAAACGCATTTTATAAACAGGCTTTTGTCAATTGCCATTTTGGTCAAACTAAACCCTTTTCGACCGGGACAGCAGATCCGAATAGTAGCTAAGATGTATTTAGATAGAATTATCAAAAGAATTTGACCGATTCGGGTGCAGTTTAAGAGAATCGAGTGGAGAAATCTTGGTGATAATTCCAGAAAATAAAGATGGCGGAGAATCACAATGAAACTACCCACAATTCACTTCACTACGCCAGGGGTTCGCAATGGGTTACAAATTATTTTCAGTCTATCAAATTATTTATATTTTCAACAACAAGTGACTTTAAGTTTACAATTTCAGCCTATCCTGACTCTATCGATACGATTTATCATATTTTCATAAACATATTATACACCGGTGGCGTTAACTTTACAATTTCGGCATCTACGTGATTCTATCGGTACGATTGAGTAAGGTACAAAAAATCTCGAAGAATACATTCGCCCTGTCCACCACACAATATCAAAAACACAGAAACTAGATACACCACATGTGGCGTAATAATTATTTATTAATGATTGTTTTATTATGTATTGCATTGTTAGCATACTGTCATCATTGGTGTCGTATCGTATCGTATGTTCGTTCACATATATAGTTAACCCTTTCTATACTAACGCATCATTGATGAATAGTTATACCATAGGAAATGTTCAGATAATAATTTCAACAAACGACCATAGTTTGTTGAACTTATTATCTAAACTTTCTCCTCATTAATTAGATATCATTCTGTACCTTTAGTTATATGTCGTCTGTTTATATTACATATACATTCCTGCAAATCAATAATATACCATTCCTATGTACACTTTTTAAAACTAACTTGGAGAATCCATTTAGGATAGAAAGTGTTAACTCACAATATTTTTAGACATAAGTGTAGATTAATGGTACTCAATCCGATCAGGGGGTCCCCATATCATCAAGATACAACAACAACATTTCTTCAAAATACGCTTTTGTTATCATAATCGATTAATTGCAACGAAGTAATGCTAACCACTGTCAATTATGGTATCAAATTTCCCAAAACGTGTTATTTATCATAAATTTGTTCAACGAAATATGGCCGTATTATCACTTGAGTATTCACGAAATTTGGCCGTATTACCACTTGTTTTTAGATATATCCATCTTTTCTGGGCCACAAATAATTGAGATGACAAACTTAAAAAATCGATATCTGATCACTCTGAATTTTGATGGGTTGGTTCCTCGACTCGAATCAAATATTTTTTACCCCCGAAGCCAAGGAAATATTAATTTAGGAGCGTTAAATCGGATTGAGTACCTTTAAAGGGAGCTAAATTGATTCGTATGGAATAACATAACATTCTGTAAAACAACAATCATCAACAAGTGCAATAACTCTCCAATTGTGCAATTTTTAATGACAAAACAATTGTTTTGTAAACATTACTGTTACAGTGGAATTGGCGACAATAGTCCAATTAGTCCAATAAGATACAAAAGTTTAATGAACACTTGACGATAAACATTCGAAAAGGTCAAAGCATTCAAAAAAGTATTCTCATACATGTAGTGATATTCATACTAACATATTTGAACTTATAAATGTACGATTAGCGATGTTTGTTAACAAATCACCGTAACAGTTTTGTTTACATAACAATGATTTCAACATGCGATCTTTCGTTACTGGATAGAGATTCTTTATTGCCTCCTTGAAGGAGAGATATTTGTACAATTATATACATACATGTAGATATAAATACAACAGTGAAGTGTGAGCATAATTAATATAGTGATTACATAAAACGTGCATGCGTATTATCAGGCGCACTTTGGTACGGGTGAGTTGCGTCTTATCTGTTGAACTTTTATCGGAGTGAGAAAGGTTAAATGAATTACAATTATAGTAATAAGAGTAAAGTAAGTGGGAAGAAAGAAAAATGTATTTGCCACATGGAGAAAAAAAAATAAAAAAAAAAATAATAAAAAAATATATATATATATATAAAATAAAACGCGCATCCGAATGGTTGCGCACCCGATGCTCGACAACATTACTATATATCGTTATATGATATCCATAATGTATAAATTTTCTATCTTCTGCATTTAAGCTACGTCACATGCGTGTGGGCTGAAATTTTCTGAATTAATTTTCTGAATTATTTTGCCCTAATTAGGGAACACATTACAAATAAAAAAGATGCAGACATATCAATAAGAGAGTCCCGATATTGTCCAACGGCGTCCAAGAGTGATGGGTGATCACTTCCCAAGATTAGAGACAACAAGTCCTCCTTCTCTAGACCGAACATGTATAAATATACTTGGATACCGCAGTAGCCGATGACCCGTTCCCAGAAACTATTTCGCGGCGACAGGATCGGGAATGACGAGCACGTGAACATAATGTGCTCAAGTTCGTTATCATATATACACACGCACTGACGACAGGTAAGATTATTTGGGTACGTTGTCCTGTTAAGAAGAATTGCAAGGTTCTTGTATTTTGATGATAATGTAGGTTGTGATCGCAAACGCTTCCAAACGTACCAGCCGGAGAGTGGGTCTGGAACAACCTTCCAGAACACACTCAGGTCAGAATCGTTTGAGACTGACGTGCGCCACGACGAGATATAAAACAGTTTTACTGTCTCCCTCACGATACGTTTCCATGTAGGTTGGTTTGGAAATACACCAAGGTCTAAAAGATTATCCAGGAAAGAATCAAGGCGATAGGCTCTTAATATAGGTAGTATCTCCTTGACGAATCCATATGCCGGTCTGTCGTACAAGCGCTGCAAATGAGCTTTGGCCAGGAAAATTTTCAATGGATACTGTTTGCGTGAAGGAAGGTTTATAAGAGTACCAAGGAAGCCCAGTTTACGAATGTGTATTTCCATCTCCATTGGTAAGATACCCAATAGTCCGAGATAAAGTTTTGTATTGGCGCGTTTAGGCAGACTCTGAGCAGATTTAACACAGGTACGTAATGAACGTTCAATGATAGTTATAGCAGACGTTTTTTGTAATGACATCACCTCACAACCATACAGTGCTTTCGGTTGAACGACAGTGTTGATTAAGTTGCACATTGTAATTGGCGAAGCATGGCGTAGTAGTCGGTTACCAGCGATGGCGAAGAATGTTTTTCTCATTGTTGACGAAACACGTGAACTGTGAGACACATCAGACACGAACTTTCCTTGTACCAAGCCAAGGTGTGCACATTCGGTATCCTCTGTTAGTGAATCGGAACCCAGCATCCAGATACGTCGATTGCGATTGTGTGCGGCTTTTGACTCATTAAATACCACAGTCTTACTTTTTGTACACGAGAAACTGAATCTCCAGTTGATACTGTACTTGTAGCATGTGTCTATCAGATTGTCTAGACCGTGTTTAGTTAGCGACATAATGGTGATGTCGTCTGCTGTAGTTGGAGAAACACATGAAATTGAACCAACATGTAGGCCAAACGGAGAATTCCTCAAGTCTATTAGCAGATCGTTTATGTAAACCAGGTAGCACAAAGGTGAGAGTACACCCCCTTGCCTTGTCCCTTGGCCGATGCTGAACTTATCAGAGAATCTGTTGTTAGAGAACACCATGCTGTTCACATCCGTGTGGATGTTGCCGAGAAGTCTGATGCATTTGCTGGAAAAGCCAAGACGTATAAATTTAAACAAAAGGCCTTCGTACCACACTCTATCGAAGGCCTTCTTAGAATCCAGGAATGCTGCAAACACTTTTGAGCCATTAGATTTTGCGTGTGATATCTTCATGTAATACAAATGACGTTATATTGCAACCAAAACCTTTTTGGAAGCCATATTGTAATTGTTCCGGGAAGTTAGAAAGCTCCCTTGCGCTGAGGATTCTTGGCAATATAATTTTTTCAAACAGTTTATAGATCACAGGTAGGAGGGTTATGGCCCGGTAGCTGTCGGGAGACGTAGAATGCTTAGGCTGTCCTTTATACAGAGGAATAATAACACCAAGTTTCATACCCGGTGGGATCCATTCTAGATCCAGTATGGCGTTGAATAAGATCAGAATACATTCCTTCAGTTTATCGGTGTGATTGACAATATGTTCACTCGTGACACAGTCATAGCCAGGCGCTTTGTTTGGTTTCAATGTTTTTATCGCACACTCAATTTAATAAATAGATATTTGGCGACACTGTGAGCATATCTGGCCTTCTTGTCTGCGCATGTATTCTCTAACCTCAGCAGTAACATTATTTTCAAACGTTGGATTGTGATGCGTTTCTGGAGAATAGAGTTCAGCAAAGTACGAAAACCAACCGGAGTTAATCTCAGCGGGATCACGAGTGGGTACTCCACCGAATTCCATTACTGATCCGACCGTACGCGTGGGAGACTTCATTTTAAGTGTGCGCCAGAACATTGTGGGGCTGTTTAATGCATGGTTCTCAAGTTCGTAGCACTCAGCCTTCATGGAATCACGGACAGCTTCACGATGTGCTTTCCTGAAGTGACGCTTTGATTGCATGTAATTGACATAATACGGGGAGCACGACACTGGTTTACCAGCATACACCCATTGTTTGTGCAGATCGCGCATGTCCGATTTCAGTCTGTCGAGGTTAGCATTCCAGTATGGTTTGAGATGGCGGGAAAAGCGCTTTCTAGGGACTGATAAGTCTGATGATGTTTCAATGGCGCGGGTTAATGACTCATAAAAAATGTTTAACGATACTTTGGAAGACAAATCACATCCGTGTGGATCTGGACATAGTGAGTCCAATTTTTTACAATTTTAATAATTTTTTCTTGTATTCTTTAACAATTTTATAATTTCACCCATACAGAGCCCCAGACAAACATGAGCAGACGACACTCTTCTATATGCTTCTATATATGTGTAGGGCTCCCTGCAGGGTAATGGATGTTTTTTATTTTATGTCCTAAAAATTGTCAGAAACATTAATTAAAAAAAATGATAAAAAATTGTTAGGCCAATGCATTCTCTTATATATGCGAGGCGACCTATGGTCGACTCGCATATATAAGAGAATGCATTGGCACAGGGTAAAAAAAATCCCGACTTCCGACTGAATTTGATATGGCGGGTCACATATATGAATACAGTTGATCAATTGCTCCATGCTCTACTTAGTGATTATGTTTTTACAGACTTAAATATTTTTTGAACATTTACCCCACAGCGAGTCCCTTTAACATATATGCATTTCTTATCATGATTATTATAGGGACACGGCCATTATGATTGTGGTTACTATGGTAACGACGATGGAAACCGTGATGTTAAAGACGAAGATGAAGGTCATGCATGGTGATGATGAAGACGACCACGATGGCGATGTTGTTGTGCCATCGTCTCAGAATAATTGCCCTGGATAAAGTGCACAGTTCACATGTAAAGTCAATATTCCTAGCTCTTATGATGTACGTCATATGAGGACGTCATGTGGGGATAAATGACGCAATCGACCTGTTGAACCTACTATCGGTGGAAATGTGCCAAAGATGGAGTCAGTCGATATTATATATGTGCAAATCGTTTGCATCCATATACGTCATGTATGGGTATCCGGAATGTAGTAGCGGTATTCTGTATTTGTATTGTAATTTGAAATATGTGGGTTTTTTTTATGTTTGTATATATTTGTAATCATGGACTTCTAACAAAATTAACTTTTATGAATGAAATTGATGCGACTACATGTATATATCAGCTTTATGGAGGCATGGTCTCAGTATGAGTGCTCATTGCTTCAAATGTCAATTGCGATATTTTTTTGGCGGTTTTATAACCTTAAATGGTCGTGGCTCATTCGAACCTCCCATTTTCTTACTACGTTATTTGGAGCGATTGATACGATAGGTCGATAAATAAACGAACTATTGATATATCGGCTTCATATGCTCTGAAAAACACTTGCGAATGTCACAGCCATTTTTCAGCAGTTTTTCGCCAGAAATGAGACAAACGCTCTTTATTGCTATCATATCAGGAATAGACTACAACGAAACGCTCTTTTCTGTTCCATGTCGTGCACATGGTTGTTTTGTGTTTGGCACCCAAACACCGAATTCACAGTTGTATTTTTCATTACTTCAATGCGTCTTATTGGGTTACATAATGCTCGCAGAAAGGTAGTTCACATATTTATCGACCTATTTAGATACTGAGAAAAATTCAAAAGCGAATAATATTGTGTGTATTTTGGAGAGCAAACCGCCATGTGGCTTTAAACCGGAAACTAACCCATATTATTCAACGATCCAGCTAAAGTCCGTATCGCATGACAGTATTGTTCAGTTGACGTCGCGAGTACGACACCAAACTGACCTGCTGAGTAGTTGTAGTAGGGCGCGAAGCGCCCAGGATGGTCGAAAAGATCGAGAGATCTTCTCCTTCACCCCATCTGACCTGCTTTAGTCCAGCGGGAGTATGACTGTATACAGTATGATATAGATACATAACTAAGTTAAATTAGTTATACACATCAACGGACTATTGTTTGTTTATACTGATTGTATTCGGTATTATAGTAAATAGATAGTAATTGAAATTGATCACCGGGAGTCCTCATATGCTATTGTAAATAATGTATATATTGTAAATTTGTTTCTCCATACATGTATGCATTAGGTGATGAGATAAAGAATTGAAAGTATTTATAAAGACTATAAGAGTAAAACTGCGCCACCGCTTCATCTCATCATCCTTCTCCTTTGCATCCTCTTGGAAGGAGGCAATAAAGATATCTGCTTTTTCATTTCTATACTTTGCAAGTTTTGCAAATGAGGGACTTATAAAATAGGTAAATATCAAATTTAACTGCGACATATCATTCTGAGAGTGAAGGGTTATTCCCGGCTTCTCCACTAGCAGACGAATATTAAAATGACGTCACGACTGAACTAATCTAAAATACGGACTGCTATTGCAGAACCGCCCGGTAATTTAAATATCGCAAGACAGTATTGTTATATATTCGACTGTATATACCGGATTTAACCCTTTCAGTGCCAAGTCCGATTTTTGTATCAACCCATATACCCTGTGCCAATGCATTCTCTTATATATGCGAGTCGACCATAGGTCGCCTCGCATATATAAGGGAATGCATTGGCATAACAATTTTTCATCATTTGTTATTATTTTTTACAATTTTTTACGATTTTAATAATGTTTTCTTATATTCTTTAACTCTTTCAGTGCTAGACATATTTTGTAGATTTAGTGCCAGGGAATCTTACGTTTTTCATGGGCATCAAAATTATTACTATGAATACTTGGTGATAGTTTTGAGTTATAACATGCCCCTAAGGTTTTATCCAGTTTGTTTTTAAATTCGCTATAGCATGCTTAAGCATACCCAAAAAAAAATTCAACCAAAATTTTTTCAAATTTTTTTTAGGGCTGATTTTATCGGCCCTGGCACTCTACAGACCGTAAATTAGGGCCGATGAGATCGGCCCGTGGCACTGAAAGAGTTAAGCGTAAGTAAAGTACCGCTCATATAAATTTACCAATTATTCCATAGAACATTATAGTTGTTCTAAAATCCACAAGAGTTGACAACTGATAGCAGTAAATTAATGTGAAAAATATCTTTGTTCACAATGTTTATGAACATAATTTCAAAAATCGAACTAATTTAACCTAGCGACTTCGTAACAGTTCGGGTAGTTTCTGAGCGCAAAGAACACATGCAGATCAAACGTGAGTGATTCCTAATTACACGGCATATCATATACGGGGGCTGCAGCCCCCACAAACATTTTGAAAGCTCAAAATTTGGGGAATTTTCGGGAGATATTTTCGGCAAAATTCGAGCAAATTGAATGGTATTTCAGGGGGAAATTATGGGAAATTGCAGTATTGTTCACATTTTTGCCCGACTATTACAATCATGAATATATAATGTAAACAACTTCGGGCAAAAAGTCTCAGCCCCCCCCCCCTAAAATTTGGGCGCCCGTACGGCTATATATGCGGCATATGCTGTGCGTAATTTAACATATCTGTTCGATTATAATACACCGTTATGACCATACGATATCCGTCTTTCCGATAAATATAGCATTTAGTATTGACTTGTATGATAAATTCGATTAAAATTGACAAAAAATCCCGCCATTGGATCTGGGCGTACATATGTCCGCTATAGAAGAGTAAGGCAACGATAAACCAATATTATCCAAACCGCTGTCACTAGCTGGTTTACGTTGAAGGAAACGTGGATTGTGTTATATAACTTGCTGTTTTGTTGTTAAATTCTGTAGCGTACTGCCTCAGGTGGTGTTTATACGGGAACAAATATTATGTTATGCTATGTAATGCCTGACATGCCTCACAATGGTAAGAATAAAAACATCTTTGCTCCTATAAATCCAATAGAACCATTAATTTCGCTTCAAATATCACCGACCTCTTGTAATATCCATCTACCCCGTGGTGCGTAATTACCAGTCTGCTTGTCAACCTGACGAGCTATTTAGAGCATACTGCAACTTAACAAATGGCAGATCGAATTTGTCTAAACAATTGTTTTTTTTTTGCTGACGAGCATATTGAAAATTCAAAGCGGGGAATCGATATGGTGGTATAAAGAAATGTGTTTGTTGCTATTGGGGAATTGAGCCACGTTTATAGAGTGTCATATCGGTATAGTCTGTAGATATCAGCTACAGTAATGCTCTAATTAATCGACTTCTTAACCACAGCAGAATTATGGGTAACTTTTCAGGATTTAGTCGGAAATATGGCTTGTTGACATTCTTCGGAAAGCTCTCGGCGAGAGCTTTCCGATGAATGGCAACAAGCCATATTTCCGACTAAATCCTGAAAAGTAACCCATAATTATGCTGTGGTTAAGAAGTCGATTAATTAGAGCATTACTGTATGACTTACCATCGTGCTATAATGCAGTAGCGTTACATATTCAAGTTTCCTTCTACTTAAACCATCTTGCGATATCGGTTGTTCAATATTATGGTTTACGTCGAAGACCCGTTCCGTTACTCTCTTTCATTACAATTAAATCAATTTAAAATAAAGATATCTATTTTACCACAGGCATAATTAAGTTTGGTCAATGCAACGTCACCAGCGTATGACACAGCGCAAAGAAGTTCTGCAAAATTGGCCACGATATGTAGAATTAGCTAGTATCATGAAAAAGTGCTGTAAACACTTACTACCACATTAAACTAATTTTAAACACATTCATGAATATTCAGGACTTTTTGACGAAACTTACCGTTGCACACAGGTGCATAATACATTTTGTATACCACATGTATATATCGTGTTATATGGAATACATTTTATACGCCCGTTTAAAAACAAATGGACGTATTATGTTATTTGTCTGCCAGTCTGTGCACCCGTCCGTTCGCTTTCGTTTTCCGGAAGATAACGTTAGATGGTCTCAATTTAATGGACTGAAATTTGGTATGTGGGTTTAATATAGCACAAAATACAGATCAAGTTCGAATTTTGGTTCCGCCCGCCATATTTTCACCAGAGTTATAGCCCCTTTTTGTTGGAATTTGCACTCAGTTTTCGTTTCCGGGTGATAATTGTAGTTAGTCTGAACTGAATGGAATAAAATTTGAAACATGAGTTTACTAGCACAAAATACAGGTCAATTTAGAATTTGGGTTCCTCCCGCCATATTTTCACCAGAGTTTCGGCCCTTTGTTATATTTTTCCACGCCCGAGCGATGCTCTTGTTCCTAAGGCGGTTGCGTCTCCCATATAATATTCGTTATGCCCATTCCCTTCATTTATATTATATAAGATAAGATACTTTTAATTGACCAAAACATCCTTATAAGGACAGTATGCATGCATAATAACATATAATTGCACATTGTGTATTGAACAACATTAATAAATGATATTAATAGAAGGTAATGTAGAACCTCAGTAAAGCTGAATGTGCATAGGATCGTTTCGCATGCATTTATGATACGATGCTCATCACGTGCGGAGAATAAGCTTCGGATTATATGACAAACTGAAGAGCATGTATTTGAAATATTGTTGGATAAGATTTTGACAAGCTGTTCAGTTTGGGGCATGCTTTCCAAGTTTGTGTCTGCATAATGTTTATGAGTTCGAGACGTGGTGTGCCGTGAGCACTGCATTCTAAAAGAAAGTGGTATATGACATTCAGCAGATGCTTTGTGGCGTATGTTAGCGATTCAAGGTCCCTATTCTGACACACGATCCGCGATGACTCGTCAAACATTCGGGACCGGTGATTGTGTATTCCGAAAACTGGAAAACTGGCCTCAAGAGACTGATATCCGTACACACATGGGCGTCCATTTCAGACGAGACGTCAATTGCTGACGAGACGTAGTCGAGTCAGTGCTCAGTAATCAATAATTTATCGTGCAAATAGGTTCATATTGAACCTAAATATATTGACATAATATAGGTCCATATTGGATCCTGAAATAAGCCCACAGTGAAATTATACACGTTATTCTGTGAATGGCGCGGGCCGAAGTGAAAACACAGTATCACGGTAAATATAGACTTGTATAGAACCTATTGATTAAATAGTGTTATTTCGTTTTGAAATACATTCATATTGAATCTTTTTCGACCTTCAAATATGTTCGTATATATTGAGCTTATGAGAACAGCTACAATACTCGTTCATGGACACGCTTACATATTCGATACAACACCATTCAGCTTTATTTCGCCGGGTCTCGTGAGATTTGTCAACTTGCATTATTTTCTGACGCAACGTCAATTACTGGCGTACTGTATTCAATCATTCCTATTTGAAGCGTTCAGAAATAGAGCAACACTCTTTTCCTGGAAACGATCATGTTTCGATGCAACACGATTCAGGCTTCTTTCGTCGGTGCCCCACGAGATTGATCAAAATCTGTAGCGCCGGTTAGGGCTGTGCAATTTAGGTGTAAGCCCACGTTTTAGCAGCAGTGCGTTCGTTGAGCTGTGTTCCAGGCGAGTTGATGCGATTATACTGATATCAAATTTGCGGTTACGTTCTTAAAGAATCGATCCAGGCAGATGTTTCCTATCCAAATTAAGGATGCCATTTAACCCATTCCATACTAGGCTTCTCCAATCCAGTTATAATCTTATACACTGGAATGGTCTGGTGTTATTCATTTGGAGGGGTGTTCAGGAAAACTGAGCAGTCGACATACAGGCGAAAACATAATAGAATGTCAGAAGGATTCAGATTTCTTGAAGCGAAATGTTTTGATAATAAGTTAAACAAACGACCTACAATTTCATAAGGGAACTGCTCGTCAACGAGCATGTACACCCCATGCATCCGGATATGCCCGTAGCGGAAGACATGCCCGTAGCGGAACACATGCCCGTAGCGGAATAACCACATGGCCCGCGATTTGCACACCGTTCACGGTTAGACACATGTTGCACCGAAACCAACACATACCAGTGGTTGACGGTGGTGGTACTATTTGTGGCTATAATTTACCCAACTGTACATAAAACTTCATTAAACATGGACACAGTTTAATCCTATTTTATAGCGAAGTTAGGCCAAACATTGTGGCAAAATTTGCATTTCTTACATAAAATTACTATTTCTGTGGTAACAGCACAGACAACATAGTCTTTGCATACATTGCTATTTCCGCGGATATTCCCTTAATATAATAGACAACTTTTTCAGTTATGTTTCTACATTTTTCATAGTAAAAAATTACCATATATGCAGGTCATAGCAAGAAAATATGGTACGTCTATAGCAGTGGTTTGACGTTTGCTATAGACATACCCAAAATCAAGTGAGTGCCTCCATGGAAACTAATTTTTCGGGCACTAATATGATTGACATCGCAAACATGTCCAGTTCATTTTGAAGCTAAGATATCATACTTTGAGAGACTGTATGTTATATAATGTGTCAATGCAAAGATTCATTAAAATTTGATAAAACCTTATATCGAGTAAGTTTTCAGGTCATAATTTTCGTATAAAACCCGATTACCGAACAGTAATATGCAAATTGCGGAAACCACAACCGCTCATTTCTGTAGACCGATTATCGCTGTTAAAATTTAACAAAAATCAAGGTAAAGTAAACCGTGTTTTTATGAAATAACTTACGACAACTAAGGACGACGTGCAAATCGCGGGCCATGTGGTTATTCCGCTACGGGCGTGTCTTCCGCTACGGGCATATCCGGATGCATGGGGTGATCATATGATGTGTTACGGTCCTTAGGAATCGATTGAGACAGGTGCTTCCTATCAACGCTAGGGGTGTCAGCATACGTTGTTATGAATGTGTGATTAATTGCAAACCACAGTAATGTCCTAAATAATCGACCCCTCTACACAGCAGAATGATGGGACATTTTTCAGGATTTAGTCGAAATTATGGCTTATTGCTATTCATCGGAAAGCTCCCGAGAGTTAATGAATGGCAGCAAGCTATATTTCCGACTAAAAGTCCTGAAAAATTTCCCATCACTCTGCTGTGGTTAAAGTGTCATATACTTCTGGCATCACTGTGCAATGCGCTGCAGATGATGTATATTATTCGGATGTCATAATCATACTCAACTGCTTCTGCCCCGATCCCCAATGTATCTGCCATTAAAGATCTTCTGTCCGATTAAATAAATAAAATCATCATATGTACGTTTTCTATCCCAACAATACTTACAGTAGATTGGACCCATGATCCTATTAGTAGGAAGTTTTAAATGCCATATATCGACTTTCAAAAGAAATTTTAACACGTTTTGAAGTTTGTCAACCAAGAAAAATTCCAATAATCGTCTCTTATAAAGAGCGTCCTAGCTTCTGTATCAAAAGCGGTAACTAATAATGAGCGTTCTGAATATTGAACTTTTGTGATCGTGTTCGATGTATTACTTATTAGTCTGGTCGATAAAAGGTTTGACCTAGAAAAAATTTGGACTAAGTTGGTTTGTATACCATTTTGGAGAGGAATATATCCTCTATAACATATCCAAAATCCGCTAAAATCCGCTTTGAGCATTTTTTGTAATTCAAGATGGCGTCCAAGATGGCTGCCATTTTCCTATAAGTCAGCTTGATGCAATTATAGTGAGAACATCTTGTCATATGTATACACATGTATACATTTTTATGATGCTAAGACATAGCGCCATCTTTATGTGCAAAAATTGGAACTCCCCGTCCAAGATGGCCGCCAAAATGGCGACCGGAAGTGGATTTTTTACGTTTTTTCACTAATATCTTTACGATAAGTTTCTGTGGTTTGGAACTGGTTGATAATTGTGACTTTATTTTGTATTTAGCATGTTAACTGACCATTGGAGCAATGAAATATGCTGTTCGTGTGGTCCACACCGCTTCCGATCACTCAACAATTCGATTTTACAAAACGCGGTATAACATTTCACAAAAGATCCCCAAAATTATAATCATATTTCATCAAGAAGTGGGAAGAACTGTGCAATGTAAGTGATCCATTCTATATCTTATTGATATTCGAACTCAATGGTACCAAAGTTGTCACTTTGGCTCAAAATGGCTGCCAAAATGGCCGCCAAAATGGCCGCCAAAATATGGAACATGGTAATTATTATCTCAGCGTGCCATGCAACCGCTTACAAGTTGTGGTGATGCACACAATTGACAATTCTGTCTTAATAGCTTGAGTACTAACATTTCTGACACACCTTGGGTATTTGTTACTATTTTAACCACTGAAATTACCAGAATTATTCGAAATTTTCTTTCACAAACCTGATATCAAAATCGGCAAAAAATCGCTGTTCAGGTTTGAGTAATTTTTGAAAGTAAAATGGAACTATGTTTGGTATCAAAGATGTTTATTGTTTTGATATGTGTTACATGTGTCACACTGAGTTGCTTTAGATAAAATTACTCAAGATGGCTTCCAAAATGGCAACCAAACTTGGTAAACATTATTATATACATATAAATATGTGTATATACGTGGTGTATATGTATACATAATCAATTGTGACTCAGATGCTACTTAATCAACTAAATGTTCTATTCCCGGTACCCTACGAGTCATGACATTTTGCCAAAAGCTTCCTTGTTTTTGAACCAAATGGGCAGAAATTTGAAACGGAAATGAGAGGGATCATATTATGTGGATATGCTGGCCCATTTGCATCAACATTGATCAACTTAATACAGTGTGTATGTCTGTTGAATGCATGGTCATAGGCGAGGTGAGTGGGTATACATGGAGTTATTGTATTCATGAATGATGTGAATAGTTATACAATGTGTGACTATATGGTCATGGGCGGTATGTCCATAGTGAGATGTATATGTATATAAGGAGTAGCTGTATGGTGATGTGTGATGTGAACATGTTTACAGTGAGTGGCTGTCTGGTCACTGAAGTGGTGTATGGTCATAACGAGAGCAGCTACACTGTCCTGTATGTGTATATGGAGTGACTGTGTGGTCAGAGGTGGGCTGTACATATGTACATTGGGTGGCTGTATTGGTATGGGTGGGTGTATATGTATACATATGGTGGATGTATGGTAATGGATGTGTGTATGTATAAATAGGGTTGTATGGTTATGGGCAATGTGTAGATGTGAACATGGAATGACTGCACGGTCATTGTTGAAGTTTATATGCTTACACGGAGTACACTTTGATGGCCATTGGCGGCTAGTGTATATAGAGAATGACCTCATGGTGATGGGTGGGATGTATATATTTATATGTAGGGCCTATTGTATTGTCATTGGTGATGTGTACAATCATACAGTGAATAGCTGAATGCTCATGGAGAGGGTGTATATGTATACAGCGAGTGGCTGAATTGTCACGATTGAGCTGTATATGCAAGTCTGAAGTGTACGAATGGCCGTGTGTGCGGGGTATTGGTATACCTAGAAGGGCTGTATGACCATTTATGAGGTATATATATATATATATATATATATATATATATATATATATATATATATATACACACACCTGGAGTGACGCTGTGGTCATGGGTGAGGTGTATATGTATATCATGAGTGACTACATGGCCATGGCACCGCCAATATGCACATATGTATATATGGTTTGACAGTATGGTAAAATTAATGGTGGTGTGAATTGATATACAAGGAGTGACTATGATCACGAATGTGGTTTATGCGTATACAGCGAGAGGCTGCATTGTCATGGGTCAGGTGTATATGCAAGTCTGGAGTGTGTGCATGGCCGTATGCGCGGTACGAGACATTGATATATATAGTAGGGCATAAGGCCACTTTCGTGAGGTATATATGTATATACATTAAGTGACTCTATGGTTTTGGGTTGGGTGTATACGTATATCTTAAGTGGCTATATGGCCACGGGTGTCGCAAATATGTATATATACAGGGAGTGAGACTGTATGACCACTGGTGAGGCAAATAGGTATACAAGAAGTGATGTATGAATATGGATGTAGCGAACAGGTATGGAGTGACTGCATGGTCATCGGTGAGGTGTATATATATATATATATATATATATATCTTTAGTGGCTGTATAGCTATGCATGTGGGAAAAATATACATGGAGTGGCTGTATGACCTATGGCTAGGCGAATATGTATACAAGAGGTTACTTTGTGTTCATGTATGTAGTGAATATGTATACAGGTCATGTGAGGTGTAGGCGTATACCTGGTGTGTCTGCATGGTTATTCACGGCTATAGGGCCATGCGTTGGTGTATAGGTAAGCCCAAGTGTGGCTGTATGGTAATGGGTGAGGTGTATGTCTATACAGCGAGTGGCACAAGGCCCTTTACGTGGTGTTCATGTATGTACATATCGAGTGACTGCATGCTCATGTGTGATTTGTACTGGTGCACCTTTGTGTGACTATCGCTTTCCACAATAACTCAAGGATATGTTAATCGATAGAGGTAATATCAGAGTGTTCTCCACATTAATTGCGTTTTATATGCAATGTGCAGAAAACGGTTTTCCTGACAATAGATTATAAGTTAATCAATTTTGATGCTAATGGGCCAAAGTCGCCACATACTATGATACCTTTCAGTTCAGTTTCAACGTTCTGTCCGTTTCCGTAAAAAAAATATGGACAGAATCCCAAAAGAGGTGTTCGGCAAAATCCATACTGCATCCCTTAAAATGAATGTGTCGTGCCTCACAAGGTGCTGGGACAACCATAATATAAGATTAAGTTGTCAGTTGATTAAGTAGGATGTTTAATAACCAAGGGAGTCACAATTTGCTACCATTTCGGAACAGCAGAGAATAATGTTCGGAATATAAACTTTTTACCAAATTTGGTTGCCATTTTGCAAGTCATCTTGAGTAATATTTTCTAAAACACCACACTATGCCATATCTAAGGCATATCAAAATAAAAAGAACCTTTGATACTAAAGATAGTTTCATTTTACTTGAAAAAAATGGTCCAAACATGAATATTTTTTTTGCCGAGTTTGATGCTGTTTGTGATAGAAAAATCCCATAATTCTGGTAATTTCAGAATAGTAAATAGTAAAAATTAATCAAGGTGCATAAGAAATGTTGGTATTCAATGTATATAAGACAGAATAGTCATGTGTGTACATCACCACAACTTGTAAGCGGTTGCATGGCACGCTTGGATATTAATTACCATTTTCCATATTTTTGCGGCCATTTTGACAGCCATTTTGAGCCAAAGTGATAATTTTGGTACCATTGAGTTCGAATATCAATAAGATATAGAATGTATCACTTACATTGCACAGTTCTTCCCACTTCTTGGTAAATATGACCAGAATCCCAAAGGGGATCTTTTGTGAAATGTTATACCGCGTTTTGTAAAATCGAACTTTTGAGTGATCGGAAGGGGTGTGGACCCCACGAATGGCATACTTCATTGCTCCAATGGTCAGTTAATATGCTATATACAAAATAAAGTCACAATTCTCAACCAGTTCCAAACCACAGAAACTTATCTTAAAAGTATTAGTGAAACAACGTAAAAAATCCACTTCCGGTCGCCATTTTGGCGGCCATCTTGGACGGGGAGTTCCAATTTTGGCACATAAAGATGGCGTTATGTCATAGCTTCACAAAAATGTATACATGTGTATACATATGACAAGATGTTCTCACTATAATTGCATCAAGCTGACTTATAGGAAAATGGCAGCCATCTTGGACGCCATCTTGAATTACAAAAAATGCTCAAAGCGGATTTTAGCGGATTTTGGATATGTTATAGAGGAGAGCTTCCTCTTCAAAATGGTATAAAAACCAACTTAGTCCGAATTTTTTCTAGGTTGACCCTAAAATTTGAGTTTATCGACCAGACTATATGGATGGTTGTGTGGAGTTTCGAGATGCTTTTCCATGCTGTTGTTTGCAGGTATTTCTTCATATTTCTTTTGCAATTTAATGCCACATGGCGGTTTGCGCTCCAAAATACACATAGTATTATTCTCTTTCGAATTTTTCTCAGTATCGAAATAGGACGATAAATATCTGGACTACCTTTGTACGAGCCATGTAACCCCAAAAGACGCATTGAACTAATGACAAATACACAACTGTGAATACGGTATTTGGGCACCAAACACAATAGTGCACCAAACACAAAACAGCCATTTGCACGACATGGAACACAAGAAAACTAAGATGCATGCATCAGGTCACCCATGAACTATTTAGCAATAGAATAATTCAGTTCGGTTGCGGTTTCACAACGTTACAACTGACATACGATTACACAAGACACACCTTGAATGTGGAACTGTGTAAGAGTGAATATTAATGTTCTAAATCCCATGTTTCACCTTTAGTTGTGATTGGGGGGGGGGGGGGTGTCGTACTTTATTAACACGCAAGTAGTGTAATTAAGTACGGGTAATTAGAAGTAACAAATCGTTTAGTTTCTATCGTATCGACTGAAAGGGGTGAGCAGATTATTGGTGATGAATGTTCTCGTTAGCTGTCAATATAATATGCATATTTGCCCCGTTACGTTTATACACTGTAGCATTGGCGGGCCAGAGTGTGTTGACATGTTAATTGTTTGGTTCATTAATAACAGATCAGCGGGGATTTGTCGTGAAAACGTACACGTATACGTGGAAATATGCTACGGTTACGGTTAAATTAATGGTTCTTCTATTACACCACCGTGTATACTCGGTTTAAATGGGTATATTATATAGGGACGTGTGCTCAATTTTGGTGTGGACCGATGATCGAAAAAACTAAATCGGAGGTAAATGTCGCAGGCCGGAGGACCATTTTTTCAATAATTTTTAAAGAAATTGAGCAGTTGCAACAGAAGCAGCAAAAAAGGGTGTACAATTGGCAAATGATGAGGGGCGGTGTGACGTGTAACTAGGATTGAAATTAGATATGCAATTTGGAGATTATTGGATGAGGGATGTTATATTAATTATATAAAAGGGACGAGAGGGTTTAGTTGTCGAAAATATTTGTTCCAAACACCGTAAACAGATCAATATTAAAACGCATACATTTTGGTTCAAATATACGATCACTATCCCTTAAAGATACGGTTGGCCTTGGCGGTGGGTATCCTGTGAAAATATTTCCACCCGTAAAAAACCGCCACAAACAGAAAGAACATTAACATGTAGACAGACTTTGTCCGTATACAAATAAGAAATATCGCATAAACAGTATGTTATTGTCATATGTTTGACCATTGTTATGTAAACAAAATCATAAAAAGTTACTTTTCTTGTGTTTGTTTATATTATGATGGTAAACATAAAGAGCGTTCTTTGTTGGTGAATTCCTGATATGGAACTAATAAAGAGCGTTTATGCCATTTGTGTGTGATTAGCCAGTATCATTGTGCTGTCTTCTGTAACACAAGCAGGCTCTTGCTTAGGTACAATATAGTAGGTCTTTATGATAACATGCTTTTTACGCGATGGTCATGGTATATATGGACGAAACTGTATGCGTTTTAATGTTTTCTTGTGTACGGTGATTGGAACAAATATGAATATTTTCGACAAGTAAGGCCTCACGTGCCTTTAAAGGAATACGGTCCTGAAAAAAACAATATTATTTTCTTTCAATATACCGATAATATATATATAAAATGTCCATTGGGCGCATATAATCTAATATTCGGCCGCCAATCGTTATTTTTATAACGATTCAAAAAAATTCCGAAGTTAGCCGAAGATTTTGTTGTAGACGAAGTCACGTGATCATCAGCCCGATCACGTGATTGTCACATGTATACATAAGCATAGCACGTGATCGATCACGTGGTAACTCATTGACAACGCATAGATACGCGACGGCGGTATTTTAAGTTTGCATGCAGTCGATCGCGGCCTTTGACGATTGTCGCGTTATCACACTGCGAATGCAAAACTTCGCCGAAACATCGCCTTTCTCGTAATTAAATGTCGATCTTTATCGTGTTATTATTACTATTATTATATGTATCGCGATGTGTTGTTACTATAAAGCCATGCCCGTATATTATTCAGTTTTGCGCGCATTTATCTATATAAACGGGTGCTCGTGTTTATATATATTTTTCGTTACCGGAATAGTCCAAGTTATATTATATATGCATATCAAGATTGCATATATACGCGAAGACTTGCACAGTTATTAGGCAATTATCATCTCGTAAACATTCCAATTTCCAGATGCCATTAGTCGTGTGTCTATAAAGAGCGTTTCGTTTTAATTATCGTAACGTGGTAAAACAACACACAATTGGTTTATTGCTGTCGGATTTAATCAATTATAATCAAGTCATTCATTACCAATATGATATGTTCATTTTTCCTTGGTTATGAATCATGTAATTATTTGGGCAATATGGTGTTTATATATATTTCGGAATATTGCTTCCCCCACCCCAAAACAATCTAGCCGACTGTCACTGATGGAAATTCACTACATCTATGCATCGTTATTGACCTATTAAATTAGCACTCTAGCGATGCGGTCTATTGAATATCCAGGTCATAAATCGACCTCTATGTGGCAATTACGCATAACAATAGGGTTATAAACATCCAATCATATATATATAACACTTTTTGAAGGAGGGATAATAATCCGGTTTAATATGGAATCACATATTCAAGTGCTCTTTATTCGCAATATATCGTAATAGTGAACGCTCTTTATTGTGTCAAGGTAAAGGGACTCGACTTAGAACAGTTGTCATCGTGATTTGTTTTACTGATTACACCAATACAGGTCAATACATGTACACGAACTTCCGATATGCATGCTTTATATATCCTTCCAAGTCATAGCAATTTCCGCTTTATTAAACTCTTTTTATTCGTACCATATTAGGAAAACTCTTAACATGGAACGCTCTTTATGGAGCCATGGTGAAGGAAATGGGGAATCGACTAAGAATAGTTGTTATCGTGATGTATTCAACATACTCTCCACTTTAACTGCAATTGTATGTATTCGTAACCATGACTGACTTGTCAAATTAAACGCTCTTTATTTGGTATATGTAATCGGTTTCTGATGATTGCGCAACGGGTTTCCCACAGAAATCCCGCCAAATGGCACGTAAACGAACATCGTTTGGAAATGAATACAGCATTATACCTAACTGAGAGTCACTAGACCGACCACAGCCGAAAACACTGCATTTATATGGCAATGTTACGAATGAATGATTGTAAATACGGGACACTCGGGGCATATATACGGAAAATTAAAACAACATCGTGAACACGCGCCCGAATAGAGTTCACATGCCTGCTCATGTTTTTATAAGCTTTATTTTTGACACGAAAGTGTTACCTACCCCGCTCAATCGGCCTTCTATAGTTTTTTTGTCAAAACAATAACTTTCCAAACAGCGCTTAAGACAAATCACAAGTGAATATAACTCACCGCGCGATGACAATTAACCATGTGTACACAATGCTATTGATATGCCCCGCAGTAATTCCATCACGCTCACGAGCTGATGTCTATTCCGGATTTTCCATCGTCATATAGGTAGACACAAATAACTCCGATTCCGTGTTTTTAATTAGTTTACCTCGCTTGACGTCATGCGAGGTTTTGCGACGGAGATAGCCGACAACCGGTGGCGGTATTATTTATTTATTTCTCTGCTTAATTATTACGCGATTTTTATGGGACTTGGATTATTGTGATCACAATAGGGGTGGCTTTCCGATAGAGTTTTGTTGTTTCATGAGCACTGTAATCCCTTAAACATCATGCTTACATAAAGACCTACTAAATTTTACCTAAACAAGAGTCTGATTGTGTTATAGAAGGCAGCATAATGCTACTGGCTAATCACACACAAATGGTATAAACGCTCTTTATTATTTCCAAATAAGGAATTGAGCAACAAAGAACGCTCTTTATGTTTACCATCATAATATAAAGAAACACCAGGAAAGTAAATTTTTTATGCTTTGTTTACATAACAGTCGGCAAATTTACGACTATAATATAATGTTTATGAGATATTTCTCATTTGTATATTAACAAAGTCTGTCTATATTTGAATATTATTTCGTTTGTAGCGGTGGAAATATGTTCACATGATACCCACCAAGGCCTTCATACCTTTAAGGTATACTACAACTGTTTTTCTTTTCAATAGCAGAATACAGAATGCTATTAAGAAGTGACACAAAACACAGAACATTTGTTTTAATTATAAGTATTAAGAAGTGAGAGATATGTGAGTCAAGGAAACCAGTAACGAAAGGCAATATTAACATGATTTGTCAGAGAATAATTGTTTACGTTCCAATGAATATGTACTGGAAACAAACTGTCTGTACCAGACTTTCATAAACACAAATGATGTATTAATGATCATTAATGGTGTAACGACATATTTCGTTCTTTAATGTCTCAAATGAAAGTGTCAATGACACTGTAGCTCAACTTTGAGAAGAAGTTAAATTTGTGTGATGAGCAATGAATGGAAAGATTTAGAATTGAATTTGGAAATCCAAGATGGCCGCTGGCAGCCATGTTTTTTTGTCGGAATGTCCCCAAAATGACTCATTCTCATCTACATTCCAATTTCAACAGCCATGAAAAAATTCATGATGATCAGACTAAAGGTACGACCTGTATCCCGTGCTAAATGATTTAGTCATACAAAGAGTAAAATCCAAGATGGCTGCTGGCAGCCATGTTTTTTGGCCGAATGACCCCAAAATGACTCGTTCCCATCTACATGTCATTATTAACATTCTTGACAAATTTTATGATGATCAGACTGAAAGTACGACCTGTAGCCCGTGCTAAAGAATTTAGTCATACAAAGAGTAAAATCCAAGATGGCTGCTGGCGGCCATGTTTTTGGGTCAAATCATCCCAAAATGACTCGTTCCCATCTGCATGTCATTATTAACATTCTTGACAATTTTTATGATGATCAGACTGAAAGTACGACCTGTAGCCCGTGCTAAAGAATTTAGTCATACAAAGAGTAAAATCCAAGATGGCTGCTGGCGGCCATGTTTTTTGGCCGAATAACCCCAAAATTACTCGATCCCATCTACATGTCAATATTATCATCCATGACAAATTTCATGATGATCAGACAAACAGTACGACCTGTGGCCCGTGCTAATGGATTAAATTTTGAAATCCAAGATGGCCACTGGCGGCCATGTTTTTTGTCCGAATGACCCCAAAATGACTCGTTCCCATCTACATTCCAATTTTAACAGCCATGACAAATTTTATGATGATCAGACTAAAGTTAAGACCTGTAGCCCGTGCTAAAGATTTAGTCATATAAAGACTAAAATCCAAAATGGCTGCTGCGGCCATGTTTTTTGGCCGAATGACCCCAAAAGGACTCGTTCCCATCTACATGTCATTATTAACATTCTTGACAAATTTCATGATGATCAGACAAACATTACGAACTGTAGCCCGTGCTAATGGATTGAATTTTGAAATCCAAGATGGCCACTGGCGGCCATGTTTTTTTTCCGAATGATCCCAAAATTAATAATCTGGTCTAAATGTTGATGTCAACAGCTATGACAAATTTCATAATGATCCGACCAAAGGTACGACCTGTAGCCTGCATTGTTGACGCCTTACGTACACACATACACACGGACGACAAAGCCATGGCAATAGCTCAAACTTTACAATTTAACGACATTTTCGGTCTTTAACAGTTTAATAGGGGCCCCCGGTGGTCCAGTCGGTAGAGTGCCAGGTGAATTACGTCGTCCCAGGCCGTCCAGCGCTGACGAAGCTGGTTCTAACCCCACCATAGGGAGGGTGACCGGAATCGTGTATCTGGGCAAGTTTGTCAATTGCTTTCCGGGGGTCCATGGTTTCTACACGCAGTGGAACAACTTCCCGGTGAAATTGAGCCTCTGCGTGGTCTTTCCTCCACCCGTAAAATTGACAACGTCGTGTGTGGCCTAGCGGCTAGAATGACGATAAACCCTAATAAACAACAGCAACAACAATTAATAGTTTAATGACATTTTTCGGTCTTTATAATATCTCAAGATATAGGCGGTATTTGGATCTCTAGTTTAACGACATTTTTCGGTCTTTATAGTTTAACGACATTTTTCGGTCTTTAATATCTCAAGATAGAGGGGCCCTTAGGGGGTATTTGGATCTCTAGTTTAACGACATTTTTCGGTCTTTGATAGCAAAATGGAAGAAGTACATATTTGGAAGATGTGGTGGCCCTAAAAAGGAAAGTTGTTTGGTGGTCTTGAAATGCAGTTTTTCTTAACAGTCTTCCTTGATTAAAGTGATGTGAAACACTCCGGCAGACACCGGGCAGAGTGATCAAATAAATAGAAATTAAGAATAATCTTTCTCAAAGTAGTTATTTGTTACGAATATTAATCCAAATGGATGTTACACAACGTCATTCTTATATATTAGTTAAATGCAATGACTCTCGATGGCAAAATGATTTTTGTTTAATTACAGCCGATAGTTGCGCCCCGAATCGAGATGTAAATATTTACAATTTGGAGTAGTTCAGACGATGTTCTATATGAAGTGGTGTGGTAGATCTTTTTGGAAATTTTCAGTGATGTTAGTAGAATGATAACATTCCCCACGTTGGAAAAGTGCCTGAGCACTAACTTATCAATTTCTCGCTCCCGACCAATTCCATAATATGTCTTTAAACATATATATAAATCTCCGAGAAAAAAAAATTCTAAAGCATTAAACGATTTGCTATATTTCCACTAGGGCATATATTTCATCTGATTTTGCGAGAATCCATATATACTTTTTCATGAGAATCCAGGGTAATTTGCGAGAATCTAGATTTGGATTCTCGCCGAAATATAAGCCCAGATTTCACTCTGAAGTGTGCCTAAATGGCATAAATTGTACCTTGGTTCCCATGTTCGCTATAAACTAGCTTGAAATTCGCAAACCAATGAATTTTTTTTCTTCAGAAAATTTACATTTTTATGATTCGCGACATAAATTGTCACCAATAAAAACAAATTTGATTCATCGTGGAAGTTAGTCGGTGACTATAAATAATGTCACCATTCAACTGAATGTTGTTGAATTCTATTGAGATGTGGAGCAGACAATATATTGGGAGGCTCGGAGGCTCCATAGCATGAGGCCCCCACCCCCTTTTTCGTATGCCGTATTCCATGCCCTGTTATGAGGTACGCGGTATTTCCGGCCCCTCTGTTAGGAGGTATTCGGTATTCCAAAAATACCGGTATTCGTACGCCGACCTTCCAAAAAATGAAGTTTTCATATATTTTTATGTATTCCATATGGTATTCCGTATTCCAACTTCTGTGTTAAGTGGTATTCCGTCTTCCATGGGGGTGGGGGCCTCTAGCATCTGCTCCTCAATCCTTACCAGATGTCAGTAAAAGTTTCCCATTTCATTATTTCAGTTCTATAGCAATCTTAATCATTATATGTAATGGCCTGACCATGCTCAATACTAGCTTGAAATTGGCGAAACAATGAATTTTTCTTCTTCAGAAAATTAACATTTTTATGACTCGCGACATAATTGTCATCAATAAAAACAAATTTTATTCATCGTGGAAGTTAGTCGGTGACTATAAATAATGTCACCATTCAACTGAATGTTGTTGAGCATATTTCAACCAATTTTGGAAGTTTAAATGAATATTTTCTTCACACTCAAAGTCAATTGACAAATTTCAGGATTTTAGCCTGCTTCGTTGGGACCAAATATTTGTTGTGCACACTGAAGGGACGTCTACCATCACTCGATAGGCCAGATTATGCCCTGACCATGCTATAAAGTATTAAACTAGCTTGAAATTGGCAAAACTATGAATTTTTTTGGTTGAACAAATTTACATGGGAATCTCCATAGAAAACGGTTATATTTCGATAAAAACGAAAGTAATGCGAAATGAAAGTCGGCACTGGCCAGAATTGTGCAGAATAACATATGAGTCAAGTTATATGCGAATATTTGACCTCATTCGATTAAATAGTCTCGTATTTAAGGAATCAATGCCAATGGCGCTCGGACATGTGGAAATTTTTTCCGTCGCACTCGCAGACTGTAAGGCGGAATTGTGAAATGTAAATACGCATTACCTTTTGTGAGAATAACACAAGCGCAGACTTTATCAAAGTAATGCAATACACAACAACAAATAGGATAAAACGGATATAAACACGGTATAAGTGAGAATAAACGTGGAAACAGTTGACAACATTTGTTCGGTTATTCGGCAAAACCGAAGGTATAGATTTATGGTCACTAACAAGAAATTCAATTAATTGAGGAAAAACACCCACTGTCCTGAGTGGTATTGATAAGCTGTTGGGGGGGGGGGGGGGAGAGATATTAATTGTGCTAAAGTGCAATGGGAAGTAATTGCGGTTAAGGGTAATAAGAAATGTCTTATTGCATTCTCATTGGGCTTAATCATAATTAGAGATTCCTTAAGTTATTGCGGTTAATCGAAATTGTCTATTAAATGTCAATTTTGATTCCCATAGAGATCATCAATGATGTCTATGCGCAGGGTCGACGTGCCAATCTTCTCTATTTGGATTCCAATTGTTGGCTCATTAAATATGCACATATGCTTAAGATACAGTCGTGCAGGAAGCGAGCTCCCGTAAGTCGGGTTTTGGATCCCATGCAGTTAATGAAAATATCATTGAAATAATCAGTTTCCCCCAATAAACAACCATATATTCAATAAACATGTTTTGGAGCAGAATTAGGCAGTCCATATTGGACGCCATCATGGAATTTATTTTTTTTGGTTTAATTTTCACACATATTTATTAGTTATGTGGATGGAGTTCTCATTAAACCTCACATCCTTATATTGGGGGTTACAGTAATGCCCAAAGTAATTGACCACTTAACCACATCAGAATTATTGGTAATTTTTCAGCATTTAAAATCCTGACAAATTACCCATTATTCAGCTGTGGTCAATTACTTTGTACATTACTGTATGAGGATTGAGTTATCATTACACCTCAAATCCTTATATTGGTTACAGTAATGCCCAAAGTAATTGACCACTTAACCACAGCAGAATTATGGGTATTTTTTCAGCATTTAAAATCCTGACAAATTACCAATAATTATGCTGTGGTTAAGTGGTCGATTACTTTGGACATTACTGTATGAGGATTGAGTTATTATTACACCTCAAATCCTTATATTGGTTACAGTAATGCCCAAAGTAATTGACCACTTAACCACAGCAGAATTATGGGCAATTTTTCAGGATTTAAAATCATGAAAAAATACCCATTATTTTGCTGTGGTTAAGTGATCAATTACTTTGGACATTACTGTATGTAGATGGAGTTAAACCTCACATCAGTGTGTTGGGGATTTGGACCTTGACTTGGGACCTTTTGTTTTTAACGCGACAAATGCGCGTACACCTTATACACAAATTTCTTATGTAACCAGAGTTTTTCTTGGATAAGATGAGTTTGAAGCCTTCTTACATTTCAAAATGTTGTCAGTTTTATATTGTCTGCAGCGGAACTCAACGCGTTGAAGCAAAAGTTAGAAAAGATAAAATGTGTACGTAATGAGACTATAATACAACTGAAAAAATAAACTGAGGGAGGGGTGGGCGATACAGGGAACTAAGGGTTGAACCGATATAAATTTGTAGAGCGATAACGACCGATGTTGACATAATATGCATCTGAACTCTACTGTTGCAACATGGCTATAAAATAGGGGGGTGTCAGAATCTTAGTCTGACATCTCTATATAGTGCCAGAATAGTCATCTATAAGATGTTGGGTTAAATTGGTTATATGGACTCGGAGAAAAAGTGGTTTGTACCGAGTCTGAAATTATCTATCTCTATAGATGGCACCAGGATTATATAGATAGGAATAGCAATTGATATACGTATACAGTATACTATAGTAATACCATAGACATATAAGTACAAATATCACGTGATAAAATATTACGTTACGTGAATATACCGATGAAAGAAATAAATAAATTGGACCGGGATTAGAGGTTGGGTTGGTTATATGTGGATAATTGGATATGGAATTCATACCGATGAAACGATACAAATTAGTGGAGCGATAATGACCAATGTTGACACTTACCGCTATACTTAAAGTAATTGACCACCAGCAACGTGGTGTCACCCCGTTAATACTGCGGTACTATACCACGGTATCCTCCAATACCGCGGTACTGATACCGCTTGTTAACGTATGTGGGAGTAAATACCTCCCCTCAAAGTGTTCCATGAAAATCACTGCGGTATTCAAAAAAATTAATGCGGTGCCCGCTAAAAGACCGCGGTATCATCGCCCAATACCGTAATTCCACTGCCATGACCGCCTCGATACAGCTACCGTTTATTACCGGTATCACCGTGGTCATGACCGGGGTATCACCCCGTTTTTCTGGTCAATTACTTTGAGAATAGCGGTAGTCAGGCTACGCGCGGGAGAAAATAGGGGTTGATACGATAGACCAAAATAAATTTGTCCGGTGATAATGACCAATGTTGACCTATAAAGTAACGCGACTATACTGTCGCATAATTATCAGGTGTAACCGGTCAAATATGAACTCTAGTGACCAATATAGAACAGGTCAGAAAACATTCGCAGGGCCCTAATTGGCCTAAAATTTATTTAACTCTCCATTTGCCATTATTGGCATTAAAATTGATTTATGTCGATAAAACTGTCATTTTTCAAAATTTTAAGCTGAGACTTGGAGTGTGTTGGTGGGATAGCTACATATTCGTAAAATGACAGAGTACAGCACGCAATTATGTTTTAGATGGAAGAAATGAATTTTTTTCAATGATAACATTTAACATGGAATTTACCATTAACATAGATTTATGTCGATAAAACTGTCATTTTTCAAACTTTTAGGCTGAGACTTGGTGTATGTGCGTGTGATACATATATGTTCCTAAAATGACCGAGTCCAGCGCGTAATTATGTTTTAGATGGAAGAAATTGAATTTGACATTTTCACAAAAACACGCCAATTCCGAATCCAGATGACCTACTTGCAGACGAGCGCTCGTTAATATTCATGCCAAGAAATACAGGCGTCAAACTCATCTTTTTGGAAGGTTAATCCGATATACACATATTGAAATAATCCTTCCAGAACACCTTCCAAGATATAGAAGAATATTTTAATAGATTAGGACGCCAAAACAGTCGTAATGAAAGAATTAAAATGCACATCGCCTCCGCGAATTAGACCATTGTATCTGTTTTGCGCATGCGCAAGTCACCTGCCATATTTGGAATGTCCATATATGGGATTTGTGTTAACATGATCACCGATCAATCCATTAACTAACAAATTACCACGCAATTATCTTAGCATAAAAATATATTGTAATTTATGCAACTACGACCCTGGTAACCCTGATAACTAATAAAATATACCGGCCAATTCATTTTAAGATCGTTATTTCACTTTGCTTTAAGCATAAATACACTCTTAAACGCACATAAACGACCCATTGGCGTTAAAATTAAATATACTCGGTATTTATTATATTAGTTTTTTATTGCTCAGTATAGAGTTAGACCCTTGACACCTGTCAATATATTTGGGCTGAATTCATATGATGCGGTATTATTCCTCGAAATAAACAACAAAGCAGTCGTTACTTCGAAATGTCGTTTGGGCTAACATTTACACAAATCCTTCGCGTGTTCTCCTCAATTGGCACGCATGTTCTCAGTCGACACACAGGTTATCCCAGAAAGTGGTGTGAAATAAACACCCAAGGGTTTGGGTGAAATAAACGAGCGTTCCATGGTAGTCTATTCCTGATATGGTAGCAATAAAGAGCGTTTATCTGACTTCTGGCGAAAATTTGAAAACGGCTGAAAAATGGCTGTGACTTTGTCAAGAGTTTTTTCAGAGCATACATGCAGCCGGTATATCAATAGTTCGTTTATTCATCGACCTATCGTATCCGTCGCTCCAAATTACGTAGAACAAAATCGTGTAATGGACAGAGCAGTCGACCAATTAATTAAGATATGGTGTCGAGCATTACTGATTGGGGTGAGCATTAAATGGCCGCTCTACACATCTCAACCGATGCAGAAAATTAAGAGGATAATGTGAATCGAAATTAGTCAATGAGTTGCGGCGAAATCATATTGAATAATTCAAGAGCTAAAATTAGCAGATCAGTAATCTCGTTCTAACAACTGCTGAGATCGATTGGAAAGGATTTGCAGCGCACGCAAAAGTAAAATGCAATAGCCGTATAGCACGTGACCGTAGTTTAATCTATGGCAGGTACTTGCAGGATAATACGTTCAGTACAACACTTTAGGAAGCTAATGAATATGAATTTCTGCTACTCGACGCATGTTGTATTGAAGTATGGAACGCAAAACATTGCTTAATGTTTCTGTATTTACAGGGAAGGATAGTAATTATTTAAATATAACATTGTTTTATATTTCTGTTTAAAACAACATAAAAAATAACTAAAACTGACGAAAGAACGTAGAGAGAGAGAGAGAAAGAGAGAGAGAGAGAGAGAGAGAGAGAGAGAGAACGAGAGAGAGAGAGAGAGAGAGAGAGAGAGAGAGAGAGAGAGAGAGAGAGAGAGAGAGAGAGAGAGAGAGAGCAACTCCAACAAAATATGCACAACTAATAGTAAAGATAGTAAGGTTCATACAGATTGAAAGAGGAAAAACAACAAAATCTATGCTAACCCATCTGGGGTAACTATCCACCAGATGGGCTGAGTGCTCCTAACCAGGAGAGGGCATATCCATGAATTGGCTGTCTTACTACCCACCCCAAAATAATGTAAACCTGTGTGGAGATATGATGGTACATGTTAGAACAACACTAATAACTCGATATGTAAGGTCAATATAATGGACACATGGTAATCGACCAATACATTAAGTGTCGCGCATTACTGATGAGATGAGAAGTAAATGACAGCCCTGCATTTCTCTATCGATGCAGACAATTGGGAGGATGGTATGAATGGAAATGAGTCTATGCATTGCGTGAAATCAAATTGCATAATTAAAGAATTCCAATTTGTCTATCGGTCTCTCGATAGCAGACCAGTGGTCTCATGCTAATTATGGAACGCAAAATGTTGTTTCTTTCTGTGAGGAAAGATAGTCATTATCTATTATATTGTTTTGTATTTCTGTTAAAAACAAAACAAAAAGTCATGAAAACCGACGAAACAACGAAGCTGTGGAAATGGTTTTGAGTTACCACAACCACTCAGACAGGCCGCCATGTGTGTTCTATAATATAATTGATGACCTCTCTTGAACCTTCTTGCTCACTTGCTATATCTGTTGTGGTATTTAAGGTCATGCTACTTAACTATATATCCAGCAGATTCTTGATACAAAACAAAATCTGATATACTTTTTGTGTTTCAAGATATAATGGAATGGTAATGTAAACCTGTGTGGAGATATGATGGTACATGTAAGAATAACACTAGGAGCTCGATATGTACATAAGGTCAATGTAATGGACACAGGGTAATCGAACAATACATTAAGTGACGGTGTCGCGCATTACTGATGAGATGAGAAGTAAATGACAGCCCTGCATTTCTCTATCGATGCAGACAATTGGGAGGATGGTATGAATGGAAACGAGTCTGTGCGTTGCGTGAAATCATATTGCATAATTAAAGAATTCCAATTTGTCTATCAGTCTCTCGATAGCAGACCAGTGGTCTAGTGCTAAAAGTATGGAACCCAAAACGTTTCTTTCTGTAATGAAAGATAGTCATTATCTATTATATTGTTTTGTATTGCTGTTAAAAACAAAACAAAAAGTAATGAAAACTGACGAAACAACGAAGCTGTGGAAATGGTTTTGATTTACCACAACCACTCAGACAGGCCGCCATGTGTGTTCTATAATATAATTGATGATCTCTGCATGCTGAACCTCCCTGCTCACTTGCTATATCTGTTGTGGTATTTAAGTTCATGCTGCTCAACTATATATCCAGCAGATTCTTGATACAAAAATAATCTGATATACTTTTTGTGTTTCAAGATATAATGGAATGGTAATATGAACCTGTGTGGAGATATGAGACCACATGTCAGAGCAACTCTAAGAACTCGATACGTAAGATCAATGTAATGGAAACACATATCAATCGATTAGTAAATTAAGATATGGTGTCGAGCATCACTTATGATGTGAGCATTAGATAGAAGCCCTGCTCATCACTACCGATGCAAAACAGTTTGAGGACAATGTGAAGGGAAAGTCAGTGCGTTGCGGCGAAATTATCAAGAATTCATAGATGTCGATCGATAGCAGACCAATGATATCGTTCTAACAAACTGCAGCGAGCAAGCCTTGAAATAGGGTGTCTGTCATTTACAGAATGAGGTCCCCAGCGGGTGAATTTAGTGATGCTACCCCGCATAGCGGGCTAGCATCACCAAATTCACCCTCTGTGAACCTCATTCTGCTGAGGTGTAAGCGGAATTAGGTCCCCAGAGGGTGAATTTGGTGATGCTAGCCCGCTATGCGGGGTAGCATAACTAAATTCACCCTCTGGGGACCTCATTCTGCAAATGACAGACACCCTATTTCAAGGCTTGGCAAGTTGGCAGCGAGAGATGTGATTGGCAGCGCACGCAAACGTAAAAAGCAACAGAAGAATAACAAGTGACGGTGTGTATAGAATCTATTAGGTGAAATGTCATAGACTTCCTAAACCCTGTCACCTTGTCTCACGCTAAAGTTGACAGCATAGTAGTAGAGTACTGAATACACTATTAGGAACTTCTCTGCTTATATTCACATTCATCATTATTAGCCAGAGTCAGACACACGTACGCGTAGCTTGTATAGCGTGTTACTATATGGTATTGATCAGTGTTCACGCTGTCGGTAGCCAAATTAGCCAATGGCTAATCTTTTTCGAATTTGGCTAATAAAAATTTCATTTGGCTAAACTTTTTTTGACCCAAAATGGAGACGGAAATCATAGAGTCAGAAAGCTAATTAATAAAAGCGCTCAATAGATCGACATTCAAGACGAAGTTAGGTGACGAAAGTACCGGTATTTCGTTATTTTCGTACTTATGAAATATCATGAAGCAAATACAAAGAGCATCTATAGTCAAAGCAGAAGAGTCCATTCGAAACATGCGTACTTCTTAGCAAAGCACCATCTTCCGAACAGCCTCCTCCCAGACCTCAACGAATTATGCATCGACCAGGGAAACAACGTTCTTGCTGCGCTAAAAGTCGACAAACACACGACCTACACCCACAACCAGACAGTATCAGAATTTCACCAAGCCATGGTTTCCGTAATAGACGACGACTGCTTAAAAGAACTCAAAAAGTCTTCCGTGTACAACATCATGTTGGATGAATCGACAGACATTGCTACATCACAAAATGTTGTTATATTCGGTAGATATCTAGTTCGCGCGGAAGGACGCTTTGTACCAAAAAGTGTGTTGTTAGGTATCACGGAGCTAAAAGACAGTGCAAATGCCACGTATATTGTTGGGGCTGTTATGGCCTCGAAGGCAAGAATTTGTGTGGTGTTGCAACAGATGGAGCTAGTGTGATGACTGGCCGTCACAGTGGTGTGTCGCAGCGGATTAAAAACGATTTCCCACAAGTTTTGTCTGTGCATTGTATCGCTCATCGTCTCTCATTAGCAAGCTGTGATGCTGCCGACAATATCCCTTACCTCATCAAATACCAGGAATTGCTGAACTCCATATACTCCTACTTCAGCTTATCGCCTAATTGTTTTTAATTTGGCCAAAAAACATTTGGCTAAAGTTTTTTTCATTTGGCCAATAAAATTTTCATTTGGCTAAACTTTTGGCTAAAGTTTTTTTCGGTCCAGCGTGAACACTGGTATTGATATAAGGATATACACTTGGCGGGAAAAGTCATGTGACTTTACGGCGCCAAAGCTACATATCGGCCAGACTTGTTGCAGCACCTTTAACCCTTTACCCAACAAACCGGCCAAAACCGGCCAAATAAAGCTAACAGCCTAAAATATCTTCGATCTGTCTCAATAGAACCATACAAATATGGATATCATTGGAACCGGCTCCTTGACCACATTGTGATAGTTACAGTTATGCCCTGTGCCAATGCATTCTCTTATATATGCGAGTCGACCATAGGTCGCCTCGCATATATAAGAGAATGCATTGGCCTAAAACAATCGTTTTTTAACACTTTTTACCATTTTTTCTTACATTCTTTAACAATTTTATAATTTTTAATGTGTTAAGCCAATGCATTCTCTTATATATGCGAGGCGACCTATGGTCGACTCGCATATATAAGAGAATGCATTGGCACAGGGCCGTTCTGTTGGGTAAAGGATCATGTGATTGAGACAGACTGTCAACAGTTCGACCCACAACGACATGTTTAATTGTCTTCAATCAAAACAGTATTCCACACAGACACATTGCATTCCTGCATATCGTTGGTGTAAACAATATTTATTTTTAAAAATCAAACATATGACATAAACATAATATACATGTAGAAATATATAGATTTATGAAGAGGATTGGACAACAAGCAAAATGCTTTTTTAAAGTCCTCTCCTCGTGGAATAAATGGTACCTCAAGTGACAAAAATATCACTTGGGGTAAAGCAGACGGGATATATAATTTTGATTGATTGGAATATTATTTAGGATTGAGATACGGTATTACATTGTAATACGGAAGTTAAGGGTGAGAAAGGGAATGAAAGAGAATGAGTGCGAGGGGAGAGTGTGAAAGAGAGAGAGAGAGAGAGAGAGAGAGAGAGAGAGAGAGAGAGAGAGAGAGAGAGAGAGAGAGAGAGAGAGAGAGAGAGAGAGAGAGAGAGAGAGAGAGAGAGAGAGGTTTGACACAACATACATTCGATACAAAATAACACAAAAAACATCCGTTCAGTGGGGAAATCACTTGCACGAATGCGTCACGGCCACGGAGGAGAAAAAGCGGTTCATGCAAATGGAATGGAATCTAGCCGCGTCACCTTAAGTGATTAAGAGAAACGGCCACTATCTAAAACAAGAAAACCATAGTCAGAAATGGTAACGCCACCAAGATCGTATTATTAGTCATAAATATAAATCATAATATAAAATATATTGGTTACATGAATGGACCGCCTCAGAATTCCGTTAAGACAAGTAATTCTTCAAATTATTACAATGAACTACGGCTTATAAATTACTGCAGGTTTCTCATTCGCCACACCAGAATGCTTCTAAATGCGGATCAAAGCTAAGAGTGCATGGCACATGCAGCCATTGTTCATAGACATTTTACAGATAGCGAGAATGATGCATGCTGGGAACGAAAGTATCCACAGCAAAGCCATGTGCTTACGGAGGCATGCGTTTATTATAGGGGATTTATGGTGGGCCTATAAAACTAATTATAACTTTGTTATCTGTCATAGTTTATGCGTGAAATTTTAAACATATATACCATGGACATATACCCCTTCCAGAATGTTGAAAAACATTTTCAGTTGCTCATCGTATTTTTATAGACGAAATAGTCCGAAATTTCAGAAAATTGCGCTAACTGCTCAATGTTTTAATGTGTTACAAAACGTCTGATAAAAATAGTTCTATCGGGAATATTCACACCATTTTTTTTTCAGAGAACAAAGAGTAAACATAGTCCTATCGGGATATCGTAAAGGAGATTAATTAAAACCCTCAGACTGCTTAAACTGACGACATTAAATTCGCTTTTTCGTGTCCCACGGAAATGAAACGTGTCTGTCCATTGATCACGTTATTTATTTGACATAGTATTTTTTTCTGTTGTATTTGAACACTTGTTGCACGTGCAGGCTGCACGATCATAATAACTTCAACCGATAAGCGCCGACTGATACCCGCGCAACAGTTTGTCTCAAATAAATTGTTATCAAAACGCAGGTTTATGGCCGCGGACATAAGCCGATTAAGTGTAATGTAATTTATCCATGAACTTGACTGAAAAATTGTGATTCTATCACCATTAGCCACGAAAATGGGACCTCTAAACAGGCAAGTTTGATTTTCGGGGGACACAAACAAGCGAATTTATTGTCGGCAGTTTCGGCAGTCTGAGGGTTAATTAATCCCGAATTAAACGGAACTACTTTACGATAGTCCGATAGGACTATGTTTACTCTATGCATGTTCTCTGAAAAAATTGTGTGAATATTCCAGATAGAACTCTTTTTATCAGACGCTGTGTAACACCTTAAAACATTGAGCAGTTATAGCGCAAACCGAAAGGTGTTGTCTTGCAAGATATCCCACCGCTTTAGCTAAATTTACCTTCCTACAATATCCATAAAGAGGATCATATATTATATACCCACGGTTTTAATTATAGAATATAAAATATATTGGTTTCGCGAATGACCAACTCAGAATTCCGTTAAAATAACAATAACAACCAGCACCTATAACGAACCGTTTTACTGGACTTGGCCTACTGGTCGCGTAGTTCCGACTTTTAAATAAACGGAATTTCCAACTCTATAAATAAATAAAAGCCCCACAATGCATTCGCCCTGTACAATCACCCAGTGAATTATCGATCGACCATGCGATATCAAAAAACCAAAAGCTAGAAACACCACACTACGGTGGCGTAATAAACTTCTGTACCGCCAAGAATATTTCGGAATTTAATTTGTTTGGAAGTTCGAGAGATCCGTACAATAGAACATCGGTTGTTATCATACTTACTGGTAAGTTACTTAGACGTTCTGATCTAATTCTGGCGTAAAGGGGGCATTGAAAGAAAAAATGGTAAGCTGATTCAGTTTCAAAACTACCGCATTGACACAGTGGTGATTCTTTCAAGTGATTAATAACAAGGTCACGGTTCAGGTTGCTGCAACCTAATCTGATACGAGTATTATATATTTGGGCTTTCCTGGAATAACACTGAAGATAAAAAATTGCAATTTTCGCACGGTCAATGTTTAGTTTACGCTTATATTGTTCGAGTGTGTTTGACGATTTTATTGAATTCGATAAAATATTCCATGCTCGTGTAGCCGAAGGCAGAAAAGTATTCATGTAAATGTCTCTGTTGCTGCCAGGCGGGTGGACACGAACATGCCTAAAATTGTAACCAGATGAAGTGGAATCGGGAGGAATCATGTTTGATAGATAAGACGGAGCTTGCATGGTTACTAGTCATTTTGAAAAATTGTATCATTTTCTGTTTTGTTCTAAGTGAGGCAATTGTTTCCCAGCCGGTTTCTAATAGTAAGTTGCGATCGCTGGTACTTCTCGTGGCCCCAGTGACAATTCCTGCCATTTCATACTGAATATCTTCGATATAATCGCTCATATATTTTGGTATGTTATCTCATACTGGTGATGCATATTCAAGAGTGGGTCTAATAAAAGCAAGATATATATTTTCAAGGGTCTTTCTGCTCAGTCTGAATTTGTGCTTCCTAATCATATTTACCTTTTTCCATGCCCTATCGGTTATGTTACTTATGTGAGTTTCCCATGAACCGATGTTGTCAAAAGTGAGACCAAGATGTTTGTGATTTTCTACTTCAGTTACGTGAGAATCAGCCATGATTAGGGTGGGTGAACTATATTTGTAGATTTCTTCGATATCATTAAAGCTTCAGTTTTGAGGGGATTAAATTTTACAAGCCATTTTTTTTACCAATCGACAATAGTGGCAATGTCTCTATTAATTATTTCAGCTGCTAAAACAGGGTTCTCGACACATAAATATATTGATGTATCATCAGCAAATAGACGTATGTTGCACGTGATGTTTTCGGTTATGTCGTTACTGTAAATCAAGAATAACAGTGGGCCTAATATTGAGCCTTGAGGCACACCTGCGGAAACATTTTGCCACTCAGAACTAGCATTATCAACTATAACTCTCTGTTGACGACATTCAAGATAAGATGAAATTAGTTCATATACTTTACCCTTTATTCCAAGTTTCCTAAGCTTAAACAGGAGACCTTAGTGCCAAACCTTGTCAAAGGCTTTGCTTATATCACAAAAATATACATCGAATTTCTTTACCTTCGTCCAGAGATCTGCTAATATAGTCATATATGTCAGTAAGCTGATATACTGTAGAGTCACCTTTTTTGAATCCAGATTGGTAAACAGAAAGTAACTTATTTTCTTCTAGGTATGTCCAAAGATATTTGTAAATGCACTTCTCATAAGTTTTAGATATACAGCTCAGAAGAGAAATGAGTAGTTCGCTATTATGCTTGGGTCACCATTTTTAAAAATGGGAGTCACATTGGATTTTTTCCATTCATGCGGATAGTAACTCTTGTCTGTGAAAATATTGAAGAAATGGGAAAATGGTTCAGAAAGAGACGAGGCACACTGTTTTAGCATACGTGGGCTAATATTATCAGGTCCACAGGCTTTGGAAACTTTTAACTTTTTAAGAGCGTTAAAAACGTCGACTGATGTGATTTTTATGTCCGCTAGTTCGGGAGCAGTTTCTGTATATTGAATGGTAGAGCTCAAGTGAGTATTGCATAAATTATCATCAACTTTAGATATTTCACAAAAATAATCATTCAACGCATGTGCCTTTTCAGAAGGGGAAACTAGATAACAGTCGTTGCTTAAAAGAGGGGGTATTGCTTTTTTGGTGGGGGAAATTACTTTCTGCAGATTCTTCCACCATGTCGATGAATCAATGTTTTTATCACTCAAAATGTGGTCAATTTTACTGTCATAATCGATTTTTGCTTTTCTGACAGCACTCACACATTGATTTCGAACAATACGAAATTTTCCCCAGGAAGGTGAGGAATTTTTTATTTTGGCGATTCTATGTAGTCTATTGCGTTGGCGCATTAGTTTTCTTACCCCACACGTCAACCAAGGAGGACAGTCTTTTCTTATGCAGACTGTTTTATTTGGAGTAAATTTCAGACAAGCATTTTGTAACATTTCTGTCAGTTCGTTGTTAATCTTAGATACATGAAGATTATGGCTAACACTTTTAAAATCCCAATTAGATAACATGTTGTTAATGCCTTCGTAGTCGGCTCTATCGTAGTTCCAAATAAGTCGTTTATTAGATAACTGAGTTGGTAAAGTTAACTCGATGTCGAGTTTAACTGGGGCATGGTATCGGATACGATCATCAAAAAATGGACTTATTACATCTGCGTTACATACATTATCGTCCCAGTTTGTGAAGAACAGATCGAGGGTCGAGGAAGATGTTTCCGTGAAATGAGTCGGCGAATGCACAAGCTGTTTGATGCCACAGTGCGTACATATACTATTAATCTTACCATTGGTATCTTCGACATAATTTTCATTGAAGTCGCCAGCTACGATTACCAAGTTTACGTCATCGATTGCGTTTTTAATGTTGAGTTCAATAGTATCCCAAATGCATATCGTTGGTAGCCCATTCGATAATAGATTGAATTATATCTCTTTGCTAGTTTCGTAATGCTACACATGTGACACACAACTTCTAAACGGTTGACAGTGTAAGTGTAGACACTAATAATTAGGCGCAATGTCACATACTTCCTAAAGTATGCCATCTTGTCGCGCGCTAACATTGGCAGTACTGAATGCACTATAATTGGAAACTCCTGTACATATATTCATATTCATCGTTATTGATCGGTGTAAAATCAAATCAATTGTTTATAGGTATAAAACCCATAGGTGATTATTACCAAACATAATAAGGACACAACGGAAACACTGACATGGTAAATCAAATGGAACATAGATAAACATAATCACATAGATTACAACACATTGTCAATGGTACTACGAAATACAATCACCCCTAGAAGTATATTTGATAGTAAACCTTAATCTAATGAATGAATATTTAGAATCTCAGTGACCTGAAAATAAGTGTGAAGTATACCAATTATATAAAGATGACCTATATAAATACTTGTTATATAAAGAATAACCTAACATACGTGATAGTACGTATCACGTAATTATCAGGCAAGAAGCCTAGGTATTTAGATAAAGGAGTCAAGTTGTCTGATATAAATTAAGCATAGGTAAAAAGTTTGACAGATGACTACTTGTACTTGATTATGCATGTGTATGATGCATTCAATGGGCTGGTGTTGTTGCTGATGTAAATTCAGCAGGGGTCCCAGCCGGGTTATATAATTCATATGAAGGTCCTTTATATAACAACTTTATATTTCTTTGTGGAACACCCATTAACCCTTTACCCAACAAAACGGCCAAAAACGCCCAAATAAAGCTTCAGCAGCCTAAACTATCTTCGGTCTGTCTCACTAACACCATACAAATATGGATATCATTGGAACCGGTTCATTGACCACATTGTGATGGTTACAATTATGCTCTGTATATGTCGCCTCGCATATATTAGAGAATGCATTGGCCTAACAATTTTATAATTTGTTCTTACATTTTTTAACATTTTTTATAATATTTTTCTACATTCTTTGACAATTTTATCATTTTTAATATGTGTTAAGCCAATGTATTCTCTTATATATGCGAGGCGACCTATGGTCGACTCGCATATATAAGATAATGCATTGGCACAGGGCCGTTCTGTTGGGTAAAGGGTTAAATAATTCTGGCATCCCGGACTAATGTAGTTGTACTAGATATTCTGTTATCACAAAATTACACTGGCTATTATTATTTTTTTTTCTATATGAGATTCACCAATGTTCATAAGAATGAACTTTCGGAGAAGCGAAAGTCAAAAAAGTATGTTGAGATACAAAATGAAAGCCTATCGGAGTCAAGAAGATCATCAAGTAACACGTGATGCGGCGACACAATTAGAATAATATTCCCCATGGGATGTCTGATGGGCGAAAATGAAAAATTCATTACACAAATCCAGTCGAGAAAGATTGCGAGAGCCGTTAACATTGTACTAAACTCAAGATGCTTCTTAAGCTCTGATGAGAAGTGCAACAACTAAAGGGGATGAGAAGGTTTTGACCAAAATTAGAGACACTGATCTGATTGCAAAAGAGGCAGGGTATCACAATTCCTGCTACAGAGATTACGCCTGGTGCTCCAGTACATTACGACATGGGTTTCTCGTCTTTCTGCCGACATATAGTTGAAGAGGAAAATGTGTTTATCGAATGAGTAAACTTCTATTAACAGTTAACAAGATAGTGTCAGAGAAAGAGTGGTGTGACATGACTTTATAAGCGCCAATTAATGAAGTGATTAAAAATGTCATACCCTGAGATGCTGTTCATTATGTAGCGTGACAGGGGAGGGATATCTAAAGGATGTACCACTGGGCCGAGCGATACCCTAACTGATAGAACCCCGAATTATATTGAAATACACATCCCAATTGCTAAGCTGAGGTCTGTCTGATAATAACTTTAAATTGATTGGTAATTGCGTGTCAGCATAATATGGCCTTTGACATTGCCGAAGGACCATATATGTGCCATAGGTTCTCTCACATGGCGGCATTACCTGTGAGACCGTGGATAAGTGATGTAGTATCTGAACATCTGATACAGCGGATCGTCGACACTGCATGATTGGGTAGCGTGGTGACTGAGATATCTGCTACCAGTGCATGGATATGGCGGCACAGCGGCCGAATCGTCAACACTGTTTTACTGGATGGCCTAGCATCTGAGGAATCTGACACAGTGGATAGGGCGGCACAGCAGCCGGATCGTCAACACTGTTTCACTGGATGGCCTAGCATCTGCAGAAACTGACACAGTGGATAGGGCGGCACAGCGGCCGGATCGTCAACACTGTATTTCCTGAATGGCCTGACATCTGAGACTGCTGATACAGTGGATAGGGTGGCACAGCGGCCGGATCGTCAACACTGTAATACTGAATGGCCTGACATCTGAGACTTCTGATACAGTGGATTGGGCGGCACAGCGGCCGGTTCGTCAACACTGTAATACTGACTGGCATGACATCTGAGACTTATGATACAGTGGATAGGGCGGCACAGCGGCCGGATCGTCAATACTGCAAAGCTGGATGACATCAGGACATCTATTGTACCGTCTATAATCAGACCAATGGTGGTTCTCTGCTAGGGGAACATATATCGACTATGTCGATAACTATGGGGTTGGCATGACACGACTATACTACTCAGGACTGGGAAAGTCAATGTGTATCTAATATGTCCAATATGTCTGCTAAGTAAAAGGTTATGACTCTTAGACTGTGTAATAAACACAACACCCAATTATCTCTGAGTTGACCAGCTTAACTAGAGCCGAGACCGATATAGAACACAAGATCACAATTAGTCAACAAGAATATACATGTATAACAAACAAACTTGTAACAAAATCTATGACTACTTGGATCCTTAAGTGTACAACTTGCGGAAAAGTAATAGGTGTAATTAACTCAGATCTTATATCCGCTATGAGTTGACTAACCAGAATATGCGTGGATTATAGGTCCAGATAGCTATGACTGGTTAACACCTAATCGATACGAACCAACGTATTCAATGAAAACACGCTATAACAACTACATGACCCGAGTTACATTGTAGACATACTGTACTGTATGCGCTAACTTATTAGCATGAACTGAGCTTAAGACATTAACTTAAGCGACATGTGATTGACAGATAATCGACAAACTTGAATGTCTCCAAATAACCTGGACAAATTACAGAAGGTCCAGGTTTCAATGTTATCCCGTATAACTAATCGACTAGATTGAGCTACTTTTGATGAGTATAATAGGAGCATGGTAACCTTACATGACCGGTTGACCCTGGATAGCACCGGACGAACTGTTGGCACCTGATAGTGGACTGACTGGAGGGATACATCTGGGATGAGCACAATACCTGACATCGGCACGGCAATCGACCAAAATGAAATAGTTATCATCACGCAGCTTCAGGATTCGTATAGCATAAAGCTACAATTAGCAAGGGACTAGTTCTGACCACATCATCACCATGGGCTATAGCACTAGCAGCAAACTCAGTACAAATATTAAATACATCAGGCTGACCAGTCACATCACATGCCATGGTGGTAAAACTTCAATCTGAGCCTTCGATTTGGTCAACATCAACATTATGTGGATTTTGGCTGCATTTCCTCTCAGTAGTATGGCTAGGTATGGTTAGGCTCATTGCTGGATGGTCCGGAATAGCTGAAATACCCCTAATTCCTCACAGGTAACTAAACAGGTAAACATTTCACCAAAAAGTCCCTTGGTTAAAACTGCATAAAAGTACGCTAAATATTCCATCAAAGTACGGAAAGCGTAATCGGAATAGATAATCACATTAATGAACCAGTTTCCCGAAAGGAAACACCCAAGAATACTAGATACAGTATTAAAGTCCGCCGACCAAAATACTACTAATTACTATAAAATCTACAACAGCTGACTAGTGTTTACGTTATGGCAGTTGGAGTATGACGTAAGCACGTGCAAGGGAGTGACAACAGGGCAACGGCTCCAACGGTTGGCTCGTATTTATAGCCGGGGTGGTGGCGCCACCAATCGTTAGGGTCGCTGCACCAGGAATCACTGAACTAAATGGTTTCCCATAGGCGATAGTGTTAACGTTTCGGCCAAATTCACTGAATTGAAGCCTGCAGGCCATACCAGTGATATTTACCCAGCTATATTGATACCAGTTGATCACGAAAATGCAAGAAAAATCATAGGTCATGTGTTTACTTTTTAAAATAAATTCCCAAGTGTACGACAGGGCTATATATCACACAGCCAAATTTGATCTGGAAAAACCCAGAACTACAGCAGCTAGTTAAATAAATTTCCCGCTCACAAAAATCCATTCCCCCATTCATTCACCAGTTTAAATTATTTAGATATGATGTACAAATCAAATAAACGCGATATCATGCTTTAATAACGTGTCGCATGCACCAGGTGAAGGTCATTCTTCAATTACCTTCACCTTTAGCATTCCACTGTGTACTCGCTCCCCGACTCTAGAACACGTTTAGCTCCCTGATTCCACAAATGGTAACTCGCACGTGCACGTGGGATTTCCCGCGGTACACAAGGATTTGTTTACAAACAATGTGCTACGAATGAAGTTGCGTAATAATATAAAACGCGAAATAATACGAAGTGATAACTAGTAGATTATGTATAGGAATTACGCTTTATAATTAGGTATTTATGCGTAACTGATAAATAATGACTTTGAGATGAATTACGTACTGTTATGATAGAAATATTTAGTACACTGAAAATAGGAAATAACGATGACCGGCAATCGCTACACTTAGTACATACACAAGATAGATTGAATTAGTTCTTTGCGATAAAGGCCCAATAAGATTTGACACATCACTTATTGATGACACTGACTGTGACACGGACTGCGCCACCGATAGCGAATATTGCGCAGAATGTTAAGGTTTGAATTCTTCTCTCTCTGGTGCAGAGTTTCATGAACATAATGATATCAGGATGCGCCAATCAAGTACTCTTCCTCAAGGTCACCGGTTGGAAGTGGTTTCACTGAAGAGAAAATTCTGCAAATGGTCCCACCATATTTGTTAAATTTCTGGCATGGTTGTCGGTCTTTTCATCGGAACTTATGTCTGACAGAAAGCGTTGTGTAGCTCAGCTTAATAACGCAAACTAACAGAGAGCGTTTCGTTTTATTTTATGACGGTCACACATTCAACTTTATCTGTGTCTTTGACATCGTTGTGAAATTCATGTCTGCTGAAATGTTCTGAAATGCACTTTTTGAAATAGCTTTTCCTATTGCCCAAAATATAGTGTTGCGTTTTGTCCTGGTCTTGACTTGTTATTTACATGCGTTCAGCATCGGTATGGATAAAACGATTTTAAATCAGTTGCCAACAGACTTCCCGCTGCCAAAGAAACTAACAGTTCGATTTAACTCCTGTTTATCGGTTTACCGTAGTTCAGTGATATTGGAAGGATGCCACATGTTAGCACTGCCACAAAAGCAATACTATTTGGCACGATAAAATCGATCTTAGGTGTATGACAAACACATATAGCTGTTCAATATATGGATAATATTCAGGCGACACGGCATAATATTTTCAAACGTGCATGCACAATCGTGTAAAATAATCGGCGACTGAACCATGCAATTGATAGGAATGACTAACGGTGTATAATGCAAGTAGTTGTCCAGCTCTTAATTCAGACTAACTATATTTAGTGGTGTTAGACTAGGAATAGCTTTATCTATATTGTGTATACTATCTCCATTTATATATGTAAACTGGATCAGAGAATAAAGCACAGCACACTGACAGCGATTAATATGGGTTTACAATTACACCTACCAATTGATTCTATGACTGCATGGTAGACACGAAAAAAGCAAATTGACAGTATTTTGATGACCTGCTGTTTGTCTACAATAAAGATACCATGTAGAGGTCCGCATGCTACCCACTACATTCGCCACAATACACATTTATCTTCTTGTGTGCGAAAGGTTATATAATGCCATTAAATTAATAATTAACAAATTAATAATTTGTTTATTGATATTTATATATATATATCCACATGTATGTAACATGCTATGTGTACATAGTGTAAAATGGTATGCCTCAAAACATATGTCATGAAAAATAGATCACGAGAATAAAGAAATATCCCGTGTTTCATTACATCCGAAATATCATCTAAGTAAAAAGAATAGTCTTCATTTTACAAAGTTGATGTGACTTTTTTCGCGTCTCTTACAAATTTGAAAACCATTTTTCTCCAACTAAACTGACATAGTCCGGATTATCACAACGAAAGAGACATGTAAAACATACTACACTTATATGTACTTATATCGAGCTGATATGTACATGTAGGTTTGATAATATAGCGATGAAAAGATGTCCAGTTTCAGCCTGTTTTCGCCTGTTTTATTTTCATGGGACGAAAAAAACCTCATATATGGTCGGAAAAAATGACAGGATACAAGGACCGGGTGGGTGGGTGTCCCCGAGCCCGGAATGCAGATTTTTTCTGATGTCATGCAATTTTGTTTCCAAAATCATTTCTAAGACAAATTACAGCTTCAAAATGAATTGAAACAATCAGATTCATATAGTAGTGCATGTTATAGCCTTATACAAGTGAGGGGGCTCTATATTTGAAATTTTGTCCACAATTTCTTCCTTTAACAGTTGAAACCATGGGGTGGGTCCGGTTTTGGTCGAGGAAAAAAATTGCAATGAAAAAAAATCCATTCTCATCTTTTCTCATAGTTTATCATGGCTTTTTAAACTTATTATACTTAGAGGATACCTGCGTGTTTTGAGTGAATACCGGAAGTATCTCATGAGTGGTCACAGTGATATAGTGATGATTCCAGTATCTCACTGTGACCACGAATGAGGTAATTCCGGTATTCACTCAAAACACGAAGGTTTTCTTTTTATTATATATATGCGCTATTTACTAAAATAGATCGAGGAATTAATTCAAAATCGAACTGATTCCGATTCACATCGGCAATACAATTTCTGCACAACAAACAGAGAGACCACGTGGTTCAATAAAATACTGTCGATAACTCAGAATACACATGCTTCAAATGTGCGTAATATATCAGATAACTTTATTTCAAATATACCAACTTACTTGCTTGTGTACTATTAGCAATGTGGCATTGCATTTTCGTCACTTATTGACGCAAAATCGTTATTTGAAGGCTTTTAAATTCTGAGGTGGGACAAATTGTATAGTATAAACAATGGGGTCGACTTCGCACGGGGCCGACTTCTCCAGATACCAATGAGATAACGCTTTAGCCAGAGTAGAATAAAAAGTGTTATCTCACTGTAGGTCAAAGCGGTGGGATAGCGCAATCTAAATAACTAGAATTTGTCCCTATCTGATGAAGTAGCATATAATAAAACTATACCTATCCACATCTATGTGTATTTCATTCTGACAATACACATAGCTGTATTATCACCAATAGATATAGATAGATAGATATATGAGCATTTTGGGACCTACAGGCTTTCAAATATCATAGCGTGCTGTGGTCCTGGGTCCTACTGACAGAGTAAAAGGCTGATCATAACTTTGATATGTATATATATTTTTTAAAACTTAATCATAGTTGTAACAAATTTGTAAAAACAAAAATAAAACTATTAAGACCAACATACAAGTAAAGTAAATAACATGAGGGGTATATCATCCCAAAGATACCTACCTGGTTAAGGGAGAAGAACCTTGATTTATATATGATGCATGTCAGTTATAAATACAAATATGTCATGAGTAATATAGATGACTATCAGCCAGTAAACACACACGAGTGAACAACTTAATTTAAATCTATGCTACTGTGATATAATATAACAACCAACTCCCAGGAACTCCTTGCATTGTTAAAATGAAACAATTGATCATCTGATATATAAATACAGTGCCTGAATTGTTTAGAGTTTGTATCAAAATAAGGTTCTTCTCCCTAATCTGTTTCAAATTGCAGAATATAAATAAAATAATAGTCAATACCTGGACATTCATGATTCATGCTAGTGTTTGTTTATACAGGGGTTGACATTTATGCATAATACACTGATAATACAGCTGTACACATGCACATATTTTAACCTATTGCTAATAAGGGACACAACTATCCTGTTAAAGTGGGTATTTTACCTTTATAACCATAAATATTTGGGTTTTTGAAGGTTTTGTCACTGGTTTTGTTGGCATATTTTTCAGCCATGTGCTTTGTTTATTTTTTGTGGGTGTACTTGATCAGCGTTCTCTCAGTTCCGGTGCAGACACAATTAGAGACCCTTACCCTGCCAACAACACATTATTTAGTAGAATTTACAAGATTTTCATCAATTTTGGGGATGGATGTCCCAGACCTGGGTGGAAAAAAATTACGCCCCCGGGGTGGTGGGTCCCCAAAACTGAAAAACACAAAATTTCCACCTTGTATCCGTAATTTTTTTCCTGACCCCCCCCTGATATTGGCAGTATTTAGATGTGAAATAATCCCCAAATGGACCTAAATCTTCAACGAAATATAAGTTCTATATCGACTTATTTCAATTCAAATAAGTTCATATCGGCCTTATTTGACATTATACTCTTATTCTTCTATCCGCGGCATTTACCATAATAAATCGACTTACTAGATGTATGCTCTTTATAATGTGTTTTCATTGTGGCCCCCGCTATAACACGGAATAACATGTATAAATCCATTACGGGATTATTTAAGAATAAAACAAGTGTAAAGCCAAGCGTGGCATATGCCCCCGACGCTCAGTTTGGAGAGTGGGCAATGGATGGAAATTTATTTATTTTCTAAATCCAAGTGGTATCCTTTCCCCTTAAACTGGTCTATCAATACACCAAAGCACAACCACATTCGATGATCCATGTTCAATGTACAAGCTGAAATGTTCTTTCGGACACAAATAAAAAAAAAATCCAAGTTAAACAATGGCCGTAACTATGGCAAAATATAATGAACAAAAGCTGCAGTATGTGGATATCCTTTTCCCCAACCTGAGCTATCACCATGCCAAAGGACAACGAAATCCAATAATAAAGACAGTCATAGCATAATGTTTGTTATGGGCCTTAACTGTGGAACAGCATTGCGAACAAAAAGATCCTTTCCACAGTGGTGGTCTACAGGCATACCAAGGACATCCAATTTGGACTACCGATACTTGAGCTGTGTTGTGAAATGTTTGTTATGGACGGAAGGATGGACAGAAGGACGGACGAAGGTTTCCACTACATGTATATTACCATGAATCCTCCTCCTGAGGGTCGGGGGGGGGGGGGAATATGTCTAATGTGATCCTATGTAAATATTTAGGTCCAATATGAACCTATTTGCCTATTTGGTTCATATAGAGTGTAAATTAGATTCAAATAATGCCGATATGGACTTTTTTTTAAAATAAGTTCAATTTGAGCTTATTTCCAGGAGAACAGGCTATACATTATACGCAGTGAATTTGTATATACTTTATGTGGCCTGAATTTTGCCGTCTGTACTTGCAAGACAATGTCTTGAAAATGGTAAGACATCGGAGTTCTACTATAGCCCAATTGGTCCATATGGTGCTTATTTGCTGACATTAGACCTTCCTTGTCCATCATGCGGATGAAAATGATCAATTTATGTTACAAATTGTTGAAATCGTGCGTTTGTGAGAGCAAACCGAGGGTGACAAGTGCACTCTAGCCAAGGTGGCTTTCCACTGAGGTTTATTAATTTTCTGATGTGGCTTAATTCGAAATAGGTCTGTGATGACAGACTAAGACCTGCATGAACACTAACATTTGTTTAAGTATTTGTGAAAGTATTCGTGATGGCAAATCTTCATACCAATTAATTCAGATTCGATATCCCATTGCAAGGCTTAGATATCTGCACGAACTGACAAAAAGAAATAATTTCCATATAAAGGAAGAAGGATAACACTAAAATATAAAACGTCAAAGATCCATAATTTATTAAGTTAGGTGCATGACGATCGGATTAGGGATGTGGCCTGTGGGGTGTGGCGAAGGATTTAGATATGCACAAAGTAAAATCCATTTTCACACTACTAAACCCCATAACTTATTAAGGGATGTTTCTCTGGGAAAAAAATCAATAGACGAAACCCGCAGTTTGTAAATACCCCCATGGTGGTTCAACATGCCGATGATCATTAAAAAACGACTGACAAGGACCAAGATATAGAGCTTCGCAGTTGTTACAGACGGGCGCACGGACGGAACCCATTTCTATACCCCCACCAAAATTCGTCAATGACTAATAGTACATGTAGTAATAAACCAAAGTACAGACTGTTGTTTCCTCCGACCATATGCTTGTCTGAAATAAAAAAAATGATTGACGGGGCTAATGCAAAAGAAAATGGCTCAGCATATATTTGAAGTACAGTACCCCATCCCAAGATGGGACTTGCTGAAGATTGTTTACTGCTACCGGAAGTCTCTCTGGAACTTTAAAATTGGACATAATGGCGTTAAATTAACGAAGCTTCGCGCAGATGTACTTCCAGTTCTAGACAGCATGTCGGAATTCGACAGAAACGTAGAGACATTTGTCGAACATTTTTTTTTATTACATTAGTGTGTGAAATTTCCTTTGAATTGTATCATGGGATGACGGGGCGTACAAGTTTGATGAGCGAAATCTACAGGGATACAAGCTACAATATATTCGAAACTGACACGAGCCCCGTTAATAGGGATTCAACCACGACTCTAATTATTAAATCATTTTCGGCATCTGTTATATCTTTGACATTTGGCCTGCATCCTCATACCTGAAATATTTAGCATCAGTTGACACTATACGATACGCATCTATAACTCATATCAAAATACTCTAGCATAATTTCAGAGTAAAAAAAATATTTCTGACATTGCTTAAATATTACATATACAGAACGAAATTAGAGAAATATAGAGAAAATATATACAGAGAGGTATCATACCTCAACCGCTTCCAGCTGGAATGGTGTGCCATATACCTTACCCTGGAATGGTGTTACATATACCTTACCCTGGAATGGTGTTACATATACCTTACCCTGGAATGGTGTGCCATATACCTTACCCCGGAATGGTGTGACATATACCTTACCCTGGAATGGTATGCCATATACCTTACCCTGGAATGGTGTGACATATACCTTACCCTGGAATGGTATGCCATATACCTTACCCTGGAATGGTATGCCATATACCTTACCCTGGAATGGTGTGCCATATACCTTACCCTGGAATGGTATGCCATATACCTTACCCTGGAATGGTATGCCATATACCTTACCCCGGAATGGTATGCCATATACCTTACCCTGGAATGGTATGCCATATACCTTACCCTGGAATGGTATGCCATATACCTTACCCTGGAATGGTATGCCATATACCTTACCCTGGAATGGTGTGCCATATACCTTACCCTGGAATGGTGTGACATATACCTTACCCTGGAATGGTATGCCATATACCTTACCCTGGAATGGTATGCCATATACCTTACCCTGGAATGGTGTGCCATATACCTTACCCTGGAATGGTATGCCATATACCTTACCCTGGAATGGTATGCCATATACCTTACCCCGGAATGGTATGCCATATACCTTACCCTGGAATGGTATGCCATATACCTTACCCTGGAATGGTATGCCATATACCTTACCCTGGAATGGTATGCCATATACCTTACCCTGGCATGGTATGCCATATACCTTACCCTGGAATGGTATGCCATATACCTTACCCTGGAATGGTATGCCATATACCTTACCCTGGAATGGTGTGCCATATACCTTACCCTGGAATGGTATGCCATATACCTTACCCTGGAATGGTATGCCATATACCTTACCCCGGAGTGGTATGCCATATACCTTACCCTGGCATGGTATGCCATATACCTTACCCTGGAATGGTGTGCCATATACCTTACCCTGGAATGGTGTGACATATACCTTACCCTGGAATGGTGTGCCATATACCTTACCCTGGAATGGTGTGCCATATACCTTACCCTGGAATGGTGTGCCATATACCTTACCCTTTCAAGTACTTTGAGGACCCAGAACTAGTTTGTGATTTAACGCTATATATACATTTCTGACACGGATAGCGACAATGTTTGTCACATTTGAGACTATAAATTATATGCTTCTAAACCATAATATTTTTTTAGCGATCATCCTTTCATAAACAGAGACTGTGTAATCAAAACGCACGAGGTGTTGTTTTGATTTTGAATGTATTTGCGTTTTCGAGTTGCGTGAGAAAGCCCCCCTCTTCCCATCCATTCCAGGACATTAATATTGTTATTGTCACTTTGTATATGAAACGTTTTAATATGTCCATGTATATAGTGTCAATAAAGAATTGAAAAAAAAGAAAGATAGGTCAGCTCCATGTATACGCAGGGACGCGGTTAGCGATCAGAAGGTCTCTGTGCGGGGGTGTCCAATTTGTATTTTTCAACTGCTCCCTCTCGAACCCCAACTCTTATACGAGGAGCGGACTTTAAAAAAAACATTTGCTTGTTGTCCAATACTCTTTCTCAATCTGTATGTGTATAGTGTTTGTGTTATATGTCTGATTTTTTGAAAATAAATATTGTTTACGCCAACCCCGACTCTGGGAAATTTCATATGGTCATACCATAGTTGGAAATTTGCAGCCGGTGCCTTAGGTTTTCTAAATACTGGAAATGTCCAGCCTAGGATAGTACATTAACCCTTTCAGTGCCAAGTCCGATTTTTGTATCAACCCATATTTCCTTGATGTTTTTGTTCAAATTTATTGATTATAATAATGTGATACATTGATGGAAAGAGCTCTTAAAATTATATACACGCTCTTTATTATTTCCATATCAGGAAAACAGTAACACACAACGCTCTTTATGTTACCATATCCGGATCTAAACAAAAGCCAGGAAACGTAACTTTTTTTGCTTTTGTTTACATAACAAAGGGGGAAAATGACAATAACATACTGTTTATGCCATAGTTCTGATTGGCATAAGAACAAAGTCTGTCTATATCTTACTATTCCTTCTGTTTATGGCGGTTTTTGACGGAGGTGAATATTTTAACAGCATACCCACCGCCAAGGCGGCCCGTATCATTAATAAATAGGGGTCCTTCTGAGCTATTATTTATCTGTCGTAGGCTTTTATCACCTTACCATCCCTCCAAATGAATAATAGACCATTCCGAAGTACAAAATTTAACTGACTTGGATAATCCATTCAGTACATAAAGGGTTAAGTGCCCCGAATGACGCAGACACTCGTTAGGCCTGTGTGCCAACAAGTATTATGGCCAGTACTGCATGGCTGTGTGTATAATCAAGTCCCAAAATGAAAAGTCGATCCAATTTATTACACAAGTCCAATTGCGCATTAAATTCGGTGTCCAACTGTGCTACAGCAGGCGCGACCTTGTGGAAATTAATCGACGAACCACAGATAAAATTCCCGCGGTTCTGTGATATCACAGTGCACAATACGACCACACTGTGTTCATTTGAACGATACTGTGATTGTTGAAGGCAAATATAGTGGCCGGATTCGTCATCTCCAGATTAAACCTCCTAAGTTTAACTTGGTTTAAACCTATATTGAACATCCATCCAAACCGGATCTAAGGGGGCGTTTGTGGTCGTTCGGTGGTCAGCTGATTCGGTGAGAAGAGCATGCAATCAATCTAACCTAGTTACCAGGCGGACCACAAAACGTCACTTTGATCCGATTGTCAATGAATTCGGTAAAGATTCCGCTACAGATCATGTTGTGGTTCGACCGGTAGACAGACGTTTCTCATTCTGTTTTGTCATGCGTATGCACAGACAAAGCCTGCATACAAATGGATCCCTCATGCAGATTGATCATACAATATTATTTTGTTTATATATTGGCGATCGGCAGTCACTTGGGTGATGACGTGTGTCATGTTCTGCCACAACTTCCTCGGCAGTATTTATTCCAGAATATCATCTACCAATACTTTGCAAACAGAGGATGGAAAGAGGAAGATGACGACATAATTCCAGTTTGGTCCAAGTGCACTCAATTTCCAGCAAGGCTCACACGCAGATATTCATCTGGTCAAAGCAACGCGGTAAACGGATATGAAGGGGACACCGATGAGATTGAACAGCCAACTATGATACTAAAGGTAATGCGAAAGAACTCGCGCCCTAACTAAAACGTTCTATAGTCCTGTGTCCATGTTATTATGCAATTATTATGCCGAAAATATTAACACACATACATTGCATTGCAACTGGGCAATAATAATCATTTGGTGATATATGTGCAATAATATAAGTGATTAACATGCCATTGAGTATAATGAGACTTGAGCATGGGTGAAAGAAACATATGTTAAAGTCTCTGAGCTGTATATATACATTTACTATAGTTTCTCAACAATTCGGAGGCCAACCTGGACATTTAATTCAGTGGCAATCTTGGATGGTTACCCTTGTGGTACTATGGTTCATTTTGTTCAGTATGGATCCAAGTATACTAATGAGCAAAGAAAACAATAGTTTGACGTCTTTGGGAAGTATATAAACCATTCACTATGTAAGCCTAAACTCTAATGATTCTGAGCCATTTTGGCGTCCATCTTGGAATTTGGTGGCCATCATGGATGGTTACCCTTGGCAATGTGGCTCATTTTGTTCAGTGTGGACCATATTATAATAATCAGCAAACAAAAACAATATATTGACGTATTTGGGATGTTTATATACTATTCACTAAGCCTACACTCTATTTGATTCTGAGACATTTTGGAGAACATCTTGGATTTTGGCGGCCACCTTGGGTGGTTACATATGTGGTATTGGGGCTCACGTTGTTCATTATGGACCTAGTATAATAATTATCAAAAGAAACAATAGTTTGATGTCTCTATGATGAATCTTGGATTTAGAGCTTCATTTGGCTAATGGTATATCATTGGAATATGATATTTTAAATGCAATTTGAGTATTTGAACGCTACATGTATGTGTGCTATATACACTAATTTATTCCCTCCTATAGGTATCCGATAGAGGGCGCTCCTAGCCATATCTACACCAGTGTAACCTGTGTTGATTCGGTGATCTTTTGGCTACAATAATTCAGCCGGCATGCTTCCAAGAAAGAACATCATGTTGGGTGTCAAGATTGTTAGCTTTTCGCAGAAGAGCAAACAGTCGATTCCATAGGATATTGCTATACTGTGGTTGTTTCAACGGAACACAATTGGCGTAAATTACAAGCGCACCACTGTCAACTCTCAGTGGTGAGTTTAGAACGATGCAATTATTTCAATGGATATATCAGATGATTGGATCGTAAATTGCATTTCTGTACAGAAGTCAAATAATAGTGCCCTAGGTTATACAGCAAATCTGTTGAGTATCAAACCCCTGGTTAGCCATTGCCTTGATATTGTGCTTCAATCGTAAAATTAAACAAGCTAGTGATGACCTATCACGAACTCACCGATCTGGTGCCAATACTATAACACTTCTACATGTAATTTAAAAGACAGTATCATTTCGAGTGCTGTAATCGGTAATATATCACGCCGCATGTCCATGTACTGAAGAAATTAAGTTAGTCAATATGATTAACTTTGGATGCATGGTACGTTTAACAGCTCAACGCTATTAACATTATTTCATACTATGCAATGATTGCAATCCAGGTTTTTTCTCTCGAAGTATCGTACATTATATAGTGGATTTTGTCGTCTGATATGATCAGCTTCTCTTCCCCATGGATTGGGCGGTGGCCCAATCGGTAGGGTGCATGGCGCATTATGACAAGAGAGCGGATTAGTGATCCATGAAGGGGGAGGGGTAACCTCATTCGTGTATCTGGACAAGTTAGCCAGATGCTTCCCATTGTATGGCGATCAAACTACTAGAAATATTTAGAGGTTATTGCAAAATTCCGTATATATCTCTCTGAAGCCTAAATGGGTGTGGCTTATATACTTGTATCATAAGGACATACATTTTGGCATGATCGGAATGCATGTATTTCTTTCACAAAGAAAACACATTCAACTTATATATGTATAGGATCACATTTAAATTTGACAACAAATTAGTCAAACTTGTTTAGCCCAACAAGCATGCAAAAGAAAAAAAATAAGGAATACTTGCCATCAACGTTATCTGTATGGCACAAGCATCGAAAAAAATCACAAGGCATCCATCAGTTTTACGTTGCAAACGAGAACAAAACAACATATAAGATAAGCACTTGTCCTCCAATTCCATTGTCTGTATAAAATTGTATATGTCATATACCATGTGTTTTAATTTAAACAAATAAATATGCTTAAATTGACAAGTACAAACGATCATAATTGAAAAATCTCTTTATTTATTTACTGCTTTTGGGAAACGAAAACATGTACGCTCTTTATTTAAAGTGATGTGAAACACTCCGATAGGGTGATCAAATAGAAATGGAGAATAATCTTGCTCAATGTAGTTATTTTTACAAATAATATAGCCACATTGGCTACACACACAGTCATTCATATATATTGATTAAATGCAGTGACTCTCGATGACGAAATCGTTTGCGTTAGTTTATCGCAGATAGATGCGTCCCGAATCGAGAAGTAAATATTTTGAATTGAGAGTGCATGTTCAGACGATGTTTTCTATGGAGTGGCACGGTCGATTTGCTGGAGATTTTCGTCGATGTTCGTAGAGCGCTACATTCCTCCAGTTAACATAGCGTTTGCATACTAACTTATCAGTTTTACGCACATGAACAAGATATGTTTGTTAGCCTGACAAAAAATTAAAACGGGAGCCAGCTGCGCTGGCGCAATATTAAAGATCATATGCCAGTGCATTCTCTTATATATGCGAGTCGACCATAGGTCGCCTCGCATATATAAGAGAATTCATTGGCCTTACAATTTTTTTAATTATTTTTTATCAATTTTTCTTATATTCTTTAACAATTTTATCATTTTTTCTTACATTCTTTAGCAATTTAAAAATGTTTTTCTTACATTCTTTAACAATTTTTGATCATTTTTGATAATTATTTCTTACATTCTTTAACAATTTTTTATATTTGTTTTCATTTTTTCTTACATTCTTTAACAATTATAAAAAAATAATATAAAATTTATTAGGTCAATGCATTCTGTTGTACATGCGAGGCGCCATATGGGCGACTCGCATATATAATATCATACATTGGCACAGGTTTTTCGCAAAATTTCAGGAAGCTCCAGTCGTGGAAGGGTTAAACGTTCGCCATTTGAAAATCATATCTGGCCACCTGAACCGCGCACATATAATGGGCTCACCGTCTCGAATATCTGTCATATAATACGTGCCGATGGTAGTTTTATGGTTTGGAGACCGAAAATCTTCAAATTGCAACAGGAATTAATATATACAGGCGCGAATAATATACGGAGAAATTACATTAAGATTCAAGACTGAGTCAGACGAAGGAAGATTTATAGACAAAGAACTCGCATAAGTGAATGTTCAGTATGCAGACAATGACGTCGAATGTGAAGGTTCAATATGCAGACATATTAGTGAAACATATGTGGCGAATACTTGAAAAGACGAATCACATTTAGTTATTTTTACAGTGATTATCGGAAACCCGAGAAGAGTATACCCTAGATCGTGCCATGAATGTCTACTACGGCTTACATCCGTAGAGATCATACTCCACTAGTACAAAACCTGTGGGAGTTTTAGGTGTTCTGACAGGAAAGTTAATTTGTTTGGCGTCTGAAATTTCAAGTAGGATCTGTCTGTCCGTCTGTCTGTTCGGATTTTTCTCACAGACCCCTAGACCGATTTCAACTAAATTTGGCGTGGTCACTCGGGGTACCCTGACGGAGGTTATAGCTGCGTTAGTTTGTCAAAATTTAGATTAAAAAAAAATTAATTAAAAAAATATGAAAATATATATAAACAAAAAAATGTTTGTAAATTTGAGCAAGGAGCTCAATAAATGTTTTTATTTTTTTATTTCACGAATTAAGACTGTTGCAGCTAGTCTATTATAAGGTTTGGAACTTCTGTCTGTCTGCATGTATGTATGTATGTATGTGTGTTATAGACTCGAAAACTGCCAGACAGATCCGACTAAAATTTGGTATGTAGGCCTACATTGATCCGTGGAACAATCTGGGCGGGTCCAATTTCACGTGCGATCGTGTCCTTGATCTTGAGCTTGACATCTCTAATAAACGCTCATATAGTCAGGTTTCTAGACCGATCGACCTATCTGACTCAAATTTGTTCTGTATGCCTACTTTGATCCCGGGAACAAAATGGGTGGGTCCGATTTCACGTATGACAGCGTCCTGACCTTGACCTCGCTCATATACGCTCATATAGGCATGTTTCTGAACCGATCAAACAATAGTTTTTTTTCTTTCTCCTAATACTTTTCAACGTTGTTCGCTCACTATTAAGAGCCCGGACGAAGTCGGGCACATCAGCTAGTATTTTATATGTTTAAACATCAAAACTATTATTAACCAACCACTGGCAACCAGGGCCCAGAATATCCCCTACATCTTGTTACAAAATCCGTCGGAGGGCGCTACAAATCTAATTACTTCACTGTAACCGAAACTGGGCGTGTGAGACGGCCACTATATCTGCTCATTATATTTATATTCTCCAATACCTGATATAAGGAATGATGAAAAATAAAAGATATACTGTCTGAGACGAACAATGCGCCCTGCCATCACATTATTAAAGAAATTATTTCGATTGCTAAGGCATTCTGTGTCGAGTGCCCTGCCACGAGGTAATTATCTGACAGTGCTGTTGTTACCTTGGGATTGTGCATCCTCGATACTATCCAGAGCGGAACAATATAATTCCGCATTCATATAACAACAATAACCAGCATTCGGAAGAGAATAACTTTGCGTTTATACAATCAGACCAAAATGTTGTTGTATAACCCTTTCTGTACTAAAGCATCATTGATGAGCGGCCATACAGTAGGTCGTCTGTTTAAAGGCATGGGCGGCGTTTGTTGCAGAAATATTCATATATGTTCAAATCGCCATCAACAGAAGGAATATTAAATTATATATAGTTTTGTTCATATGCCAAACATAATCAGCGCGTAAATAGTATATTGTCATCAAGACGTACGATGGTGTACGTAAACAAGACCCTACTCGTGTTACAGAAGTTTTGCTTCTGTTTACATAACACAGCACAATTATATTAGTTAATCACACACAAATGATACAAACGCTCTTTATTATTTCCATATCAGGAAAACAGTAACAAATAACGCTCTTTATGTTTACCATATCGGAATCTAAACATTTTTTCTTTGCTTTTGTTTACATAACAAAGGAAAAACATTTTGACAATAACATACTGTTTATGCCATATTTCTGATTGGTATAAGAACAAGGTCTGTCTATATTTTTCTGTTATTTCTGTTTATGGCGGTTCTTGACGGAAATTAATATTTTAACAGCATACCCACCGCCAACGCCGCCCGTATCTTTAACTTATTATCTGAACATTTTTCAGCAATGCATATGAATCATTCTGCTTTTGTATTATCTCTTTCCAGTCTGTCATCTGCTTTTATTACATTAACACCCCTCTAAATGAATAATATACCAATCCAATGTAGGCCTTTATAACTGCATGGGAGAATCCATTCAGTATATACAGGGATAAACTGCACATTTAGAGAAATAATGTGAGAAGTGGCAAAATAACATTGTTCTAAACTCATGCATAACATATTCTTTATATACACACGCAATCTTCATCGTGTTGAGTGATTCAATGGAAACATCATAGGGTTTATACATGGCGATCGCATGTACGTTCACCAGTATATTCAGAACATAAATATGCGTCATGATTATCATGGCGTCGAAAGGTTCTTTGAATTATTGAGGGTGTACAGCGAGACCAGACAGCACGCGATTATCGCGTGATTAAATCCGATAAAGAGATATTATATAAATTCAGATTTGACGGATTCTGTTTGTTCAAACGGCTTTGTGACCGTCTTATATTAGTAGATGTCCAGACTGGAGACCTAACAAATAACATCGCGTGCTAGGTCCATCATTGTGTGGTTTCGCGAGAGTTCCGTATCCGTCGGGAACAACTGCGATGCACCAAAGGATCACTGCTTTTCCTCGAGTCACCGATTATATTTTTGTATAGTGCCTTGACATACGCGTTTAATAACAATATTTGACATGAAATATGATTACAATACTATAATTCATCACCATCTGGAACGGCTGTGTCTCAGAAGGTGTCAATAGAGTAATAGAACGGCTGTGTCTCAGAAGGTGCCAATAGAGTAATAGAAAAATAGCTGAAATCGAAGAAACATTTCTCCCGTTTCGCTCCCAGAATGCAAAACAAATCAAACTAAGATATAGAGTTATTAAAATAATAGACTTTGCAGAACAGTCCAGATGAAACTTTAAAAAGTGCATAATACACGTCGGTACCTGAACAAAAAGAACATGTTCATAGTTTATTACACCGAATAAGTTGACAATACAACGTATTGGAGCTTCTTCTTTCAAATGACATATAATACGGCATATTTCTTATAAGCGATATGGGGGTTCGAAAATTAAGTGGGCCTCCAAGGACGACATTGCCTCCCTGAGCATCGTCCTTCGCGACAATAGACGAGTGCGAATTCGGGTTTCTAACTGAGTGTAGTATAGTGGATAGGAATAGATATCCCAAACAGTCGGAAATTAATTTAAAAAGTCAGAACCGAGTCTAAAAATATCGACATATACATGTACATTATAAGCACCAAGTTACAAAACGTAGTTCAGTCCCCTCGCCACGATGGTCTGACCACTGCCAGCATGTACATGTGTATTGTCGTAATTAATTCGTTTTTTATTTTATTTTTTATTTAAGTATTTTTTTAGTTACAATTCATTCTGGCTTGATCTAACCAGCTTTCAAATGAATATGGACAGTTCGTTTTCCCAAAATAAAGCAGTAACCAACAAAAGTCTTAAATATAACAAATGAATGATTTCCACAAATGTTGTGTACGTGATGGCAGTGTTCAGTCCAGCGTAGCAGGGGATTCATGTTCCAACTGGCTTATATTAAAGTACCATTCATTTACTGAACTATGCCTTGGAGTTTGTATTGGCACCACACATACAATCGAGGTACGATGCAATACTATCAGTGAATGTCATGCTTTAGTCGTGTGTCCTCGGGGGCTCAGACTGCGAGGTGGATCGCTCATCCAACCGAAACAAGTCGAACATCATTTTGTACTGAACTTAACGACCTGTGAGAAAACTATATCCCAACGAATTACTTGGAAAATCCTAACAGAAATAAATTCGATAGATAGCTGTCACTTCTATTGTTAGTATGTTGAAACGAGTGAACATGCATGTTCTTAAAATTAGCGTTTAAAACGTTACCATGACGCAAGTGTTACAATATTATATATATAGGTGAATCAAAACCGAATCGTTTATACCTTGCTACTTATTCATGAATATATTAAAATTATTTCCCTGTATTATTAATGCCAATATTATACAGTTATCGCATTGTTTCGAGGTTGACACGAGGAATTGTCAAACCGAGGAAGTCAATATTCACCAAGGCCGTAGGCCGAGGTGAATATTGACTTCCAAGGGCTGACAATTCCTCGTGTCAACCAAGAAATAATGCGATAACTGTTTTATTCTATGAAACGCGCTTTGATTGGACAAGACGTTGTGACGTTGAACGTCGCTGTGAAAATCCTATCTATTTTCAGGTCTGATAATAAGTTATGTTAACCCCTGAAGTATCTGACGTCACTCAGAACTGTTATTAACCTCTTGTTTGATTAATGAGGTGAACATCGTTAGATATCTCGATATTTTCGTTACGTTTTAACATAGGAATTGGGAAAGAAACTTATGATCATATAATAAAATATATTATTATCCATCCCTTGAGTCCATTATTACTTTTTTATCGGGACGACGTGACGCCACGAAGTAACTCTATTGCCAAATGAATCAGTGAAATTGTGATGTGCGCGCAATATTTACTCTGGTGGATTTAGCAGACGTGTTTCACTTCCGCGTTTTTTGTTCACTTCCGTGTTTACTGTTCCAAATCATGCTTTTTGATGATCAAATACAGGCTCTTATAGAGAATCGAGTTCCGACAAATACCAAAAATAAAAACAAAAGTTTGTTTCCAAAATTTGGATAAACATATACAGATGAATACTAAAAATGTCATTATACAATATTGTGTGTACAGTATGCGTTTTTCTTGTACACGTCCAGGTTGGGGTTAAAAGTCATATTGGACGATACACGTGTCTACGTTAAGACGTGTTGTGTCAGTACTACGCGTACGTGTAATGCATAATTTGTTATTGTTTGTATATATGTATATACGTTGTAGCATGCTGCAATTTCGATGTTGACTATGTAAATAAACAATTCTATAATATTCGAAAGTGGTTCGAATCAATAATTGTTAGCTTGGATTGATGTACTGGTTAACGCCGGTTTCCCTTTCTTTGCGAACATGGGTTGAGAATGTATACTTGACACCGCTCCGTGCATGTGCCAAAATAACTAAATGGATTCTCCCATTCAGTTATAAAAGTATATATTGGAATAGAATAGTCTACTGTTCATCTGGATGTATGCACAAGTAAAATAAGCAGACGAAAGATAATAGCAGTGCAGAAACTGTCCTATTTATTGAGGGAAATGATAGACAATAAGTTCAACAAACGACTTATTGTACAGTATGCCCTAAGTAATCGACTCCTTTAACCACAGCAGAATTATGGGTAACTAGAGCTTTCCGATGAATGGCAACAAGCCATATTTCCGACTAAATCCCAAAAAGTTACCCATAATTCTGCTGTGGTTAAAGGAGTCGATTACTTAGGGCATTACTGTATGTCAGTCAGGAAATACGAATACGGTCGGGGAAACTACAGAGATCAAAATGTGCTGTTCTCAGTTTATAGTGATAAACTGAGCCTGTTTGTCGCACGAGTTCATATTGTGTTCAGTGCTTCATATATACCACCTTCTTCAATTCAATTTGTTTTCCCTAAGGCTAGCTTTCTTATTGATAATTTGACAGCGCAAATACTCCAAACACTACCCATCAACTCAGTCGAGTCTATGTGGTGGAAGACACGTCAGCGGACAGATCCCAAATGGTCGCATCCTATAATTGGTTTCAAGTATGTTGTCCTTGAAATGTCAAAGTTTTAACCGCGCATCTCAATTGATCGACCGAACACCGAAGGATGTGACAAACAATTGTTTTGTTTGTTTTGCGAATGTGATTTGGGGGTGGGCTAGCCCCGGGATGCCCGATAGCCGATAGGCCCTTTCATTCACCCCTTATATTATTGCCTTTATTTAAAATTTACATAAGAAAGAAGCGTTTTGAGATGTGGAATTATTTCTTCTTTTTTCTCTTTTTCTTTTGATGTTGTTTTTTCCGATGAAGATGGGGGAGATCCGTGTTATAATTGACTCAGAAGCTGTTGTTGTTTTTTTGTTGTTGTTCTTCCTACCAGTGTTGGTGTTGTTTATTCCATTTTTTCAAAATCCTCTTGTTGTTGTTGCCAATCTTTACTCATTTCAGCAAGCTTTTTTAAAGTCCTGGAAGCTGCTGCCGCTGTTTCCCCATATTCGACAGAAGCAGGGGTGGTGGTTCCTGCCCCTCTTCCGCGATGCAGTCGGTGGACACTGGAGGTCTCGGTGTCCGTTGATTAAAGTCCTCCGGTGCATCCGGGTCTGGAGAGGATGGAAGTGATGGTAAAGTTTCCACCCTCATCACGAAGTCGGCGGCAAACCAACATTGTTCACACCCGTTTCATAAAACAGACTGATTGGTACCGACCGAATACTGATTATACCGGAGACCAAACGCAGCACTATTCAATAGTCACAACATGGGGGGGGGGGGGGGTAATAAGATTTATTTGCAGGATGGTCTGCCGGGGTGGATGCTTGCTCGAAACGGCCAAAAACACAATTTACATATCATAAATTGTTTACTGGAAACATTAAAATCCCAGATATAGGCTATGTATCAATCTAAACATATCGCAATGGATATGTTGCTGGGACTTCACACTTAAAACATATTTTATTTTAATATAATACAAAGTGAATTGGGGCACACGTTACAAAACTTAATGAGCCCATCTACGGTATAGATTGTTACAAACATATTACATACTTGACGAAGTAAAGTAATGTCAGAAATAATCGACCCCTATAAACCACAACAGAATTTCAGGATTTAGTCGGAAATATGGCTTGCTGCCATTCATCGGAAAGCTATCAACGAGAGCTTTCCGATGAATAGCAGCAAGCCATATTTCGGACTAAATCCTGAAATTTTCCAATAATTCTGCTGTAGTTAAAGTAGTAGTTAAAATAGGACGCATTTATAACCGGGTTACTGGTCGGAGCTAACACACGAGCAAACGTCGAGTCGACTTGACTTTTGAAAATTTGGTATAAGCTGAAATTCAAATATGAATGCGATAAGTACACATCCAGATGCAACATGCGATATCAAGATTTTCAAAAGCGATGGCTACCGTTAGAACATGTCATTAATACGAAAACTGATCATCGTGCTGATTTTCCCCAACAAAACTAACTATATACATGTATATACCCCGGATAACACAATTATATACAAAAATCCCGGAACCCGAGCTATCTCTCAACTTTATATTAATCGTTTCTTAACTTGATCAAAAAGCGAGCATGAATTTATCTGCGTCAAATTATGTAACTATCTATATAACTGTATAACATGACATTCTTCGTTAAGATTACGAACATTGTGTCACCCAAATGGCCAGCGGAATAACAATCTACTTATCTCTCTAAATGAAAGTGTCAATGACACTGTAGCTCAACTTAGGTAGGGGAATAATTTAATGGTTAACAGTATATAGGAAAGGAAAGGTGCTAATTGCAAGGTCTGACCTGTGCCAAAGGATTTAGTCATGCAAAGAGTAAAATCCAAGATGGCTACGGGCGGCCATGTTTTTTGGCCAATTGACCCCAAAGGACTCGTTCCCATCTACATGTCATTGTTAACATCCATAACAAATTTCATGAAGATCTGACCAAAGCTACAACCTGTAGCCCGCGCCAAAGGATTTAGTCATGCAAAGAGTAAAATCCAAGATGGGTGCTGGCGGCCATGTATTTTGGCCGAACGACCCCAAAATCACTCGTTCCCATCTACATGTCAATATTAACATCCATGACGAATTTCATGATGATCAGACAAATAGTACGACCTGTAGCCAGCGCCAATGGATTTAATTTTGAAATCCAAGATGGCTGCCAGCAGCCATGTTTTTTTTGCCGAATGACCCCAGAATGACTCGTTCCCATCTACATGTCAATGGCAACGTTCATGACAAATTTCATAAACATCAGACAAAAGATACGACCTGTAGCCCGCGCCAAAGGATTTAGTCATGTAAAGAGTAAAATACAAGATGGCTGCTGACGGCCATGTTTTTCGGCAGAACGACACCAAAACAATTCGTTCCCATCTACATGTCATTGTTAACACCCATGACAAATTTCATGAAGTTCCGACCAAAGCTACAACCTGTAGCCCGCGCCAAAGGATTTAGTCATGTAAAGAGTAAAATCCAAGATGGCTGCTGACGGCCATGTTTTTCGGCCGAACGACACCAAATAACTGGTTCCCATCTACATGTCATTGTTAACATCCATGACAAATTTCATGAAGTTCCGACCAAAGCTACAACCTGTAGCCCGCGCCAAAGGATTTAGTCATGCAAAGAGTAAAAACCAAGATGGCTGCTGGCGGCCATGTTTTTTGGCCGAACGACCCCAAAATCACTCGTTCCCATCTACATGTCAATATTAACATCCATGTCAAATTTCATGATGATCAGACGAATAGTACGACCTGTAGCCCGCGCCAATGGATTGAATTTTGAAATCCAAGATGGCCGCCAGCAGCCATGTTTGTTTGCCGAATGACCCCAGAATGACTCGTTCCCATCTACATGTCAATGGCAACGTTCATGGCAAATTTCATAAACATCAGACAAAAGATACCACCTGTAGCCCGCGCCAAAGGATTTAGTCATGTAAAGAGTAAAATACAAGATGGCTGCTGACGGCCATGTTTTTCGGCCGAACGACACCAAAATGATTCGTTCCCATCTCATGTCATTGTTAACACCCATGAAAATTTTCATGAAGTTCCAACCAAAGCTACAACCTGTAGCCCGCGCCAAAGGATTTAGTCATGCAAAGAGTAAAATCCAAGATGGCTTCTGGCGGCCATGTTTTTTGGCCGAACAATCCCAAAATCACTCGTTCCCATCTACATGTCAATATTAACATCCATGACAAATTTCATGATGAACAGTACGACCTGTAGCCCGCGCCAATGGATTGAATTTTGAAATCCAAGATGGCTGCCAGCGGCCATGTGTTTTGGCCAAATGACACCAAAATGACTCGTTCCCATCTACATGTCAATGTCAACACTCATGACAAATTTAATAAAGATCAGAACAAAGGTACGACCTGTTGCCCGCGCCAAAGGAAATTGTTGACGGACACGCGGACGCACGCACACACGGACACACGCACACACGGACGACGGACACCAAGCCATGGCAATAGCAGTACGTTGAGCTAAAAACTACACCACACCATCTATATGATTCATGTATGATTTTTATTAATGTCGCCAGTGAGCGAGTGCCCCAAGTGAAATTCAATTGGGGGCGTGCAAAAGTGAGTTCAAGAAGGTAATATGTCTCAATATATCGTTACTCTAATGTTTGTGTTTTACGTCTGTCTGTCTGTCGGTCTGTCTCATCTTGTTATATTTATTTCCTCAATTAATACAAAATCTAAAAAAAACAACATGTTATAGAAATATACTTTTCCTGATACATATAATAACTTTAAGCCTAGATCATTGTGTGTATGGAAAAGAGCGAACAACTAGCTGTCTCAAACATTAATGCGACTGTCAATGGGTTGGCAATAGCTAGTCGACGTCTTAATAATTACCATGTCTACGAACTCAGATGACAAAATTTGTTACTGCCACAAAACCTAAAGTATCCAAGTCGGGTATAGTGACTACTTCTCATTTAGTATAATAGTAGTTGTTCCAGTAATTTACAACCCAACATCACCCTTTTATGATTGTGTAAACATATTTTGATTTCCCCAATCCAAACAAATAACAGAATATACAGACGACACATATTAGCAAATTAGAAGTGTTAATATATGGAAACGAGTATCAGACAACAACCCCGAGGGCTTATATTAAGTATTCTCTTCTTTGGCTACATGCCTCGTCCCCAATAAGTGACGGAGTAATCGTCATGCATCAGTTAGTGTTCATAATCGAAATATGTCGTGGACTATATACCTTCCATGAGAACATATTCAACAGCACGACTGAAACAAGACAATTCCTATTTCAAGGGTGTTCACTGTGAATGTCGCACAGTCCTTCGCGTGGGATCATTGCACGTATATACAGGATAATAACAAGTCAATAACATACAAAATAATCATTATCGGAAGGCATTTAATACTACACATATAGTGGGGAATATCATGCTGTCGCATAACGCAGCCGGAATCCAGAACAGTTCGTTACAAGTACAAGTGATAGCACCATTGGAATTTTTTGTTCTCATGATATATGTCTGTATTGCATTAAATATTTGCTTGTTTTCGCAAAGGTTACACAATTAGGGAGAAGCGGCACGTTTTACGGAGAAGATGTCTCGAAAGTCGCCCTCTAGGCTGGCCCCCGTGTAGACTTAACACAAGTGGTATGGAGTGGTGCTAGACAATTAGTTGGTTGACAAACTAACCAAGAACTAATTAGACATTGTGGTATTGTGTGTATCCTACACAGTGATCTAGGCTTGCAGATATAAGCAATCGATAAAATAATATCCTCTGTGTGTGTCTTTCTTGATACATTAAATACTCTTTCTAGGTACATTAACACATGTTTAAGTAAGTTGTGTCTAATTTCAAAATAACTCTAGTTGAATTCAAGACTGACAACTGATATGTCATGGACATATCTACAAAATGTCGACAGTGACTCGACAGCGATTCGTGTAATAGCTTGCAGTGGAACAAATTATTATCTCACTGGATATGTATAAACAAATATGTAAATTGGATTAATATACCTTATACCAGTGCTAGTATGTGTGGCTATCAGCTTCTGATTGGTTACTATATTTGTCCAGGTGCATTATAATTGCAATTCAACAGTGTATAATTATTTGACAACCCAAGTTGGACTAGCATATTCATATCACTGATCAGACACTGACCTGGAAACTCTAATTCTTTAATACATGTATATGGTAGACAGATACATGTACATGTTAGCGAGTAATTTGCAAAATTTAAATTTTCAATTAAAACGTAGCTAGCTGCTAAAACTGGTTAAACTGTCAGTTGGACTAAAACTGAAAAAATTTCTATGGTTAGAGTGATATAAGTAGGGTTTTATGTGGCTTTAGACCAAATGTTCAAATTGCTAAATAAAAATCTCATACCTTCTGGCAAATTGTTTAGACCTCTGGTATAGCAACAAGAGAATTACCAAGAATATCTCAATCTTTATCAAAAATGTAATCGATAACTCCCGGTACCCTTGAGGCTACATTCTATGACAATCAAGTGAAACCCATCCTAAAATATACCGAAATAATATACATGTTGTTTACACATGTACCAAAGAAGAATAAATAAATATAAAGAATGACCCAACAACAATATAATCTGTGACAGTTTATTTCTATAGCTGCGTTCTAGGGTAGCACCATTTTAGCTCAAAATCACTAATCACACATGTCCAATATCGTACTGCACAGCCCGTTATATACTGTACTATTTAAATGTGCAATTACCATACACTCTGGAATATCTGCATTTAATGATCAGAGAAATTGAATTGAATTGCATACCAATAGTGAGCCGGTACCGGCCGATACAGGCAACCTAGTGGCAACGTAACGGCACATCTTTCATGCGAGCAGTCGATGACGGTCATTTATTTTGGAAACAAGAAACCGACAATACAACACGAATTCAAGCTTATCCCATTTCAATGTAAATTACAACGAGGCAATGCTATTTGACACATATTAAAGGGGGACTGTACACTAAATCCAGCCATTTGTGGGACCATATCCTATATTCAAGTATGAATTTGAGCCAGGGTTTAGTGCAAAATGTGCTCTATGAACAATGTAAAGAACATGAATTGTATGGCTCGAGCATAGCTTAGGAAGGTAATGATGAGAGGGGGGTAAATTCACGAGGAATATGAGAGACAGAGAGAGAGAGGGAGAGGGGAGAGAGAGAGAGAGAGAGAGAGAGAGAAAGAAAGAGAGAGAGAGAGAGAGAGAGAGAGAGAGAGAGCCATTAACGTAAATGGCCTTGACACGTATGCGTATTAAACCTCGTTGGTATATCCGTAAAGTATCTCGCCAGATTACTCACTTAGGAACATGTCCATCTGGTCAACAATATTAAGTTTACACTGGAGGATCTTGTGTCATCGAAAAACAACTTTGATTCCGATACTATCGTGTCCAATTAGAATAAATTCGTGTCCACTCATGGGCCGCAATGAAACGCGACCCGCCACCGAGTGCCTGGGGACCAACTAATTTCGGGATCTATCAATGATTGTCCGTACTAATTCCACTACAATGCTCTCGATGTCTTGCTCTTGATCATGTTTCCACAGTCAGGGATTGTTCCCTATGTCAACACATCGGCTATCAAGTTATGCCCGCCATCGATTTGGCGGATCTGCCTGTATTTGTGAGATTCATTTCGTGTTTGAGTTCCTGTTCAGTTGTTATAGCCGCTTATTAGATGCTTCCGCTCTTAGGAATCTATACATTACTTCGGATCTAGATCTCGTTAGTTGTAAACCTACTGATATATCCTGGATTACTCGGGAGTGGATATTCACGCTTTGGGCCCAAGTACAAATGATTTTTACACACATGTTGCTGACAAACACATCGTTTCTTCGCCCCAGGCCGTGGCATCATTTCCAAGCAATTCACAAGTGTATGGAATGAAAAGTCACTTGTCCAAATTGAAGTCATTGAAGTCACTTGTCCAAATTTACTGCAATGCGAACCAGCGTAATGCCCTAAATAATCGACTCCTTAACCACAGCATAATTATGGGTAATTTTTCAGGATTTATTCGGAAATATGGCTCAGTGAGAGCTTTCCGATGAATGGCAACAAGCCATATTTCCGACTAAATCCTGAAAAATTACCCATAATTATGCTGTGATTAAGGAGTCGATTATTTAGGGCATTACTGTAGTGAAATCGGCAGGGTTAAAACTGGTTTACGTCGAAGTACGATTCTCGTACTCTTCTTTATATCGCGGACTTTACGCCCAGATCTACTAGCGAGTTTTTCGTCAATTTAAGCGAGGTTAAATGTGTTCGTATTCTTGTGAAATTATATAAACATTGTGATAAAATATATTTTCCACATTAGTTGACAACTCTTGTGGATTTCACAACAAATAACATTTGATTACCGTCATTTAGTGATTTCAAATGGGCCGCACGTTACGATTAAACGGACATCACATGGCTTATTCGAGCTTTTAAATTTTGTCAACATAATATCGAAGGACGGATACGATAGGTCGATAAATACATGAAATATTTATATACCGGCTTCATATGCTCTGAGAAATACTTGCCATGGTCACCAAGGGGGGGGGGGGGGGTCTGCAAACAAATTCTGTATATAGGGCCGGGGTGGGTGGGTGGTCAAGAGGCCGACAAAATTGTACTTGTAAATTTTTTCCAAAATGTTTTTTTTCAAACAATTTACAAGTACTGACCATGTAATGTTGTTTGTAAGCATGTTATTACCATGCTTGTTGGTATAGGGCTATATAGGCAGCTAAAGTGACTCTTTAGCCTCAGATTTAGCAACATTCTGGATTTCACAGGATCCCGGACCACTTCACAGTGGACCACCGTATTAGCGTTCATGAAAGTTATGCATGATCAACGGAAGAAATATTTAGTAACTAAATTAATATATTACCCAGTTGTATACCTGAATAAAAGTAATAAAACAAAAAAACTGTATCACAAATTGGATACTACATTGTTAATACTCAATGGTGACTAGATATCATTAACCTGATTGTTGCATAACATGAAATTGAAAAGGGTATATCATAAAATTCTAATGTCTGAAATACTGTCTTGTTCTGGCATGTAATCAAATTCATTCCTTCTGGTTATTTCTCATATTGAATGATTGCAAGTAATGTTAATTTGCAACAATTATCCAAATAAAACTGAATTGGTTATGATGAATGACCGTTACTGTTTACTGCTCAGACAATCCCAACTGAAGGTGACGCTATTCTCATTGAATTTCCGAACTTTATCTTGGAGCTTTACTGCTCAACAAGACTAAACTAAAATACTAATTGTATACTGTTACCACTTACAAATAGATTAACTGAAATAATGTGATGCATTCAGATGCATTGAGAAATGACATTCAATTCTTCATTCTGGTCTATCACCATACCAAACCACATAAAAATTCGACAATCGACACTTTACTTATATTGCAAAAACTTTGTACGGACTGAATTTCATAAAGTCGAACAGGGCCCATAACTCTGGTAGGCATTGATGGTCACAACCCGTGATATTATGCATATTCGTGCCCCATTTCTGGTCCGTCACCATGCCATAGGGCATCAAAATATGACAACCGACTCTTGAGTTATAATGCAAAATGTTTGTACGGACGGACGGCTCGAGACGTCAACTCAGTATATACCCGCCGACTAATATCGGGCAGTATAATAACCATATATCTATGTGTATACCTAACCAAAAACAATTCCCCTCCCCACCCAGTTGGATAAGACTAAAGAGTTCTTTGGTCATGCACAAATAATTGTGGAACCCCTGACATGTTTACCACTATTTACACTGGCCAGTGTTCTCTGTCAGACACAACACACTCGATATATTAAGGCTATAATGGGGTCTAGGGCGATTTGTGACATATAGTGTACCTACACAATGCTTTATTATTGTTGTTAGATACTGAATACACCAGGAACACACATGGAAATACAGTTTATTTTTCGTTTTTCTGATCTGTGTTTACCAATTAGTAAGGCAGTTAACACAGTTATTGAATAACGACTAAAAAAACCTCTGAAATTTTGATAAAAACATGAGAAAGGGGGGTGGGTCCCCAAATTGTTTTTGCACAATTTTGGGGTGGTGGGTCCCTCGGGGTCGGAAAAAACTTTTTGGGCCCTATATGTGCAATTTTTTTCCAGACCCCCTCCCCTGTGGTCACAGCCATTTTCCAGCTGATTTAAATTTTTCGCACAGTGGTGAACAAAAACGGTCTTTATTTTTACCATATCAGGAATAGACTAACACGGAACGGTCGACGAGTTTATCAGCCATTGAAATCACTGTTGGATTAACCGTAAGTGTGCGGATTTCCTCCACTAATAAAACTGGCAATGTCTTGATATTAAACCCCAATCAATCAATCAAACTGGACCATATTTTCTGTTCCATACCGTGCACATGGCTGTTGTTTGTTTTGGACCCAAATACCTTGTTGAAAGTTTTATTTTTTATGACTTGAATGCGTCTTTCTGGGACATATAATGCCAGTAGAAAGATAGCTCCAGTATTTATTGACCTATTCAACACCGGGAAAAATTCAAAAGAGAATATTATTAGCTGTATTTTGGAGAGGAAACCGCCTTGTGGCTTTAAAGTCCGACATGTAGAAGAGTAATGAAACCGATACTTCGACGTAACCAAGTATTATCACCACCGATTTCGCTAGCTGGTTTACATCGAAGGAAAATTGGACTATGATGTCATTTATCGATGATTTGTGGGCTAATACGTGTAATTTGACACTGAACTGCAATTGTTTTATACGTACCGCTATATGCTCGTCCTATATATGTTTGGATATGTTCACCATATATTCACCACCTCTCTCCCCTCTCGATTAGCACACTCCGTTAATGCGGTCTTTCGGCCCCGGTCCGTCATGCGAGTACATGTACCACGTGGGACAGCGGCGTAGCACGGCAAACCAACTATTATTACGCCCTATACCATGGGTGTTTACTGCCACGCTGAACTGGCCGTGTCAATGGGGCGATGGGGATATTTAGCAGGACAACACATTTCTGGTTTCTCGCGATGCGAGTTACTTTAGGAAATTGTAGTAAGGCTGATTTTGCCTTGTCAATGGAGATATGGAGCGATGGCGATATCTCGCAGGACAACACATTTCTGGTTTTCGCGGATGTATCTTCGCGGATGTCTCATTGTTGCAGTATGTAACGTTTATGACCGCGTTGTTTGCTTTCGATGTTTAGGCACGAACGATGGCTGGGCCAATCTCGAAGATTTTATCGGGCGAGTATTTAATCCAATTAGTAGATTTTTGATCCGCATTTAGAAGCTTTCTGTTGTGGTGAATGAGAAAGCTATAGTATTTGTAATAATTTGAAGGATTAGTTTTAATGGAATTCTGAGGTGGTTCATTCATGAAACCAATATATTTTATATTATAATTTATAAATATGCCTCATAATATGATCTTGAGTGCGTTACAATTTCTGACTATGGTTTTCTTGCCCCAGCCTGTTCTCATGAAAGTAAAGCCAATATGGGCTTATTTTAGAAATGCGCGAAATAAACTCAAATCGGATTATGTATCTTTAACTAGTGCTACCAAATTAAATTGAGAAACCTTGGCTAGGGACCAGAATAACACTTGTGAGATTACAATTGATGTAATGGCGAGCGCCCAGCAGTAAATTCACGAATAATAGTTTCTTCTATCGATTTAGTTATTCTTACAAAAGGAGCAAAGCTATATATTTAAAAATATATATATATATATTGAAAGAGGAAGCAAGCTCCAAAACATTGTATTATCAACTTGTCCGGCGTAATAAACTGTGAAAATGTTGTTTTTGTTGAGGTATTTACGTGTTTTCTGTGCTTAAATTTCATATGGACTGTACTATAAAGATAATTATTTTCAATGGAAGAGGAATAACTCTATATAATAGTTTTAATTTTGTTGCATTCTGAGAGCGAGGCCGAGAAATGACTCGACCATTCTAGTGTCCCTTATCAAGTGAAATGACTCGACCATTCTAGTGACACTTATCATGTGAAATGACTCGACCATTCTAGTGTCCCTTATCATGTGAAATGACTCGACCATTCTAATGTCCCTTATCATGTGAAATGACTCGACCATTATAGTGTTCCATATCATGTGAAATGACTCGACCATTTTAGTGGTCCTTATAATGTGAAACGACTCGACCATTATAGTGTCCCTTATCAAGTGAAATGACTCGATCATTCTAGTATCCCTTATCATGTGAAATGACTCGACCATTCTAGTGTCCAATATCAAGTGAAATGACTCGACCTTTCTAGTAGCCCTTATCGTGTGAAATGACTCGACCATTCTAGTGTCCATTATCGTGTGAAAAGACTCGACCATTCTAGTGACCCTTTTGATGTGAAATGACTCGACCATTCTAGTGACCCTTTTGATGTGAAATGACTCGACCATTCTAGTGACCCTTATCAAGTGAACTGGTTCGACCATTCTAGTGTTCCTTATCATGTGAAATGACTCGACCATTCTAGTGTCCCTTATCATGTGAAATCACTCGACGGTTCTAGTGTCCCTTATCATGTGAAATGACTCGACTGTTCTAGTGTTCCTTATGAAGTGAAATGACTCGACCATTCTAGTGTCTCTTATCATGTGAAATGACTCGATCATTCTAGTGTCCCTTATCTGAAATGATTCGACCATTCTAGTGACACTTATCATGTGAAATGACTCGCCAATTCTAATGTCCCTTATCAAGTGAAATGACTCGACTATTCTAGTGGCCCTTATCATATGCAATGACTCGACTGTTCTAGTGTCCAATATCATGTGAAATGACTCGACTATTCTTGTGCCCCTTATCAAGTGAAATGACTCGACCTTTCTAGTGGCCCTTATCGTGTGAAATGACTCGACCATTCTAGTGTCCATTATCAAGTGAAAAGACTCGACCATTCTAGTGACCCTTATGATGTGAGATGACTCGACCATTCTAGTGACCCTTATCAAGTGAACTGGTTCGACCATTCTAGTGTCCCTTATCATGTGAAATGACTCGACCATTCTAGTGTCCCTTATCATGTGAAATGACTCGACGGTTCTAGTGTCCCTTATCATGTGAAATGACTCGACTGTTCTAGTGTCCCTTATGAAGTGAAATGACTCGACCATTCTAGTGTCTCTTATCATGTGAAATGACTCGACCATTCTAGTATCTCTTATCATGTGAAATGACTCGACCATTCTAGTGACACTTATCATGTGAAATGACTCGACAATTCTAATGTCCCTTACCAAGTGAAATGACTCGACTATTCTAGTGGCCCTTATCATATGCAATGACTCGACTGTTCTAGTGTCCCTTATCAAGTGAAATGACTCGACCATTCTAGTGGCCCTTATCATGTGAAATGACTCGACCATTCTAGTGTCCCATATCACGTGAAATGACTCGACTATTCTAATGTCCCTTATTAAGTGAAATGACTCGACTATTCTAAATCCCTTATCATGTGAAATGAATCGACCATTCTAGTGGCCCTTATCATGTGAAATGACTCGACCATTCTAGTGTCCCTTATGTGAAATGACTCGTCCATTCTAGTGTCCCTTGTCAAGTGAATTGACTCGACCATTCTAATGTCCCTTATCATGTGAAATGACTCGACCATTCTAGTGTCCCATATCATGTGAAATGACTCGACCATTCTAGTATCCCTTATCAAATGAAATGACTCGACCATTTTAGTGTCCCATATCTTGTGAAATGACTCGACCATTCTATTATCCCGTATCAAATGAAATGACTCGACCATTTTAGTGTCCCCTATCTTGTGAAATGACTCAACCATGCTAGTTGCCCTTATCAAGTGAAATGACTCGACCATTCTAGTGGCCCTTATCATGTGAAATGACTCGACCATTCTAGTGGCCATTGTCATGTGAAATGACTCGACCATTCTAGTGTCCCATATCACGTGAAATGACTCGACTATTCTAGTGTCCTTTATCAAGTGGAATGACTCGACCATGCTAGTTGCCCTTATCAAGTGAAATGACTCGACCATTCTAGTGGCCCTTATCATGTGAAATGACTCGACCATTCTAGTGGCCATTGTCATGTGAAATGACTCGACCATTCTAGTGTCCCATATCACGTGAAATGACTCGACTATTCTAGTGTCCTTTATCAAGTGGAATGACTCGACCATTCTAGGGGTCCTTATCAATTGAAATGACTCGACTATTCTAGTGGCCCTTATCATGTGAAATGACTCGTCCATTATAGTGGTCCTTATCATGCGAAATGCCTAGACCATGCTAGTGGCCCTTATCAAGTGAAATGACTCGACCATTCTAGTGGCCATTGTCATGTGAAATGACTCGACCATTCTAATGGCCCGTATCATGTGAAATGACTCGACCATTCTAGTGGCCCGTATCATGTGAAATGATTCGGCCATGCTATTGGCCCCTATCAATTGAAATGACTCGACCATTCTAGTGGCCCTTATCAAGTGAAATGACTCGACCATTCTAGTGGCCCTTATCAAGTAAAATGAATCGACCATTCTAGTGTCCCTTATCATGTCCAAGTGACTCGACTGTTCTAGTGTCCCTTATCAAGTGGAATGACTCGACTGTTCTAGTGTCCCTTATCAAGTGGAATGACTCGACCATGCTAGGGGCCCTTATCAATTGAAATGACTCGACTATTATAGTGACCCTTATTATGTCAAATGACTCGACCATTCTAGTGGCCCTTATCAAGTGGAATGACTCGACTGTTCTAGTGTCCCTTATCAAGTGGAATGACTCGACCATGCTAGGGGCCCTTATCAATTGAAATGACTCGACTATTATAGTGACCCTTATTATGTCAAATGACTCGACCATTCTAGTGGTCCTTATCAAGTGAAATGATTCTACCATTCTAGTGGCCCTTATCGAGTGAAATGACTCGATCATGTTAGTGAAATGACTCAACCATGCTAGTGTCCCTTATCAAGTGAAATGACTCGACCATTCTAGTGGCCCTTATCAAGTGAAATGACAACACAGCAATTTTAGTTGATAGCATGGACGCGAGCTAGTGTTATTAAATTATAACCAGTCCCAGGTCGTACCCCTCATATTCTCCATATATCAGAACAAACTGGTACGACTCTGTGCTTTAGCATTATACATGTGCATCGATGGGTAATCATCAATTATTTCGGTACGTTTCTCAATTGACCATTGTGTTGCCTGATTACATCCACATGGGCGGTTATGACAGTAGAATCAATCGACTTTCGAACTTTCCGTCCTGACCCCCTTGCCCTTGGCCTAGATCCGTATTCGTTTCACTTATAGCACTCGTGTGCCAATCACTCGCTATACGCGGGGCTTCGTATGGTTTTACCCCAACATAAACATATACAATTTGAGGGACATCCCAATGTTGTAATCGGATTGAAGCTGGCCATTTCGGCAAGGTATGACAAACTGTTACCATATAACGAACACCTATTTCTGGGTCAGAACCGTGTGTAATCACCTATGCGTATATCAATGTTTACATCATTCAAAGCGACACAAGGCACTCACAGTTGGGGGAATAGACATATATATAGACTTTGTTCTTATTATTGACAACCAATGCTGAAATCTCAAATGTTAAAACCTTTGTCATGTAAACAATACTGTTACGGTTTCAGATATGTTTAGCGACAAACAGTTGAGCAAATTCTGATAAAATCATGAATGTTTATAATATAATCGGTTAGGACAATGGACAATATTCCACAAAACACATATTTTAAACAAAAACATTTTATTTGTAATTTCAATCCTTATGAGTGAAAAATCGTTTGTATATGCTCGTTTAAAAATAAAATAGGACGTATTATATTATTTGTCTATCCGTCCGTCTGTTTTTGGTTTCCGGATGATAACTTTAGATGGTCTCTAAAATTTGGTATGTGGGGTTGCTAGTACAAAATACATGTCAAGTTCGAATTAGTGTTCCGCCTGTCAATTTTCACCAGAGTTATGGCCTTTTTTGTTGGAATTTTCACTCAATTTTCGTTTCTGGATGATAACTTTATTAAGTCTGAAGTGAATGGAATGAAATATGGTATGTGAGTTTACTAGCCCAAAATACAGGTGAGGTTAGAATTTGGGGTACGTACGCCAATAATCAACAGGGTTATGGCCCTTGTTGGAATACCACGCGCGAATTTTACCACGACCATCGTGATGCTACAACTGGTAAGTGTGATCGTGATGGTAACTGGTATGTGTGGTGGGGCCACGTGATCACGTGATCATTGCTCGAAGTAGTTATTTTTACGAATATTAATCCAAATTGACAGCACCGTCATTCTGATATATTAATTAAATGCAATGGCTCTCGATAGCTAAATAATTTGTGTTTGTTGATCGTCGATAGTTGCGTCCCGAATCCAAATGTAAATACTTACAATTGAGCATAGTTCAGACGATGTTTTCTATGGAGTGGTGTGGTGGTTTATTTGAGATTTTCGGTCATGTTAGCAGAATGCTACATTCCTCCAGTTGGCATAGCGCCTGAATACTATCATATCAGTTCCACGCACCCGGACAAGTCCATAATATGTCTTTAATTATAGAAGCATGCATGCTTCTTGAATCGATCCCAGTTCGCGAATCTGTTTCAGTGCTCATCACAAGGCAGCCCTGGTGATCAATCAATTACATATCAACTATAGTAACGACATAGGACTTCTTGGGAACCTTGGTGATGTATATCGCCTGTACACGCATCGCTCTGTAACAAGATAAATTGAATTTGTTCCAAGTCTACTGAAATTAGTTTACGCCATCAATATATGACGTGGTAATTAAGGTCGCGTCACCAATTAAGTGACGATCGATTTTACAATAAATGATGGAAGCTTTAACTCACGAAGTTAAACGACAAATGCTCATCAATATACGCTCACATTCTAAACTTAAAATGAGGGTAAGTACTCACATGCAACATGGTTCATTTTTACCTAAATATTCACATAGGTTCACATTGGTTCACATTGGTCTGATTTGGTTCTGAAATAAGTCCATAATGGGCTTATATCGGTTATTCAGTTGAATGGCGCGAGGAGCCGCAGTGAAACACTTTATAAAGAGTATGAATCTGGTAAGTCGTGTCGATGAAAAAAGGTAGATTAAATAATGCCAATATGAGCTTATTTCTTATGGAAATAATCCCGTATTGGACTGTTTTTAAAACTGCGTTTAGATTCATATAGATGGTAACTCAGATTCAAATGAAAGTGTCAATAACACTGTACCTCAAATTGGGGAGACATTAATAATTTTATGCTGAGCAGTCAATAGAATGACAAAAAAGGAAAGTCAAAAAGTTTCAGTAAATGGATTTTATTGTATAAATGAAATTAATTTCATTTCAAATAATTCTCCACTAAATGTGGGCTGCAGTGTGTGCCGATGGATTCAAATGTGAAATCCAAGATTGCTCCAGGCTCCCAAGTTTATTAACAAATTTCGGAAGAATTGGACAGCTTCCATTTTATCACCAAAGAACTATAGGAAGTTTGGATGAGGGATATGGCATGCAGGGTGTGCCAAAGGATGTTAGTCATGAAAAGAGTAAAATCCAAGATGGCCACTGGCAGCCATGTTTTTTAACGAATTTCGGAAAACATCGTTGGCTCCCATCTAGAGGTCACCCCGAAGATCCTTATGAAGTTTCACGGTGACGATCGGATGAGGGATGTGACATGTAGATTGTGCCGAAGGATTTAGTCACGCACAGAGTAAAATCCAAGATCGCCGCTGGCAGCCGCATTTTTCAACGAATTTCTGAAAAAAATCGAATGCTCCCACCTAGAGGTAATCCCGAAGATACATATAAAGTTTGGTGATGATCGGACGAGTGATGTGGTCTGTACGAAGTACCAAATGATTTAATCGTGCAAAGAGTAAAATACAAGATGGCTGTCGGCGGCCATGTTTTTAATCGAAACTCGTTCAAATTCGATAGCTCTCATCTAGAGGTGATCCTAATAATACCTGTAACTTGACAAAACATTTCTTAGATATATGCGGGCTGCATGGTGTGCTGATGTATTAAATTTGAAATCTAAGATGGCTGCTGGCAACCATGTTTATTAACGAATTTCATAAATAATCGATGGCTCCCATCTAGAGGTCACCGCGAAGATCCGTATGAAGTTTGATGACGATCGGATGAGGGGTGTGGTCTGTTGGGTGTACCAAATGATATAGTCATGCAAAGAGTAGAATCCAAGATGACTGCTGGCGGTCATGTTTTTAATCGAAAATCGCTAAAAATCGATATAGGTGATTCTAAACATGCCTGTAAATTGTCAAAACATTTCTCCGATAATTGCGAACTGCAGGGTGTGCCGAGGGATTAAAATTTGAAATCCAAAATGGCGGCAATGTTTTTTTAACGAATTTATAAAAATAATCGTGAGCTCCCATCTAGAGGTCACTCGGAAGATCCATATGAAGATTGATGCTGATCGGATGAGAGATGTGGCCTGTAGGGTGAGCCAAAGGAAATTGTTGACTGACCGACGCACGGACGACGGACGACGGACGCCAACCCACTGCAATAGCTCAAACTTTACAAAGTAAAGTTGAGCTAAAAAATCCGATATGGGCTTATTTTTGTTTGAGAATTAAGTTCACTATGACTTTATTTTCATGAGAACAGGCTGGCTCACAAATAAAATAGTGAAAATCAACGATACAAAATACCTAAAGCGGATTTAAGAAAGAGTCAGTGTCTATATGGAACATTCAAGAACATATATATAATATATTTAAAAATAGTTTAAAGATACGGGCGGCGTTGGCGGTGGGTATGCTGTTAAAATATTCACCTCCGTCAAAAACCGCCATAAACCGAAAGAATAGTAAAATATAGACAGATTTTGTTCTTATGTCAATCAGAAATATGGCATAAACAGTATGTTATTGTCAAATGTTTTTCCTTTGTTATGTAAACAAAAGCAAAAAACGTTACGTTACCTGGCTTTTGTTTATATCCAGATATGGTAAATATAAAGAGCGTTATTTGTTACAGTTTTCCTGATAAGGAATAATAAAGAGCGTTTATATAATGTGTGTGTGATTAATCAATAGAATTGTGCTGTGTTATGTAAACAGAAGCAAAACTTCTGTAACTCGAGCAGGCTCTTGTTTACGTACACCATCGTACGTCTAGACGACAATATACTATTTATGCGCTGATTATATTTGGCATATGAACAAAACTATATATAATTTAATATTCCTTCGGTTGATGGCGATTTGAACAAATATGAATATTTTTGCAACGAACGCCGCCCGTGGCTTTAATTATGGCTTCACTGGTGTTTGCAAATCGACAGTAATAGTCATCTTGATTATGGCCAGCTTGGAACAACTCACATTTCTATTGTTAAAATATTGTACAACATATATTTTTTTGAATGTTTTATACCACCTAATTCACACACGATTGGATAGCGAAATAAATTTAATCGGGGTTGACGATTAGATAGTGATTGGTATTCACCTCGCCTGGTACCACGTTATACCAGACAACTGGAGACACTGTAAATTATTATACCAGGTCAGTAGTTTCGACCTATGATTGGTCGATTTAAATTGGAGACATGGTAAGTATGTATATCATATCATTGAAGTTGTGTAATGACAACAAGTTTCTATACATTCATATTTGATTGTCCGATAAAGCTATATCTCACATGTATATATTTACACACTAAGTGTTGTCATCACTAAATCCAGCATTCTGATTGGTCGGCGCCCACGTGGCTAGTTGCAGTTATTTCTCGGTGAATGCGTAACGCCTCATAACTCCAAGCTAATAACACCATCGATACGTCATTAGGTTTGGAAAGACGAACGCGTAATGTTTTGGGCGCATTTGGACTCGCGCAGGATTGACTTAATACACCATCGGGTTTCAACATGAAGAGAAATTGTTCCTATTAACTTTTGCCAAGGGTGCTATTGGGTATTTTGGGCTGATCTTGTCACGATACACTTTTCGATTTAAATATATTTACAAAAGTGGCTTTTTCGCTAAATGTATATAAATATAAGGATTAACTGTCATGTGGACTATTTTTATGGAGATGTAACGGTGAGGTAAGTGGACATAACTTGTATGTAAAACCCTTCGGGTTTTACACAAGTTATGTCCACTTACCTCACCGTTACATCTCCATAAAAACAGTCCACATGACAGTTAATCCTTATATGACAGACATGAATTATTTTGGATTTTGTTTCTCAATAAACCTTACCGAACATTTTGGTTGTCGGGATAGCGTCAGTGGGTTTGATATATTCAGAAGAAGAATGCAGTAATATATAGTCAAGAGTTCCCCCACTCTGGCAGACTTATAACTGAACACTGTACACAGTTACCATACCAGATGTAAGGTATGTTGTTGTAATATGCATGGAGGTATATTGTAATTGTAATAATACGGTGGCAAAATTTCGTATTGTATATGAGTCAAAATCCTGAGTAGAAGATCCTCCCACTTAAACGGGTGATATATTATCCGTTCCCATCGTCATAATAATGAAAAACACAGATCAATCAATTAGTTACTCGATCAACCATGATGCATAGCCACAATATATCAATTTGAATTCACGATAATAAAATCACCATTGGGATTGATCTATAATTGACCAGACACTGCGGACAGGACATGAAACCAGATTATATAAAGGTCTTGAAAAATAGCTTCCAATAATCAGATACACGTATAAAGCGAAACGATAGTAAAAAGGTATGTATTAATGTGGTTTTCTGTTTATGCATCGTTATTTTATATGAGAGCCGGTAATGCCAAATGAAATATGTGTATACGCATTTAAGAAATTGGACTTTATGTCAGACGTTAATGCTTCGCGCGAGTCTATTTCTATAAGGTATACTTAGAGTGATGGAGTATCGTTGAAAGGTTCAGAGAAATGCATTTATTGATGACTCTAAAATAGTATATCATCACCCTTTTTATCATCCCCATTTTTACCAGGCATTGCCACGTCATCAGAAATCCAGGGATATTGGCTGGCATAGTATGTTTGCTGCCTTACGATGGTGTAATTTAGTGACAACTGTACGTGATAATTACTGTGCAATAGTTAGTTATATCGCCCGACCACTTGTCACTAAATTGCACCATTGTATGGTAGCAAATATACTATACATACAAACCTAATATTCCATCGCTACTATGGTACTTGTGACTCCAGCCATTGTCGTGTAAAATATATTGGCCGGTGTCACACGTACCACATTAACGATGCCAGGTGTGGTGCCTTAATGTGGCGCAGAGTGGTGACAACTGCATGACCACCATAGTTACTATGGGATAGTTAAGACAAGTTAACGGCGGCTCTATACTCGCCAAAATGAGTCTGGACACACCAACTGGTTACGTCTCGAGGGCGGTTGATCTCTATTCATCACGTGTTGTTATATTTCCCACGCACACATACGGTCACATGGTAGTAAGTGTATATTTGTTGAATACTGTTACGAAGAAGCTGAGATCAACATGCATTGAACTAATGTTAATAAACACGGAAAGCGTGTGTATAGAAAATTATGAGCAGCCATTTTAAAGAACTATTTCAACCCAATGAATACAAATGTTGGTATGCAGGCTTGTCCACACACTCAGGGAGCAATCAATTGGAAATAGTCCACATTGCTAGATATACCTGGTGAACTTGGGAAGTTGGCTATGGACCTATTACCTAAAACTTATCTCAGCTCAAAGATTTATATACGTTCTTGTATTATGACTGACCACAATTTTGCAGCACATAACTAACATTATGTTAAAGTGATGTGAAACACTCCGGTATGGTGGTCAAACAGAAATTGAGAATAATCTTGTTCAAAGTAGTATTTTTTACAAATAGTGTTTCAAAATTCACAGCACACACCGTCACTCTTATATATTAAGTAAATGCAGTGACTCTCGATGGCGAAATCGTTTTCGTTAGTTTATCGCCGACTATAGATGCGTCCCGAATCGAGTAGTAAATATATACTATTGAGCGTAGTTCTGACGATGTTTTCTATGAAGTGTTACGGCCGATTAGCTTAAAATTTTCCGCGATGTTAGTAGAATGTTATATTTCTTCAGTTGGCATAGCGCCTGCATACTAACTTATCAGTTTCACACACCCGAACAAGTACATAATATTTCTTTAACATTCTTGAACCAGCGTTGCTCTCAATTAAATAGTCAATCAAGCCGTTCGCTATTTCAGACCATGTACGTTTTATGGCAGTTATTCATTTCATATCAATTTGAATTCTTGCTGAGAACTCTCTGCTCAAAATTTCCCTTAAAAATATGACTAATGTCATCCTTTTGACATTTTCATTGTTACATAGTATGTATGGTGTGGTCTTCGGATAGCATATATTCCTTCCGGTAGTACACTATAACTTAACAATAAAGTAGCTTTCTGTGTATGTTCATAAAAAACTTTCTATATCCGGAGATAGGCTATGCGTGGAAACCCCTTAATCGCTTCGGTTGAACTCTTGTATCTTGGGTCTACTAATAGTGAGTTCTGGTTGGCGCTAGTGAAGTGTTGAACTGATTATCTGAACATTTCCTCCGTCGAAACCTCAGGAGAGCGGACAAAAAGCAAAAAAATTGGCATATGAATCCACAGTAAGATCCACCCTAGAATATGCAGCGGAAGTTTGGGATCCATACCAGCAAAAAGATATCAGCGCCATAAAGAAGGATGCGATTCACCCTAAACAACTACCACACAAGAACAAAATGGGCCGTAACTGAAATGCTAATGGAGCCACTAGATATTTGTATACACCAAAGAAGAAACAGTATGAGAATGAAGCTGTTCGGCAGAGTAGTGGATGGGCTAGTGTCGGCTATTCTATCAAAAGACATATTAATACAAAAAAAGAAAGGAAGGAAAATAAAGGCGAAAAAGTACCCAGACTTTGTAACATCAAACCTTGTCGAAAAGGAGGAGTGTATTAACTCCAACTCCATCGAAAGGATACGAGCAAACACGGCACAATTTAGACACTCGTTCTTTGTTCGAGCTATCGAGGAGTGGAACAACCTGGAGAATAGCACATGTGAGGAAAAAACGGACAAAACAGCATATAGTCCTCCCACAGCGCAAACACAGTCGAGAGGCTCCTGCAGCGCTGAAACACATACAGATACAGAAGAATATGAATCGTTCTCCACTTGTATGAGATTTTCATCAGAGTTCTGCTTTTATCACACAAACATCCCCCCAAATGAATAATAGACCATTCCAATGTATATATTTATAATAAATGAGGGAATGGAATTATCTATTTAGTATTAAACATATCTGGTTTTGAATGAGACCGCTAATCGTGCATAACAATTCACCCTCTGTTCGAAATATGCGGAGTTTTTCAATAGGTAAAAGTGTATCTACGCGATCTCCCACAACACTTTATAATATAATACACATAAGGTAACATAAGGTAACTAATATAGTATGTTGCTGCATACTGGGTGACGTTATAAGTTTTATCAATCCAAACCTATCGAGTATGGTTGGATTGGTTGTCGTTGTGTCTAACCACGTTGCAGTCGTAATAATGTTTCGACAAGTAACCGCATGGGACCATTCCAGAACTCCACCAATTTGGCAGACGTTTTCTTGTTAGCTTCTGCTAATTTCGCGAAGAGTGATCGCCTTGGGGACACCCGGGTGAATAAAACGACAACCATTGCAGTTTCGAACGAAGTCTTTATTCCCAAAATGGCTGCTAAAAGAGAGACGTAGAATCGAATCAGGAAACTGTGATGAGGAGATCGATCTGTGTAGTGGTGATGCGCGTAGCGGTACTGTCTGAACGCATTGAATAAAGATGTAGCAGTGCTTTTTGTAACCATTATCGGTAAGTGGGTGTCTCGGACGATACATTGCTGGCGGGGCAAGCAACAAGCAATACATGACAGGCCGGAAACGTGGTCAGATTACAATTCCGGTCAGTGAGTAAATAGACATAACGACGCATGCGCGAACAGGCCCGGGGACCTACGTCACTAATGTAATCTCTAAACGCGATCGTCTTTTCAGAAATTCGGCTAGATCATGCCATGAATCTGTACTCTGGCTAACGCCCGTAGAGGTCATATTCCATTAGTACAAAACCTGGGAACTTTTTGAAGTTTTGACAGGGAACCTTACAAAGTTGAAAAAATAAATCGGGGAATATATTTCTTAGTTATAATCTGTTCCTTAATAATGAACTTCACTGTAGGTGAAGGTCCCAACTCAAAAATGCATGTTTTTCTCTGACCTATGTGAGCCGATATCGCAATAAACATTGAATTAATTACTCATGAGAAATTCCATAATTGTAAGCGATGCAAAGCAAAATCGCTCACAAAGTCACTTAAATCGTTAAATTTCGAGTTGGAACCTTCACCTACAGTGAAGTACATTATTAAGGAACAGATCATAACTAAGAAATATATTCCCTGTGTTATTTTTTCGACTTTATAAGGTTCCCTATCAAAACATCCAAAATCCCAAGGTTTTGTACTGGTGGAATATGATCTCTACGTGCGTAGCTAAGCGTAGAGATACATGGCATGATCTATGGCATGATCTATGGCATTAGCTTGTTGTAGTCGTCCCTGTACCAAGCGAAGCCCACACAGTGTTAATTAATTATAAATCGTTTATCATAACAGTAGTCAGTGGGCGCGACAGTAGGTGCATATGGTATAGTTGTGGTTGAAATAAACTACGTTTAGCATAGATCAGAAAGTTGAAAAACAGTGCGTACATTTGGGCAGAATGCCATAAACCCTCGGGTAGACTGTTTAAAAGTTCGCGGCGGGCGTGTTCGTATTGCGGGCATTGGAAAATAAATGATACGTGTCTTCAGTCGCACCGCACACACAACGGTGAGTATCGGATATATAATGAGAGAGTTTGTGACTATTTAAGTTACTAAATTTAATAGGCAGGCGAGTATGATGTATCTGAGCTCTTTGATTGTACGAGCAATAGTACCAAGGTTTCTTTCGTTTTACATTAATGTTAATTTCTTTTTTAAATACGTCAAATATTTACGTCATATACGTCTGATTGAGTACCTTTAAGTGATGGTGAGCAAATAATAATGAAAATAACATACCATCGTAGTTATAATGCTTGAAATCGTGTAGAGTCTTGTTGTTACTATATATAGTGCTGGTGCACTCAGTGATCTTATTATAAATGTATATATGCCTATATCACCTACATTCTAGTGTACACAAATATAGTTAATCGTTCGCATAAGGACATCATTAGCAATTACAATGCGTACGGTTGTATCGACCAATATGGATATTCGCTGGCACAGTTGAGTGTCGCATTCTGAATGCATTTTTATATCGAATGAGTCTCAACATCTGTAATGGCATTCAAAGGTCGATGAAAATGGCACAAGCGGGATTAACACAAGTCACGATGGCAATAAGGGTATGATCACATGCTGCCAAGTCCTGGAATTTACAGGGGGGGGGGGTCTGCAAAAAAAAAATCCGTATATAGGGCCGGGGTGGGTGGGTTATCCAGAGGCCGAAAAAATCGTGCTTCCAAAATGGGTTTTTTTCAAACAATTTACAAGTACTGACCATGTAATGTTGTTTGTAAGCATGTTAGTACCATGCTTGTTGGTATAGGGCTATATAGGCAGCTAAAGTGATTCTTTAGCCTCAGATTTAGCAACATTCTGGATTTCACAGGATCCCGGCCCACTTCACAGTGCATGGACCACCGTAATAGCGTTCAGGAAACTTATGATCAACGGAAGAAATATTTGTAACAAAATTAATATATTACCCAGTTGTATACCTGAATAAAAGTAATAAAACAAAAAAATTGTATCACAAATTGGATACTACATGGTAAATACTCAATGTTGACTAGATATCATTAACCTGATTGTTGCATAACATGAAATTGAAAAGGGTATCTCATAAATTTGCCATAATAACCATAAATCTATGTGTATACCTAACCAAAAACAATTCCCCTCCCCCACCCCACCCCGTTGGATAAGACTAAAGAGTTCTTTGGTCATGCACAAATAATTGTGGAACCCCTGACCTGTTTACCACTATTTACACTGGCCAGTGTTCTCTGTCAGACACAACACACTCGATATATTAAGGCTATAATGGGGTCTAGGGCGATTTGTGACATATAGTGTACCTACACAATGCTTTATTATTGTTGTTAGATACTGAATACACCAGGAAACACATGGAAATGCAGTTTATTTTTCGTTTTTCTGATCTGTGTTTAGTAGTAAGGCAGTTAACACAGTTATTGAAGAACAGCTAAAAAAAACTCTGAAGTATCGATAAAATCATGAGAAAGGGGGGGGGGGGGGGGGGTGGGTCCCCAAAATTTTGGAGGAAAAAGATATGTTTTTTGCAAAAATGGGGTGGTGGGTCCCTCGGGGTCGGTAAAATACTTTTTGGGCCCTATATGTGCAATTTTTTCCAGACCCACCCCCCCTGGATTTACAGTAAACAAAATTCAGCACCATTTTATCGTTTAAACGACCTTGGGTCAATTGAACCCCACAGTTACGTCAATTGAACCTCATTACATCTAGGCAAGAGGAGCGATAGAAAACAGGGCTGGGATTATATTTTCGGAAAAAAAATATCTGCACAGAATACAGTGCTTTTCTATAGAATCTACCAAACTTCAAAAGAAAAACAAACACTGATTTTACAGCTTTAGTGACGCTATATCACTCAGAGACGACAATCTGCTAGGACTTCGCATCTGCTGGACTTCATTATCTGTCAGCCTTTATGATTCAGCTGCGAGGGCGAGAAACGTTTTAAATGCGCGATGAGGATCTTCGTTCCATTATATTGGAAAAGCAAATACAAAAAAAAAATAACATGCAGAGTCCAATGTTGTTTAAGTTACAAATCTGTGGGAAAATTCAGTGCCCATTGCACTCACAGAAAGTGTCACCCCTACCACATAAACCATGTACACCAGTTAAATGGAGGGGGTTAATCGTGGGTACCAGTTAAGAACATATGGAATAATAATTTGTGACACTGATATCATAGTGTTCGCACAATTTTTTTACTTTAAACATATTTTATTTGTATATCGAATAATACAAAAGGGATTGGGGACAAGTTACAAAACTTACTTTGCCCCTCTCCCTGTTTACAATAATATTATTCATACAAAATGTTGAAGGAGAGATTCAAAATCATATATAGGTTAAACATATTTACATTTACAAATGAGTGGGTTCGGGGTTTGGGGTGGGAGGTGCCAAAACCGATTTGTGACTAATTTGCTTTTTGTGGCTGTTCTGAAATGCGTTTGATTATCCGACTTCGAATCGTTTAGTCGCTGTTATATATCGATGGACTATTTTGAAGAGAATTTTGTTTCTTCTATTTGAGATATCGGGAATTCCGAGAAGTAAATCATTGATATGTGTAATTTTCAGTCCTTCTTGGTATAATTTTTGACACATTTCCATTCGTTCGGTGTGAAATAGGGGACACGCCCAGAGGTAGTGGTAAGTATCTTCGCATGGATTTCCACAATGGCATTGGGGGCTGTCAGAGATATAATTTTGGAACATATCGGAACGTAGGCTGCTGCATTTGTTACGCAATTTGGCATGGGCGACATTAAGCGTTCTACGACCTGTATAGAAGTATGATGGTGGTTTTACTGTAGGATCTATTAATTCGAGATAAAATTTGAAGTCTGCGATAGATTCGGCATCTGTTATTTCTGTGGGTATGTCATTCCACGATTTTAAAGTAGCGGGGAAGAATCATTTTTTTAAATGCTCGGTGTTACAGAAGTAAGAATAAAATTTTCCCGGTTTTCTCAAGTTATATCCAGAGACTTCAGATGATCTAGGTGTTAGAAGATTTTGTAGGTATTCGGGGGCATCGTCATTTACTATTTTATACATTGCTTGTAGTTTATGGATCTCTCTTCTCTTGCTCAGTGTTGGCCAGCCAACTTCATTTAGGAGGTTTATATTGGACACTGATCGCGTGAGGCCACTAACTGTTCGGGCGGCATCGCAATGTAATCGGTCGAGCTTCTCGGTTAGGTATTTGGGGGCACAATCCCAGACTACATCGGAGTAATCAAATAGTGGTAGGATAAAAGTTTTATAAATACTTTCAAGCGATCTTCGGTCAAGCTGATACTTAAATCTTCGGAGCTGTGCTAAGCGTGAGGCTATTCTGTTTTTTATACAATTTAGGTGATTATTCCATTTTAAGTTATCTTGGAGTTCCAGACCGAGGTGTTTATGTGTTTCAACAAATGAGATTGGATCCTGTTTAAAGGTTAAGTCGGGGGCTTCCCCAGAAGTCCCCGTTAGTGCATAGGACATACTAATTGTTTTAGAAGGATTAAAGTTTACTAACCAGTTTTCAGACCATTTTGCTATGATTTGGAGGTCACTATTCATGACGCGGCCTAATTCATTTAGGTCATAGTGACTATTTGTTAAACATGTGTCGTCGGCGTACATTCTCGTAAAAGAAAGTATGTTGTCTGGTAAATCGTTGATATAGACAAGGAAGAGGAAGGGTCCTAAGATTTAGCCCTGTGGTACACCAGCTGGGATGATCTCGTATTCAGAAAAGGTGTTATTTACTAAGACTCTTTGTTGCCGTTTATGAAGGTAGTCCTCTATCCATCTCAATGTTCTCCCGCGAACTCCATAATTATATAGCTTATATAACAGTCCCCTGTGCCAAACTCTCTCGAAGGCTTTGGAAATATCACAGAAAACAGAGCATGTATATAGTCCTTTGTCGAGAGATTGACATAGGTGATTGTAGAGGTCTATCAGTTGGTGAGATGTGCTGTGGCCGGTTATGAAACCCGATTGGTTGGAATAAAGTAATTTATGGTCGTCAAAGAACGGACTTATTTGTTTTAGTACAAGTTTTTCAAACGCTTTCCCAAGACAAGGAAGCAGGGAGATAGGTCGATAGTTGTTTTGTGTCGGCTGGGTCATCTTTTTTTAAAATTGGAACAACGTTAGCGTTTTTCCAGGTAGATGGAAACTTTGCGTTGTTGAAGGATTTATTGAAAATTATTGACAGAGGATATGCTATTGATTCAGCTGTTGAATTTAACATTTTCGCACTTATTCCATCATGTCCATGGGCTTTATTCAGTTTGAGCGATGTTAATACAGAAATTATCTCATCCTGCGTAAATTCCAATTCCGTTAGTTCTTTTTCACAACGCGATTTGAATGGTGGTAATTTATGGGATGAATCGTTAATCGAAGAATTGGAAATGAAACTTTTATTCAGCAGGTTGGCTTTGTCCAGATCGTCTGTTACGTAGAGTTTTCCGTTTATATCAATCGTGTTGCTCGTGTTGGAGAAAGAGCTTGGAGTAGATAGGGGTGGGATACAATTTGTTTTCTTTTTACATAGCAAGAAGTTTATTAATTGCCAAATTAATTCGCACATTTGATGAAGTATCCATAACTTAATAATGGGCCTTAGGATAAATGACATTAAGCTATATGGCTTGTTGCATATGGGGCCGTGGGGTGAAAAAAACTCCCCGACACCCTTCGGAAAGAAGCTTCGAGAAATGTAAAACTGAAATATATAAACTTGCCTTGATGTAACTAAAGCCAAGATCATTGTGTGCATAGAAAAAGAGCAACTGCCTCAAACATTAATGTGACTATCAATGGCTAGAATATAACTGTCATCACACTGTTCATCGGTGCATTAAGCCAGTCAGTGAAATATGTGCATGTCTATCAACTCATATGATCTGTTACTCTCACAACACCTAAAAGTCTGGCATAGTGACTGTTTGTAATTTGCTCCAGTAGAATAACACAAGTGTTAAGGCATAATGCTAGATAATGGGCTGGTTGACAGTCTACTCGGGAAATGGTTAGAAATTATGGAATTCTGTGTATCCTGTATAATGACCTAAGTTTGCATATATAAGTAAACTTGTCCCGATGCAACTATGCAACTAATGCCTAGACCATTGTGTGCATGTAAAAAGAGCGAGCAACTGTCTCAAACATTAATGTGACTATCAATCAGGGGGGGGGGGGTCTGGAAAACTGTGTTAACTGCCTTACTAATTGGTAAACACAGATAAGAAAATCGAAAAATAAACTGCATTTCCATGTGTTTCCTGGTGTATTCAGTATCTAACAACAATAATAAAGCATTGTGTAGGTACACTATATGTCACAAATCGCCCTAGACCCCCATTATAGCCTTAATATATCGAGTGTGTTGTGTCTGACAGAGAACACCGGCCAGTGTAAATAGTGGTAAACAGGTCAGGGGTTCCACAATTATTTGTGCATGACCAAAGAACTCTTTAGTCTTATCCAACGGGGTGTGGTGGGTGGGGGAATTGTTTTTGGTTAGGTATACACATAGATATATGGTTATTATACTGCCCGATATTAGTCGGCGGGTATAGTTGACGTCTCGAGCCGTCCGTCCGTACAAACATTTTGCATTATAACTCAAGAGTCGGTTGTCATATTTTGATGCCCTATGGCGTGGTGACGGACCAGAAATGGGGGACGAATATACATAATATCACGGGTTGTGACCATCAATGCCTCCCAGAGTTATGGGCCCTGTTCGACTTTATGAAATTCAGTCCGTACAAAGTTTTTTGCAATATAAATAAAGTGTCGGTTGTCGAATTTTTATGTGGTTTGGTACGGTGCTAGACCAGAATGAAGAATTGGATGTCATTTCTTAATGCATCTGAATGCATCACATTATTTCAGTTCATCTATTTGTAAGTGATAACAGTATACAATTAGTATTTTAGTTTAGTCTTGTTGAGCAGTAAAGCTCCAAGATAAAGTTCGAAAATTCAATGAGAATAGCGTCAACTTCAGTTGGGGTTGTCTGAGCAGTACACAGTAACGGTCATTCATCATAACCAATTCAGTTTTATTTGGATAATTGTTGCAACTTAACATTACTTGCAATCATTCAATATGAGAAATAACCAAAAGGAATGAATTTGATTACATGCCAGAACAAGACAGTATTTCAGACATTAGAAATTTATGAGATACCCTTTTCAATTTCATGTTATGCAACAATCAGGTTAATGATATCTAGTCATCATTGAGTATTCACCATGTAGTATCCAATTTGTGATACAGTTTTTTTGTTTTATTACTTTTATTCAGGTATACAACTGGGTAATATATTAATTTTGTTACTAAATATTTCTTCCGTTGATAATAAGTTTCCTGAACGCTATTACGGTGGTCCATGCACTGTGAAGTGGGCCGGGATCCTGTGAAATCCAGAATGTTGCTAAATATGAGGCCTCTGGACCACCTACCCACCCGGCCCTATATACGGAATTTTTGTGCACACCCCCCCCCTGTATCAATGGGTAGAAAACATCTGTCATCAGTGCATCAATCCAATTATTCATATTTGTTCAAATCGCCATTAACAGAAGGAATATTACAAATTATACAGTTTTGTTCATATGCCAAACATAATCAGCGCGTAAATTAGTATATTGTCGTCAAGACGTACGATGGTTTACGTAAACAAGAGCCTGCTCGTGTTACAGAAGTTGTGCTTCTGTTTACATAACACAACGCAATTCTATTGGTTAATCACACAAATATAAACGCTCTTTATTATTTCCATATTAGGAAAACAGTAACATATAACGCTCTTTATGATTACCATGTCCGGATCTAAACAAAAGCCAGGAAACGTAACGTTTTTTGCTTTTGTTTACATAACAAAGGGAACAAATTTGACAATAACATACTGTTTATGCCATACATATTTCTGATTGGTATAACAACAAAGTCTGTCTATATTTTACTATTCTTTCTGTTTATGGCGGTTTTTGACGGAGGTGAATATTTTAACAGCATACCCACCGCTAACACCGCCCGTATCTGTAAGGTATCTAAGGCTCCGCTTGTTGTTAAAGATGGCGGCGGTCTGTCGCTAAGGCCGGTGATAGTAGAAGTAGGTAACTGATTGGATGCGTTTCAAATGACAAACCACGCGACATTGGGTTGACCCGGGGAAGGCCCATTGGTTTACCAAAGTACTTTCCTTGTATCTTAATTACCAGAGCGGAAATGACATCCTGCCAGCGCGGGTCACACATATCGATGCTCTTGAAACGGATGCTTACTCTAGATGAGTATAACGAGGACTTACCTGGGTATTATTAGTGTTATGTATTGAACTGTATTGACCTGTGTTTATGGAATTAATAATTGGCCTCTAATGGTGAATCATCTCGTTGATAATTGCACTTATTAATAGAAAAAGTGTCGAAGTATTTATATACAATGGCTATGCAATAACTTAGAATATTTGAATTGTAATTAATTTTCTCACTCTGTATCAATACACGAATTGAATTGAATTGAAAATGGCACGTACTTCAGACGCGATCTTTATTTTTAAATTGTACAATGACGTGGTTGGAATTCCCGGCAATAGTAGACCAGTGATTGCACATTCTTCAGGATTGGATAATTCCTGAGTACTCACTGATCAAGATGATTCACTAAATTGACACACAGTTTGCCTTTCAAAATATCAATGTTTTCTAGAAGTATCCTCGATGAATTATTGAGATAGCTCATTAGTCCAATATATAGATTGCTGATATCTTTGAAAAAATATAGAAAAAAAACTAATGTTAAAATTTAGATATAGTTACCTGGCCTTGCGGCCTTGCTAACATGCATATCTAATTTTGATAATAATATACGATCAAATGTTTTATCCCGGCATTTTGGCGTCCTGACCTCAACCGATTGTTCCCACGCCACCGCCTATAAGCCCACATCATTAGAGTCCACGTACATGTACAGTACCAGTCAAAATAAGTGGTATATTAAGCGCGCTATTTTCGCGCCCAATATCGCAATAATATTGCAAGTGGAAATGCTTATAAGCGAGCCGCTTGCAATATTATTGCAATATTTTGCGCTTAATATCGCAATAATTCGCGCTATAATATTGCCACATCTTGCACTCAAAATTGTGACATTTAAATCAAATTATTGCTTCTTCTATATTGTTGATTGCATATATAGAGACAATGTTAGATTTGTATATACTTATAGTTGTAAATGCTATATGTACACTACAATATATGTACACTATATACACAGTATTTATCTAATATACATATAACACGGGTCTGTATGAAATTTAGCGCGCTTAATATCGCAATATTTTGCGTTCCTTGTCGCAATAATAAGCACGACATATTTTTGGTATTGGGCTATAATTGTGCCTTTTTCGAAATTAAGCGCGCTCAATATCGTAATAAAGGCGCGCCTAAATATACCACTTCTTATGACTTGTACTGTATAGATGATGATTATATAAGGTTGGTAAAAATAGGTAACATTGTTCGTGCACTTTCTGTGCCCATTCCCTCCCATCACTGACTCGAATAGGACCACTTTGCATGATGTCTGTAAACCACATCATTAGATTCCGCGTATCATTCAGAAGAATATGTATCAATTTTGTAAAAAACGGAGCTAAAAATATTTTATCAATTTTGATACCCCTTCCCTCCCCATTCCTGACTCGTCAATAAGGGTATGATCACATGCTGCCAAGTCCTGGAATTTACAGGGCGGGGGGGGGGGGGGGGGTCTGCAAAAAAAATCCGTATATAGGGCCGGGGTGGGTGGGTGGTCCAGAGTCCGAAAAAATCGTGCTTGTAAATTGTTTCCAAAATGGGTTTTTTTCAAACAATTTACAAGTACTGACCATGTAATGTTGTTTATAAGCATGTTAGTATCATGCTTGTTGGTATAGGGCTATATAGGCAGCTATAGTGACTATTTCGCCTCAGATTTAGCATCATTCTGGATTTCACAGGATCCCGGCCCACTTCACAGTGAACCACCGTAATAGCGTTCAGGAAACTTATGATCAACGGAAGAAATATTTAGTCGAACAGGGCCCATAACTCTGGTAAGCATTGATGGTCACAACCCGTGATATTATGCATGTTCGTTCCCCATTTCTGGTCCGACACCATGCCATATGGTATCAAAATATGACAACCGACGCTTGAGTTATAATGCAAAATGTTTGTATACGGACGGATGCACGGACGACTCGAGACGTCAACTATATACCCGCCGACTAATATCGGTGGGTATAATAACCATATATCTATGTGTATACCTAACCAAAAACAATTCCCCCCCCACCCCACCCCGGTGGATAAGACTAAAGAGTTCTTTGGTCATTGTATCACTTTGTGATAATATTTGTTAAGGTTGTTCGAATTCTACAGTCATTCGGATCCCAATTGATTCCTGGTCATCAATATGCTTGTCGCACGCTTGTGGATATTTCTGGAAAACTGCTAATGTCGTGCCTGCATGATAATCCTGTCAGGTGTGAAACATGGACGGTGCTAAATAGCTGGAAGAGAGGTGTGGACACACGCAGATCATAGTGATCAGTGTTTTATTGATGCGTGTGGTTGAACATGAATCCTGATGTCTTTACTTTGGTCTTGGCTACTTGACTCGGTGAATAAGTGCCGTTCTGTGGCATGCTCTACTAACTGAGACCAATTAGTTGTATCGTCTCAAAACTGCAACGATTTACGCACAATCACTATCTCAGACTTCAACGGTTCATCTGCTATCGACAACTTGGATTCTCGCTATGCTTCCATCACCAGTGATGTTTGATCTTTAAATAAACTCATCGTCAACATTCTGCGACTATTCTTCCGGAACATTACCAATGAACGCTCTCGGTCAAATGCCCGCTATTGTGTAAGTGATTGTACTCATAACATGTATATTAATTTACCCCTATCATTTCTTCTTTATCTTACTCTTGACTTTGTGCTTTATATCTTTACTACTTTCTCACTCCCTGCTATATCATTTACATATAGTTGTTAATGTGTGTATTTGCATTCAACACGTATGCTGTAGTATGTCTCTAAATATCGTGTTCATTCGTGTGTGATGTGCTCTTTTGTATGTGTTAGTAATGTAGCCATTTGCGTGTGAGATATTGGCCTTTTTGTGGTATATGTATGTAATTGCCTTATGCATTCGCAAGTGAGGTGTGTTGTTATAATTAGGCCATTTCCATGTGAGATATTTATTATCCTTTTTTGTTATATACATGTTGTCTTGCGGTGGTTTCTGAATATATTTATCATAAGTATGTTGCTACAATTTCTCAGTTTTGTTGTGTCATGTTCGGTAGCTATCATGTCGCATTTTCGTTGTATCTAATATATTAACTATGTCGCATTCATGTGGTCTTCACTTCACTCTGCATCATTGTAATACTAGTTTTCTTTTCTTTATAGGTTGAAACAATAAATTATTAAAGTTATACAACCATGGCATTGTTCATTTGATCGACCTGAGCGAAACAGTCATGCACAAATAATAGTGGAACCCCTGACCTGTTTAACACTATTTACACTGGCCAGTGTTCTCTGTCAGACACAACACACTCGATATATTAAGGCTATAGTGGGGTCTGGGGCGATTTGTGACATATAGTGTACCTACACAATGCTTTATTATTGTTGTTAGATACTACAAACACCAGGAAACACCTGGAAATACAGTTTATTTTTCATTTTTCTGATATGTTTACCAATTAAGCATGTTATTGCTTGAGTTTTAATGGTACACAGCAAGAGTTTGCACCAAAAAAGGATAGAGGATAGAGGATTGAAAGGCAGTTAACACAGTTATTGAAAAACGGCTTAAAAAAACCTCTGAAATTTTGATTAAAACATGAGAAAGGGGGGGGGGGGTGGGTCCCCAAAATTTTAGAGGAATTATTTTTGTGCACAAATGGGGTGGTGGGTCCCTCGGGGTCGGAAAAAAACTTGTTGGGGCCCTATATGTGAAATTCTTTTCCAGACCCCCACCCCCCTGCGTCCGGCGCCACTTTTGACATATTTAAACCACATAAGTAGACTCATCATATCATGGAGTGAGTCCGAGTGACTATATATAAGTTGGGTGGATATCGGCGACTAAACGCATTCTTATTTATCAAAGCTAGTGCCCCTCCTCTCTCCGACCCAAAACTAAAACCAATTTGCGTCTTGAAACCACATAATTAGATCCACCCGTTTCATGGAAAAGAATATGTATCAATTTCGCCGCTAAAATATTTGTTTATCAATTGATGTGCTCCTCCCCTCCTCCAACCCTGACTTGAACGGCCACAATTTTGATTAAAACATGAGAAAGGGGGGGTGGGTCCCCAAAATTTTGGAGGAATTATTTTTGTGCACAAATGGGGTGGTGGGTCCCTCGGGGTCGGAAAAAAACTTGTTGGGGCCCTATATCTGAAATTCTTTTCCAGACCCCCCCCCCTGCGTCCGGCGCCACTTTTGACATATTTAAACCACATAAGTAGACTCATCATATCATGGAGTGAGTCCGAGTGACTATATATAAGTTGGGTGGATATCGGCGACTAAACGCATTCTTATTTATCAAAGCTAGTGCCCCTCCTCTCTCCGACCCAAAACTAAAACCAATTTGCGTCTTGAAACCACATAATTAGATCCACCCGTTTCATGGAAAAGAATATGTATCAATTTCGCCGCTAAAATATTTGTTTATCAATTGATGTGCTCCTCCCCTCCTCCAACCCTGACTTGAACGGCGCCACATCATTAGATTCCTCACATCAAGGAGAGATTTGTTATGTACATGTAGAAGTTTGGTGAAAAAAACAGACAGGCATTCGCAAATATAGATGTCTACAAGTCATGGTTATTACACCCTAATATGATAATTCTCACACATTTGCTGAAGTAGTGTCAATAACGTCAACACACCATGTTGTATGAGACTGAATTACATCAAAATTTGTCAATTTTGGCCAATATAAGAAATATTTATTTTTTTAACAAATTCACACAATAAAAGCTGCATACAAGCATGTTTGTTGAATCCCGAATACCGGAATATATACGGGCATATGTTATTATGCATCCTGAGTGTACATCGGAATGTCTAATATTGATTTGCAGGGATGTTAAGGTGATAAAATCAGACGGCAGATAACTAAAATACAGAAGGAGTTCAACTTATTATCTGAACATTTCCTATGGAAACTACTCGTCAATGAGTATTTAGTATAGAAAGGGTTAATAACATTTAGTTCTTCAGATAATCGACCCATTAATGCGTGGGTTTTGTGTATTACGTTGAAGCTTATAACCTGTAAATAACACATCTGCGTAATGTGTTCATATATATCTCCATGATGTATGTATGCAATTAGATGTTAAAATGTTGTTTCTCATATTTTCCGGCTGAGCATTAAAGCATCATATTTCAACACTTATGTGCCGATAATCTATGGGGAATGTCCTGTATAATAGCATTCATGGTTTTCTAGAAACAATATGCAGATAGCTGATAGCGGTACTCAATCACATACATTGAGTGCTTCGTGATATGTACACCACTTTACTGCACTTAATTCGATATAATGCGTGATTTCATTTAACATACTCTCCATTATCACAACTTCTCAATTGTGATTTTACAACTATTTCAGACAGCATAAGCATCACAAGTGTTAAACTACGTTAACTATTCATTGAATATTCAACCGTGCGTAACCTGATCACAGACGCAGTTTGTCTGAGACACAGTTAAAACTGAACGCCACAACACATAATGCTATACCTCCGAGCTCATAAGTTTGTCAACTGCTGGCTAATAAAGATCGCAGTGCTTCAATTATCTGTAAAGTTATAATAATAATAATAATAATAATAATAATAATAATAGAAAAGTTAGAAAAGTGCGCAAAGGTTACATTTGTGAAGGGAAAAATCAAGAAAACCGGCAACATAGAATTAGAAACAGTGTATGATAAAAGAATTGGATCAATATGGAGTGTACTAATATTTAGATAGGTGTTGAAGAAAATGATGGAATTAAACAGAGCAGAATGAAAAGTAAGATCATAGCAGAATATAAAAGAAGAATAAGACAAATATTAAGATCAGAGCTCCATGGGGAAACATAAAATAATGGGAATCAATAGCACTGCAGTCCCTGTACTAACATATAGCTTTGGTGCTATCAATTGGACAAAAACGGAACTAAAGCAGATTGATAGAAAGACAAGGAAGTTGTTGGCAGCTAATGGCCTCCATAATGGTAAAACGGACGTAGAACGACTCTACCTCCCAAGAAGACAGGGTGGTAGAGGTCTTATTGAGATTGAATCTTCTTTCAAAACTGCAATAGTTCGGCTGGCTGAATATGTTAGACAGGGGAAAGATGCAAATACAAAGTTTCTGGAGAAATATGAGAATACTAAAAACAGACTTTCATTGATGAAACAAGCGGCAGGGTTCAAAGATGAATATGAGGCAACGAGAGCAGACGACCATACTAACAATACATGTGACAATGACAGAAAGACATTGAAAGATAAACTCAAACTGAAAATAATAGAAAAACGTAGAAACACCTTTGTTGAGAAACGAATGCATGGACAGCATGCGAGAATGATGAAAGAAAACGGCCTCGATGAGATAGCATCTTTTGGATGGCTTCAGTCGGCAGGATTGAAAGGTGAAACAGAAGCCCAAATAATTGCCGCACAAGACCAGGCGATTACAACACGACATTACCAAAATACAATTATGAAGTTGAATGTAGATCCCACTTATAGAGTTTGCCATAGGTACCCCGAAACCATCGAGCACATAATATCAGCGTGCCCTGTACTAGCCCAAACAGAGTACATAGAGAGACACAATAGTGTTGGTCGCTACGTACACTGGTGTATATGCAAACATTACGGTATCCATACCTCTGACAAGTGGTACGAACACCAACCACAGAATGTAGTATCCAAAAATAAAATCACCGTCATTTGGGACACACCAGTTCAAACGGATCGCACAATTCCAGCCAATATGCCAGACATTATCGTCAAAGACAATGACGAAGGGATCTGTCTATTGCTGGATGTGTCGGTCCCAAGTGACTATAGGGTAATTAATAAGGAAACAGAGAAAGTAAAGAAATATATTGACCTCCAAATTGAAGTAAGCAGAATGTGGGACCTGAGAACAATGATAATTCCGATAGTAATAGGAGCAACAGGTGCGGTCAGTAAAAATCTCTCTAAATGGCTGAAACACCTGCCAACAAACATTTCCACCCTCTCATCCAAAAAACCGCCCTGTTGGGAACATCTAGAATACTACGCAAGGTAACATCTATTCACACTGTATAGTGAATGTTGCTACGACTGTGGTTCAGTCGCCAACATTTCACTAATATTCCTCTTCATGAGTGATTTCGTAAAGAAAACAACACCAATAATAATAATAATAATAATAATAATAATAATGGATGGTTATATATGCGCTATATAAAGGGCTTGAACACTTACATAAATTTCTCGAAAATGTGCATGCGAACGCTAGCAAATTCGCTTCTGATCCACAAGTGTGTTATCAAGAAGTGAACGAATTTAATAAAGAAATTTAAAGTGATGTGAAACACTGAGGTAGGGTGATAATATATAAATGGAGAATAATCTTGTTTAAAGTAGTTATTTTTTACAAATATTATGTCTAAATTGACAATACACACAGTCATTCTTATATATTAATTAAATGCAGTGACTGCCGATGGCGAGATCGTTTTCGTTAGTTTATCGCCGATAGAAGCGTCCCGATTCGAGTCGTAAATATTTACAATTTAGCGTAGTTCAGACAATGTTTTCTATGGAGTGCTATATACGGTCCATCTGCTTGAGATTTTCGGTGACGTTAGTAGAATGCTCTATTCCTCCGTTGACATAGCACCTGAATACTAACTTATCAGTTTCATTCACCCAAACAAGTACATAATATGTCTTTAAACAAATAATATTGAAATATGAGCATTTATTTTGTGTTTTTTTCTATAGGGTTTTCGTTAAGAAGGGTTGTTCACCTGGAAATTTCCTACTTCACCTCATTGAACCAGACCGAAAGTCTGAACTCTGGTAAATACCATTTGCATCCCCTGATGTGCAATTTTCCAATTTGTACTCATGATAACTTCAATTGTTGAAGAGTTTCATCAAACTAAAACCCCATGTTGTTGGAAATTTCCCAACTTATGACCACTTCAGTCCAAACATGTGTCAGTAAATAGGAAAATATTCGTGTTTTGGTCGGGAAGAGTGGTATCATGGCTTCGATATGTCGTTGGGGAGGGGTCCTATTTGAGATTGTCCTGATTGATTAGTTGATACCACTCTATATCATTAGTATTTTTTGTCGATTGTCGGGTAGTTTATGTTTTCTTCCGGCATTCAACTTTTCATCTACTAATGATGATTTCGCAGACCGCATCCTGTTAAAAATGACAATGCTGATGCTCATACATTAAAATAATGCTAAATGACAAACACACTTTATTGATCTCTCTGTTTTTATGAGAGAAGACTTGTTTATGACTGGCCTAAAGCAAATCTGCCAGTCGTCAGTTGGCTCGCTAATAACTATACTCTTTGATCTTCCATGTTGACAACCAAACACTATAGTGGAGACGATTAATGATATCAATGATTGCTGCAATCCTGTAAATTACATATATTTTACATACAGAAATTACATAAGTTTGTGTCTGCCAAAATGGCATGCCGATATATCAAACCTTGATTAGACATAATTAAATTAAACACTATGGTTTAAAACGTATACGGTTATCATAAACGCGGTATTTATATTACATGTGAAGGTCGTGGTGAATTGGAGTATCTAATTACATATAATATATTAATTCTCGCTTTAATAGCATAGTTTTTTTTTATTTAAAGCGGGACTGTACACTAAATCCGGCCATTTATACTCAACAGAATATATGCAACGAATGTGCTCTGAACGACGCAAACAACGTGGTAATTATAATGAAAACGAGTTTATGACTCGATAGTTCAAATTCATTTGTTGCCTATTATGTTGAGTATAAAAAGAGATGGTCCCATAAAAGGCCGGATTCAGTGTATAGTACCCCTTTAAAGTATAACCGAATTGTTCTCTGTTGTTGTTGTTGAACAAACACGGTGCAAGCGTACTGATATCCGTGCGGACATTCATTATCGGTCATTATCACAGTCATGCAACAAAGCGCACTCTCGTGACTGCTATACTTATCCAATTCGTGGGGGTGGGTGATTCTGTGTAGTGATTTCACCATGGAAACACCGTTCATGGAAAGCGGCGGACGGCGGAGACCCGGCACTCTGATGGTGATAATTCCTGAACATTATACCGTTGGCGGACCGGGGTTGTGCCCTCGGTGGCTTTTTTGGAAGGTTCTATATCACGTGACCAATTTATCATTGTAAATATGCTATGAATATATAGTCTTATAAATGTACACATGTTACAAGACTGAATAAAAAGTTGAAGCTGTAGTTGAAGTGAAAGTGTTATTAAAATTTAAATTCTTTATTGGACATTACGATCGAATAAAAATAGCGAAATCTACAACATATCAAACTATACAGTCATAATTAAAAAAATAAAAACAAATACTCTACACTAATGATGCATAGGCCAATATACATGTAGCTACCGCTGTATCCGCCGCTATATAAGTATTTTTTCCAGTTTGGGCAACTCACTCCATAGCAACACGATGTTGATACATATATTTATTGAACTTAATTATTATATTTCATAGTAGTAATATGAATATGGATATAGAATATCCAGTTTGACGAGATATATACAAGGTATATTTTTGCCCGCATGATTCAACAAAATAGGGGACCGAGCTTAAATGAGCCCCCCCCCCCCCCCCCCCATTTACCGAATCATACGAGCGAAATTAAGCCTTGGATTTCGTTCGTCAAACTATATGGGTATGTTTTGTTATATAAAAGATAATATCCGCTGGATCGGGTTCGTGGCAAAAGAATTAACGAGGCGCAGCGAGATTTATCCTCTGCCGAAAACCCGATCCCGATGATATTATCCAACTGAAAACCTACCCGCCGAAGTACCATTGGAGCAACACGTTTCAATTATTATTTCGAATCAGGACTCGCCAGTTGAGAGACGTGACCTTCGAAGTTTGTCGTTGCGCTGTGGATTTGGCTATATTTATAATGTTAGCTATATTTCTATCCAATTTTATTTGTTTATGTCCTTTTATCCTCTTTCGAGTTCGTAATTTAAAGATGTCCCACCAATTGGACATCAAATAAGTTACCATACCATTTCACTTTCAACAAGAACATCCCAAATAATGCGATCGGAATTAACACAAAAAGCTTATTTTAGAAACATGCACTGTGTCGAAGGTAATGTTTATAATATTCTGCCGTCGAACAATCGAGCGAAATCTGATAAAACTGCCTCATTCAAAAGTCGACAGCTACCCACCAGAAGCTTCCAGAAGTGGGCTTACTGGTTCTTTTTCACTATTTTCTGGAGTAGAAAACGTATGTATATAAATGTTATCGTGTCAAATCGATAGGAGTTTCTTGAATTTCCATGCTATTTGATAGACACAATTTGCTAGCTGGAATTCTAAGTATCCCTCATTGACTTACAGGTTATATACACAGGGATGTGGCAACACGGTTTTCGTTCGGCAGGGCTCGATTTGCTTTTGCTTTTGTATTTTTTTGTAATTGATCAGCATTTTTTTCACTGGACACCGGGGATGGCCCAGAACAATGTTTCGGAAAATATCCAACTTATGGCCATTTCCGTCGTAAGTTTTGGCCAAAAGTAGGAAAATATGCTGTTGGTCTAATACCAACAATTTCGCGGCTGATTACTAATTACCCCCGCCCCTATCAAAACACCCCTATATCAAAACTCCTCGACGTGATTCATTAACAAAAATGACAACTATGTTAAAATTTCAGGGACGAAGAAAGTGGTGTAGCTAAGATGGATGCGAACTATTCATTCGATATATCTCAAGAAATAAGGATCTCGAGGGTTCATGTTTTCAAGTAATGATACACTAACCGAAAGAGGGAGAAAAGGTTCAAAATTCCGGATTATGGCTTATAAACATTTGGTGCAAGGATGGGTGCAAACGGTTATTGTCATTTGGGTCAACAATAGTATAGCGTTAGCGAAGGCGGTATTAGTATCGCTGGACGTTATCCTTTTTTAGTATGTAAATATATAAAATTTTAAGAAAATTCATCACATGTGCATTGTACTGAATAGAGTATAGAGTCTAATCATCTCATGATACATGTATCATCATTTATTCTGTTACAAATAGTCATGACTCGGCGACAAGTTATCGTTTTCAGACAATTATTTGCTTCAATCGTCGCATTCGAACTCAAAATGGCCGCTTGGCTTTTTTGGCCGGTGGCCTTTTGTTTTAAATTAAATAAAACTTTTGATTCTGTGAAAAATCGAAACAAACTAATCGGCTTTCTAAGTAGAAAAGGGACCATAACTCCAATAGAAATGGTCGGACCGAACACCATATTCGAACTGAACATGTATATTCATGTGATTATCCATATACTAAATTTGAAAGCTACCAGTTAATCATAACACGAGATATCACCCGGTTAACAAAATAATCAGCTAATTCTAAGTCGAAAATAAAAAAATGGTCGGACCAGACCCAGATTCGAGTTTGACCGGTACTTTATCACATGAAGACCACAAACCAATTTCATAAAATTATGTCAAATATCTATAGTAATCAACCGGACAACAAACTTTTATGACGGACACCGTTCATTTATATAGTCGAACATTTATTCACTTACCATATCACCACTTTTATTTTCTGAATGGGAAACCAATTTAGTGGAAGAATAGCAAATTTGATAATTTGACCAACTTATTAATTGTAAAACTTATTGTAAAATTTTTATTGAAAAGTTTTGTTCTCCAGTTGAGGTCCCATGACCTTTAAATTATATACAAGCTTCAGCAATAGTGCTCGGTATAAAATGTTCTGAAACATCATTAGTATTCGTGTTAGAAATTGCATCATGCTATACAGCTTCGACACCAGGTGAGAATGTATTGCATATGTCCAAAGTTAGCTCGAAAACATAATTATGGACACATTTGACAGGAAAATTACGAAAATGATCAATTTATAAAAGGCAGCGGTTAGTGCCACGTACAAAATGTAAGTGGCAGCAACACGGTGTTGCTGGCACGTAAAATCATTGTCACAACAGCCAATCAGATTCACTCTTAGAGCTGGCTGTCGTTCAAGCGGTAATTGTGAACTGTACTAGAGTTGGGATTGGGTAGTCTGGAATCTTCCCTGAAATAAGTTATCGCTTGCGCCTCTTCCTGTTCTCCAATACCTCCTTCTACGTATGTGAAAGAAGAACACTCTCTCTTGAGTGTAATAATTATCATAAACATCGAATTTCATTTAAATTCCGAGAAGTTCTTCGACTTTGGAGCTTAAACTTTAACATAATTCCCAATCACATGTTCAACTGGGACACAAATGTTGCTACCGCTTAAAAAATTTACGTGGCAGTAACCACTTCGTTTGTAAAATGACTGAAATTATAGGTAATATTAAAATTGACTTAGTGAATCCCATAGGAAATGTTGAGTCGGGAATTAACTCACTTATAGTGGCGAGTGGCTACCGCGGCTGTTCAGACTTTATTAAACAACTCATAGTTAGTTCCAAAAACGGATAAAACATTTTAATTGAGTTAAACGCGGTCGCGTGCTGTTTGGTGAATTACTAGGGTAACTAGTCCGACGTGTTCGTAACGCATCCGAGTTTTAAGAGTAGATGTCTCGAGCGATATTGATTAAAATAAAGGATACAATGATTACATTTACGATATGCAGCCAACCTCTAAATGTCAAGGAATTTGAACTTCAATGCAAGACCACGTTAGCTCATTACCCTTTTTGTATAATTTGGTTGCGAGATTTCAAAATGAATGTCTGTAAAATATCTAGAGTGAATCGCATCCAAGCCTGAGTTTAACGTGTTTGTCATTTTCAGAATGAGGTCCCCAAAGGGTGGATTTAGTGACACTCTCCCGCATAGCGGGCTAGCATCACTAAATTCAGCCTCTGGGGACCTCATTATGCATGGCCTCATCTGCTACGGGAGACATAGACTCAGATGGAAGTTCCCAAATGGTGAATATCGTGATGTACACCCTTTGGGAACCTCGATAATGCAATTGTTTCGTCTGCCAATTTGGAGATATAGAGAAACTAACCTAAAAAGGAAATGTAATCTATGTGAAGAAGTTTCTATAGAAATTTGATAATAAAGAAACTTTCCAGATAAGAGAAGATGAGGCCTAAGCAGAATGAGGTCCCCAGAGGGTGAATTTAGTGACACTAGCCCGCTATGCGGGATAGCATCACTAAATTCACCTTCCGGGGACCTCATTCTGCAAATGTCAGGCACATTAAACTCAGGCTTGTACACTGCGTGTAAAATTTACAGTCACCACCATCTACTAATATATATATATATATATATATAATGGAAGTATAGAACTGGTGTGTTCTTCAAGATTGAATTTCGTGGTCACACTAATAAATGGATTACCGCATTCTCGTGGAGTGGGTTGCATTAACCCTTTCTGTACTAGATACTCATTGGTCGTCACATATTGAGATAGTACGTTCAACAAACGACCATTTGTGAACTTATTATCTGTATATTTCTCTCCAATAAACAGGACTAATTCTGTTGTTTTATTTTATGACTATCATTTTTCTTTCCACAATACCACAATAGTAAAGCGATCATTTCCCGACCATCGGATCAGCTACAATTTGATCCAATATCAACAACCCTTCTCTATCTCGCATATTGCGCATGTCCGTATAAAAGTCGGGCTATTTATCATACACAACTAGTTCATTGTTCATTCGTGTTACTGGTGGCCTATAGGGGGTTTCTTTTCATAATTCATGACAGAAATTGTGCTTTTTATATAAAAAAGCATGTCATATAATAAACCTGTTATCGATGCAGTGAATTGATATGGGCTTCGCACCACGTCTCGTTGAAGAGGTCAGATCGCTGGATCAAACTCGAATGGCTAATTGTAGTGTAACGTTTTAGGACTGTCCAAAAACCTTTTCGCAGAAGTGACGACCACTAGTCCGTTTGTGAGAAAATCGTACCGTTCAAACTTCTTCCCACTTGCAGTAATGCGATATGGTTCTTTTTGTCGTGTTTGTTTGTTAAATTGTTTAACTTGTGCTTATACATCAAGTTAACACTAGGTTGACATCACGACATCACAAAGGCACAAATTAGTTGATGTTTCGGTTTCACTTCAGAGATACTTTTACCTCAGACAGTGGGTGCGTTATGTTATGTTAACACACCCCAAATCAATAGGTACGTACTGACGTATCACCGGGAGCCCCTCAGGGATTATTTTACACTAAATTATGTGGTTATGAAGCCATAGTCAGTGGTAGGCATGGTGGTTGCACGCAATACTCGATTTAATGAGAAAAAGCAAGGTGATGGCTGTGACAACATTCCCGTCACCAACAACTTGAGACATTCTAATTGGATTTCACCGGTAATCATAACGTTTTGATGATGATCGAGGAAGAGTATGACGAGTACCTCTTTTGTTCGATCTATTCCCAACTACACTGGAGACACTGCACGATCCACCGAAACCAAAATGCGACATGGATAGCCTGAAATATGCACATATGCATCACATTTAGCTTTCAGGGATGATATGATGCCGGTGCCTCTGGTAAATACCCTTTCAGCAGCTCGATGTCCAGTTATAAATTGTATCTCTTCGTTGTTTGCTCCATTACAGCCGACGATAGGTCTTGGCTTACTGCGAACAGTGTCTTGCCGTCGTTACGCTTATTGCTTTATGTTTCGCAAGCGTCTCTTTTTTCACGACGACGAATGATTAGATTGCCACTAATATATAAAATAATATATAAAGTAAGGTCACATGGTGATCGCAATTTAAGGACATAATCTCAAAGTCATCTCCGACATCGAGGAACTGAGAAACGATCGTTAACTTATTATTATATGATTTATTTGTGAGTTTTGTTGAAAATCCGAAACCGTAATCGTAACAACAAATAGGGAAAAACGACAACGAATAGAAAGAACACAAATTCTAGTGACGTAGTACCCTATTTGTAATAATTATCTGTCTTCATTATGCGAAAAGTGTCTATTACCCATAATGTCCACCAAATCTGTAAAAGAGCAATCCAATGTACATATTTTAACTTGGTGGGAGAATCCATTTAGTATATAAAGGGTTAAACATTGTTCATATCAGCCATGGTTGTGTAGTTAACTGGAGTGAAAAATCCAGAACAAGAAATTTTTCGTTTTGCGTATATCAAGTGAAATCTTCAGGCAACGTCGAATATATTTGTTCTGGAAGAACATTTTCCTATAAAAACACCAAGAAATATTTATATATTATGAGTGGAACGTGATTAAAGGCACGTGCGGCCTTAATGGTCGAAAATATTCATATTTGTTCCAAACACCGTAAACAGAAAAAACAGTAAAACGCATACAGTTCCGTTCATATATACCATGACCATCGCGTAAAGAGCATGTTATCATAAAGACCTACTATATTTTACCTAAGCAATAGCCTGATTGTGTTACAGAAGACAGCACAATGCTACTGGCTAATCACACACAAATGGCATAAACGCTCTTTATTAGTTCCATATCAGGTATTCACCAACAAAGAACGCTCTTTATGTTTACCATCATAATATAAACAAACACCAGAAAAGTAACTTTTTACGCCTTTGTTTACATAACAATGGTCAAACATATGACCATAAGATACTGTTTATGCGATATTTCTTATTTGTATACGGACAAAGTCTATCTACATTTTGATGTAGTTTCTGTTTGTAGCGGTTTTGGACGGGTGGAGATATTTTCACAGGATACCCACCGCCAAGGCCAACCGTGTCTTTAAGTGTCATAGTTTCTGGCCGACGTTAGTGATCTTCCAATGAAATTAACCCGTAGATTCACCTTCTTCGGCCATTAAATCTGACAATATCGTCATCAGGCATTGTGACTAAAACGACTTAGGGTCGATGAATGTCGATCGTCTGGGTTCATATATTTACGAAGATCCAGTGTCTCGAGTGGTATACATACTGTAAATAGCCAGTTTCAGCCACACGTGCTATAACTTGTAACGTGTGTTACTTTGCATGGTGTTGTTATAGAGCTACACATGGCGGGAACAGACAGATGGTTGTAACGTGTGTTACTTTGCATGGTGTTGTTATAGAGCTACACATGGCGGGAACAGACAGATGAATTTACGGCGCCAATCCTATACAAGTTATCGGATAAACTTGTAAATACTAGTCGGGTGGTGAAAACAATCAGCCACAATGCGACCACCGATGCGCTCATTGCGCAGTCGAATCTCTTTCCAATCGGTTTCGTTATTGGTCCGGTTAGTTAACCCTTTCTATAAGAAACACTCTTTGACGAGTAGTATCCCTTAGGAAATGTTCAGATAATAAGTTCAACAAACGATCATGTTGAACTTATTATCTGAACATTTCCCACCATGCAATGAATCCTTCAGAACTTGACACCCTCCAAATGAATGATAGACTATTTCAATGTGTATACATGTATATAACTAAATAGGAGAATCTAGTTGGTATAGAGAGGGTTAAAGTGATGAGAAACAGTCCACTGTATGATGTGTTCAGAACGGAGTAACAAAGAATCATGCCACATGTTTCTGCCCTATAATAATATTTTATTTTCCGCACGTACTACAAAGGTACATGATAACCGGCTGCGTGTGACATTTCATCAAACCACTGCTGTAATGTATTTATACATAGTTTATATACCATAATGTTGTGTTTATAACCATATATCTTGTCTGTAAATACATGAAATAGTGTACACATGCTCATCACATATGATGGAGGTCAATAAACAATTCATACATTCTTCCAGTGTACATATAGTGTGTATATAAGGATTAACTGTCATGTCGACTGTTTTTATGGAGATGTAACCGTGAGGTAAGTCGTCATAACTTGTATGTAAAACCCGAAACTTGTATGTAAAACCCTTCGGGTTTTACATACAAGTTATGACCACTTACCTCACGGTTACATCTCCATAAAAACAGTCCACATGACAGTTGTTATGACCACTTACCTCACGGTTACATCTCCATAAAAACAGTCCACATGACAGTTAATCCTTATATTTGTATACATTTAGCGAAAAAGCCACTTTTGTAAATGTATTTAAATCGAAAAGTGTATCGTGACAAAACCAGCCCAAAATATCCCACAGCACCCTTGGCAAAAGTTAACAGGAACAATTGAAACCCGACGATTTATTAAGTCAATCCTGCGCGAATCCAAATGCGCCCAAAACATTACGCGTTCGTCTTTCCAAACCCAAATGACGTATCGATGTTGTTATGAGCTGACGTATCGATCGATGTTGTTATGAGCTGTTGCGCATTCACCGAGAAATAATTGCAACTAGCCACGTGGGCGCCGACCAATCAGAATGCTGGATTTAGTGATGACAACACTTAGTATGTAAATATACTAACACTTAGTATGTAAATATACTAACTTATCGGTTTTAATTCGCCGAAGTAAGTCAATAACATGTATTAACAGTAAGGCCCGTTTGAAACGACGGATTTTTGACGACTCGAATCTAATTATATTAAATCCGTCGGCGATGTGACTGCGGTCAATTTTGTTTCAGACGCACGCATCTTCGTCGCGTCGAATCTAATACGTCGGTCGATTTACTTAAAGGTGCACTCCCGGTTACCATCACAAAATGGTCACGCGTACATATAGAGGCCTATATATATATATACCATATACATCTCTCTTTACAATTTTATAACTAAGAGAGCGTGCAACAAATGACGGCATGCATAGTGCATGGGCATTTCCGCAGATATTGGGATCTCCCTCATTATCATATCATTTGCATTCGGTACATCGGCAGCTTTAAGCTTTTCCGGTAACACGAATTAGATTCGAGTCGTCAAAATCCGTCGTATTAAACAAAAACGGATTTCAGACGGATCACCGACGAAGATTCGTCTGAATTGGACGGAAATTCGTCTGTGGTGCGTCTGACACGGATCTAATTGTTTAATACGTCGCATCTTTGACACAATTAATACAATTGTGGGTCTGATATTAGATTCCAGTGGACAAAACCCCGTCGTTTGAAACGGGCCTTAGCGATTCAGTATAAGTCGCGTACACCACTAAAGGCTTAATCTTCATGTGAGATAATCTGTTTTTATTTTAATTAATCACTTAACATCTGCAGATTCCGCATTGATTTTAGTTCATAATGACGTCATTTGCCGCACGCTCTCTTTATTATAAAATTGTAAAGCGATATATATTTTTGTTATGCATTGCTTAGGTATCATTGTGCAAATTGTAATTATTAGAAATTATTCTGGTAGTTTGATTTCTCAACCAACAGGGATGTCACTGACTCGCATCTTATAATGGATATGTTACCACTGATGTATTATAAATCATATATACCGGTATTCCTTATTATAAGGGGTAGGGGGTGGTAGCGTATGATTTATAATAATTCATATATACCGGTATTCCTTATTATAAGGGGTAGGGGGTGGTAGCGTATGGTTTATACTAATTCGTATATACCGATATTCCTTATTATAAGGGGTAGGGGTGGTAGCGTATGGTTTATAATAATTCGTATATACCGGTATTCCTTATTATAAGGGGTAGGGGGTGGTAGCGTATGGTTTATACTAATTCGTATATACCGATATTCCTTATTATAAGGGGTAGGGGTGGTAGCGTATGGTTTATAATAATTCGTATATACCGGTATTCCTTATTATAAGGGGTAGGGGGTGGTAGCGTATGGTTTATACTAATTCGTATATACCGATGTTCCTTATTGTAAGGGGTAGAGGGTGGTAGCGTATGGTTTATACTAATTCGTATATACCGATATTCCTTATTATAAGGGGTAGGGGTGGTAGCGTATGGTTTATACTAATTCGTATATACCGATGTTCCTTATTGTAAGGGGTAGAGGGTGGTAGCGTATGGTTTATACTAATTCGTATATACCGATATTCCTTATTATAAGGGGTAGGGGTGGTAGCGTATGGTTTATAATAATTCGTATATACCGGTATTCCTTATTGTAAGGGGTAGAGGGTGGTAGCACTGATTTATAATAATTCATATATACCGGTATTCCTTATTATAATGGATAGGGGGTGGTACAATGCAAATTGTAATTATTAGAAATTATTCTGGCAGTTTGATTTCTCAACCAACAGAGGATATCACTGACTCACATCTTATAATGGCTATGTTACCACTGATTTATAATAAATCATATATACCGGTATTCCTTATTATAAGGGGTAGGGGGTGGTAGCGTATGATTTATACTAATTCGTATATACCGGTATTCCTTATTGTAAGGAGTAGAGGATGGTAGCACTGATTTATAACAATTCACATATACCGGTATTCCTTATTATAATGGATAGGGGGTAGTCCCTGGTTTATACTAATTCATATATACCGGTATTCCTTATTATAAGGGGATGGGTGGTACAATGCAAATTGTAATTATTAGAAATAATTCTGGCAGTTTGATTTCTCAACCAACAGGGGATATCACTGACTCACATCTTATAATGGCTATGTTACCACTGATTTATAATAAATCATATATACCGGTATTCCTTATTATAAGGGGTAGGGGGTGGTAGCGTGTGGTTTATAATAATTCGTATATACCGATATTCCTTATTGTAAGGAGTAGAGGATGGTAGCACTGATTTATAACAATTCACATATACCGGTATTCCTTATTATAATGGATAGGGGGTAGTCCCTGGTTTATACTAATTCATATATACGGGTATTCTTTATTATAACCCTATATTTACATGCATATACACATTCATGACAATTGGTTGCACACCCGCGTTGTGACTAATTACTGCCCGGGCAAGTCTGTGTCTTCCACAGGCGGGTTTATTAACCCTTTAAATGCCGATATTGATTAAACGAACCCGGGAGAGCCCGGGCAGCCACATAGGCCGATCACACTATATATCGATGACTAATTGCAGCCAGAAACCTACTAAACGTAAAGAATAGACTCGTCGTCTCGTTCACGGCCGGGTTCATTAACCCCTTAAATGACGATATGGGCCAGAAGAGCACGGTCGAGCCTGTGCAAGCCCGGGCAGACCCGGGCGGCCCAAATGACCACGCAGACAGTATAATATGATGCATTATGGTAGTAAGATACATACAAATGATAGGTTGTAAACAATTACTTTCTGTGTCATCCACCGCCGGTTTTATTACCCCTTTAAATGCCGATATTGGGTAAAAGAATCCGAGAGTGCCAGGGCAGACCCAGAGACTCGATCACACTATATATTGACGAATTATTGTAGCCAGACACCTATTAATCGTAAACGGTGAAGATTGACGTACCGCCTCGGTTACGGCCGAGTTCATTGATCCCATAAATGACCATATGGGTCAGAAAAAGCACGAGAGAGCCTGGGTAACCCGAGCGGACCCATGCGGGCAGTATAATGTATGATACATTGTGGTAGTAGAATGCATATGATGTGAAAAATTACTTGCTGTGTCATCCAATGCCGGTGTTATTGACTCATTTAATGCCGATATTGGCTAAAAGAACCCGAGACAGCCCGAGCGTAATCAGCGAATATCAACTCGATTAATTATTTGATCGAGAGTTTCAAATCCACAATCCCCGTGCTAAAATACGTTTCAGATTGTTGACCAATTTTCCCTCTGAATATATACATACATGTACATATATACCGATTTTGATATATAGTCAGATATCGCGCATATGACTCCCAGTGTCAGAAACGGCGTGTCGCACATGACAGCTGTTCTTGTGATATAAGCAACGATCCAATCTCTTGATATGAATAGAATAGTCCTATCTTATTATTTTGATACAAATCTTAGGACTGAGTGGTCTACATGTAAACTCGCAATTTATCGGACACTTGCAGGTTATTTCATTGCGAAAAACTGTCATTGTTCACATTCCATTCCATGCCATTCTATCAAATATGGCGATATTTATTAGCAAGATCGTCAATAGCTTACTACACTAATAACATATATTGGATATCGGTATAACACCACATTACTATGCTGGGTATAACAACTTTCTAGATAAAAAAAACTTTCTACTATAGGTATACATATATAACTTACGACGCATTTCTCAATGGAAAGTGATCTACCTACATTATATAGTTAAAATAATACGATATGAAAAAAATAATTCTTAGAATTGTATTTGGTGGGCTTGGGTAAAGAGCTAACATGACAATTAAATTGCAAATTCGATAAATGTTTAAATTATTAGATATTATTACACGGTGAATTGCTTGAAAAGGTAAATGAATAATATCTGGCTAGAACTTGACATATTCCTAGAACAACGGAAAAAGTCGGGAGTCACAATCGTTGGAAGTATATATTAAAGTCAGCGATGAACTTTGGCGGGAAGTTTTGTCTAATATGGTGTTATAGATATCAAGGTATCATGGTATAAGCAAAATACACACGTAATGTGTCTGAGTAACAAATTCACTCTACTGGTGGGATTGGCGATTTACCGCACTCGCATGGAGCTCGTGTGGTAAACCGCCAACCCGCGTGCACCCGTGGAATAAATTTGTTATTCAGAAAAAATACGCGTGAATTCTGTATGTAGAGCATTAGTGGGTTGTTTAACAGTCCTCGTCATCGGATAATTGATCGTTGATACGATTTAACTTGGATATATTGCATACACCGATCAGTATAATTATAAAGGTAACCCACCCTGTTTGGTTGGCACCATCAGACAGACTGAAAAGCATATGAGATACAGTCACCCGTGTGAAATAGTTTTTGTTGATCGCCCCACCCTCAGCAATAAGATATAAAGATGGTACATAAGATTATAATAATAACAACAACAGTAACGAATATACACAGTTACGTGTACTCATCCGCCTACGTTGGGATGATCCCGTGACATCAGATGCATGACACTTGCTGCAAATATCTTGACAAATTGCGCAAGCGCATTCGATGGTTTGGGCACATCCAGATCTCATACTATACCGTCTATGTGCCCACTGGTCCGTCCGGGCTTGTCCGGGCTCTCCTGATCCATATAGTCATTTAAGGGGTTAAGAAACCCGGCGGTGAATGAGATGGGGAGACAATATTCACAGCCAATGTTCTTTTAGCCAATATCGGCATTAAGGGGGTTAATAAAAGCAGTGATGGGTGACACGGCAAGTCTTATGACTGACGTTTGAACTTAAAATCACCTTAAGTACCAACTAGGTCATAATAAGTTGATTTTTTATTAAACTGGGTCCTGATATCAGAGGCACATAAACTATATCGGGATATATGTCTTCGATAGCTCGTGAACGTCTGTACCGTACGTCACACAAATGCCTGTTTAATAAATAAACATACCTTTTTCATAACTTCTAAATTATCAACATGTATAACGCCAATAAATGTATCAAGATTGGTAAGCTCCCTATAATAAGATGGTATGAAATTTTCTCTGACAGACTGGAATTGTTCACATACGATTTGATGATATTCGTCACGGAGACCCTGCGCAGCAGATTTAGTTTTACTCATGACATCGCTTTCCATCTACGAATCTCAATGCATGGTCTTAAAGGCACGGATGGCCTTGCATGGTTGTTGGTTTAAAGACATATTATGGACTTGCTCGGGTGTGATAAAGTTATAAGTTAGTACTCAGGTGCTATGCCAACCTGGCGAATGTATCATTATACTAACATCAAGGAAAATTTCAAAGAAATCGACAATTCCACTCCATAGAAAACATTGTCTGAACTACACTCAATTGTAAATATTTACATCTCGATTAGGGACGCAACAATCGGCGATAAACTAACGCAAACGATTTCACCATCTAGAGTAATCGCGTTTAATTAATATATAAGAATGACGGTGTGTGTTGTCAATTTGGACTAATATTCGTAAAAATAACTACTTTGAGCCATAATATTCTCCATTTATATTTTACCACCCGACCGGAGTGTTTCACATCACTTTAAATTTAGAAATAAAAGTGACCAAATTATGAATTTCCTCAAGAATATACTAATTGCATAGTATAATGCTAGTATGAACGCGATATTATCCACAAAACACATTTTGTGTGAGCCGAGCATTTGTTTATATACATCACATAAAGAGTGTGCGATAAGCAAAACACTCAATACCGTGTCGATATTTTTGATAGAGTGATTCACGGTGATCCATTCAACACCAAAATCTAGAGTGGTGAGGATTTACGAGCTATATCGGTATGCTGTAAAAAATATGGTGACAATGTTAATTAAAGATCGGGTCTCCCCGGTGTTTAGTGTTTTACGTATTGTACACTCTTTACGCACTGTTCTGCGTCATAACGTGGCTTTTGTTTGCTAACAATGAGGCGTCCGATCTTGACTATATATAACATGCTATTTATGCGATATTTATGATTGGTACAAGAACAAAATATGTCGATATTTTAATATTCTTAGGTTTATGGCGGTGTTAATGCATGTGCCTATTTTAACAGGAAATCCCATCGCGAAGGCCATCCGTGCCTTTAATATCTTCTAGCATATGAAAATCTATAGGCAAAACACTCATGCGGCGGTATTGTCTTCACTCTTCATGGGTATGTTTTAGAGCGCATGTTCTCAAAGTGGGTTTTTAAATCGATTGAAACTCTACAGTGATTTAAACTGTCATTCTTCTATGACATACTGTATAGTGATGAGACATTTAAAGGGACATACGTCATTCGCAGTGTGTATATTTGAAAACCACAAACAGCTGTAAATCAGCTAAGAAAAACTTCAAATTATATTAACTTTATTCTCAGTTTCATTATTTACTAGCTGATGTTCCCGACTTCGTCCGGGCTATTTAGGGATTTTTTTGTGAATATACAGCGTCTAGACAAACTATCGTTCGATCCGTCCAGAAACATGCCTATATGAGCGAGGTCAAGGTCAAGGTCAATGACACAGTCGCACGTTAAATTGGATCCGTCCATATTATTCCCGGGATGAAAGTAGGCCTACAAACCAAATTTGAGTCGGATTGCCTATATGAGCGTATATGAGCGAGGTCAATGTCAAGGTCAATGACACGGTCGCACGTTAAATTGGATCCGCTCATATTATTCCCGGGATGAAAGTAGGCCTACATACCAAATTTGAGTCGGATCGGTAGACCAGTTTTCGAGTGTATAAGACACATACACACATACAGACGTACAGAAGTTCCAAACTATATAATAGACTAGCAGGTTAGCCCGCCACTGGCGTGGTTCGTCTCGTGGCTTTGTTCGAAAAAGCAATTGCAACAGCTTCCGAGACACGTATGCTGCACCTAGGTGTAAAATTTCGTCGAAATCCGCCAGTTTTACCCGATTTGACCTTGAATTGATCATTTTCAAGGTCAAGGTCAGATCGCGGTCACAATTTGACCCGTCCATAGGTAGCAAGTTTGAGCTCAATCGGTTCGAGTCTATAAAGGACGTACACACATATATATCATTTGTGGGTACCCGTTTCAAAGTGAAGATCACATCGGGCGGAAAAAGTGACCCGATGAAAATCTTCCCCGTTCCTAGGAAGTCCTAAGTACGTAAGAATCACACAACACGCTCATGTCTGGATACAGTCACGCTCACGACCGGACCCAGACGTAAGAAACACATTACACGCATACGCTCTTTATCAACGACACTGCGGATACGAACGCTCTTTAACTATCAACGCGATTAACCACACAGTGCCGTTTTTGTGACTGGGAGTGAAGAACGGGTGCTCGGAGCTTCTCCAAAACGCCGCGACGACCATTCCCGTGACTTTTTACCTTTAGATGGGAAGTTTGGTCTCGATCGGTGCAGCCGTTTTCGATTCTATAAAGTATATACACACATACACATATATGTACGTAGTTCTCAAAATATATAGTAGAATATCTTCTTATCTCCAACAACGAGATTTCGCATGTCGATACCAGTATTAAGTAAACATTACTATTACAGTGTGAGTCATTTTATCAATATACCGTTTGTCAAAGACTGCTCAAATGTTAGCAAAAGGTTAGCAAACCGAAAAATAGTTAGGACAATGAACATATTCAAATAGGTAATTTGCATGACAATGCAATCAGCGATGTTTGTTGGTGCTGTAACAGTAAACTTTTACATAACGAAGATTTCAAGAAGGAAAATATGGTTATTGGGAGTATTATTAATAGTCTATATATATGATAACAACTCATATTTGTGTTACCGCGCTCTTCTCGATGAATGTGGTTTTACAGACCTTTATATAATTTCAATGTGTACCCACTGTGGAGAATTTGCGTTCATTTAACCCTTTCTGCATCAAATACCCATTCACGAGTAGTTCCCTTATAGGAAATGTTCAGATAATAAGTTCAACAATATAGGTCGTTTGTTGAACTTATTATCTGAACATTTCCCACAAATTAATATGAATCATTCTGCTATTGTATTATATGTTTTTCTATCTGTGGTCTGTTTTTATTAATTGATGATTCCTCATTATGAATATACACCGTTCCAATGTATACTTTTATAACTGAATGGGAGAATCCGTTCAGTATAGAACGGGTTAAAGACATATTATGGACTTGGTCGGGTGATATAAACTTATAAGTTAGTACTCAGACGCTATGCCAACCTGGAGCATGTATCATTATACTAACATCACCTAAAATTTCAAAGAAATCGACCATCCCACTCCATAGAAAATATCGTCTGATCTACACTCAATTGTAAATATTTACATCTCGATTCGGGACGCAACAGTCGGCGATAAACTAACGCAAACGATTTCGCAATCTAGAGTCATTGCATTTAATTAATATATAAGATTGACGGTGTGAGTTGTCAATTTGGGTTACTATTCGTAAAAATAACTACTTTGAGCCATAATATTCTCCATTTATATTTTATCACCCTACCGGAGTGTTTCACATCACTTTAACATTGTACTGTTTTCATTCACGCATCAACGAATGACCAACTCTTATGAAAGAACAATATGACGCCTTCCTATTTTGTTCCCAATATATACGCTTAACTTTAAGGGTACGTTCACACACTTGTATTTTTGCAGGCATTTCGTCATATAAAATCATATGGTGCCGGAATATGAATGGAAACATGCGAAAATAATACATTCTCTATAAAAGCTAACGACATGAGTAGTAAAATTTAGATTGTTCGACGCGTAAAGGTGCTACTGACATTTTCTTCGAATACGTGTATCATGGATTCTTGCTATTTACAGCCAAATTTCGGTAGAATCTCCACAGGTGGAAATACAGAGATTTTACTTCTCGCGTATAGTTAGCTGCGGTACAGATGCATTTTTTTTAAATACATGTTTCCGTTCATATTCTGGCTCCATATCGTTTTATGCGACGACATGACCGCAAAGCGTACCGTGCATACTTGCCAGTGCACGAACCTAAATCTTTGCACACAATGTTGATGTATCGACCTTCCATACATTACCTGCTGTTTTCTGAATTGGGTAGGGACAACAAATTTTGTGCAGGATATAACTACTAAGATATGCATCGTTATCACTTCACCTAACGATTAATTGGTTTTGTCAAATAACTTCTTCTCGATTGTTGCCGCATGCCAACTGATGCTACCTGTTACCATGCAGTAGTAATTTATCACATGGAATACATCTAACCAGACCCAGATTAAATATTAATTGATATACTAATCGGACACCGGGGACATATTATATGATTATACAACTCACATATATGCGCTAATCCTGAAGGGTGATAACTCTATATAGAACGTACATTGACTAAATAATGGCGATTTGTATGAAATAATTTACAAACACCACAAGTGATAAACATTGGTCATACATGAGTATAATTCTCCTATTGGGTGAGTGGAACATTGGTCATACATGAGTATAATTATCCTATTGGGTGAGTGGAACATTGGTCATACATGAGTATAATTCTCCTATTGGGTGAGTGGAACATTGGTCATACATGAATATAATTCTCCTATTGTGTGAGTGGAACATTGGTCATACATGAGTATAATTCTCTTATTGGGTGAGTGGAACATTGGTCATACATGAGTATAATTCTCCTATTGGGTGAGTGGAACATTGGTCATACATGAGTATAATTATCATATTGGGTGAGTGGAACATTGGTCATACATGAGTATAATTCTCCTATTGGGTGAGTGGAACATTGGTCATACATGAGTATAATTGTTCTATTGGGCGAGTGGAACAGTGGTCATACATGAGTATAATTATCATATTGGGTGAGTGGAACAGTGGTCATACATGAGTATAATTCTCCTATTGGATGAGTGGAACATTGGTCATACATGAGTATAATTCTCCTTTTGGGTGAGTGGAACATTGATCATACATGAGTATAATTATCCCATTGAGTGAGTGGAACATTGGTCATACATGAGTATAATTCTCTTATTGGGTGATTTGGACAAAACTGATTAATTTCACTTCCGTAGTACTCTATTTATAGACCTGGTTTGATTCATGTGACGTAACAACAGCGAGTAATTACTAGATTTAACACTTTCTTTATTAAATGGAATCTCCAGTTAAGTTATATAATTGTGTACATTGGAAAATTGTATTATTCATTGGAGGGGTGTTCTGAAGAAAAAAATGAGCAGCTAGACGACAGACGTACGGAAAGATAATACAATTGCAGAATCATTCATATTCATTAGTGGGAAATGTTTAGATAACATAAGTTCAACAAATTGTGTACTTGTATTATCTGTCGTCTGCTTATTTTTCACGAAAAGGCCTCCAAATGAATAATAGACCATTCCAGTGGGAGAACCCATTTAGTATAGAAAGGGTTAATGGCGCACGATGGTTCAAATCACTATTATTGTGTACAGTAGCGACTGGGTCCGCTGTAGCTAAGGTTTGTTGTTCCGAAGCGGAAGTTAAAGATTCATGGTCTGATCTGACACCAAATTAGTCAAACTTTCCTGAGGAAGTTTGCAGCTTACGCGACGAAAGAAATATAACATACATGTATGCCATCACCACCATTAGCACAGGAATCAATGGCACAGGTATCGCGAAAATCAACAAAGGCATTCATCCATTTTTCGTTTACGTTTTAAGATCGATTATATTTTTGAAAAAAAAAATCGAAACGTTTTGAAACTTCCCCTTTAAAAATGAATGTCGATATCTGACCATCATTAATCCTTTCATGATAGCAGCTGAGCTGGTGCAGTATTAAAAATCCCGTGCCAGTGCATTCTCTTATATATGCGAGTCTCCCATAGGGAGCATCGCATATATAAGAGAATACACTGGCATACAAGGTCATGGTAAATATTGTTAGGCCAATGTATTCTATTATACTAGTATACGAGGCTCCCTATGGGAGACTCGGACATATAAGAGACTTGGAACAGGGTTTTCTCAAAATTTCAGGAAGATCCAGTCATGGAAGGGTTAATATGCTCATGGGCCCAGTCTGTTTATTTTCTGGCATTGAAAACGTACATTTACCAATGGTAGTTTTATTGTGTCAAATGGGTCCGTGACTCTTTAAGTTTTGTTAGTGAGCATATCATCAGGAAACTTACCTGTGGCCGTCATGAACAGCAACACAACGAATAATTCCTCTTGCATTTTCCTTTGATTGAGAGAAAAAAACTGTTCATTATCTACATATCCACTAAACTGTAGCCACGTGATTATAACTCTGATGAACGGTAGAAGGAACACTCCGTATCAGGTGAGTGCAGACGGCAAATGTTGGTGCTATCGACAAATCGGCGCGTTGTGAAACATTCAATTGTAGTGCGCGCAGCATATATTGGCACCAGCGGTTAACTGTGGTGTTACGGAATTCCCCAGTTAGGATATCAGCGGGAGTGTCGATGTTGGTGATAGAACTAGCGAATGATGGCATCGTGTCACGGAACTCGACAGCGTGATTGGAGCCGGAGTAATAGCAGGCGGGTTGCTAGGTTGCTATTCAATTTGAAAATGTCACGGGTGACTGACGACATGTACAGCAGTTTAGATATTGAGAATTTTTTTGCGTATGTTCAATTCAATTTATTCCTATGATCATCAAATGAAGATACTATATATTGTAAGATAGTTACAAGTTCAAATAGTACAGTGTATAATTAAGGGGCTGTGCAGTGAGACATTGGACATGTGTGATTAGTGATTTTGAGCTTATATGGTGCTACCCTAGAACGCAGCTATAGGAATAACTCATTATATTGGTGTTGGGCGGTCATTCTTTATTAAGTTTTGGTACATGTGCAAACAACATTAATATTATATCGGTATATTTTGGAAGGGGGTTTAAAGATACGGGCGGCGTTGGCGGTCGGTATGCTATTAAAATATTCACCTCCGTCAAAAACCGCCATTAACAGAAAGAATAGTAACATATAGACAGACTTTGTTCTTATACCAATCAGAAATATGGCATAAATAGTATGTTATTGTCAAATGTTTTTCCTTTGTTATGTAAACAAAAGCAAACAACGTTACAGAACCTGGCTTTTGTTTAGATCCGGATATGGTAAACAGAGAGAGCGTTATTTGGTACTGTTTTCCTGATATTGAAATAATAAAGAGCTTTTATCTCATTTGTGTATGATTAACCAATAGAATTGCGCTGTGTTATGTAAACAGAAGCAAAACTTCTGCAACACCAGCAGGGTCTTGTTTACGTACACCATAGTACGTCTTGACGGCAATATACTATGTACGCGCTGATTATGTTTGGCATATGAACACAACTATATATATTTTAATATTCCTTCAGTTGATGGCGATTTGAACAAATATGAATATTTTTGCAACGAACACCGCCCGTGCCTTTAATTGTTTGTCCGAAAATGTAGCCTCAAGAATTCCGGAATATATCGATGACCATTTTGATAAAGATTGAGAGATTCTTGGTAATTTTTCGGTTGCGACTATTGAATAATGCTGCTAGCTTCTGGGCGTTTGGTCTCCTGTAATAGTATGGTCTCAGGTATTCTACGCGTATGTCTCGGATTCAATGATAGTGTGGTCGTCGGGAGGTATTAACCTAGAAAAAATTGTTATAAAGCTGGTTTTGGTATCATTTTGTGTGGAAAAGTATCGGAAATAACATATCCAAAATCCGCTAAATTCCGCCTTGGGGAAAATTCAGGATTCAAGATGGCGTCCAAGATGGTAGCCAAAAATGAAATATATTCCCAAAACAGCATTAGTCCTTTGTCAGGCAGAAATAATGAGATTGCTTTCGAAGAAATGTCATCACGTTTGACAGAAGAGATTCCACAGTATCACATTGACCAAATATCGGTCCCAGGGAAAGATGGCCACAAAAATTACCACCAAATTGACAATTATGTATTTTTTATTTTTTTGATGGAAATCGGTCAGTGATGACCAGAATATGGAAATGAGTCATAATTTCGGCACTTGTGTATCAGATATATCAATATACTCAAAACTCATCCTCGTCATCTCCTACTATTTCTTTTGAATTAATGCAGCCCTCTCCACAAGCGATAACACATTTCAGACCATGTTTTCGACATGTGCACACATATCAAATGTTTTGTTTACACTTGCACTGTATCGACTTGAGATATACGTCTTGTGCTTCATTATCGTTAGTCATAACTGGGGCAAGTTCCGCGACACGAAGTCCCCAACCCCATCTCTCATGATTAAATACGTCGTTATGCAGTGTTCTCCGATTCGTGACCGGCAGAGGAACCCGGAGACTGTGATAGTATGCCGCCCTTTCTGTTGGTAGGAGTTTTTGGGCTCTAACGCAGTCTTGCTAGAAGATACTATGTCCATAAACTTCGCATGGCGAAGTGTATTTAGTTAGTCTTCTTTCTTACCACCACATAACACGGTAAAGCCGCGTGTCGGCCTCGCCGATGGTTTCTGATTTGCACTAGACTCCTGCATGAGTAATATTTTGCGAACTTCAGCAGACTTGTTTATCTTTCTGAGCATACTCGTATTCCCATGTCCGAATAATGCAGAGGTGGTATCACAGCATCCCCATACATGTGCAAACATGACATGGGAAGTTGTGATCTGTCCAGCCTTGCACACGGTGTCGCCGAATCGCTATATGGCAGCACCACCTTTGCCAGATTTCCGAGCATCAGATTGTCGGCCATGTTCGATTTCCAGTGACGATTCAAAAGAAGAATAAGATCTGTATCGTCCGCGATAACCATGATATTTCTTCCATGCGAGTCAAACTCTAGGGCACGAGAAACTATCAGAGTATCAACGTCACCACTGCAGTGAACTACGTACCCATTATCCGATAAGAGGCGCCCTCAATTTGATGAACTGACTTTTGTTTCTCTCATTTGGGAGGAAAATTTGCTGGTTATTGTGTGTTATTCAGTGACCCGAACGTCGGCATGTTTTGCAGATCGCCGGCTGTGTTCGTGATCTTTAATAGACGAGCTATGACCGAACCGTCGAACACGATGCAACTCGAGCCATACTTGGTTCGGACTTACTTCAGACAATGCATGGCTACTTCCTTGTATGTTGAGTTTTTGATCCACTTCACTCTATGTAGAAGAGCTTCGCTACCAAGAATGGTCTCAATTCCCTTCTGTGAATATTCGCCTTCTAGAACGAAATCAGTCAGAGCCTTTGCCAATTCGTGTTTTCGCCAACATTAACGTGGACATCAGCCTGTTTTACTTGTGATGCTGCTGCGTCATCTTGTTCCCTTATCGATTCATTGTCTGCAGAGTCCTTCTCGACTGGGACAACTTCAGCTATCAACTTATTGAAAAGCGCATAATCAACTAGGTAGAGATCAAGCAAGACCCTCGATACTGCCTTTCAATATATCATGGGTCGCTGTACCGACCCCTTCATCATCGAGGCGATACTCCCCATGAAGCTCACTACAGTATTAAATCCTCCGAGCCATACAATATGTTCATCGACTTAGAGGTTATTGTGTTTACCGCCTTGAACCACAAAATCTGGTCGAAAGGGATACATGGGGTTTAGATGTTCAATCTACGTACATGTTCCTCAACATACATCAGTGTAGAGTAAATGATGGGACGGAACAGAACATCTGATTTCTCAGCGGTCAGTGTCGTCCAGCGAGCAAGCACTTTGCATGGAACCTGACCAGTTCGAGCTAGTTGTTTCACTCTTACTGAACAAACATGACGAGGGCCACATGCGATCCGTGCTGTGATCAGATGGGAGGGTGTAGGGAGTGGCAAAACGAAGAAGAGTTTTCAGTTTGATATTGGAAATTCCGTTGCCAATATCATCAACATATTTAGGGATGAACACTCCTTTGTCAATCACGAGCTCATCAACCCTCAATCGCTTTTGTCCCATGAACACATATCATGGTAAGAGGCGGTGGATTCATGGGTGTAGAAATTACAATCATTCCCATTCCATGGAAGGTCTCCCTCCCATCCAAAGTTGCTATGTTGTGGTCGACATTATCGGCCACCCACTGAGTCCAGGCACTGTGTGAACAGTCAGTTAGTATTTGACTGAGCGTTTCGGCTTAATTGACGGATTGCTTGTATCACTCAACTTCCTCGTTGGCAACAGAGAATCCCAACCGAGATTACTCGTTCACTTGTATTTTGGAACCAAACACAGTGTTCATTTCTATGCCAAGTCCGAACAGTGATGGTGTTATAACCAAACGTGGACACGCGCCCTGCACAATGGAATGGTCGATGCTATTGTGCTTGATATCGGACGGAATTAAAATCTTGAGTAAGCTTTATTTTCCAAGTAATGGACAACATTTGGACCAAACAAATGCCCGTGTTTCGGCACTACAGAGACTGTGAAACGACCGCATTTAACGAACAAAACAGTTTAAATATGGATTCTTTTTTAAAAGACTAGATATAAAGTACATACACTTAATTGTTAATACATAGCTATCATATAATCATACTATATCTTGAATAAGAAGGAACATATAATTACGAACACAGCAGAAGATACATTCAGGTTCGATCACTCGAATTCGGTAAATGATGACGTTAATCGCCGAGTTTAGTTGAAATCAACATGCGTGTGGGCTACATTTTATGAATATAATTATGAAATGAACATGTTGAAATTGGCAAGCTTCAAATTCGCCATCAATCGAAGTGGTCCCTATCGTTACTATCAATAATGTCTAATTGCAGTTAAATTATCCACGTATACACCCGACAGCACACATTTAGCTACGTATTTTAAATTATTTGATATGGATAGTATATATTCTGCAATAATAATCCATGAAAATCGACAAAAATCCACGAAGTAACGATTAGTGTCTGTATTGGACAGAGTGTAATCTGGTCTGTTCATTTACGGAACTATGGCATGTAATCCATTATCATGTATAAAGATTAGCCGCTGATTATACGTACATGTACATATTAATTAGTATTGCTATGTGTTGTTTTCTTTTCATCCAGCTGTAACTATGTATACTTAGATATATATAGTTGGTTCAGCTAAGGTATATGTTACGCGTGTGGTGATTAGGCATTGTTTATCACAATGACTAATGATATTCCCCTATCTTGAGTCGAAATTTCGCAAACTTACATGCATTATAACTTTGAGGATATACTCGAGCCTTCTAATGAGGTTCATCTAAAGTACAATGTTACATGTATGATTACTAGCCGATGCCTATTACATTGAGTAATCATACTATGTATAATGTTGACACTGAAAGGCATAACAACCTTGGTGACATTCACAAGTATTTTAATGAGGCTCGGATGTAGCTCTTGGTATGCGCATGAAGCCTATAACCGGACTTTCATTATATACTGTATTAGAATATTATTATTATTATTATTATTTTTTTTTTTTTTTTTTTATTATTTTGTTGCTGTGTCGACACCTCGTATACTAACATGTATCATAGATATTCTTAGACCTCCTTAATGAGATTCAGTTAGTGTACAAGTGATATACGCGTGACATTTCATAAGTATTTTAATGAGGTTCAGCTAGAGTGCATGTTATGCGCATGAAGGTCAATCGTATTATAACTAATGTATTACTATTGGTATGTTATGTGTGTATAGTAAGTATATATGTATGTATTGTTTATCTTTCCTCTCTTTGAGCCGAAACTTTATTTCCTTCTTTTTTTTTAGATGAAACTTAATTCCAATACCGTGCATTATACCTTTTACGATATATCCCTAACTATGTAATTTATATGAAATTGTAGTTCGGATGGATAGCACCATATATATACGTCCTCATGTTCATGAATTATCACTGTGTTCTCTGGTTCCAAATCGGTGCCTCTGACTTTCCAACGGAATGATAACTGAAATAGTTTATCTCCCATACTTATTAAGCTGGACTAAGTTATATGATTTCGCGCACAACTGGATCCCTATCTCACCGCGGTGACAACATATTGTCATATACACATTTCTTCTGTCTTTTTTCATATTTGAATTATATATAACATGCCTATCAACATTAATTATATACCATCTTAAACAGCCATGAAGTAATTAATATATCATATAGCCACTGCCCGTATATGGGCGGACTTGCATAATTACAGAATGTTTATGTTTATATTCTTATTTCCTATTACTCTCTCTCTTTCCTTGGACCCACACTCTGCTTGCTTATACATACTTGGAATATCTCCTGTTTATACATTTCTTAATTTGTTGCTCTTTTCTCTTTCTCTTTTTGTGAACAAACAATCTGAAGTGGTCCGCCGACCGGATGTCATTCACTGGGTTTATGTCGCGAGCCGGTCCTCCCCATTTGTAAGTAATTATATTATTAAATGATAGACATTGTTAGCTATCGGGCGAGGATCGGCTGTTATTTTATCAGATCGTCTCGGTTACCGAAAAAGTTCAGACTAGATAGATTATCTTCTCAGCTTACATTGCTATATCTTATTATAAGATTCCGAGGCATTTCTTCTCAGGTGGCGATCGTTATACTTGTATCACTGTTATTCTTACACTTGCGAGAAACTGAATCAGTACTAGATAATCTCATGAAAATGAATATTGAGCGAACTTACAAATGTGATGGCATTTCTTGTTATCGTACAAAGATGCCCATATTCCTTCTAGTTGTTGTATTATTGATAGACCTTATTATATTGCTGATTATTTTAAGCGGAAATATCGAAACTAACCCTGGGCCTATACCAGGATATCCTGCAACCGATAACACATGTTCTATAATACAATTGAATACTCAGAGTATACGACATAAAATGGACACCCTCAATGCGGAATTGACCGATAATGATATTTGTCTTTTTACTGAAACCTGGCTAGACCAGTCTGTTCCTAATTCTGAAATTATGCTTCATGGATATCATGAACCTATACGCAACGATAGGGGATTAGACACAACAGGAGGTGGTGTCTGTATATTTCTGAGAAATACTCTACCGTTTAAAATGAGGCCTGATCTTATAGATCCAAATATTGAATCTGTGTGGGTGGAAGTGTGTGTTAGTGGTAAGAAAATTTTAATTGGATGTTTTTACAGACCACCAAACTCGCCAGTCTCGTCATGGGACAGCATCGAAATAAATATTAAAAATGCTATTGATGATGTGCATAAGGTTATTATTGGAGGTGACTTCAATGAAAATTACAATTCCGCGAGCTGCGCCTCAAAAATAAATGGTCTAAAAACTAGATGTGGATTAATCCAGTTAGTTAATGAATGCACTCATTTCACGGAGTCTTCAGAAACCACTCTGGATCTGTTTTTAACAAATTATGGTGATATTATTGATAAAACTGAAGTTATGTCCCCTTTCTTTCCAGAAATGATACGGTACCATTGCCCCATAAAAATTACACTAAACTTCCACATTGAACGTGCGTCAATAATTACTCGACGAATATGGAATTTCGATAGAGCTAACTTCGAGGCAATGAATCATACGTTATCTGCTTGGGATTACCGGGATATTGTCCGCACCACTCCCGTGTCTGCTCTCGTAACTCACTATACTGATAAAATCCACCAAGTTTGCCAGGAATTTATACCAAGTAAGGTTGTACATATTAGAAGGGACGTTCCAGAATGGCTTACTTGCGGTTTAAGACAACTAATGAGACAACGAAATAGATTGCATAAAAGTGCTAAAATCAAAAACACACCTAATACATGGAGTAAATTTCGGGCGAAACGAAACGAAGTCATTAGCGCAGTCCGGAAAGCCAAATTGGATTATGATAAAAAACTTGATGCAATACTTATTAATGACTCCGACAACTCAACATGGTGGAAACAATTTCAGAAATTAATCTCAAATGGTAAGCGCAATTCACTACCCCCTCTCCAACTCAATGGCGAGCACATTATTTCTACTGTAGACAAAGTTAATGCTTTAAATTCATACTTTTGTGATATATCCAGCATAGATGATTCTGTACATGATCCTCCCATACAAACTCTACTAGTAACGGGCAACCCTACGCTGGGTGAGCTCAAAATAACGACAATTGACGTTTATGATGCTCTAAATGGTATGAAACCATCTAAGGCGTGCGGTCCAGATATGATAAATCCTAGGGTCCTAAAACAATGTGCCAAATCGCTCTGTGAACCTATAACACTGTTATGTAATGCATTTAGTGAAAACTGTTATTATCCTTCTGAGTGGAAGCTGTCGAATGTATGTCCAGTTTTTAAAAGTGGAGACCCAAGCATTCTATCGAATTACCGCCCAATTTCATTGTTAAGCTGTTTATCGAAAGTTTTCGAGAAATGCATATATAAACATTTGTGGACGTTTCTTGATAAAAACGGGTTACTTTCTATGTACCAGTCTGGTTTTAAAAGAGGTGATTCGACTGTGTACCAGTTGACTGAAGTTTATGATTCTATATGTAGATCACTAGATGAAGGCAAAGAGGTTCGTTGCGTATTTTGTGATATGAGCAAGGCCTTTGACAAGGTGTGGCATAAAGGGCTTTTTCTCAAACTAAAACAAATTGGCATTACGGAAAATGTGTATAATCTTCTCGTTTCTTACTTGGAACTTAGAAAGCAGAGGGTGTCAGCTGACAATGAACTATCTGAATGGCGTGCAACTAATGCTGGTGTCCCTCAGGGGTAAATTTTAGGACCCCTGTTATTCTTAATATATATAAATGACATAACTGAAAATCTTGTGTGCAACATTCGTCTTTTTGCTGATGACACCTCTATCTTTCTTACAGTTGAAAATCCTAATATAGCCGCTGGTATAATCAACCGAGATATTGAAACGATAGTCAGTTGGTCTGTAAAATGGCTTGTTAAATTTAATCCTCTCAAGACTGAAACACTACTAGTTTCGCGCAAGAATGATCAACCGTTTCACCCCATTTTATTTATGGGAAATTCCATAATCACTGATGTGCAAGCGCATAAACATTTAGGTTTAACCTTTGACGATCGTGGAACTTGGAATACACAACCGAGAAAGCCTGGAAAAAATTAAATATGATCAAACGTTTTAAATATAGGCTGAGCAGAAAGTCTCTCGAAAAAATTTATTTCACTTTCATTCGACCAATTTTAGAATATGCCTCCCCCGTTTGGGATAATTGTCCGGACTACTTACGAGATGATATTGAAGACATCCAATATGAAATGGCGAGAATAGTTACCGGTGCAACCCGAAGTGTTGGTAATGCCAAGTTGATAGATGAGGCCGGGTGGGAATATCTTGACGATAGACGCAAGCAGCATAAATTGATCCAATTCTTCAAAATGAAAACCGGTAGGGCACCACCTTATATTAGTAATATGGTACCCCCAGAAATTAACTCATTACATGACCACAACACTAGACATACAATGAAACGTCCCCCTGATAGTAATAATGACTACTATATGCAATCCTTTCTTCCGTCGTCTGTCCGTTCGTGGAATGTACTCCCAGACTCTATTAAAGAAGCAACTTCAATAGGCGATTTCAAACGCAATCTTAAACCTGATATATTAAAGCCTAAGTACTACTTTACCAGCTATTCTAGGACAGCTCAAATTTACCACACCAGGCTGAGATTAAGATGTAGCAATCTTAACAGCGATCTAAAAGATAACCACCTCAAAGACTTGCCTTATTGCATGTGCGGTTGCATTGAAACTGCTAGACATTTTTTTTCTGGAATGCGCGCAATATACCTCTCACAGAGAAGAACTTCTTAATACCCTATCTGATGTAACAATAACTAGTGAATTATTACTATGGGGATCTGATGAATTATCCTATGAAACTAATAAGAAAATCTTCATGGCAGCTCAGAAATTTATAATAACCAGTAATCTCTTTCAACTGTTCTTCTCTTAAGCTGTTCCAAAATTGCAATATTGAACTCGCATGGTACATCATAAACCGAGATGCTATTGATCTCTCCAACGTGGGTCGTCGGGTCGATGGACCACTGCAGATGTTCACATGGTTATTTTTCCAATCACAAATTATGTATAAATACTTTTTATTTCCTTGAAATGTGTTATTATATATCTTTTTGGTTTATTTGAAATTAATTATATGCATGTTCAGATATATAATTACACCTCACACTCTGTTCTCTCTGACCTTCTCTCTAAAATTCTAACATTATCTTCTGTCCCTTTGTCTCGCCTCCACCTCATATTTCTTCTTTCTATGGATCTTTGTTATGCCTCTATTATTTACCCCTACTTGACTTGCAGTCAAGTAGGGCTCTGCCATTGTCAAGGGAGAGGGCTTCAAATAAGCCTATGGCTTGTTGCCTAATCCCATTTTTCTTCTAAATTTGTATCTATTGTAATTATTTATTTGAATGTCCATAGAGGGAAAAATAAATACTGTTTAAACTAATCCATTATCAATAATCTGGATTCTCCCACGAAATAAAGACTCTGCGTATGTTGTCACCGTTTGGTTTCAACACGAAACGTGTGACCGACTCATAAAAACAACTTTTACTACTTTCACAATTAGTGATACCCGGTATAAAATTGAAATGATAAATGAGAAACAACTGTGAACAATGGGAACTATTGCTTATACAACTGCAGTGACATGCGTTATGGCGTTCTATGATAACTCATGCACTTTATTACTTGAGGGCACACATGGCTAACGTGTATAATGTCGTTGTCCTCCAACGCTCATAGAACGCGCTCTTTATTGTGGAACGCACGCATGCATTGGAGTTCTACATCAACGCTCTTTATTAGTGGAAGGCACGGGTGGCCTATACTGTAGTGGGTCGTACTATCGTATACTCATATGACAATTATCCACGCAAACTTGCCACGGATGCGTGGTTTGCGAACTCACAAAATTAAACTGTCTGGCAGGGTTGGGGTAATTGTAATTTGTAATTGTAATTGAATGTAATTAATTACATTTTCCCAAGTAATTGGATGTAATTTGTAATTGAAGGTTTTTTCAATTACATGTAATTGAATGTAATTAATTACATTGAGAAAAGGGGTGTAATTTCAATTACATTTCAATTACATTTTCAATTACATTTTCAATTACATTTTCAATTACATTTTCAATTACATTTTCAATTACATTCCAAAAATACAGACCAATATAACAAGTTAACACATCAGCATTTGTATCTGAAATGTGACATGACTATGATATGTTAATAGTATCAGGTAAAACACTTGGTTACTAACTTACTTGACTAGTGTTATACACATGGGGTCATTATCCTCATATTTTCCTTGTATGTTAGTAGTTTCATGGATACATGTTCTAAATTAAAACTTCAAAGATGGAGTCATGAAACCCTCTCACTATAGAAGTCACACAATGTTTTGATAGACTAACTGTGGTTTGATTTAAAACAACTCACAAGTTGTGGGTCACAATAGAATTAATATGAACAATGTTTTGATAGCCCCCCCCCCCATAATGAGATGGTCTCATCATTTGTTGTTACAAGTTTGTATATAACTGCATCACTGACTATCAAGCAATCATTATCTCTTTGCCTCTATTAGAGTCATTAGCGATGCCTTCTCAAAGTTTTTCATTCATGAGGCAACATTTTACCTTGCCCAATGATATTTCTGACAAATTCAAAGCTACATGTAAACATTGTCCAACACTGATTTCGGGTTCAGCAAAAGCAACTTCAAATTTCATCACACATCTAAAGGTAAGTCATGTTGAATTTCATTTTATATTATTTATATATGTTATTGTTATTATTATATGTATATGTTTTAATACACCTACAATAATGTGTATATCATCATGACAATATGTACATAATTAATACAAGTACATGTATTGGATTTAAAAAAAAAAAAAATTCATAAACATTATTGTTGTTTCTGAACATTCCCGGAATATATCTTTAAAAGTAATACATTCATTTTAAAACAATAATTGTTTTATAACATTAATAATAAATGCATTTTGTCTTCATAACAAAACCTAATTTAATCTATTTGTTTTGAGCTTAACTGTATTCACCTCCATATCTGGTCAGTGTTGTGCACTTAATCTGTGTTGCTGTCCTAATTATATGACTCCACTGCAGTATTTTATCAATGCGTTAATCCCCTAACAAAGGCAGCATTAGGCGCACCTGTGGCCTGTTTTACTTCATAATCCTGATTATGTCATTGTGTGTGATTTACAACCCTAGCTGGCTTGATTGTTTTAATCCCTGCTATTAGTATGTAGGCAAATTATACATAATGATGTATCTTAATGTTAATTATTTTTGTTTCAGCGGAAACATAGGGATCAATATGAGCGCCCTCTTCATACTGGCGACTTAATTGTACAAACTTTCCTGGGTTAAACCTGCTAGCTGCAAAGCACCTCTGTGTCCCTGCCTCATCAGCACCCGTTGAGCGGCTCTTCAGTATTGCAGGCAAAATATCCAGACCCGACAGGTGTCGAATGACAGATGACACATTCGAAAGAATGATGATGGTCAGTTGTAACCACCACATAAAATGAACAATTTGTGCTCGACATGTAGTTGTTGTTTTATTGTTTTTTTTTACATTGTTTCACTGTGTTACATTAATTTGCTTTTATATTTTATGTATATCAATAAAGTTCATCAAACACAAATGACTTTCCTCCTTGAAGCTCTTCCCGATTTTCATTAACCAAAAGTAATTGTAATTGAACCAATGTAATTGTAATTGTAGTTAATCACATTGCATTTCCAATGTAATTGTAATTGTAATTGACATATTTCAATGTAATTGTAATTGTAATTAATTACATTGCAATGTAATTGACCCAACCCTGCTGTCTGCATGTATCTGCAATCGGAAATTTTGTGTCATAATGACGAAACACCCTGCATGTATACAAATGTCTGTAAACAAAATTCCCCAAAGCGGATTTTAGCGGATTTTGGATATATTGTTGTCGAAATATTCCCGGTCAAAATGACACAAAAACTGGCTTTATAACAATCTTTTCTAGGTTCACTCTTCAAAATCACTACAACGACTATACTATGACATGATACTCGTCGCCTACTTCTGATTTGCATAGGGAACGCAATTTATCCGAATATGCGTCATTAGTCCACGCGCCATATTCTGTTGGGGCTTATGGTTTCTCGAGAGAGGGATTCTTTACACAACTCGGTGGTCTGTTATTGATTGGTAACTTTATCGTTCAAATGTATAGTCTTGATAATGCGATAAAAGGCGAATTTACTCGATGTTGATATATATGATCACCATTATTTTAGATAGAAATGAGTATCATGTGCACGCATTCAAAATGGCCACGGTGGTCGCAAACGCGACCAGAAACGATGAAAAGTGTAATAAACCAGGATAATGATATATTACATATATAGTGTTTTGGCAGCTACGAGATTATGATATCCTATTTTTCGAACAAGCTGATACCTCATGTGTGTCCAAATTCACAATTGTTTGCTCTAACATTCTGACCAAAGTTGTCAGTCGAAGGATTCTCCAAGATGTATGGGCTTGGGTATTCCACGAACCTCCGCCTGGCAACTTTGGTCAAAATGTTATAGAAAACTACTGAGTATTTCTGAACAAATAAGGTATCAACTTGTTTTAAAAATAAGCTAGCATATGCTCGTGTCCAGTCAGCATGCTATGTTCTATGTTTTGTGTCAGTTCCTCATTAGCGCGCGCCGCGTGTATACTATTCTGCAAATTCTTGAAAGCTGTGGTCCGATGGGCATTCTATTTATAGATAATTGTTTTTTTCCGGTTTAAAAGTCGAACTGCGCGACCAGGAGGCCGAGTCCGGTAAAAGGTGTAGTTGGGAATTTCAATTTCGTTTATTGTCCTTTACATTATTAAGTCAATAATGTTGATTTTTAAAATTTGAAAGATAATTTGTAAGTCTTATATTACAACTTTTATAGATATGTTTCGTTCTGTAGCCCACTGATGGTTGTGGTCGGAGACGGCCGCCCGTTCGTTAATTAGGTGCTGGTTGTTATTGTTATTTTAACGGAATTCTGAGTTGGTCATTCGCGAAACCAATATATTTTATATTCTATAATTACAAGCATGGGTATATCATATATGATCTTGAGCGCGTTACCATTTCTGACTATGGTTTTCTTGTATAATATGTTTTGTGGGTTTGCACTGGTCTCACCAACCTCGAAACCGCGTGACTCCCCACCGTGTTATTGGCAGTAAAGACCACGCAGTCGGGTAATTTGGGAAATCACTCCAGCCTAATTAGAAAGCAATGAATCCGTTAAATGTGGTCTATCTCTTCATAAACACGTGTTATGTAGTTTCCGGGGTATCACATAATACATATAATACGTAGACACCTGTCCGGAAACGCGGTCTATGCGGTGCTGGGGGTGATTATCGCACATCGGGGAAATGTGTGCGACCGTCATTTCGACCCGAAGCAGGCGACAAAATATTGACATGTTTTCAGTGGTTGACTGGCAATAGATAACTAGTTAACCGGGCAACAACATGGGAACTAATGAAAACATCTTTGCACATTTATGGGGCTAATGTTGACACTTAATCAGATTCAACATTGCGTTTCTGCTTTCGTTCTGATTTTGCGACGTCGTTGTAGAATGTAACGTTTTGCGTCAAAAAATCGTGGCGATTCAGATAATGTGTCGTGCATCAACACCATTCAAATATAGACTATGTGCCAAATAACAGTGTTCACATCAATATTATATCTTTACAAATGGCGAGATAATCGACAAAAACTAAACGCCCCGTCATAATTATCCAAATATAAATGTACATGTAGGTTCTATCCTTTAGAATAGATGAACAGTCCACAATGTATAGTGTCATAATACTCATAGAACCCCCCAGAGACACGCAAATGTGACATTTAGTTCAAATTCTAGTTTAGGAAGGTAATACAATCCAAGATGGCGCCCAAGATGGCCGCCAATTTTGAAATTGATACTCTGTACGTGCATAACAAGAATGCAAACATGACCGATGCTATATGTGTTACGGTTTGTTATTGCATAGAGCCTGTGTCTTAATATTGATAAGGCAACTGTTTAAACGTGATGATGAAGATTAAAATGGCGGCCTAAATCAAAATATGTTCCGATAAAACGACCAGCTTGGGAGTTCCAACCTGTCATTCATTTGGCGGTATATACTAGTCAAATGTCTGCTCCGCCATATACGACTGCTGACTTCCACATTAGTATAACGAAAATGGAAGCCAAATAAAATATAATATGCAATGATACGTTATTGATTCAATTCTCAAAAACTACAGTATATACACCTCCGTTAACAGCGCATTGAGTGCACGTGCAAAAGTCATATATAGTGCTGACGAGCCTATCTCGGTTCCCGATAAGTGTGGATATCTAATATATATTTTGGGACTTCTGTTTGTCTGTCTGTCTGTTAGCTATGACCGGGAAAACGACTGGACCGATTGAGCTCAAACTTCCAATCTATAAGGTTAAAAACACACGGGCAGTCACTTTAATGTGAAAGCTTAAATTCTGGTCGAAGAAAAAAAGTTGATTAAATAACGCCAATATGGGCTTATTTCGTATGGAAATCTTCCCATATTGGACTTTTTACAAACCGCGTTTTATGTTCATATAGCGCGTAATTTAGATTCAAATAATACCGATATGGACTTATTTGTGTTTTTGAAATAAGTTCAATGTGAGCTTATTTTCAGGAGAACGGACTGGGGAGAAAACGAGCGCGAACTAATTATAAAATGCACATGCCCAGCATTTAACAACATGCGTCGTGATACCTAATAATTATGTACATGTATAGTTCATTCCACAATTTTGTTATACAACATGATATTGACCGACACCAACTTTCTAATATCTATCAAGATATCTGATAAATGAATTTGTGAAATATGTGTTCACATGTTTACGTAGATTCGCAAATGCGATCAATAGTTTATATGGGTCCACTGTTGTCAGTATATTGGTATATATTACGATAGTCAAACTGGATACAACACATCAAGACCCCTGTTAACGTTGATGGGGTAATACTCGTGACGATAACTCTTCGGTTTCGGCCGATAAAATGACTTGTGCACACATACGCTCGTTTGATCGTATGGGCGATAAAAGAAATGATATTGTATCATCTAAAAGTATTAACATAAAACAGTTTAGAAGATTCCACTCAAGCGTTCGCATCTGAAGAACATCAAAAACTCAATCTTTCAATAGTGATGGGTTCATTCACAGTCAACATAATTCATGTATATAGATAAAGATATTGGACAGCGCATCATAAATAGGTATTTTCCATGCACAATTATTGCTGTCTGTGCCCCACTAGAATTGCCATATCATAAAATGCGACAGAGTAAAGCTTTTAAGGTAATTGAATAAATGCAAATTAAATTGGGACCAATCGAACATTGACCCGGTCGGCTTCTCTTGTAACAATGCACCCATCTCATAAGTGACTAGCCATCAGTAAAGTGGCTCACTTAACTCTCATTGCCCTACATGACACATTAATCATTAGCATGCATAACGACTCCGGACCGATCTTGTACCTAACAGCAGGCTTACTTGGGAATTTCTAAGCATCTACACGTTTAAGCAGAAGGTTTTCGCGAACATAAGTGATACATACTCTCTTATTTTAGATTGTTTATTTGCAAAGCTAACATTTAAGCTGAAACATAGCCAAACATATATACATATATACAAACAAACAATTTATACAAACAATTTATACGTTAACAATTATCATATCATATTTCCGTAACAAATTCACCATAATATAATGACTATACACTGCACGTATACATACGATTCATTAACAATTACCTTGCATAATTATGCAATTTCCAATTTATGGTTGTGTCGCATTATATATATGTATACTAGAAGGTGACCCGACTTCGTCCGGGCTTTGACCTTGAATTGTCCATTTTGAAGGTCAAGGTCAAGAGGGGTCACATTTGACCAGTCCAAAACAATGCCCGGACAAAAGTACCCGACAAACGTGCCCGTCGAAATCTATCCGGTTTTACCCGATTTGACCTTGATTGATCATTTTGAAGGTCAAGGTCAGGTCGGGGTCACGATTTGACCCGTCCAAAACACTCAGTGGACAAAAGTAACCCTATGTATAAAATTTCGTCGAAATCCCATCAAAATTGGCGATTTGACCTTGAATTGACCCGATTTCAAGATCAAGGTCACGTCCTACGGGCAAATGAATATGCTTATGAGACTCCCCATACGAAAGTACCCCCACATACCAAGTTTCATCGAAACCCCGTGATATTCGGGTGTTTGACATTGAAATGACCCTATTGCAAGGTCAAGGTCACGTCGCACGGACAAATAAATAGGCCCATGCCACCCCGGCCGAAAATACCCCCACATACCAAGTTTCATCGAAATCGGCTCTGCCGTTTTCGAGTTCATCGCGAACACACAGACAGACACACACACACACAGATCTTCCAAAATATATAATATATATATATATATATATATATATATATATATACTAGAAGGTGACCCGACTTCATCCGGGCTTTGACCTTGAATTGTCCATTTTGAAGGTCAATGTCAAGTGGGGTCACGATTTGACCAGTCCAAAAACACTGCCCGGACAAAAGTACCCGACAAACGTGCCCGTCGAAATCCATCCGGTTTTACCCGATTTGACCTTGAATTGATCATTTTGAAGGTCAAGGTCTGGTCGGGGTCACGATTGGACCCGTCCAAAACAATCAGTGGACAAAAGTAACCCCACGTATCAAATTTCGTCGAAATCCCATAAAAATTGGCGATTTGACCTTGAAGTTACCCGATTTCAAGGTCAAGGTCACGTCGCACGGGCAAATGAATATGCTTATGAGACTCGGCATAAGAAAGTACCCCCACATACCAAGGTTCATCGATATCCCGTGATATTCGGGCGTTTGACCTTGACATGACCCGATTTCAAGGTCAAGGTCACGTCGCATGGGCAAATGGATATGCTTATGAGACTCGCCATAAGAAAGTACCCCCACATACCAAGTTTCATCGAAATCCCGTGATATTCTGGCGTTTGACCTTGAAATGACCCGATTTCAAGGTAAAGATGACGTCGCACGGACAAATTAATATGCCTATGTTCATCCCCGGCCGAAAATACCCCCACATACCAAGTTTCATCGAAATCGGGTGGGCCGTTTTCGAGTTCATCGCGAACACACAGACAGACAGACACACAGACAGATCTTCCAAAATATATAATAGACTAGAAGGTGACCCGACTTCGTCCGGGCTTTGACCTTGAATTGGCCATTTTGAAGGTCAAGGTCAAGTGGGGTCACGATTTGACCAGTCCAAAAACACTGCCCGGACAAAAGTACCCGACAAACGTGCCCGTCGAAATCCATCCGGTTTTACCCGATTTGACCTTGAATTGATAATTATGAAGGTCAAGGTCTGGTCGGGGTCACGATTGGACCCGTCCAAAACAATCAGTGGACAAAACTAACCCCACGTATCAAATTTCGTCGAAATCCCATCAAAATTGACGATTTGACCTTGAAGTTACCCGATTTCAAGGTCAATGTCACGTCGCACGGGCAAATGAATATGCTTATGAGACTCGCCATAAGAAAGTACCACCACATACCAAGTTTCATCGAAATCCCGTGATATTCGGGCGTTTGACCTTGACATGGCCCGATTTCAAGGTCAAGGTCACGTCGCACGGACAAATCAATATGCCTATGTTCGTCCTCGGCCGAAAATACTCCCACATACCAAGTTTCATCGAAATCGGGTGGGCCGTTTTTGAGTTCATCGCGAACACACAGACAGACACACAGACAGACACACACACAGATCTTCCAAAATATATAATAGACTAGAAGGTGACCCGACTTCGTCCGGGCTTTGACCTTGAATTGGCCATTTTGAAGGTCAAGGTCAATTGGGGTCACGATTTGTCCAGTCCAAAAACACTGCCCGGACAAAAGTACCCGACAAACGTGCCCGTCGAAATCCATCCGGTTTTACCTGATTTGACCTTGAATTGATCATTTTGAAGGTCAAGGTCTGGTCGGGGTCACGATTGGACCCGTCCAAAACAATCAGTGGACAAACGTAACCCCACGTATCAAATTTCGTCGAAATCCCATCAAAATTGGCGATTTGACCTTGAAGTTACCCGATTTCAAGGTCAAGGTCACGTCGCACGGCTAAATGAATATGCTTAAGAGACTCGCCGTAAGAAAGTAACCCCACATATCAAGTTTCATCGAAATCCCGTGATATTCGGGCGTTTGACCTTGAAATTACCCGATTTCAAGGCCAAGATCACGTCGCACGGACAAATTAATAGGCCTATGCCAGTTCTCGGCCGAAAATACCCCCACATACCAAGTTTCATCGAAATCGGTTCGGCCGTTTTCGAGTCCATCGCGAACACACAGACACACAGACAGACACACAGACAGACACACAGACAGATCTTCCAAAATATATAATAGACTAGCTGATGAGCCCGACGTTGTCCGGGCTATTCAAAAACCAAATTTCAAGTCGATAGCTCTACCCAGCCCGACGTTGTCCGAGCTATTCAAAAACCAAATTTCAAGTCGATAGCTCTACCCGTTTCCGAGATCTGGTCTGCGCATGCGCGAAGCTGGCGTCGCACGGGCTCGGCGACGCGATAAAATTCGTATCCGGGGCTGCGCGAAGCTGGCGTCGCACGGGCTGTCCGGGCTATACAAAAACCAAATTTCAAGGGCTCGGCGACCCGATAAAATTCGTATCCGGGGCAAGATACATTCACATAGCAAATTTCAAGTCGATAGCTCCACCCGTTTCCGAGATCTCGTCTGCGCATGCGCGAAGCGGGCGCCGCACGGGCTCGCCAATACGACAACGTTCACCGTCCGGTCAAACTACACACACGTACCAAGTTTCGTCCCGATCGGTCGAGAATCGTAGATTTGTATAAATGACAGACAGACAGACAGACAGACAGACAGACAAACAAACATACATACAGACAGAGGTCTTCAAAATATATATGAGATATATCGTATAAAGTGTTGAGAACTATATGCACAGATATATATATAGTAGAAATGAATATTCCATGGTCTGAACAGATTGTTTAGTCTATAGGCCTTTCATGCTTCTTGCATTTTTCAATAGACATTGATTAACAACGAGTTATTATGACGTCACTTCCGTTGTGGGTTGTACACGTCACTTCCGGCGTTTAGTTTCGACCGGAAATGTTGTTTAAAGAGATCTTCTTGTGCTAGTCTAGCCATAATATTGTCTGTTTTCATTTTGTAGAATGGGAATATCCTGAAGTTGCCATTGTTGCATTCTTCCAAATGCCCACTTAGTGGTATCTGTCGATATTCCTTATGATTTATTTGTTGCCGATGGATGGTCACTCTTTCACATACAGTGTTTCCGGTTTGGCCTACGTATCCTTCGCCACATCCATCGCAAGTTATGTAGTATATCAGAATACTTCGGAGACAAAGACGGTAACACTGATGAATCTTTAGTCCCGAATAAATCGAAATTTAAACCACCGAAAGGAAGAAATACGCATCTAGACGATTATATAGAAACATTGTCCAAAGTATCACCAACATCGGAATCCAATTCTGCAGTACGAGATAACATTTCTCGACACGAGAAAACTGCCCTCGACGCACTCCGCAAAGACGACACGATCATCATGAAGGAGGCGGACAAAGGGGGTGCCCTCGTGATAATGGATAAATCTTTCTATAAAAAATTGGTGGACCAAATGCTCAACGACACAGTTTTCTACAAGGAAATTCCAAATAATGCTGACAAAACTACAATGCAAAAAATAAAGAAACTTGTTTCTAAATTTTCAAACTGTACAACATCGAAAGAGAAGGACTATATTACCAATTTCGATTTTAGATGCAGTAACTTCTATGGACTTCCAAAGATTCACAAAAGTGTTCAGATCCAAGAAGCCATACGAAATCAGAATAACACATATATAGTTTGCGCGGAACCAACAGACCTAAAACTCAGACCAATTATTGCAGGTCCAGCGTGCCCAACAAACCGTCTGAGCAATTTCCTAGACATAGTTATGAAACCACTATATATGCGACAAGAGAGCGAAAAAACTTTCATTGTAAATTGTTATTTCGCTTGCTTCAATTGGTTTTTCGCTTTCGGCGGTTTCTTAGCATGCATCGCGAAGTATCTGAAGCAAGCGAAGGGACTGCCGAAACCCAACAACAAGAACCAAGAAAAACTTTGCGAAGCAAGTGAAGGAACCACCGAAAGCGGAAAAAAACAACAAAATGTCGCACGAAGGAACCGAAGAAATTGAATGTAGAATCTGAGCAGTTATTAAGAGACCACACAAAAACAATGGATTTTAATGCATTTGGGCGGTTGAAAATATTATTTTCTTTGTTGTCCCTTTAGGTACCAAGAACTGCTAGAATAATTAATAATTTCACACCAAACTCCAATCATCAAATAGATTATTGTCTTTGCTCTGTGAGAGGAGGTTTTATTTGTATCATAATGTGGAGTTCGATTTTTATTTATTGCATACCATAGTGTCTAGCCCCATATATTATAATGAAGAATAATGCAGTCAGAAATATTCCAGCCCAATGAAAACCACTGTTGATACAACTGTCCACTCAAACAGGGAGCACAACAGATATTAGGCCCCAGCGTTCAGAGATATGGTGGTCAGCTTTATTTGGTTATGAAGCCATGACCCAGAACTCATCTCAGCCCAATTTTTCATTGAACAACATGAATGACATGAAAATTCTCCAATATAGCAAATTATTTGTGGGTAGTTGTCCTTCTAAGTGAAAATAATCATCAAATTTAATGAATCAAGAATAATTAAGTCTCGTCTCATGATCTTTAGATATGATATCATGGACATATGATCTGCAATTTTGAAACAAACTTAATTTACACAAGTTCTTGGTACCTGAAAACGGTGAAATTTTAAATGCTTTCCATGTCACAAAAGTGAAGTCAATGAGATTATAATAACCAATTGTTCGATGGTTCTTAAATATTGCATCACAATAATCGCTTGTACCAAAATTTCACAAATAAATTTCTGCCAGATTTTGAGAAAATCCATTTCGAAATACCAGGAATTTTTGGCCAATCGTGCATCTGACCCTTGACATGGGTTTTTTCAGCAGTCAGACACTTTTCCGTTTTTCGGAATAACGGGTCAGTTGATTTTACTTTCATTGCCCTGTTACACAACATGGCTCCACGCAGGGCTGTTTTACCACAGTCTGTATCCTTTTTGTCCCCAACGTTACGGCTTTTCGCCTTGGGTTTACCCCCTTGTTGGTGGCATGTTTCTTTTGGGGTTTACCCCTTTTTCGCGCTGATCCTGAGTAGGGCTGCAGCGATACACAATGCCACGAGAGGATACGAACCACGATACCTGATCATCAATACGATCCCTTTCACGATACCCCGCATGAGAGTTTCCCCACGCTTACCGCCAGAAATATTATAACCAACCAGTTTACGACTGGTAGAGTTCGGTTTCACCTATTTTGGGGTTAGAGGTACTCCATCCGTTTCGATGGTCCCTTACCACGAACCGCCATAAAACAACCGCCACAATTTTGGACTTTCCGTTTCAGTTATCAGAATTATAACTTGCCATACAGATGAGGCTGCCGCTGTCCATTGTCGTTTACAATTGTCCACCAAGTGTTATTTATCAACAAGTTCCTTGATGCAATTTGGATTTATTCTCACCATAAAGCCTTTTGCTTTTAGAGTTATCCTTCATCATCCGCAATTTGATCCGAAACCGTTGGCTCGTCGACTTTTTACTGGGCCACTAACACGTCCCGATGATGCAAACTAATATATTTCACAACTCGCTATCTAATTACTCTGAGCTTTGATAAGCAGGTTCCTCGACTCGAATCAAATTATTTTGACCCGGAATCCACATAACTAGTAATTGAGGGGCGCTTAATCGGAGTATTCATGTTCACTGGGAAGTTTGCCAGGCATACCACGTCTTGTGTTGATTCAACCATCGGTTGGTTTCTCCTTATTAAATTTAAGCCTCAACCAAGCATCGGTTCCCATTTTTACACAAGCCCATCTTCGCAAATTACTTGATTCCCGGGATCGCGTTCCACATTCCACGATACGATACGCGTATCGTTTGCCAGTATGTCGCGATATCTTGGTTTCACGATTAAACGTTGCAGCCCTGCGTTCCTGGGTTACTTGCGTGTTTTGTTTCTGATCAACCATGATCACTTCCGTTTTTCGTATACCGAAATTTCCATGTGACATTGTTTACATATTTTCTATAGTTCCTTGGTTATAACAATTTTCGTTGTGGTTGATCGCAACTTTCATTTTACTTCCCCCCCAGCTCTATGGCTACCACCAATTCAGCTGCTAAACGTGGGCACTCGGCGAGTTCACCACTGCCGCCAAGTGGGACGAAGCGTGGCCGGCCTCGGCGCATCCCCGGCATTCCGGCTCCTGCTGTTACCTTATCCGCTGCTTCCACATTGGCTCGACCAAGCGTTGGTCACCGTGTTTTCGCTGTTGGCATTATTGTCGTCGGCTCCTGTTTCGGACGCCTCTTCGCCATCGTTTTGGAGATCTCTGGCTGTGCCTGGATCATCACTTGCTGTTTCGGGACTTCTTTCAGCGACTTCAAACAGCCGTTCTCATCCAGCAGTTCTCAGTTATACCTGGATCTGCTTCCACTGGACTTTTTACCCCCCGCCGCACCGAGGTTAGGGGAGGGGGTATACTGGAATCAGCTTGTCCGTCCGTCGTCCGTCCGTGGACACAAATTTGTCCGGAGATTTTCTCAGTCGTTTGTGATCAATTTCCGTGAAACTTGGCACAGACATCAACCACAATGGGAACCTGTGTCCTGCGATTATGACGTCTGTCGGACTTTTTTGGTGGAGTTATCCCCCCTTTTTCGACTTAGACAATGTTTGCAACATGTATCATTTTGTCCGAGCTTTTATTCCTACATTTTTAGGTAGAGTTTTTACACACTTGGCACAGATCTTTAGTACCATGGGAACTTGTGCACCTGCGATTATGACGTCTGTCCGACATCTTTTGGAGGAGTTATCCTCCTTTTTTTACTTAAAAATTGTTTGCAACCTGCATAATTTTGTCCGAGCTTTTATTCCTACATGTTTTTTAATCTTGGGACTGATATTTAGTACCATGGGAACCTGTGCACCTGCGGTTATGATGCATGTCCGCCTTTTTTGTGGAGTTATTCCCCCTTTTTCGACTTAGAATTTTTTTTGCAACCTACATAATTATGTCCGAGCTTTTATTCCTACATTTTCGGTCAATAGGTTTAAGATTCGGATTCGGGTTGTGCACCTGCTATGGGAACTGTTATTTTATTATTTTACCTAAATGTTTACTGACATGGCAGAGGCACTCGTCCTTCGGTTAGACACGAGTCTTCCATATTTCTTTCCAACACAAATTTTCGGGTTTGACAAGAGTCTCTCCCTCTGCTCTTTTGCTAGACAAGAGTCAGTCGTAAATAAATTTCGAAGTACAATTGCTAGTCGCGCACGTACGTCGAACGAAAGAACCCCTCATTTCCGTTTGCATATACCGGGGAAGCCCTGGGAAATCCTGCCACCTGATTGGCTGGCGTCTTTAAAAAGCGCCAGCTTTTGTATACAAATAAACACGTGGAACATCTAATTTTAGCTTATGGGCGTTGATAATCGATAACATAATTACTTCGCGCATGAGTAGTCCAAACAGGAATCTCTTCCGCTTTAAACTGTTTTTCACCAGAAAAGCGGAAAATATTTTAGAATAATCTATTAAAGTGTGTTCTACTGCAAATACTACGCACAATGAAGGATGTATTTCTATAAATCGCATTATACTATATATGTACGCTAATTCTTATGGACACAGATATCTAAATTTACGCCATGATTTTGCGGAAGTATTTACGACTTTCAAAACCTAATTTCGTTTCTTGGCACCAAAATGATTGAAGTGAATACATTAGTCTATTTTGGTTACACTGGTGTAAATAAGGTTCCGAGCGACATCTAGCGGATGCGGGAGGAATATATAGGAGAGAATAAAATAGACACTGGGCCCTGATTGGTCAATAGCCTTGTGTGCTTTTCACATAAAAAAATCATCACACCTCTTCCCTATGATTTCCCATAGGTAAAATAACAATTGGCACAGGAATTAACCCTTTGTAGTGAAGTTTGAATTTTTTGGTGTGGTCTAAAATATGACTGTATTTTTTTATGCGGTTCTGACACTAGTTACGAAAACATAAGATTTAAAGGCGAATTCCCTGCTAGACAGACATGATTTTTTTGTGTAAAAAGTTTCCCAAAATGTCAATTTTTCAGATTTAAAGAAAATTTTGGACCCAACATTTATATTGCCAACACTATACGCTAAAACGTTAGCACTGAGGCCTATGGAAAACATTTACACCAGTGTAACCTAAAGGGAAAATATAGCTTTTTATCATTTTTGATTCCTGGGAGTCACTTTAAAGCATTTTAATGCATTTTACAGAGCCTGGTCTTTCAGTACAATGAATATCTCATGCTTGGTGTGGCTATTCTTGCTGCTGATGTGTTCTTTCAATAACATCAGCCAAAAAAATAGTAAGATTTTTCATAAAAAATGCCAATTTTTCAAGGTATTTTCAAAAAATTTCAAGGTGGTAATAGTCACATGATAATGCAAATGGCCCATAACATGAGCATGTCAACGACACATATATCAATTGTTATAAGAACCTAATCTAACAAGTATTTTGGATTTTATAGCCAGTGATATACAGATATATATCATAAAAGTGTGTCATTTCCACTCGTGGGTATGGTCATTTGAAGGTTAATAGCACTAAAACTTAGACACATTTAAGAAAATGCTTCAGCAATTCAATGAGAGCATATCTTTATTCAACTAATTCAATATACACCCACATCCAGTTATCTTGGATCACCCTTGCAGACCTGAAAATGTCATATTTTATTCTTCAATGTGCTGATAAAGTCATGCGCTTGATGCTCAGCTGATCAGATCTGGACTCAATGACCTCACATCACCAGAAGTTCTCTCATGGAAAGAATAGTGTACAGTCTTCCATAGCTGATCCAAGTTTGCAATACGAGACCCCTAAAACTGAGTGAAAATGGGGCCTGAACATGACTGGTGGTGGAAAATTGTGCTTTTTTAATGAATAATTTGTTAAAGGGGGAGGGTTAAATTGTGTGTGATAAATAAAGAACCACAGAAGTGATATTGTTTTTGAACACATTTTTTCCATTGACGGGCAATTCTGAAGAAATGTAGGGAGTTACAATTATTCCGCGAAAAAGCGGGCTATCGCTTTAGGTTACACTGGTGTAAATAAGGTTCCGAGCGACATCTAGCGGATGCGGGAGGAATATATAGGAGAGAATAAAATAGACACTGGGCCCTGATTGGTCAATAGCCTTGTGTGCTTTTCACATAAAAAAATCATCACACCTCTTCCCTATGATTTCCCATAGGTAAAATAACAATTGGCACACGAATTAACCCTTTGTAGTGAAGTTTGAATTTTTTGGTGTGGTCTAAAATATGACTGTATTTTTTTATGCGGTTCTGACACTAGTTACGAAAACATAAGATTTAAAGGCGAATTCCCTGCTAGACAGACATGATTTTTTTGTGTAAAAAGTTTCCCAAAATGTCAATTTTTCAGATTTAAAGAAAATTTTGGACCCAACATTTATATTGCCAACACTATACGCTAAAACGTTAGCACTGAGGCCTATGGAAAACATTTACACCAGTGTAACCTAAAGGGAAAATATAGCTTTTTATCATTTTTGATTCCTGGGAGTCACTTTAAAGCATTTTAATTCATTTTACAGAGCCTGGTCTTTCAGTCCAATGAATATCTCATGCTTGGTGTGGCTATTCTTGCTGCTGTCTTCTTTCACTAACATCAGCCAAAAAAATAGTAAGATTTTTCATAAAAAATGCCAATTTTTCAAGGTATTTTCAAAAAATTTCAAGGTGGTAATAGTCACATGATAATGCAAATGGCCCATAACATGAGCATGTCAACGACACATATATCAATTGTTATAAGAACCTAATCTAACAAGTATTTTGGATTTTATAGCCAGTGATATACAGATATATATCATAAAAGTGTGTCATTTCCACTCGTGGGTATGGTCATTTGAAGGTTAATAGCACTAAAACTTAGACACATTTAAGAAAATGCTTCAGCAATTCAATGAGAGCATATCTTTATTCAACTAATTCAATATACACCCACATCCAGTTATCTTGGATCACCCTTGCAGACCTGAAAATGTCATATTTTATTCTTCAATGTGCTGATAAAGTCATGCGCTTGATGCTCAGCTGATCAGATCTGGACTCAATGACCTCACATCACCTGAAGTTCTCTCATGGAAAGAATATTGTACAGTCTTCCATAGCTGATCCAAGTTTGCAACACGAGACCCCTAAAACTGAGTGAAAATGGGGCCTGAACATGACTGGTGGTGGAAAATTGTGCTTTTTTTATGAATAATTTGTTAAAGGGGGAGGGTTAAATTGTGTGTGATAAATAAAGAACCACAGAAGTGATATTGTTTTTGAACACATTTTTTCCATTGACGGGCAATTCTGAAGAAATGTAGGGAGTTACAATTATTCCGCGAAAAAGCGGGCTATCGCTTTATAAAGGTTACACTGGTGTAAATAAGGTTCCGAGCGACATCTAGCGGATGCGGGAGGAATATATAGGAGAGAATAAAATAGACACTGGGCCCTGATTGGTCTATAGCCTTGTGTGCTTTTCACATAAAAAAATCATCACACCTCTTCCCTATGATTTCCCATAGGTAAAATAACAATTGGCACAGGAATTAACCCTTTGTAGTGAAGTTTGAATTTTTTGGTGTGGTCTAAAATATGACTGTATTTTTTTATGCGGTTCTGACACTAGTTACGAAAACATAAGATTTAAAGGCGAATTCCCTGCTAGACAGACATGATTTTTTTGTGTAAAAAGTTTCCCAAAATGTCAATTTTTCAGATTTAAAGAAAATTTTGGACCCAACATTTATATTGCCAACACTATACGCTAAAACGTTAGCACTGAGGCCTATGGAAAACATTTACACCAGTGTAACCTAAAGGGAAAATATAGCTTTTTATCATTTTTGATTCCTGGGAGTCACTTTAAAGCATTTTAATGCATTTTACAGAGCCTGGTCTTTCAGTCCAATGAATATCTCATGCTTGGTGTGGCTATTCTTGCTGCTGATGTCTTCTTTCACTAACATCAGCCAAAAAAATAGTAAGATTTTTCATAAAAAATGCCAATTTTTCAAGGTATTTTCAAAAAATTTCAAGGTGGTAATAGTCACATGATAATGCAAATGGCCCATAACATGAGCATGTCAACGACACATATATCAATTGTTATAAGAACCTAATCTAACAAGTATTTTGGATTTTATAGCCAGTGATATACAGATATATATCATAAAAGTGTGTCATTTCCACTCGTGGGTATGGTCATTTGAAGGTTAATAGCACTAAAACTTAGACACATTTAAGAAAATGCTTCAGCAATTCAATGAGAGCATATCTTTATTCAACTAATTCAATATACACCCACATCCAGTTATCTTGGATCACCCTTGCAGACCTGAAAATGTCATATTTTATTCTTCAATGTGCTGATAAAGTCATGCGCTTGATGCTCAGCTGATCAGATCTGGACTCAATGACCTCACATCACCAGAAGTTCTCTCATGGAAAGAATATTGTACAGTCTTCCATAGCTGATCCAAGTTTGCAACACGAGACCCCTAAAACTGAGTGAAAATGGGGCCTGAACATGACTGGTGGTGGAAAATTGTGCTTTTTTTATGAATAATTTGTTAAAGGGGGAGGGTTAAATTGTGTGTGATAAATAAAGAACCACAGAAGTGATATTGTTTTTGAACACATTTTTTCCATTGACGGGCAATTTTGAAGAAATGTAGGGAGTTACAATTATTCCGCTAAAAAGTGGGCTATCGCTTTAGGTTACACTGGTGTAAATAAGGTTCCGAGCGACATCTAGCGGATGCGGGAGGAATATATAGGAGAGAATAAAATAGACACTGGGCCCTGATTGGTCAATAGCCTTGTGTGCTTTTCACATAAAAAAATCATCACACCTCTTCCCTATGATTTCCCATAGGTAAAATAACAATTGGCACAGGAATTAACCCTTTGTAGTGAAGTTTGAATTTTTTGGTGTGGTCTAAAATATGACTGTATTTTTTTATGCGGTTCTGACACTAGTTACGAAAACATAAGATTTAAAGGCGAATTCCCTGCTAGACAGACATGATTTTTTTGTGTAAAAAGTTTCCCAAAATGTCAATTTTTCAGATTTAAAGAAAATTTTGGACCCAACATTTATATTGCCAACACTATACGCGAAAACGTTAGCACTGAGGCCTATGGAAAACATTTACACCAGTGTAACCTAAAGGGAAAATATAGCTTTTTATCATTTTTGATTCCTGTGAGTCACTTTAAAGCATTTTAATGCATTTTACAGAGCCTGGTCTTTCAGTCCAATGAATATCTCATGCTTGGTGTGGCTATTCTTGCTGCTGATGTCTTCTTTCACTAACATCAGCCAAAAAAATAGTAAGATTTTTCATAAAAAATGCCAATTTTTCAAGGTATTTTCAAAAAATTTCAAGGTGGTAATAGTCACATGATAATGCAAATGGCCCATAACATGAGCATGTCAACGACACATATATCAATTGTTATAAGAACCTAATCTAACAAGTATTTTGGATTTTATAGCCAGTGATATACAGATATATATCATAAAAGTGTGTCATTTCCACTCGTGGGTATGGTCATTTGAAGGTTAATAGCACTAAAACTTAGACACATTTAAGAAAATGCTTCAGCAATTCAATGAGAGCATATCTTTATTCAACTAATTCAATATACACCCACATCCAGTTATCTTGGATCACCCTTGCAGACCTGAAAATGTCATATTTTATTCTTCAATGTGCTGATAAAGTCATGCGCTTGATGCTCAGCTGATCAGATCTGGACTCAATGACCTCACATCACCAGAAGTTCTCTCATGGAAAGAATATTGTACAGTCTTCCATAGCTGATCCAAGTTTGCAACACGAGACCCCTAAAACTGAGTGAAAATGGGGCCTGAACATGACTGGTGGTGGAAAATTGTGCTTTTTTATGAATAATTTGTTAAAGGGGGAGGGTTAAATTGTGTGTGATAAATAAAGAACCACAGAAGTGATATTGTTTTTGAACACATTTTTTCCATTGACGGGCAATTCTGAAGAAATGTAGGGAGTTACAATTATTCCGCGAAAAAGTGGGCTATCGCTTTAGGTTACACTGGTGTAAATAAGGTTCCGAGCGACATCTAGCGGATGCGGGAGGAATATATAGGAGAGAATAAAATAGACACTGGGCCCTGATTGGTCAATAGCCTTGTGTGCTTTTCACATAAAAAAATCATCACACCTCTTCCCTATGATTTCCCATAGGTAAAATAACAATTGGCACAGGAATTAACCCTTTGTAGTGAAGTTTGAATTTTTTGGTGTGGTCTAAAATATGACTGTATTTTTTTATGCGGTTCTGACACTAGTTACGAAAACATAAGATTTAAAGGCGAATTCCCTGCTAGACAGACATGATTTTTTTGTGTAAAATGTTTCCCAAAATGTCAATTTTTCAGATTTAAAGAAAATTTTGGACCCAACATTTATATTGCCAACACTATACGCTAAAACGTTAGCACTGAGGCCTATGGCAAACATTTACACCAGTGTAACCTAAAGGGAAAATATAGCTTTTTATCATTTTTGATTCCTGGGAGTCACTTTAAAGCATTTTAATGCATTTTACAGAGCCTGGTCTTTCAGTCCAATGAATATCTCATGCTTGGTGTGGCTATTCTTGCTGCTGATGTCTTCTTTCACTAACATCAGCCAAAAAAATAGTAAGATTTTTCATAAAAAATGCCAATTTTTCAAGGTATTTTCAAAATTTTTCAAGGTGGTAATAGTCACATGATAATGCAAATGGCCCATAACATGAGCATGTCAACGACACATATATCAATTGTTATAAGAACCTAATCTAACAAGTATTTTGGATTTTATAGCCAGTGATATACAGATATATATCATAAAAGTGTGTCATTTCCACTCGTGGGTATGGTCATTTGAAGGTTAATAGCACTAAAACTTAGACACATTTAAGAAAATGCTTCAGCAATTCAATGAGAGCATATCTTTATTCAACTAATTCAATATACACCCACATCCAGTTATCTTGGATCACCCTTGCAGACCTGAAAATGTCATATTTTATTCTTCAATGTGCTGATAAAGTCATGCGCTTGATGCTCAGCTGATCAGATCTGGACTCAACGACCTCACATCACCAGAAGTTCTCTCATGGAAAGAATATTGTACAGTCTTCCATAACTGATCCAAGTTTGCAACACGAGACCCCTAAAACTGAGTGAAAATGGGGCCTGAACATGACTGGTGGTGGAAAATTGTGCTTTTTTTATGAATAATTTGTTAAAGGGGGAGGGTTAAATTGTGTGTGATAAATAAAGAACCACAGAAGTGATATTGTTTTTGAACACATTTTTTCCATTGACGGGCAATTCTGAAGAAATGTAGGGAGTTACAATTATTCCGCGAAAAAGTGGGCTATCGCTTTAGGTTACACTGGTGTAAATAAGGTTCCGAGCGACATCTAGCGGATGCGGGAGGAATATATAGGAGAGAATAAAATAGACACTGGGCCCTGATTGGTCAATAGCCTTGTGTGCTTTTCACATAAAAAAATCATCACACCTCTTCCCTATGATTTCCCATAGGTAAAAGAACAATTGGCACAGGAATTAACCCTTTGTAGTGAAGTTTGAATTTTTTGGTGTGGTCTAAAATATGACTGTATTTATTTATGCGGTTCTGACACTAGTTACGAAAACATAAGATTTAAAGGCGAATTCCCTGCTAGACAGACATGATTTTTGTGTGTAAAAAGTTTCCCAAAATGTCAATTTTTCAGATTTAAAGAAAATTTTGGACCCAACATTTATATTGCCAACACTATACGCTAAAACGTTAGCACTGAGGCCTATGGAAAACATTTACACCAGTGTAACCTAAAGGGAAAATATAGCTTTTTATCATTTTTGATTCCTGGGAGTCACTTTAAAGCATTTTAATGCATTTTACAGAGCCTGGTCTTTCAGTCCAATGAATATCTCATGCTTGGTGTGGCTATTCTTGCTGCTGATGTCTTCTTTCACTAACATCAGCCAAAAAAATAGTAAGATTTTTCATAAAAAATGCCAATTTTTCAAGGTATTTTCAAAAAATTTCAAGGTGGTAATAGTCACATGATAATGCAAATGGCCCATAACATGAGCATGTCAACGACACATATATCAATTGTTATAAGAACCTAATCTAACAAGTATTTTGGATTTTATAGCCAGTGATATACAGATATATATCATAAAAGTGTGTCATTTCCACTCGTGGGTATGGTCATTTGAAGGTTAATAGCACTAAAACTTAGACACATTTAAGAAAATGCTTCAGCAATTCAATGAGAGCATATCTTTATTCAACTAATTCAATATACGCCCACATTCAGTTATCTTGGATCACCCTTGCAGACCTGAAAATGTCATATTTTATTCTTCAATGTGCTGATAAAGTCATGCGCTTGATGCTCAGCTGATCAGATCTGGACTCAATGACCTCACATCACCAGAAGTTCTCTCATGGAAAGAATATTGTACAGTCTTCTATAACTGATCCAAGTTTGCAACACGAGACCCCTAAAACTGAGTGAAAATGGGGCCTGAACATGACTGGTGGTGGAAAATTGTGCTTTTTTTATGAATAATTTGTTAAAGGGGGAGGGTTAAATTGTGTGTGATAAATAAAGAACCACAGAAGTGATATTGTTTTTGAACACATTTTTTCCATTGACGGACAATTCTGAAGAAATGTAGGGAGTTACAATTATTCCGCGAAAAAGTGGGCTATCGCTTTAGGTTACACTGGTGTAAATAAGGTTCCGAGCGACATCTAGCGGATGCGGGAGGAATATATAGGAGAGAATAAAATAGACACTGGGCCCTGATTGGTCAATAGCCTTGTGTGCTTTTCACATAAAAAAATCATCACACCTCTTCCCTATGATTTCCCATAGGTAAAATAACAATTGGCACAGGAATTAACCCTTTGTAGTGAAGTTTGAATTTTTTGGTGTGGTCTAAAATATGACTGTATTTTTTTATGCGGTTCTGACACTAGTTACGAAAACATAAGATTTAAAGGCGAATTCCCTGCTAGACAGACATGATTTTTTTGTGTAAAAAGTTTCCCAAAATGTCAATTTTTCAGATTTAAAGAAAATTTTGGACCCAACATTTATATTGCCAACACTATACGCTAAAACGTTAGCACTGAGGCCTATGGCAAACATTTACACCAGTGTAACCTAAAGGGAAAATATAGCTTTTTATCATTTTTGATTCCTGGGAGTCACTTTAAAGCATTTTAATGCATTTTACAGAGCCTGGTCTTTCAGTCCAATGAATATCTCATGCTTGGTGTGGCTATTCTTGCTGCTGATGTCTTCTTTCACTAACATCAGCCAAAAAAATAGTAAGATTTTTCATAAAAAATGCCAATTTTTCAAGGTATTTTCAAATTTTTTCAAGGTGGTAATAGTCACATGATAATGCAAATGGCCCATAACATGAGCATGTCAACGACACATATATCAATTGTTATAAGAACCTAATCTAACAAGTATTTTGGATTTTATAGCCAGTGATATACAGATATATATCATAAAAGTGTGTCATTTCCACTCGTGGGTATGGTCATTTGAAGGTTAATAGCACTAAAACTTAGACACATTTAAGAAAATGCTTCAGCAATTCAATGAGAGCATATCTTTATTCAACTAATTCAATATACACCCACATCCAGTTATCTTGGATCACCCTTGCAGACCTGAAAATGTCATATTTTATTCTTCAATGTGCTGATAAAGTCATGCGCTTGATGCTCAGCTGATCAGATCTGGACTCAACGACCTCACATCACCAGAAGTTCTCTCATGGAAAGAATATTGTACAGTCTTCCATAACTGATCCAAGTTTGCAACACGAGACCCCTAAAACTGAGTGAAAATGGGGCCTGAACATGACTGGTGGTGGAAAATTGTGCTTTTTTTATGAATAATTTGTTAAAGGGGGAGGGTTAAATTGTGTGTGATAAATAAAGAACCACAGAAGTGATATTGTTTTTGAACACATTTTTTCCATTGACGGGCAATTCTGAAGAAATGTAGGGAGTTACAATTATTCCGCGAAAAAGTGGGCTATCGCTTTAGGTTACACTGGTGTAAATAAGGTTCCGAGCGACATCTAGCGGATGCGGGAGGAATATATAGGAGAGAATAAAATAGACACTGGGCCCTGATTGGTCAATAGCCTTGTGTGCTTTTCACATAAAAAAATCATCACACCTCTTCCCTATGATTTCCCATAGGTAAAAGAACAATTGGCACAGGAATTAACCCTTTGTAGTGAAGTTTGAATTTTTTGGTGTGGTCTAAAATATGACTGTATTTTTTTATGCGGTTCTGACACTAGTTACGAAAACATAAGATTTAAAGGCGAATTCCCTGCTAGACAGACATGATTTTTGTGTGTAAAAAGTTTCCCAAAATGTCAATTTTTCAGATTTAAAGAAAATTTTGGACCCAACATTTATATTGCCAACACTATACGCTAAAACGTTAGCACTGAGGCCTATGGAAAACATTTACACCAGTGTAACCTAAAGGGAAAATATAGCTTTTTATCATTTTTGATTCCTGGGAGTCACTTTAAAGCATTTTAATGCATTTTACAGAGCCTGGTCTTTCAGTCCAATGAATATCTCATGCTTGGTGTGGCTATTCTTGCTGCTGATGTCTTCTTTCACTAACATCAGCCAAAAAAATAGTAAGATTTTTCATAAAAAATGCCAATTTTTCAAGGTATTTTCAAAAAATTTCAAGGTGGTAATAGTCACATGATAATGCAAATGGCCCATAACATGAGCATGTCAACGACACATATATCAATTGTTATAAGAACCTAATCTAACAAGTATTTTGGATTTTATAGCCAGTGATATACAGATATATATCATAAAAGTGTGTCATTTCCACTCGTGGGTATGGTCATTTGAAGGTTAATAGCACTAAAACTTAGACACATTTAAGAAAATGCTTCAGCAATTCAATGAGAGCATATCTTTATTCAACTAATTCAATATACGCCCACATCCAGTTATCTTGGATCACCCTTGCAGACCTGAAAATGTCATATTTTATTCTTCAATGTGCTGATAAAGTCATGCGCTTGATGCTCAGCTGATCAGATCTGGACTCAATGACCTCACATCACCAGAAGTTCTCTCATGGAAAGAATATTGTACAGTCTTCCATAACTGATCCAAGTTTGCAACACGAGACCCCTAAAACTGAGTGAAAATGGGGCCTGAACATGACTGGTGGTGGAAAATTGTGCTTTTTTTATGAATAATTTGTTAAAGGGGGAGGGTTAAATTGTGTGTGATAAATAAAGAACCACAGAAGTGATATTGTTTTTGAACACATTTTTTCCATTGACGGACAATTCTGAAGAAATGTAGGGAGTTACAATTATTCCGCGAAAAAGTGGGCTATCGCTTTAGGTTACACTGGTGTAAATAAGGTTCCGAGCGACATCTAGCGGATGCGGGAGGAATATATAGGAGAGAATAAAATAGACACTGGGCCCTGATTGGTCAATAGCCTTGTGTGCTTTTCACATAAAAAAATCATCACACCTCTTCCCTATGATTTCCCATAGGTAAAATAACAATTGGCACAGGAATTAACCCTTTGTAGTGAAGTTTGAATTTTTTGGTGTGGTCTAAAATATGACTGTATTTTTTTATGCGGTTCTGACACTAGTTACGAAAACATAAGATTTAAAGGCGAATTCCCTGCTAGACAGACATGATTTTTTTGTGTAAAAAGTTTCCCAAAATGTCAATTTTTCAGATTTAAAGAAAATTTTGGACCCAACATTTATATTGCCAACACTATACGCTAAAACGTTAGCACTGAGGCCTATGGCAAACATTTACACCAGTGTAACCTAAAGGGAAAATATAGCTTTTTATCATTTTTGATTCCTGGGAGTCACTTTAAAGCATTTTAATGCATTTTACAGAGCCTGGTCTTTCAGTCCAATGAATATCTCATGCTTGGTGTGGCTATTCTTGCTGCTGATGTCTTCTTTCACTAACATCAGCCAAAAAAATAGTAAGATTTTTCATAAAAAATGCCAATTTTTCAAGGTATTTTCAAAATTTTTCAAGGTGGTAATAGTCACATGATAATGCAAATGGCCCATAACATGAGCATGTCAACGACACATATATCAATTGTTATAAGAACCTAATCTAACAAGTATTTTGGATTTTATAGCCAGTGATATACAGATATATATCATAAAAGTGTGTCATTTCCACTCGTGGGTATGGTCATTTGAAGGTTAATAGCACTAAAACTTAGACACATTTAAGAAAATGCTTCAGCAATTCAATGAGAGCATATCTTTATTCAACTAATTCAATATACACCCACATCCAGTTATCTTGGATCACCCTTGCAGACCTGAAAATGTCATATTTTATTCTTCAATGTGCTGATAAAGTCATGCGCTTGATGCTCAGCTGATCAGATCTGGACTCAACGACCTCACATCACCAGAAGTTCTCTCATGGAAAGAATATTGTAGTCTTCCATAACTGATCCAAGTTTGCAACACGAGACCCCTAAAACTGAGTGAAAATGGGGCCTGAACATGACTGGTGGTGGAAAATTGTGCTTTTTTTATGAATAATTTGTTAAAGGGGGAGGGTTAAATTGTGTGTGATAAATAAAGAACCACAGAAGTGATATTGTTTTTGAACACATTTTTTCCATTGACGGACAATTCTGAAGAAATGTAGGGAGTTACAATTATTCCGCGAAAAAGTGGGCTATCGCTTTAGGTTACACTGGTGTAAATAAGGTTCCGAGCGACATCTAGCGGATGCGGGAGGAATATATAGGAGAGAATAAAATAGACACTGGGCCCTGATTGGTCAATAGCCTTGTGTGCTTTTCACATAAAAAAATCATCACACCTCTTCCCTATGATTTCCCATAGGTAAAATAACAATTGGCACAGGAATTAACCCTTTGTAGTGAAGTTTGAATTTTTTGGTGTGGTCTAAAATATGACTGTATTTTTTTATGCGGTTCTGACACTAGTTACGAAAACATAAGATTTAAAGGCGAATTCCCTGCTAGACAGACATGATTTTTTTGTGTAAAAAGTTTCCCAAAATGTCAATTTTTCAGATTTAAAGAAAATTTTGGACCCAACATTTATATTGCCAACACTATACGCTAAAACGTTAGCACTGAGGCCTATGGCAAACATTTACACCAGTGTAACCTAAAGGGAAAATATAGCTTTTTATCATTTTTGATTCCTGGGAGTCACTTTAAAGCATTTTAATGCATTTTACAGAGCCTGGTCTTTCAGTCCAATGAATATCTCATGCTTGGTGTGGCTATTCTTGCTGCTGATGTCTTCTTTCACTAACATCAGCCAAAAAAATAGTAAGATTTTTCATAAAAAATGCCAATTTTTCAAGGTATTTTCAAAATTTTTCAAGGTGGTAATAGTCACATGATAATGCAAATGGCCCATAACATGAGCATGTCAACGACACATATATCAATTGTTATAAGAACCTAATCTAACAAGTATTTTGGATTTTATAGCCAGTGATATACAGATATATATCATAAAAGTGTGTCATTTCCACTCGTGGGTATGGTCATTTGAAGGTTAATAGCACTAAAACTTAGACACATTTAAGAAAATGCTTCAGCAATTCAATGAGAGCATATCTTTATTCAACTAATTCAATATACACCCACATCCAGTTATCTTGGATCACCCTTGCAGACCTGAAAATGTCATATTTTATTCTTCAATGTGCTGATAAAGTCATGCGCTTGATGCTCAGCTGATCAGATCTGGACTCAACGACCTCACATCACCAGAAGTTCTCTCATGGAAAGAATATTGTAGTCTTCCATAACTGATCCAAGTTTGCAACACGAGACCCCTAAAACTGAGTGAAAATGGGGCCTGAACATGACTGGTGGTGGAAAATTGTGCTTTTTTTATGAATAATTTGTTAAAGGGGGAGGGTTAAATTGTGTGTGATAAATAAAGAACCACAGAAGTGATATTGTTTTTGAACACATTTTTTCCATTGACGGGCAATTCTGAAGAAATGTAGGGAGTTACAATTATTCCGCTAAAAAGTGGGCTATCGCTTTAGGTTACACTGGTGTAAATAAGGTTCCGAGCGACATCTAGCGGATGCGGGAGGAATATATAGGAGAGAATAAAATAGACACTGGGCCCTGATTGGTCAATAGCCTTGTGTGCTTTTCACATAAAAAAATCATCACACCTCTTCCCTATGATTTCCCATAGGTAAAAGAACAATTGGCACAGGAATTAACCCTTTGTAGTGAAGTTTGAATTTTTTGGTGTGGTCTAAAATATGACCTTATTTTTTTATGCGGTTCTGACACTAGTTACGAAAACATAAGATTTAAAGGCGAATTCCCTGCTAGACAGACATGATTTTTGTGTGTAAAAAGTTTCCCAAAATGTCAATTTTTCAGATTTAAAGAAAATTTTGGACCCAACATTTATATTGCCAACACTATACGCTAAAACGTTAGCACTGAGGCCTATGGAAAACATTTACACCAGTGTAACCTAAAGGGAAAATATAGCTTTTTATCATTTTTGATTCCTGGGAGTCACTTTAAAGCATTTTAATGCATTTTACAGAGCCTGGTCTTTCAGTCCAATGAATATCTCATGCTTGGTGTGGCTATTCTTGCTGCTGATGTCTTCTTTCACTAACATCAGCCAAAAAAATAGTAAGATTTTTCATAAAAAATGCCAATTTTTCAAGGTATTTTCAAAAAATTTCAAGGTGGTAATAGTCACATGATAATGCAAATGGCCCATAACATGAGCATGTCAACGACACATATATCAATTGTTATAAGAACCTAATCTAACAAGTATTTTGGATTTTATAGCCAGTGATATACAGATATATATCATAAAAGTGTGTCATTTCCACTCGTGGGTATGGTCATTTGAAGGTTAATAGCACTAAAACTTAGACACATTTAAGAAAATGCTTCAGCAATTCAATGAGAGCATATCTTTATTCAACTAATTCAATATACGCCCACATCCAGTTATCTTGGATCACCCTTGCAGACCTGAAAATGTCATATTTTATTCTTCAATGTGCTGATAAAGTCATGCGCTTGATGCTCAGCTGATCAGATCTGGACTCAATGACCTCACATCACCAGAAGTTCTCTCATGGAAAGAATATTGTACAGTCTTCCATAACTGATCCAAGTTTGCAACACGAGACCCCTAAAACTGAGTGAAAATGGGGCCTGAACATGACTGGTGCTGGAAAATTGTGCTTTTTTTATGAATAATTTGTTAAAGGGGGAGGGTTAAATTGTGTGTGATAAATAAAGAACCACAGAAGTGATATTGTTTTTGAACACATTTTTTCCATTGACGGGCAATTCTGAAGAAATGTAGGGAGTTACAATTATTCCGCGAAAAAGTGGGCTATCGCTTTAGGTTACACTGGTGTAAATAAGGTTCCGAGCGACATCTAGCGGATGCGGGAGGAATATATAGGAGAGAATAAAATAGACACTGGGCCCTGATTGGTCAATAGCCTTGTGTGCTTTTCACATAAAAAAATCATCACACCTCTTCCCTATGATTTCCCATAGGTAAAATAACAATTGGCACAGGAATTAACCCTTTGTAGTGAAGTTTGAATTTTTTGGTGTGGTCTAAAATATGACTGTATTTTTTTATGCGGTTCTGACACTAGTTACGAAAACATAAGATTTAAAGGCGAATTCCCTGCTAGACAGACATGATTTTTTTGTGTAAAAAGTTTCCCAAAATGTCAATTTTTCAGATTTAAAGAAAATTTTGGACCCAACATTTATATTGCCAACACTATACGCTAAAACGTTAGCACTGAGGCCTATGGAAAACATTTACACCAGTGTAACCTAAAGGGAAAATATAGCTTTTTATCATTTTTGATTCCTGGGAGTCACTTTAAAGCATTTTAATGCATTTTACAGAGCCTGGTCTTTCAGTCCAATGAATATCTCATGCTTGGTGTGGCTATTCTTGCTGCTGATGTCTTCTTTCACTAACATCAGCCAAATAAATAGTAAGATTTTTCATAAAAAATGCCAATTTTTCAAGGTATTTTCAAAAAATTTCAAGGTGGTAATAGTCACATGATAATGCAAATGGCCCATAACATGAGCATGTCAACGACACATATATCAATTGTTATAAGAACCTAATCTAACAAGTATTTTGGATTTTATAGCCAGTGATATACAGATATATATCATAAAAGTGTGTCATTTCCACTCGTGGGTATGGTCATTTGAAGGTTAATAGCACTAAAACTTAGATACATTTAAGAAAATGCTTCAGCAATTCAATGAGAGCATATCTTTATTCAACTAATTCAATATACGCCCACATCCAGTTATCTTGGATCACCCTTGCAGACCTGAAAATGTCATATTTTATTCTTCAATGTGCTGATAAAGTCATGCGCTTGATGCTCAGCTGATCAGATCTGGACTCAATGACCTCACATCACCAGAAGTTCTCTCATGGAAAGAATATTGTACAGTCTTCCATAGCTGATCGAAGTTTGCAACATGAGACCCCTAAAACTGAGTGAAAATGGGGCCTGAACATGACTGGTGGTGGAAAATTGTGCTTTTTTTATGAATAATTTGTTAAAGGGGGAGGGTTAAATTGTGTGTGATAAATAAAGAACCACAGAAGTGATATTGTTTTTGAACACATTTTTTCCATTGACGGGCAATTCTGAAGAAATGTAGGGAGTTACAATTATTCCGCGAAAAAGCGGGCTATCGCTTTAGGTTACACTGGTGTAAATAAGGTTCCGAGCGACATCTAGCGGATGCGTGAGGAATATATAGGAGAGAATAAAATAGACACTGGGCCCTGATTGGTCAATAGCCTTGTGTGCTTTTCACATAAAAAAATCATCACACCTCTTCCCTATGATTTCCCATAGGTAAAATAACAATTGGCACAGGAATTAACTCTTTGTAGTGAAGTTTGAATTTTTTGGTGTGGTCTAAAATATGACTGTATTTTTTTATGCGGTTCTGACACTAGTTACGAAAACATAAGATTTAAAGGCGAATTCCCTGCTAGACAGACATGATTTTTTTGTGTAAAAAGTTTCCCAAAATGTCAATTTTTCAGATTTAAAGAAAATTTTGGACCCAACATTTATATTGCCAACACTATACGCTAAAACGTTAGCACTGAGGCCTATGGAAAACATTTACACCAGTGTAACCTAAAGGGAAAATATAGATTTTTATCATTTTTGATTCCTGGGAGTCACTTTAAAGCATTTTAATGCATTTTACAGAGCCTGGTCTTTCAGTCCAATGAATATCTCATGCTTGGTGTGGCTATTCTTGCTGCTGATGTCTTCTTTCACTAACATCAGCCAAAAAAATAGTAAGATTTTTCATAAAAAATGCCAATTTTTCAAGGTATTTTCAAAAAATTTCAAGGTGGTAATAGTCACATGATAATGCAAATGGCCCATAACATGAGCATGTCAACGACACATATATCAATTGTTATAAGAACCTAATCTAACAAGTATTTTGGATTTTATAGCCAGTGATATACAGATATATATCATAAAAGTGTGTCATTTCCACTCGTGGGTATGGTCATTTGAAGGTTAATAGCACTAAAACTTAGACACATTTAAGAAAATGCTTCAGCAATTCAATGAGAGCATATCTTTATTCAACTAATTCAATATACACCCACATCCAGTTATCTTGGATCACCCTTGCAGACCTGAAAATGTCATATTTTATTCTTCAATGTGCTGATAAAGTCATGCGCTTGATGCTCAGCTGATCAGATCTGGACTCAATGACCTCACATCACCAGAAGTTCTCTCATGGAAAGAATATTGTACAGTCTTCCATAACTGATCCAAATTTGCAACACGAGACCCCTAAAACTGAGTGAAAATGGGGCCTGAACATGACTGGTGGTGGAAAATTGTGCTTTTTTTATGAATAATTTGTTAAAGGGGGAGGGTTAAATTGTGTGTGATAAATAAAGAACCACAGAAGTGATATTGTTTTTGAACACATTTTTTCCATTGACGGGCAATTCTGAAGAAATGTAGGGAGTTACAATTATTCCGCGAAAAAGTGGGCTATCGCTTTAGGTTACACTGGTGTAAATAAGGTTCCGAGCGACATCTAGCGGATGCGGGAGGAATATATAGGAGAGAATAAAATAGACACTGGGCCCTGATTGGTCAATAGCCTTGTGTGCTTTTCACATAAAAAAATCATCACACCTCTTCCCTATGATTTCCCATAGGTAAAATAACAATTGGCACAGGAATTAACCCTTTGTAGTGAAGTTTGAATTTTTTGGTGTGGTCTAAAATATGACTGTATTTTTTTATGCGGTTCTGACACTAGTTACGAAAACATAAGATTTAAAGGCGAATTCCCTGCTAGACAGACATGATTTTTGTGTGTAAAAAGTTTCCCAAAATGTCAATTTTTCAGATTTAAAGAAAATTTTGGACCCAACATTTATATTGCCAACACTATACGCTAAAACGTTAGCACTGAGGCCTATGGAAAACATTTACACCAGTGTAACCTAAAGGGAAAATATAGCTTTTTATCATTTTTGATTCCTGGGAGTCACTTTAAAGCATTTTAATGCATTTTACAGAGCCTGGTCTTTCAGTCCAATGAATATCTCATGCTTGGTGTGGCTATTCTTGCTGCTGATGTCTTCTTTCACTAACATCAGCCAAAAAAATAGTAAGATTATTCATAAAAAATGCCAATTTTTCAAGGTATTTTCAAAAAATTTCAAGGTGGTAATAGTCACATGATAATGCAAATGGCCCATAACATGAGCATGTCAACGACACATATATCAATTGTTATAAGAACCTAATCTAACAAGTATTTTGGATTTTATAGCCAGTGATATACAGATATATATCATAAAAGTGTGTCATTTCCACTCGTGGGTATGGTCATTTGAAGTTTAATAGCACTAAAACTTAGACACATTTAAGAAAATGCTTCAGCAATTCAATGAGAGCATATCTTTATTCAACTAATTCAATATACGCCCACATTCAGTTATCTTGGATCACCCTTGCAGACCTGAAAATGTCATATTTTATTCTTCAATGTGCTGATAAAGTCATGCGCTTGATGCTCAGCTGATCAGATCTGGACTCAATGACCTCACATCACCAGAAGTTCTCTCATGGAAAGAATATTGTAGTCTTCCATAACTGATCCAAGTTTGCAACACGAGACCCCTAAAACTGAGTGAAAATGGGGCCTGAACATGACTGGTGGTGGAAAATTGTGCTTTTTTTATGAATAATTTGTTAAAGGGGGAGGGTTAAATTGTGTGTGATAAATAAAGAACCACAGAAGTGATATTGTTTTTGAACACATTTTTTCCATTGACGGGCAATTCTGAAGAAATGTAGGGAGTTACAATTATTCCGCGAAAAAGTGGGCTATCGCTTTAGGTTACACTGGTGTAAATAAGGTTCCGAGCGACATCTAGCGGATGCGGGAGGAATATATAGGAGAGAATAAAATAGACACTGGGCCCTGATTGGTCAATAGCCTTGTGTGCTTTTCACATAAAAAAATCATCACACCTCTTCCCTATGATTTCCCATAGGTAAAATAACAATTGGCACAGGAATTAACCCTTTGTAGTGAAGTTTGAATTTTTTGGTGTGGTCTAAAATATGACTGTATTTATTTATGCGGTTCTGACACTAGTTACGAAAACATAAGATTTAAAGGCGAATTCCCTGCTAGACAGACATGATTTTTGTGTGTAAAAAGTTTCCCAAAATGTCAATTTTTCAGATTTAAAGAAAATTTTGGACCCAACATTTATATTGCCAACACTATACGCTAAAACGTTAGCACTGAGGCCTATGGAAAACATTTACACCAGTGTAACCTAAAGGGAAAATATAGCTTTTTATCATTTTTGATTCCTGGGAGTCACTTTAAAGCATTTTAATGCATTTTACAGAGCCTGGTCTTTCAGTCCAATGAATATCTCATGCTTGGTGTGGCTATTCTTGCTGCTGATGTCTTCTTTCACTAACATCAGCCAAAAAAATAGTAAGATTATTCATAAAAAATGCCAATTTTTCAAGGTATTTTCAAAAAATTTCAAGGTGGTAATAGTCACATGATAATGCAAATGGCCCATAACATGAGCATGTCAACGACACATATATCAATTGTTATAAGAACCTAATCTAACAAGTATTTTGGATTTTATAGCCAGTGATATACAGATATATATCATAAAAGTGTGTCATTTCCACTCGTGGGTATGGTCATTTGAAGTTTAATAGCACTAAAACTTAGACACATTTAAGAAAATGCTTCAGCAATTCAATGAGAGCATATCTTTATTCAACTAATTCAATATACGCCCACATTCAGTTATCTTGGATCACCCTTGCAGACCTGAAAATGTCATATTTTATTCTTCAATGTGCTGATAAAGTCATGCGCTTGATGCTCAGCTGATCAGATCTGGACTCAATGACCTCACATCACCAGAAGTTCTCTCATGGAAAGAATATTGTAGTCTTCCATAACTGATCCAAGTTTGCAACACGAGACCCCTAAAACTGAGTGAAAATGGGGCCTGAACATGACTGGTGGTGGAAAATTGTGCTTTTTTTATGAATAATTTGTTAAAGGGGGAGGGTTAAATTGTGTGTGATAAATAAAGAACCACAGAAGTGATATTGTTTTTGAACACATTTTTTCCATTGACGGGCAATTCTGAAGAAATGTAGGGAGTTACAATTATTCCGCGAAAAAGTGGGCTATCGCTTTAGGTTACACTGGTGTAAATAAGGTTCCGAGCGACATCTAGCGGATGCGGGAGGAATATATAGGAGAGAATAAAATAGACACTGGGCCCTGATTGGTCAATAGCCTTGTGTGCTTTTCACATAAAAAAATCATCACACCTCTTCCCTATGATTTCCCATAGGTAAAATAACAATTGGCACAGGAATTAACCCTTTGTAGTGAAGTTTGAATTTTTTGGTGTGGTCTAAAATATGACTGTATTTTTTTATGCGGTTCTGACACTAGTTACGAAAACATAAGATTTAAAGGCGAATTCCCTGCTAGACAGACATGATTTTTTTGTGTAAAAAGTTTCCCAAAATGTCAATTTTTCAGATTTAAAGAAAATTTTGGACCCAACATTTATATTGCCAACACTATACGCTAAAACGTTAGCACTGAGGCCTATGGAAAACATTTACACCAGTGTAACCTAAAGGGAAAATATAGCTTTTTATCATTTTTGATTCCTGGGAGTCACTTTAAAGCATTTTAATGCATTTTACAGAGCCTGGTCTTTCAGTCCAATGAATATCTCATGCTTGGTGTGGCTATTCTTGCTGCTGATGTCTTCTTTCACTAACATCAGCCAAATAAATAGTAAGATTTTTCATAAAAAATGCCAATTTTTCAAGGTATTTTCAAAAAATTTCAAGGTGGTAATAGTCACATGATAATGCAAATGGCCCATAACATGAGCATGTCAACGACACATATATCAATTGTTATAAGAACCTAATCTAACAAGTATTTTGGATTTTATAGCCAGTGATATACAGATATATATCATAAAAGTGTGTCATTTCCACTCGTGGGTATGGTCATTTGAAGGTTAATAGCACTAAAACTTAGATACATTTAAGAAAATGCTTCAGCAATTCAATGAGAGCATATCTTTATTCAACTAATTCAATATACGCCCACATCCAGTTATCTTGGATCACCCTTGCAGACCTGAAAATGTCATATTTTATTCTTCAATGTGCTGATAAAGTCATGCGCTTGATGCTCAGCTGATCAGATCTGGACTCAATGACCTCACATCACCAGAAGTTCTCTCATGGAAAGAATATTGTACAGTCTTCCATAGCTGATCGAAGTTTGCAACATGAGACCCCTAAAACTGAGTGAAAATGGGGCCTGAACATGACTGGTGGTGGAAAATTGTGCTTTTTTTATGAATAATTTGTTAAAGGGGGAGGGTTAAATTGTGTGTGATAAATAAAGAACCACAGAAGTGATATTGTTTTTGAACACATTTTTTCCATTGACGGGCAATTCTGAAGAAATGTAGGGAGTTACAATTATTCCGCGAAAAAGCGGGCTATCGCTTTAGGTTACACTGGTGTAAATAAGGTTCCGAGCGACATCTAGCGGATGCGGGAGGAATATATAGGAGAGAATAAAATAGACACTGGGCCCTGATTGGTCAATAGCCTTGTGTGCTTTTCACATAAAAAAATCATCACACCTCTTCCCTATGATTTCCCATAGGTAAAATAACAATTGGCACAGGAATTAACTCTTTGTAGTGAAGTTTGAATTTTTTGGTGTGGTCTAAAATATGACTGTATTTTTTTATGCGGTTCTGACACTAGTTACGAAAACATAAGATTTAAAGGCGAATTCCCTGCTAGACAGACATGATTTTTTTGTGTAAAAAGTTTCCCAAAATGTCAATTTTTCAGATTTAAAGAAAATTTTGGACCCAACATTTATATTGCCAACACTATACGCTAAAACGTTAGCACTGAGGCCTATGGAAAACATTTACACCAGTGTAACCTAAAGGGAAAATATAGATTTTTATCATTTTTGATTCCTGGGAGTCACTTTAAAGCATTTTAATGCATTTTACAGAGCCTGGTCTTTCAGTCCAATGAATATCTCATGCTTGGTGTGGCTATTCTTGCTGCTGATGTCTTCTTTCACTAACATCAGCCAAAAAAATAGTAAGATTTTTCATAAAAAATGCCAATTTTTCAAGGTATTTTCAAAAAATTTCAAGGTGGTAATAGTCACATGATAATGCAAATGGCCCATAACATGAGCATGTCAACGACACATATATCAATTGTTATAAGAACCTAATCTAACAAGTATTTTGGATTTTATAGCCAGTGATATACAGATATATATCATAAAAGTGTGTCATTTCCACTCGTGGGTATGGTCATTTGAAGGTTAATAGCACTAAAACTTAGACACATTTAAGAAAATGCTTCAGCAATTCAATGAGAGCATATCTTTATTCAACTAATTCAATATACACCCACATCCAGTTATCTTGGATCACCCTTGCAGACCTGAAAATGTCATATTTTATTCTTCAATGTGCTGATAAAGTCATGCGCTTGATGCTCAGCTGATCAGATCTGGACTCAATGACCTCACATCACCAGAAGTTCTCTCATGGAAAGAATATTGTACAGTCTTCCATAACTGATCCAAATTTGCAACACGAGACCCCTAAAACTGAGTGAAAATGGGGCCTGAACATGACTGGTGGTGGAAAATTGTGCTTTTTTTATGAATAATTTGTTAAAGGGGGAGGGTTAAATTGTGTGTGATAAATAAAGAACCACAGAAGTGATATTGTTTTTGAACACATTTTTTCCATTGACGGGCAATTCTGAAGAAATGTAGGGAGTTACAATTATTCCGCGAAAAAGTGGGCTATCGCTTTAGGTTACACTGGTGTAAATAAGGTTCCGAGCGACATCTAGCGGATGCGGGAGGAATATATAGGAGAGAATAAAATAGACACTGGGCCCTGATTGGTCAATAGCCTTGTGTGCTTTTCACATAAAAAAATCATCACACCTCTTCCCTATGATTTCCCATAGGTAAAATAACAATTGGCACAGGAATTAACCCTTTGTAGTGAAGTTTGAATTTTTTGGTGTGGTCTAAAATATGACTGTATTTTTTTATGCGGTTCTGACACTAGTTACGAAAACATAAGATTTAAAGGCGAATTCCCTGCTAGACAGACATGATTTTTGTGTGTAAAAAGTTTCCCAAAATGTCAATTTTTCAGATTTAAAGAAAATTTTGGACCCAACATTTATATTGCCAACACTATACGCTAAAACGTTAGCACTGAGGCCTATGGAAAACATTTACACCAGTGTAACCTAAAGGGAAAATATAGCTTTTTATCATTTTTGATTCCTGGGAGTCACTTTAAAGCATTTTAATGCATTTTACAGAGCCTGGTCTTTCAGTCCAATGAATATCTCATGCTTGGTGTGGCTATTCTTGCTGCTGATGTCTTCTTTCACTAACATCAGCCAAAAAAATAGTAAGATTATTCATAAAAAATGCCAATTTTTCAAGGTATTTTCAAAAAATTTCAAGGTGGTAATAGTCACATGATAATGCAAATGGCCCATAACATGAGCATGTCAACGACACATATATCAATTGTTATAAGAACCTAATCTAACAAGTATTTTGGATTTTATAGCCAGTGATATACAGATATATATCATAAAAGTGTGTCATTTCCACTCGTGGGTATGGTCATTTGAAGTTTAATAGCACTAAAACTTAGACACATTTAAGAAAATGCTTCAGCAATTCAATGAGAGCATATCTTTATTCAACTAATTCAATATACGCCCACATTCAGTTATCTTGGATCACCCTTGCAGACCTGAAAATGTCATATTTTATTCTTCAATGTGCTGATAAAGTCATGCGCTTGATGCTCAGCTGATCAGATCTGGACTCAATGACCTCACATCACCAGAAGTTCTCTCATGGAAAGAATATTGTACAGTCTTCCATAACTGATCCAAGTTTGCAACACGAGACCCCTAAAACTGAGTGAAAATGGGGCCTGAACATGACTGGTGGTGGAAAATTGTGCTTTTTTTATGAATAATTTGTTAAAGGGTTAAATTGTGTGTGATAAATAAAGAACCACAGAAGTGATATTGTTTTTGAACACATTTTTTCCATTGACGGGCAATTCTGAAGAAATGTAGAGAGTTACAATTATTCCGCGAAAAAGTGGGCTATCGCTTTAGGTTACACTGGTGTAAATAAGGTTCCGAGCGACATCTAGCGGATGCGGGAGGAATATATAGGAGAGAATAAAATAGACACTGGGCCCTGATTGGTCAATAGCCTTGTGTGCTTTTCACATAAAAAAATCATCACACCTCTTCCCTATGATTTCCCATAGGTAAAATAACAATTGGCACAGGAATTAACCCTTTGTAGTGAAGTTTGAATTTTTTGGTGTGGTCTAAAATATGACTGTATTTTTTTATGCGGTTCTGACACTAGTTACGAAAACATAAGATTTAAAGGCGAATTCCCTGCTAGACAGACATGATTTTTTTGTGTAAAAAGTTTCCCAAAATGTCAATTTTTCAGATTTAAAGAAAATTTTGGACCCAACATTTATATTGCCAACACTATACGCTAAAACGTTAGCACTGAGGCCTATGGAAAACATTTACACCAGTGTAACCTAAAGGGAAAATATAGCTTTTTATCATTTTTGATTCCTGGGAGTCACTTTAAAGCATTTTAATGCATTTTACAGAGCCTGGTCTTTCAGTCCAATGAATATCTCATGCTTGGTGTGGCTATTCTTGCTGCTGATGTCTTCTTTCACTAACATCAGCCAAAAAAATAGTAAGATTTTTCATAAAAAATGCCAATTTTTCAAGGTATTTTCAAAAAATTTCAAGGTGGTAATAGTCACATGATAATGCAAATGGCCCATAACATGAGCATGTCAACGACACATATATCAATTGTTATAAGAACCTAATCTAACAAGTATTTTGGATTTTATAGCCAGTGATATACAGATATATATCATAAAAGTGTGTCATTTCCACTCGTGGGTATGGTCATTTGAAGGTTAATAGCACTAAAACTTAGACACATTTAAGAAAATGCTTCAGCAATTCAATGAGAGCATATCTTTATTCAACTAATTCAATATACACCCACATCCAGTTATCTTGGATCACCCTTGCAGACCTGAAAATGTCATATTTTATTCTTCAATGTGCTGATAAAGTCATGCGCTTGATGCTCAGCTGATCAGATCTGGACTCAATGACCTCACATCACCAGAAGTTCTCTCATGGAAAGAATATTGTACAGTCTTCCATAGCTGATCCAAGTTTGCAACACGAGACCCCTAAAACTGAGTGAAAATGGGGCCTGAACATGACTGGTGGTGGAAAATTGTGCTTTTTTATGAATAATTTGTTAAAGGGGGAGGGTTAAATTGTGTGTGATAAATAAAGAACCACAGAAGTGATATTGTTTTTGAACACATTTTTTCCATTGACGGGCAATTCTGAAGAAATGTAGGGAGTTACAATTATTCCGCGAAAAAGCGGGCTATCGCTTTAGGTTACACTGGTGTAAATAAGGTTCCGAGCGACATCTAGCGGATGCGGGAGGAATATATAGGAGAGAATAAAATAGACACTGGGCCCTGATTGGTCAATAGCGTTGTGTGCTTTTCACATAAAAAAATCATCACACCTCTTCCCTATGATTTCCCATAGGTAAAATAACAATTGGCACAGGAATTAACTTTTTGTAGTGAAGTTTGAATTTTTTGGTGTGGTCTAAAATATGACTGTATTTTTTTATGCGGTTCTGACACTAGTTACGAAAACATAAGATTTAAAGGCGAATTCCCTGCTAGACAGACATGATTTTTTTGTGTAAAAAGTTTCCCAAAATGTCAATTTTTCAGATTTAAAGAAAATTTTGGACCCAACATTTATATTGCCAACACTATACGCTAAAACGTTAGCACTGAGGCCTATGGAAAACATTTACACCAGTGTAACCTAAAGGGAAAATATAGATTTTTATCATTTTTCATTCCTGGGAGTCACTTTAAAGCATTTTAATGCATTTTACAGAGCCTGGTCTTTCAGTCCAATGAATATCTCATGCTTGGTGTGGCTATTCTTGCTGCTGATGTCTTCTTTCACTAACATCAGCCAAAAAAATAGTAAGATTTTTCATAAAAAATGCCAATATTTCAAGGTATTTTCAAAAAATTTCAAGGTGGTAATAGTCACATGATAATGCAAATGGCCCATAACATGAGCATGTCAACGACACATATATCAATTGTTATAAGAACCTAATCTAACAAGTATTTTGGATTTTATAGCCAGTGATATACAGATATATATCATAAAAGTGTGTCATTTCCACTCGTGGGTATGGTCATTTGAAGGTTAATAGCACTAAAACTTAGACACATTTAAGAAAATGCTTCAGCAATTCAATGAGAGCATATCTTTATTCAACTAATTCAATATACACCCACATCCAGTTATCTTGGATCACCCTTGCAGACCTGAAAATGTCATATTTTATTCTTCAATGTGCTGATAAAGTCATGCGCTTGATGCTCAGCTGATCAGATCTGGACTCAATGACCTCACATCACCAGAAGTTCTCTCATGGAAAGAATATTGTACAGTCTTCCATAGCTGATCCAAGTTTGCAACACGAGACCCCTAAAACTGAGTGAAAATGGGGCCTGAACATGACTGGTGGTGGAAAATTGTGCTTTTTTTATGAATAATTTGTTAAAGGGGGAGGGTTAAATTGTGTGTGATAAATAAAGAACCACAGAAGTGATATTGTTTTTGAACACATTTTTTCCATTGACGGGCAATTCTGAAGAAATGTAGGGAATTACAATTATTCCGCGAAAAAGCGGGCTATCGCTTTAGGTTACACTGGTGTAAATAAGGTTCCGAGCGACATCTAGCGGATGCGGGAGGAATATATAGGAGATAATAAAATAGACACTGGGCCCTGATTGGTCAATAGCCTTGTGTGCTTTTCACATAAAAAAATCATCACACCTCTTCCCTATGATTTCCCATAGGTAAAATAACAATTGGCACAGGAATTAACCATTTGTAGTGAAGTTTGAATTTTTTGGTGTGGTCTAAAATATGACTGTATTTTTTTATGCGGTTCTGACACTAGTTACGAAAACATAAGATTTAAAGGCGAATTCCCTGCTAGACAGACATGATTTTTTTGTGTAAAAAGTTTCCCAAAATGTCAATTTTTCAGATTTAAAGAAAATTTTGGACCCAACATTTATATTGCCAACACTATACGCTAAAACGTTAGCACTGAGGCCTATGGAAAACATTTACACCAGTGTAACCTAAAGGGAAAATATAGCTTTTTATCATTTTTGATTCCTGGGAGTCACTTTAAAGCATTTTAATGCATTTTACAGAGCCTGGTCTTTCAGTCCAATGAATATCTCATGCTTGGTGTGGCTATTCTTGCTGCTGATGTCTTCTTTCACTAACATCAGCCAAAAAAATAGTAAGATTTTTCATAAAAAATGCCAATTTTTCAAGGTATTTTCAAAAAATTTCAAGGTGGTAATAGACACATGATAATGCAAATGGCCCATAACATGAGCATGTCAACGACACATATATCAATTGTTATAAGAACCTAATCTAACAAGTATTTTGGATTTTATAGCCAGTGATATATAGAGGATCTCACATGAGTTCCTATTTTATACGGAATTTATCAACCGAGTTCACTAAATTCGATTTGAGCCGAGGTTTACCGAGGCTCAAATAGAATTCAGAGGACGAGGTTGATAAATTACGTATAAAATAGGACGAGTGTGAGATACCTTTTATCACATGATCAAATAAACCCGAAGCAACGCGATATATTCATCGAAAACAACAATCATAAACTACAGCGATCGCAAGTTATCTGAAGAACGCCGTGACGTCATCGCACGCGCTGATATTAAACGTGTCTATTACCGATAATTATGAAACTGCTTTTATGGCCAAATTATGTGATAAACAGATATATATCATAAAAGTGTGTCATTTCCACTCGTGGGTATGGTCATTTGAAGGTTAATAGCACTAAAACTTAGACACATTTAAGAAAATGCTTCAGCAATTCAATGAGAGCATATCTTTATTCAACTAATTCAATATACACCCACATCAAGTTATCTTGGATCACCCTTGCAGACCTGAAAATGTCATATTTTATTCTTCAATGTGCTGATAAAGTCATGCGCTTGATGCTCATCTGATCAGATCTGGACTCAATGACCTCACATCACCAGAAGTTCTCTCATGGAAAGAATATTGTACAGTCTTCCATAGCTGATCCAAGTTTGCAACACGAGATCCCTAAAACTGAGTGAAAATGGGGCCTGAACATGACTGGTGGTGGAAAATTGTGCTTTATTTATGAATAATTTGTTAAAGGGGGAGGGTTAAATTGTGTGTGATAAATAAAGAACCACAGAAGTGATATTGTTTTTGAACACATTTTTTCCATTGACGGGCAATTCTGAAGAAATGTAGTGAGTTACAATTATTCCGCGAAAAAGCGGGCTATCGCTTTAGGTTACACTGGTGTAAATAAGGTTCCGAGCGACATCTAGCGGATGCGGGAGGAATATATAGGAGAGAATAAAATAGACACTGGGCCCTGATTGGTCAATAGCCTTGTGTGCTTTTCACATAAAAAAATCATCACACCTCTTCCCTATGATTTCCCATAGGTAAAATAACAATTGGCACAGGAATTAACTCTTTGTAGTGAAGTTTGAATTTTTTGGTGTGGTCTAAAATATGACTGTATTTTTTTATGCGGTTCTGACACTAGTTACGAAAACATAAGATTTAAAGGCGAATTCCCTGCTAGACAGACATGATTTTTTTGTGTAAAAAGTTTCCCAAAATGTCAATTTTTCAGATTTAAAGAAAATTTTGGACCCAACATTCATATTGCCAACACTATACGCTAAAACGTTAGCACTGAGGCCTATGGAAAACATTTACACCAGTGTAACCTAAAGGGAAAATATAGCTTTTTATCATTTTTGATTCCTGGGAGTCACTTTAAAGCATTTTAATGCATTTTACAGAGCCTGGTCTTTCAGTCCAATGAATATATCATGCTTGGTGTGGCTATTCTTGCTGCTGATGTCTTCTTTCACTAACATCAGCCAAAAAAATAGTAAGATTTTTCATAAAAAATGCCAATTTTTCAAGGTATTTTCAAAAAATTTCAAGGTGGTAATAGTCACATGATAATGCAAATGGCCCATAACATGAGCATGTCAACGACACATATATCAATTGTTATAAGAACCTAATCTAACAAGTATTTTGGATTTTATAGCCAGTGATATACAGATATATATCATAAAAGTGTGTCATTTCCACTCGTGGGTATGGTCATTTGAAGGTTAATAGCACTAAAACTTAGACACATTTAAGAAAATGCTTCAGCAATTCAATGAGAGCATATCTTTATTCAACTAATTCAATATACACCCACATCAAGTTATCTTGGATCACCCTTGCAGACCTGAAAATGTCATATTTTATTCTTCAATGTGCTGATAAAGTCATGCGCTTGATGCTCATCTGATCAGATCTGGACTCAATGACCTCACATCACCAGAAGTTCTCTCATGGAAAGAATATTGTACAGTCTTCCATAGCTGATCCAAGTTTGCAACACGAGACCCCTAAAACTGAGTGAAAATGGGGCCTGAACATGACTGGTGGTGGAAAATTGTGCTTTATTTATGTATAATTTGTTAAAGGGGGAGGGTTAAATTGTGTGTGATAAATAAAGAACCACAGAAGTGATATTGTTTTTGAACACATTTTTTCCATTGACGGGCAATTCTGAAGAAATGTAGGGAGTTACAATTATTCCGCGAAAAAGCGGGCTATCGCTTTAGGTTACACTGGTGTAAATAAGGTTCCGAGCGACATCTAGCGGATGCGGGAGGAATATATAGGAGAGAATAAAATAGACACTGGGCCCTGATTGGTCAATAGCCTTGTGTGCTTTTCACATAAAAAAATCATCACACCTCTTCCCTATGATTTCCCATAGGTAAAATAACAATTGGCACAGGAATTAACTCTTTGTAGTGAAGTTTGAATTTTTTGGTGTGGTCTAAAATATGACTGTATTTTTTTATGCGGTTCTGACACTAGTTACGAAAACATAAGATTTAAAGGCGAATTCCCTGCTAGACAGACTTGATTTTTTTGTGTAAAAAGTTTCCCAAAATGTCAATTTTTCAGATTTAAAGAAAATTTTGGACCCAACATTTATATTGCCAACACTATACGCTAAAACGTTAGCACTGAGGCCTATGAAAAACATTTACATCAGTGTAACCTAAAGGGAAAATATAGCTTTTTATCATTTTTGATTCCTGGGAGTCACTTTAAAGCATTTTAATGCATTTTACAGAGCCTGGTCTTTCAGTCCAATGAATATCTCATGCTTGGTGTGGCTATTCTTGCTGCTGATGTCTTCTTTCACTAACATCAGCCAAAAAAATAGTAAGATTTTTCATAAAAAATGCCAATTTTTCAAGGTATTTTCAAAAAATTTCAAGGTGGTAATAGTCACATGATAATGCAAATGGCCCATAACATGAGCATGTCAACGACACATATATCAATTGTTATAAGAACCTAATCTAACAAGTATTTTGGATTTTATAGCCAGTGATATACAGATATATATCATAAAAGTGTGTCATTTCCACTCGTGGGTATGGTCATTTGAAGGTTAATAGCACTAAAACTTAGACACATTTAAGAAAATGCTTCAGCAATTCAATGAGAGCATATCTTTATTCAACTAATTCAATATACACCCACATCCAGTTATCTTGGATCACCCTTGCAGACCTGAAAATGTCATATTTTATTCTTCAATGTGCTGATAAAGTCATGCGCTTGATGCTCAGCTGATCATATCTGGACTCAATGACCTCACATCACCAGAAGTTCTCTCATGGAAAGAATATTGTACAGTCTTCCATAGCTGATCCAAGTTTGCAACACGAGACCCCTAAAACTGAGTGAAAATGGGGCCTGAACATGACTGGTGGTGGAAAATTGTGCTTTTTTTATGAATAATTTGTTAAAGGGGGAGGGTTAAATTGTGTGTGATAAATAAAGAACCACAGAAGTGATATTGTTTTTGAACACATTTTTTCCATTGACGGGCAATTCTGAAGAAATGTAGGGAGTTACAATTATTCCGCGAAAAAGCGGGCTATCGCTTTAGGTTACACTGGTGTAAATAAGGTTCCGAGCGACATCTAGCGGATGCGGGAGGAATATATAGGAGATAATAAAATAGACACTGGGCCCTGATTGGTCAATAGCCTTGTGTGCTTTTCACATAAAAAAATCATCACACCTCTTCCCTATGATTTCCCATAGGTAAAATAACAATTGGCACAGGAATTAACCATTTGTAGTGAAGTTTGAATTTTTTGGTGTGGTCTAAAATATGACTGTATTTTTTTATGCGGTTCTGACACTAGTTACGAAAACATAAGATTTAAAGGCGAATTCCCTGCTAGACAGACATGATTTTTTTGTGTAAAAAGTTTCCCAAAATGTCAATTTTTCAGATTTAAAGAAAATTTTGGACCCAACATTTATATTGCCAACACTATACGCTAAAACGTTAGCACTGAGGCCTATGAAAAACATTTACACCAGTGTAACCTAAAGGGAAAATATAGCTTTTTATCATTTTTGATTCCTGGGAGTCACTTTAAAGCATTTTAATGCATTTTACAGAGCCTGGTCTTTCAGTCCAATGAATATCTCATGCTTGGTGTGGCTATTCTTGCTGTTGATGTCTTCTTTCACTAACATCAGCCAAAAAAATAGTAAGATTTTTCATAAAAAATGCCAATTTTTCAAGGTATTTTCAAAAAATTTCAAGGTGGTAATAGTCACATGATAATGCAAATGGCCCATAACATGAGCATGTCAACGACACATATATCAATTGTTATAAGAACCTAATCTAACAAGTATTTTGGATTTTATAGCCAGTGATATACAGATATATATCATAAAAGTGTGTCATTTCCACTCGTGGGTATGGTCATTTGAAGGTTAATAGCACTAAAACTTAGACACATTTAAGAAAATGCTTCAGCAATTCAATGAGAGCATATCTTTATTCAACTAATTCAATATACACCCACATCAAGTTATCTTGGATCACCCTTGCAGACCTGAAAATGTCATATTTTATTCTTCAATGTGCTGATAAAGTCATGCGCTTGATGCTCATCTGATCAGATCTGGACTCAATGACCTCACATCACCAGAAGTTCTCTCATGGAAAGAATATTGTACAGTCTTCCATAGCTGATCCAAGTTTGCAACACGAGACCCCTAAAACTGAGTGAAAATGGGGCCTGAACATGACTGGTGGTGGAAAATTGTGCTTTATTTATGAATAATTTGTTAAAGGGGGAGGGTTAAATTGTGTGTGATAAATAAAGAACCACAGAAGTGATATTGTTTTTGAACACATTTTTTCCATTGACGGGCAATTCTGAAGAAATGTAGGGAGTTACAATTATTCCGCGAAAAAGCGGGCTATCGCTTTAGGTTACACTGGTGTAAATAAGGTTCCGAGCGACATCTAGCGGATGCGGGAGGAATATATAGGAGAGAATAAAATAGACACTGGGCCCTGATTGGTCAATAGCCTTGTGTGCTTTTCACATAAAAAAATCATCACACCTCTTCCCTATGATTTCCCATAGGTAAAATAACAATTGGCACAGGAATTAACTCTTTGTAGTGAAGTTTGAATTTTTTGGTGTGGTCTAAAATATGACTGTATTTTTTTATGCGGTTCTGACACTAGTTACGAAAACATAAGATTTAAAGGCGAATTCCCTGCTAGACAGACTTGATTTTTTTGTGTAAAAAGTTTCCCAAAATGTCAATTTTTCAGATTTAAAGAAAATTTTGGACCCAACATTTATATTGCCAACACTATACGCTAAAACGTTAGCACTGAGGCCTATGAAAAACATTTACATCAGTGTAACCTAAAGGGAAAATATAGCTTTTTATCATTTTTGATTCCTGGGAGTCACTTTAAAGCATTTTAATGCATTTTACAGAGCCTGGTCTTTCAGTCCAATGAATATCTCATGCTTGGTGTGGCTATTCTTGCTGCTGATGTCTTCTTTCACTAACATCAGCCAAAAAAATAGTAAGATTTTTCATAAAAAATGCCAATTTTTCAAGGTATTTTCAAAAAATTTCAAGGTGGTAATAGTCACATGATAATGCAAATGGCCCATAACATGAGCATGTCAACGACACATATATCAATTGTTATAAGAACCTAATCTAACAAGTATTTTGGATTTTATAGCCAGTGATATACAGATATATATCATAAAAGTGTGTCATTTCCACTCGTGGGTATGGTCATTTGAAGGTTAATAGCACTAAAACTTAGACACATTTAAGAAAATGCTTCAGCAATTCAATGAGAGCATATCTTTATTCAACTAATTCAATATACACCCACATCCAGTTATCTTGGATCACCCTTGCAGACCTGAAAATGTCATATTTTATTCTTCAATGTGCTGATAAAGTCATGCGCTTGATGCTCAGCTGATCATATCTGGACTCAATGACCTCACATCACCAGAAGTTCTCTCATGGAAAGAATATTGTACAGTCTTCCATAGCTGATCCAAGTTTGCAACACGAGACCCCTAAAACTGAGTGAAAATGGGGCCTGAACATGACTGGTGGTGGAAAATTGTGCTTTTTTTATGAATAATTTGTTAAAGGGGGAGGGTTAAATTGTGTGTGATAAATAAAGAACCACAGAAGTGATATTGTTTTTGAACACATTTTTTCCATTGACGGGCAATTCTGAAGAAATGTAGGGAGTTACAATTATTCCGCGAAAAAGCGGGCTATCGCTTTAGGTTACACTGGTGTAAATAAGGTTCCGAGCGACATCTAGCGGATGCGGGAGGAATATATAGGAGATAATAAAATAGACACTGGGCCCTGATTGGTCAATAGCCTTGTGTGCTTTTCACATAAAAAAATCATCACACCTCTTCCCTATGATTTCCCATAGGTAAAATAACAATTGGCACAGGAATTAACCATTTGTAGTGAAGTTTGAATTTTTTGGTGTGGTCTAAAATATGACTGTATTTTTTTATGCGGTTCTGACACTAGTTACGAAAACATAAGATTTAAAGGCGAATTCCCTGCTAGACAGACATGATTTTTTTGTGTAAAAAGTTTCCCAAAATGTCAATTTTTCAGATTTAAAGAAAATTTTGGACCCAACATTTATATTGCCAACACTATACGCTAAAACGTTAGCACTGAGGCCTATGAAAAACATTTACACCAGTGTAACCTAAAGGGAAAATATAGCTTTTTATCATTTTTGATTCCTGGGAGTCACTTTAAAGCATTTTAATGCATTTTACAGAGCCTGGTCTTTCAGTCCAATGAATATCTCATGCTTGGTGTGGCTATTCTTGCTGTTGATGTCTTCTTTCACTAACATCAGCCAAAAAAATAGTAAGATTTTTCATAAAAAATGCCAATTTTTCAAGGTATTTTCAAAAAATTTCAAGGTGGTAATAGTCACATGATAATGCAAATGGCCCATAACATGAGCATGTCAACGACACATATATCAATTGTTATAAGAACCTAATCTAACAAGTATTTTGGATTTTATAGCCAGTGATATACAGATATATATCATAAAAGTGTGTCATTTCCACTCGTGGGTATGGTCATTTGAAGGTTAATAGCACTAAAACTTAGACACATTTAAGAAAATGCTTCAGCAATTCAATGAGAGCATATCTTTATTCAACTAATTCAATATACACCCACATCCAGTTATCTTGGATCACCCTTGCAGACCTGAAAATGTCATATTTTATTCTTCAATGTGCTGATAAAGTCATGCGCTTGATGCTCAGCTGATCATATCTGGACTCAATGACCTCACATCACCAGAAGTTCTCTCATGGAAAGAATATTGTACAGTCTTCCATAGGTGATCCAAGTTTGCAACACGAGACCCCTAAAACTGAGTGAAAATGGGGCCTGAACATGACTGGTGGTGGAAAATTGTGCTTTTTTTATGAATAATTTGTTAAAGGGGGAGGGTTAAATTGTGTGTGATAAATAAAGAACCACAGAAGTGATATTGTTTTTGAACACATTTTTTCCATTGACGGGCAATTCTGAAGAAATGTAGGGAGTTACAATTATTCCGCGAAAAAGCGGGCTATCGCTTTAGGTTACACTGGTGTAAATAAGGTTCCGAGCGACATCTAGCGGATGCGGGAGGAATATATAGGAGAGAATAAAATAGACACTGGGCCCTGATTGGTCAATAGCCTTGTGTGCTTTTCACATAAAAAAATCATCACACCTCTTCCCTATGATTTCCCATAGGTAAAATAACAATTGGCACAGGAATTAACTCTTTGTAGTGAAGTTTGAATTTTTTGGTGTGGTCTAAAATATGACTGTATTTTTTTATGCGGTTCTGACACTAGTTACGAAAACATAAGATTTAAAGGCGAATTCCCTGCTAGACAGACATGATTTTTTTGTGTAAAAAGTTTCCCAAAATGTCAATTTTTCAGATTTAAAGAAAATTTTGGACCCAACATTTATATTGCCAACACTATACGCTAAAACGTTAGCACTGAGGCCTATGGAAAACATTTACACCAGTGTAACCTAAAGGGAAAATATAGCTTTTTATCATTTTTGATTCCTGGGAGTCACTTTAAAGCATTTTAATGCATTTTACAGAGCCTGGTCTTTCAGTCCAATGAATATCTCATGCTTGGTGTGGCTATTCTTGCTGCTGATGTCTTCTTTCACTAACATCAGCCAAAAAAATAGTAAGATTTTTCATAAAAAATGCCAATTTTTCAAGGTATTTTCAAAAAATTTCAAGGTGGTAATAGTCACATGATAATGCAAATGGCCCATAACATGAGCATGTCAACGACACATATATCAATTGTTATAAGAACCTAATCTAATAAGTATTTTGGATTTTATAGCCAGTGATATACAGATATATATCATAAAAGTGTGTCATTTCCACTCGTGGGTATGGTCATTTGAAGGTTAATAGCACTAAAACTTAGACACATTTAAGAAAATGCTTCAGCAATTCAATGAGAGCATATCTTTATTCAACTAATTCAATATACACCCACATCCAGTTATCTTGGATCACCCTTGCAGACCTGAAAATGTCATATTTTATTCTTCAATGTGCTGATAAAGTCATGCGCTTGATGCTCAGCTGATCATATCTGGACTCAATGACCTCACATCACCAGAAGTTCTCTCATGGAAAGAATATTGTACAGTCTTCCATAGGTGATCCAAGTTTGCAACACGAGACCCCTAAAACTGAGTGAAAATGGGGCCTGAACATGACTGGTGGTGGAAAATTGTGCTTTTTTTATGAATAATTTGTTAAAGGGGAGGGTTAAATTGTGTGTGATAAATAAAGAACCACAGAAGTGATATTGTTTTTGAACACATTTTTTCCATTGACGGGCAATTCTGAAGAAATGTAGGGAGTTACAATTATTCCGCGAAAAAGCGGGCTATCGCTTTAGGTTACACTGGTGTAAATAAGGTTCCGAGCGACATCTAGCGGATGCGGGAGGAATATATAGGAGAGAATAAAATAGACACTGGGCCCTGATTGGTCAATAGCCTTGTGTGCTTTTCACATAAAAAAATCATCACACCTCTTCCCTATGATTTCCCATAGGTAAAATAACAATTGGCACAGGAATTAACTCTTTGTAGTGAAGTTTGAATTTTTTGGTGTGGTCTAAAATATGACTGTATTTTTTTATGCGGTTCTGACACTAGTTACGAAAACATAAGATTTAAAGGCGAATTCCCTGCTAGACAGACATGATTTTTTTGTGTAAAAAGTTTCCCAAAATGTCAATTTTTCAGATTTAAAGAAAATTTTGGACCCAACATTTATATTGCCAACACTATACGCTAAAACGTTAGCACTGAGGCCTATGGAAAACATTTACACCAGTGTAACCTAAAGGGAAAATATAGCTTTTTATCATTTTTGATTCCTGGGAGTCACTTTAAAGCATTTTAATGCATTTTACAGAGCCTGGTCTTTCAGTCCAATGAATATCTCATGCTTGGTGTGGCTATTCTTGCTGCTGATGTCTTCTTTCACTAACATCAGCCAAAAAAATAGTAAGATTTTTCATAAAAAATGCCAATTTTTCAAGGTATTTTCAAAAAATTTCAAGGTGGTAATAGTCACATGATAATGCAAATGGCCCATAACATGAGCATGTCAACGACACATATATCAATTGTTATAAGAACCTAATCTAATAAGTATTTTGGATTTAATAGCCAGTGATATACAGATATATATCATAAAAGTGTGTCATTTCCACTCGTGGGTATGGTCATTTGAAGGTTAATAGCACTAAAACTTAGACACATTTAAGAAAATGCTTCAGCAATTCAATGAGAGCATATCTTTATTCAACTAATTCAATATACACCCACATCCAGTTATCTTGGATCACCCTTGCAGACCTGAAAATGTCATATTTTATTCTTCAATGTGCTGATAAAGTCATGCGCTTGATGCTCAGCTGATCAGATCTGGACTCAATGACCTCACATCACCAGAAGTTCTCTCATGGAAAGAATATTGTACAGTCTTCCATAGCTGATCCAAGTTTGCAACACGAGACCCCTAAAACTGAGTGAAAATGGGGCCTGAACATGACTGGTGGTGGAAAATTGTGCTTTTTTTTATGAATAATTTGTTAAAGGGGGAGGGTTAAATTGTGTGTGATAAATAAAGAACCACAGAAGTGATATTGTTTTTGAACACATTTTTTCCATTGACGGGCAATTCTGAAGAAATGTAGGGAGTTACAATTATTCCGCGAAAAAGCGGGCTATCGCTTTAGGTTACACTGGTGTAAATAAGGTTCCGAGCGACATCTAGCGGATGCGGGAGGAATATATAGGAGATAATAAAATAGACACTGGGCCCTGATTGGTCAATAGCCTTGTGTGCTTTTCACATAAAAAAATCATCACACCTCTTCCCTATGATTTCCCATAGGTAAAATAACAATTGGCACAGGAATTAACCATTTGTAGTGAAGTTTGAATTTTTTGGTGTGGTCTAAAATATGACTGTATTTTTTTATGCGGTTCTGACACTAGTTACGAAAACATAAGATTTAAAGGCGAATTCCCTGCTAGACAGACATGATTTTTTTGTGTAAAAAGTTTCCCAAAATGTCAATTTTTCAGATTTAAAGAAAATTTTGGACCCAACATTTATATTGCCAACACTATACGCTAAAACGTTAGCACTGAGGCCTATGGAAAACATTTACACCAGTGTAACCTAAAGGGAAAATATAGCTTTTTATCATTTTTGATTCCTGGGAGTCACTTTAAAGCATTTTAATGCATTTTACAGAGCCTGGTCTTTCAGTCCAATGAATATCTCATGCTTGGTGTGGCTATTCTTGCTGCTGATGTCTTCTTTCACTAACATCAGCCAAAAAAATAGTAAGATTTTTCATAAAAAATGCCAATTTTTCAAGGTATTTTCAAAAAATTTCAAGGTGGTAATAGTCACATGATAATGCAAATGGCCCATAACATGAGCATGTCAACGACACATATATCAATTGTTATAAGAACCTAATCTAACAAGTATTTTGGATTTTATAGCCAGTGATATACAGATATATATCATAAAAGTGTGTCATTTCCACTCGTGGGTATGGCCATTTGAAGGTTAATAGCACTATAACTTAGACACATTTAAGAAAATGCTTCAGCAATTCAATGAGAGCATATCTTTATTCAACTAATTCAATATACACCCACATCCAGTTATCTTGGATCACCCTTGCAGACCTGAAAATGTCATATTTTATTCTTCAATGTGCTGATAAAGTCATGCGCTTGATGCTCAGCTGATCAGATCTGGACTCAATGACCTCACATCACCAGAAGTTCTCTCATGGAAAGAATATTGTACAGTCTTCCATAGCTGATCCAAGTTTGCAACACGAGACCCCTAAAACTGAGTGAAAATGGGGCCTGAACATGACTGGTGGTGGAAAATTGTGCTTTTTTTTATGAATAATTTGTTAAAGGGGGAGGGTTAAATTGTGTGTGATAAATAAAGAACCACAGAAGTGATATTGTTTTTGAACACATTTTTTCCATTGACGGGCAATTCTGAAGAAATGTAGGGAGTTACAATTATTTCGCGAAAAAGCGGGCTATCGCTTTAAAGGGAAAATATAGCTTTTTATCATTTTTGATTCCTGGGAGTCACTTTAAAGCATTTTAATGCATTTTACAGAGCCTGGTCTTTCAGTCCAAAGAATATCTCATGCTTGGTGTGGCTATTCTTGCTGCTGATGTCTTCTTTCACTAACATCAGCCAAAAAAATAGTAAGATTTTTCATAAAAAATGCCAATTTTTCAAGGTATTTTCAAAAAATTTCAAGGTGGTAATAGTCACATGATAATGCAAATGGCCCATAACATGAGCATGTCAACGACACATATATCAATTGTTATAAGAACCTAATCTAACAAGTATTTTGGATTTTATAGCCAGTGATATACAGATATATATCATAAAAGTGTGTCATTTCCACTCGTGGGTATGGTCATTTGAAGGTTAATAGCACTAAAACTTAGACACATTTAAGAAAATGCTTCAGCAATTCAATGAGAGCATATCTTTATTCAACTAATTCAATATACACCCACATCCAGTTATCTTGGATCACCCTTGCAGACCTGAAAATGTCATATTTTATTCTTCAATGTGCTGATAAAGTCATGCGCTTGATGCTCAGCTGATCATATCTGGACTCAATGACCTCACATCACCAGAAGTTCTCTCATGGAAAGAATATTGTACAGTCTTCCATAGCTGATCCAAGTTTGCAACACGAGACCCCTAAAACTGAGTGAAAATGGGGCCTGAACATGACTGGTGGTGGAAAATTGTGCTTTTTTTATGAATAATTTGTTAAAGGGGGGGGGGTTAAATTGTGTGTGATAAATAAAGAACCACAGAAGTGATATTGTTTTTGAACACATTTTTTCCATTGACGGGCAATTCTGAAGAAATGTAGGGAGTAACAATTATTCCGCGAAAAAGCGGGCTATCGCTTTAGGTTACACTGGTGTAAATAAGGTTCAGAGCGACATCTAGCAGATGCGGGAGGAATATATAGGAGAGAATAAAATAGACACTGGGCCCTGATTGGTCAATAGCCTTGTGTGCTTTTCACATAAAAAAATCATCACACCTCTTCCCTATGATTTCCCATAGGTAAAATAACAATTGGCACAGGAATTAACTCTTTGTAGTGAAGTTTGAATTTTTTGGTGTGGTCTAAAATATGACTGTATTTTTTTATGCGGTTCTGACACTAGTTACGAAAACATAAGATTTAAAGGCGAATTCCCTGCTAGACAGACATGATTTTTTTGTGTAAAAAGTTTCCCAAAATGTCAATTTTTCAGATTTAAAGAAAATTTTGGACCCAACATTTATATTGCCAACACTATACGCTAAAACGTTAGCACTGTGGCCTATGGAAAACATTTACACCAGTGTAACCTAAAGGGAAAATATAGCTTTTTATCATTTTTGATTCCTGGGAGTCACTTTAAAGCATTTTAATGCATTTTACAGAGCCTGGTCTTTCAGTCCAATGAATATCTCATGCTTGGTGTGGCTATTCTTGCTGCTGATGTCTTCTTTCACTAACATCAGCCAAAAAAATAGTAAGATTTTTCATAAAAAATGCCAATTTTTCAAGGTATTTTCAAAAAATTTCAAGGTGGTAATAGTCACATGATAATGCAAATGGCCCATAACATGAGCATGTCAACGACACATATATCAATTGTTATAAGAACCTAATCTAACAAGTATTTTGGATTTTATAGCCAGTGATATACAGATATATATCATAAAAGTGTGTCATTTCCACTCGTGGGTATGGTCATTTGAAGGTTAATAGCACTAAAACTTAGACACATTTAAGAAAATGCTTCAGCAATTCAATGAGAGCATATCTTTATTCAACTAATTCAATATACACCCACATCCAGTTATCTTGGATCACCCTTGCAGACCTGAAAATGTCATATTTTATTCTTCAATGTGCTGATAAAGTCATGCGCTTGATGCTCAGCTGATCAGATCTGGACTCAATGACCTCACATCACCAGAAGTTCTCTCATGGAAAGAATATTGTACAGTCTTCCATAGCTGATCCACGTTTGCAACACGAAACCCTAAAACTGAGTGAAAATGGGGCCTGAACATGACTGGTGGTGGAAAATTGTGCTTTTTTTATGAATAATTTGTTAAAGGGGGAGGGTTAAATTGTGTGTGATAAATAAAGAACCACAGAAGTGATATTGTTTTTGAACACATTTTTTCCATTGACGGGCAATTCTGAAGAAATGTAGGGAGTTACAATTATTCCGCGAAAAAGCGGGCTATCGCTTTAGGTTACACTGGTGTAAATAAGGTTCCGAGCGACATCTAGCGGATGCGGGAGGAATATATAGGAGAGAATAAAATAGACACTGGGCCCTGATTGGTCAATAGCCTTGTGTGCTTTTCACATAAAAAAATCTTCACACCTCTTCCCTATGATTTCCCATAGGTAAAATAACAATTGGCACAGGAATTAACTCTTTGTAGTGAAGTTTGAATTTTTTGGTGTGGTCTAAAATATGACTGTATTTTTTTTATGCGGTTCTGACACTAGTTACGAAAACATAAGATTTAAAGGCGAATTCCCTGCTAGACAGACATGATTTTTTTGTGTAAAAAGTTTCCCAAAATGTCAATTTTTCAGATTTAAAGAAAATTTTGGACCCAACATTTATATTGCCAACACTATACGCTAAAACGTTAGCACTGAGGCCTATGGAAAACATTTACACCAGTGTAACCTAAAGGGAAAATATAGCTTTTTATCATTTTTGATTCCTGGGAGTCACTTTAAAGCATTTTAATGCATTTTACAGAGCCTGGTCTTTCAGTCCAATGAATATCTCATGCTTGGTGTGGCTATTCTTGCTGCTGATGTCTTCTTTCACTAACATCAGCCAAAAAAATAGTAAGATTTTTCATAAAAAATGCCAATTTTTCAAGGTATTTTCAAAAAATTTCAAGGTGGTAATAGTCACATGATAATGCAAATGGCCCATAACATGAGCATGTCAACGACACATATATCAATTGTTATAAGAACCTAATCTAACAAGTATTTTGGATATTATAGCCAGTGATATACAGATATATATCATAAAAGTGTGTCATTTCCACTCGTGGGTATGGTCATTTGAAGGTTAATAGCACTAAAACTTAGACACATTTAAGAAAATGCTTCAGCAATTCAATGAGAGCATATCTTTATTCAACTAATTCAATATACACCCACATCCAGTTATCTTGGATCACCCTTGCAGACCTGAAAATGTCATATTGTATTCTTCAATGTGCTGATAAAGTCATGCGCTTGATGCTCAGCTGATCAGATCTGGACTCAATGACCTCACATCACCAGAAGTTCTCTCATGGAAAGAATATTGTACAGTCTTCCATAGCTGATCCACGTTTGCAACACGAGACCCCTAAAACTGAGTGAAAATGGGGCCTGAACATGACTGGTGGTGGAAAATTGTGCTTTTTTTATGAATAATTTGTTAAAGGGGGAGGGTTAAATTGTGTGTGATAAATAAAGAACCACAGAAGTGATATTGTTTTTGAACACATTTTTTCCATTGACGGGCAATTCTGAAGAAATGTAGGGAGTTACAATTATTCCGCGAAAAAGCGGGCTATCGCTTTAGGTTACACTGGTGTAAATAAGGTTCCGAGCGACATCTAGCGGATGCGGGAGGAATATATAGGAGAGAATAAAATAGACACTGGGCCCTGATTGGTCAATAGCCTTGTGTGCTTTTCACATAAAAAAATCATCACACCTCTTCCCTATGATTTCCCATAGGTAAAATAACAATTGGCACAGGAATTAACCCTTTGTAGTGAAGTTTGAATTTTTTGGTGTGGTCTAAAATATGACTGTATTTTTTTATGCGGTTCTGACACTAGTTACGAAAACATAAGATTTAAAGGCGAATTCCCTGCTAGACAGACATGATTGTTTTGTGTAAAAAGTTTCCCAAAATGTCAATTTTTCAGATTTAAAGAAAATTTTGGACCCAACATTTATATTGCCAACACTATACGCTAAAACGTTAGCACTGAGGCCTATGGAAAACATTTACACCAGTGTAACCTAAAGGGAAAATATAGCTTTTTATCATTTTTGATTCCTGGGAGTCACTTTAAAGCATTTTAATGCATTTTACAGAGCCTGGTCTTTCAGTCCAATGAATATCTCATGCTTGGTGTGGCTATTCTTGCTGCTGTCTTCTTTCACTAACATCAGCCAAAAAAATAGTAAGATTTTTCATAAAAAATGCCAATTTTTCAAGGTATTTTCAAAATATTTCAAGGTGGTAATAGTCACATGATAATGCAAATGGCCCATAACATGAGCATGTCAACGACACATATATCAATTGTTATAAGAACCTAATCTAACAAGTATTTTGGATTTTATAGCCAGTGATATACAGATATATATCATAAAAGTGTGTCATTTCCACTCGTGGGTATGGTCATTTGAAGGTTAATAGCACTAAAACTTAGACACATTTAAGAAAATGCTTCAGCAATTCAATGAGAGCATATCTTTATTCAACTAATTCAATATACACCCACATCCAGTTATCTTGGATCACCCTTGCAGACCTGAAAATGTCATATTTTATTCTTCAATGTGCTGATAAAGTCATGCGCTTGATGCTCAGCTGATCAGATCTGGACTCAATGACCTCACATCACCAGAAGTTCTCTCATGGAAAGAATATTGTACAGTCTTCCATAGCTGATCCAAGTTTGCAACACGAGACCCCTAAAACTGAGTGAAAATGGGGCCTGAACATGACTGGTGGTGGAAAATTGTGCTTTTTTTTATGAATAATTTGTTAAAGGGGGAGGGTTAAATTGTGTGTGATAAATAAAGAACCACAGAAGTGATATTGATTTTGAACACATTTTTTCCATTGACGGGCAATTCTGAAGAAATGTAGGGAGTTACAATTATTCCGCGAAAAAGCGGGCTATCGCTTTAGGTTACACTGGTGTAAATAAGGTTCCGAGCGACATCTAGCGGATGCGGGAGGAATATATAGGAGAGAATAAAATAGACACTGGGCCCTGATTGGTCAATAGCCTTGTGTGCTTTTCACATAAAAAAATCATCACACCTCTTCCCTATGATTTCCCATAGGTAAAATAACAATTGGCACAGGAATTAACCCTTTGTAGTGAAGTTTGAATTTTTTGGTGTGGTCTAAAATATGACTGTATTTTTTTATGCGGTTCTGACACTAGTTACGAAAACATAAGATTTAAAGGCGAATTCCCTGCTAGACAGACATGATTTTTTTGTGTAAAAAGTTTCCCAAAATGTCAATTTTTCAGATTTAAAGAAAATTTTGGACCCAACATTTATATTGCCAACACTATACGCTAAAACGTTAGCACTGAGGCCTATGGAAAACATTTACACCAGTGTAACCTAAAGGGAAAATATAGCTTTTTATCATTTTTGATTCCTGGGAGTCACTTTAAAGCATTTTAATGCATTTTACAGAGCCTGGTCTTTCAGTCCAATGAATATCTCATGCTTGGTGTGGCTATTCTTGCTGCTGTCTTCTTTCACTAACATCAGCCAAAAAATAGTAAGATTTTTCATAAAAAATGCCAATTTTTCAAGGTATTTTCAAAAAATTTCAAGGTGGTAATAGTCACATGATAATGCAAATGGCCCATAACATGAGCATGTCAACGACACATATATCAATTGTTATAAGAACCTAATCTAACAAGTATTTTGGATTTTATAGCCAGTGATATACAGATATATATCATAAAAGTGTGTCATTTCCACTCGTGGGTATGGTCATTTGAAGGTTAATAGCACTAAAACTTAGACACATTTAAGAAAATGCTTCAGCAATTCAATGAGAGCATATCTTTATTCAACTAATTCAATATACACCCACATCCAGTTATCTTGGATCACCCTTGCAGACCTGAAAATGTCATATTTTATTCTTCAATGTGCTGATAAAGTCATGCGCTTGGTGCTCAGCTGATCAGATCTGGACTCAATGACCTCACATCACCAGAAGTTCTCTCATGGAAAGAATATTGTACAGTCTTCCATAGCTGATCCAAGTTTGCAACACGAGACCCCTAAAACTGAGTGAAAATGGGGCCTGAACATGACTGGTGGTGGAAAATTGTGCTTTTTTTATGAATAATTTGTTAAAGGGGGAGGGTTAAATTGTGTGTGATAAATAAAGAACCACAGAAGTGATATTGTTTTTGAACACATTTTTTCCATTGACGGGCAATTCTGAAGAAATGTAGGGAGTTACAATTATTCCGCGAAAAAGCGGGCTATCGCTTTAGGTTACACTGGTGTAAATAAGGTTCCGAGCGACATCTAGCGGATGCGGGAGGAATATATAGGAGAGAATAAAATAGACACTGGGCCCTGATTGGTCAATAGCCTTGTGTGCTTTTCACATAAAAAAATCATCACACCTCTTCCCTATGATTTCCCATAGGTAAAATAACAATTGGCACAGGAATTAACCCTTTGTAGTGAAGTTTGAATTTTTTGGTGTGGTCTAAAATATGACTGTATTTTTTTATGCGGTTCTGACACTAGTTACGAAAACATAAGATTTAAAGGCGAATTCCCTGCTAGACAGACATGATTGTTTTGTGTAAAAAGTTTCCCAAAATGTCAATTTTTCAGATTTAAAGAAAATTTTGGACCCAACATTTATATTGCCAACACTATACGCTAAAACGTTAGCACTGAGGCCTATGGAAAACATTTACACCAGTGTAACCTAAAGGGAAAATATAGCTTTTTATCATTTTTGATTCCTGGGAGTCACTTTAAAGCATTTTAATGCATTTTACAGAGCCTGGTCTTTCAGTCCAATGAATATCTCATGCTTGGTGTGGCTATTCTTGCTGCTGTCTTCTTTCACTAACATCAGCCAAAAAAATAGTAAGATTTTTCATAAAAAATGCCAATTTTTCAAGGTATTTTCAAAAAATTTCAAGGTGGTAATAGTCACATGATAATGCAAATGGCCCATAACATGAGCATGTCAACGACACATATATCAATTGTTATAAGAACCTAATCTAACAAGTATTTTGGATTTTATAGCCAGTGATATACAGATATATATCATAAAAGTGTGTCATTTCCACTCGTGGGTATGGTCATTTGAAGGTTAATAGCACTAAAACTTAGACACATTTAAGAAAATGCTTCAGCAATTCAATGAGAGCATATCTTTATTCAACTAATTCAATATACACCCACATCCAGTTATCTTGGATCACCCTTGCAGACCTGAAAATGTCATATTTTATTCTTCAATGTGCTGATAAAGTCATGCGCTTGATGCTCAGCTGATCAGATCTGGACTCAATGACCTCACATCACCAGAAGTTCTCTCATGGAAAGAATACTGTACAGTCTTCCATAGCTGATCCAAGTTTGCAACACGAGACCCCTAAAACTGAGTGAAAATGGGGCCTGAACATGACTGGTGGTGGAAAATTGTGCTTTTTTTATGAATAATTTGTTAAAGGGGGAGGGTTAAATTGTGTGTGATAAATAAAGAACCACAGAAGTGATATTGATTTTGAACACATTTTTTCCATTGACGGGCAATTCTGAAGAAATGTAGGGAGTTACAATTATTCCGCGAAAAAGTGGGCTATCGCTTTAGGTTACACTGGTGTAAATAAGGTTCCGAGCGACATCTAGCGGATGCGGGAGGAATATATAGGAGAGAATAAAATAGACACTGGGCCCTGATTGGTCAATAGCCTTGTGTGCTTTTCACATAAAAAAATCATCACACCTCTTCCCTATGATTTCCCATAGGTAAAATAACAATTGGCACAGGAATTAACCCTTTGTAGTGAAGTTTGAATTTTTTGGTGTGGTCTAAAATATGACTGTATTTTTTTATGCGGTTCTGACACTAGTTACGAAAACATAAGATTTAAAGGCGAATTCCCTGCTAGACAGACATGATTTTTTTGTGTAAAAAGTTTCCCAAAATGTCAATTTTTCAGATTTAAAGAAAATTTTGGACCCAACATTTATATTGCCAACACTATACGCTAAAACGTTAGCACTGAGGCCTATGGAAAACATTTACACCAGTGTAACCTAAAGGGAAAATATAGCTTTTTATCATTTTTGATTCCTGGGAGTCACTTTAAAGCATTTTAATGCATTTTACAGAGCCTGGTCTTTCAGTCCAATGAATATCTCATGCTTGGTGTGGCTATTCTTGCTGCTGTCTTCTTTCACTAACATCAGCCAAAAAATAGTAAGATTTTTCATAAAAAATGCCAATTTTTCAAGGTATTTTCAAAAAATTTCAAGGTGGTAATAGTCACATGATAATGCAAATGGCCCATAACATGAGCATGTCAACGACACATATATCAATTGTTATAAGAACCTAATCTAACAAGTATTTTGGATTTTATAGCCAGTGATATACAGATATATATCATAAAAGTGTGTCATTTCCACTCGTGGGTATGGTCATTTGAAGGTTAATAGCACTAAAACTTAGACACATTTAAGAAAATGCTTCAGCAATTCAATGAGAGCATATCTTTATTCAACTAATTCAATATACACCCACATCCAGTTATCTTGGATCACCCTTGCAGACCTGAAAATGTCATATTTTATTCTTCAATGTGCTGATAAAGTCATGCGCTTGATGCTCAGCTGATCAGATCTGGACTCAATGACCTCACATCACCAGAAGTTCTCTCATGGAAAGAATATTGTACAGTCTTCCATAGCTGATCCAAGTTTGCAACACGAGACCCCTAAAACTGAGTGAAAATGGGGCCTGAACATGACAGGTGGTGGAAAATTGTGCTTTTTTTATGAATAATTTGTTAAAGGGGGAGGGTTAAATTGTGTGTGATAAATAAAGAACCACAGAAGTGATATTGTTTTTGAACACATTTTTTCCATTGACGGGCAATTCTGAAGAAATGTAGGGAGTTACAATTATTCCGCGAAAAAGCGGGCTATCGCTTTAAAGGGAAAATATAGCTTTTTATCATTTTTGATTCCTGAGAGTCACTTTAAAGCATTTTAATGCATTTTACAGAGCCTGGTCTTTCAGTCCAATGAATATCTCATGCTTGGTGTGGCTATTCTTGCTGCTGATGTCTTCTTTCACTAACATCAGCCAAAAAAATAGTAAGATTTTTCATAAAAAATGCCAATTTTTCAAGGTATTTTCAAAAAATTTCAAGGTGGTAATAGTCACATGATAATGCAAATGGCCCATAACATGAGCATGTCAACGACACATATATCAATTGTTATAAGAACCTAATCTAACAAGTATTTTGGATTTTATAGCCAGTGATATACAGATATATATCATAAAAGTGTGTCATTTCCACTCGTGGGTATGGTCATTTGAAGGTTAATAGCACTAAAACTTAGACACATTTAAGAAAATGCTTCAGCAATTCAATGAGAGCATATCTTTATTCAACTAATTCAATATACACCCACATCCAGTTATCTTGGATCACCCTTGCAGACCTGAAAATGTCATATTTTATTCTTCAATGTGCTGATAAAGTCATGCGCTTGATGCTCAGCTGATCAGATCTGGACTCAATGACCTCACATCACCAGAAGTTCTCTCATGGAAAGAATATTGTACAGTCTTCCATAGCTGATCCAAGTTTGCAACACGAGACCCCTAAAACTGAGTGAAAATGGGGCCTGAACATGACTGGTGGTGGAAAATTGTGCTTTTTTTATGAATAATTTGTTAAAGGGGGAGGGTTAAATTGTGTGTGATAAATAAAGAACCACAGAAGTGATATTGTTTTTGAACACATTTTTTCCATTGACGGGCAATTCTGAAGAAATGTAGGGAGTTACAATTATTCCGCGAAAAAGCGGGCTATCGCTTTAGGTTACACTGGTGTAAATAAGGTTCCGAGCGACATCTAGCGGATGCGGGAGGAATATATAGGAGAAAATAAAATAGACACTGGGCCCTGATTGGTCAATAGCCTTGTGTGCTTTTCACATAAAAAAATCATCACACCTCTTCCCTATGATTTCCCATAGGTAAAATAACAATTGGCACAGGAATTAACCCTTTGTAGTGAAGTTTGAATTTTTTGGTGTGGTCTAAAATATGACTGTATTTTTTTATGCGGTTCTGACACTAGTTACGAAAACATAAGATTTAAAGGCGAATTCCCTGCTAGACAGACATGATTTTTTTGTGTAAAAAGTTTCCCAAAATGTCAATTTTTCAGATTTAAAGAAAATTTTGGACCCAACATTTATATTGCCAACACTATACGCTAAAACGTTAGCACTGAGGCCTATGGAAAACATTTACACCAGTGTAACCTAAAGGGAAAATATAGCTTTTTATCATTTTTGATTCCTGGGAGTCACTTTAAAGCATTTTAATGCATTTTACAGAGCCTGGTCTTTCAGTCCAATGAATATCTCATGCTTGGTGTGGCTATTCTTGCTGCTGATGTCTTCTTTCACTAACATCAGCCAAAAAAATAGTAAGATTTTTCATAAAAAATGCCAATTTTTCAAGGTATTTTCAAAAAATTTCAAGGTGGTAATAGTCACATGATAATGCAAATGGCCCATAACATGAGCATGTCAACGACACATATATCAATTGTTATAAGAACCTAATCTAACAAGTATTTTGGATTTTATAGCCAGTGATATACAGATATATATCATAAAAGTGTGTCATTTCCACTCGTGGGTATGGTCATTTGAAGGTTAATAGCACTAAAACTTAGACACATTTAAGAAAATGCTTCAGCAATTCAATGAGAGCATATCTTTATTCAACTAATTCAATATACACCCACATCCAGTTATCTTGGATCACCCTTGCAGACCTGAAAATGTCATATTTTATTCTTCAATGTGCTGATAAAGTCATGCGCTTGATGCTCAGCTGATCAGATCTGGACTCAATGACCTCACATCACCAGAAGTTCTCTCATGGAAAGAATATTGTACAGTCTTCCATAGCTGATCCAAGTTTGCAACACGAGACCCCTAAAACTGAGTGAAAATGGGGCCTGAACATGACTGGTGGTGGAAAATTGTGCTTTTTTATGAATAATTTGTTAAAGGGGAGGGTTAAATTGTGTGTGATAAATAAAGAACCACAGAAGTGATATTGTTTTTGAACACATTTTTTCCATTGACGGGCAATTCTGAAGAAATGTAGGGAGTTACAATTATTCCGCGAAAAAGCGGGCTATCGCTTTAGGTTACACTGGTGTAAATAAGGTTCCGAGCGACATCTAGCGGATGCGGGAGGAATATATAGGAGAGAATAAAATAGACACTGGGCCCTGATTGGTCAATAGCCTTGTGTGCTTTTCACATAAAAAAATCATCACACCTCTTCCCTATGATTTCCCATAGGTAAAATAACAATTGGCACAGGAATTAACCCTTTGTAGTGAAGTTTGAATTTTTTGGTGTGGTCTAAAATATGACTGTATTTTTTTATGCGGTTCTGACACTAGTTACGAAAACATAAGATTTAAAGGCGAATTCCCTGCTAGACAGACATGATTTTTTTGTGTAAAAAGTTTCCCAAAATGTCAATTTTTCAGATTTAAAGAAAATTTTGGACCCAACATTTATATTGCCAACACTATACGCTAAAACGTTAGCACTGAGGCCTATGGAAAACATTTACACCAGTGTAACCTAAAGGGAAAATATAGCTTTTTATCATTTTTGATTCCTGGGAGTCACTTTAAAGCATTTTAATGCATTTTACAGAGCCTGGTCTTTCAGTCCAATGAATATCTCATGCTTGGTGTGGCTATTCTTGCTGCTGATGTCTTCTTTCACTAACATCAGCCAAAAAAATAGTAAGATTTTTCATAAAAAATGCCAATTTTTCAAGGTATTTTCAAAAAATTTCAAGGTGGTAATAGTCACATGATAATGCAAATGGCCCATAACATGAGCATGTCAACGACACATATATCAATTGTTATAAGAACCTAATCTAACAAGTATTTTGGATTTTATAGCCAGTGATATACAGATATATATCATAAAAGTGTGTCATTTCCACTCGTGGGTATGGTCATTTGAAGGTTAATAGCACTAAAACTTAGACACATTTAAGAAAATGCTTCAGCAATTCAATGAGAGCATATCTTTATTCAACTAATTCAATATACACCCACATCCAGTTATCTTGGATCACCCTTGCAGACCTGAAAATGTCATATTTTATTCTTCAATGTGCTGATAAAGTCATGCGCTTGATGCTCAGCTGATCAGATCTGGACTCAATGACCTCACATCACCAGAAGTTCTCTCATGGAAAGAATATTGTACAGTCTTCCATAGCTGATCCAAGTTTGCAACACGAGACCCCTAAAACTGAGTGAAAATGGGGCCTGAACATGACTGGTGGTGGAAAATTGTGCTTTTTTTATGAATAATTTGTTAAAGGGGGAGGGTTAAATTGTGTGTGATAAATAAAGAACCACAGAAGTGATATTGATTTTGAACACATTTTTTCCATTGACGGGCAATTCTGAAGAAATGTAGGGAGTTACAATTATTCCGCGAAAAAGCGGGCTATCGCTTTAGGTTACACTGGTGTAAATAAGGTTCCGAGCGACATCTAGCGGATGCGGGAGGAATATATAGGAGAGAATAAAATAGACACTGGGCCCTGATTGGTCAATAGCCTTGTGTGCTTTTCACATAAAAAAATCATCACACCTCTTCCCTATGATTTCCCATAGGTAAAATAACAATTGGCACAGGAATTAACCCTTTGTAGTGAAGTTTGAATTTTTTGGTGTGGTCTAAAATATGACTGTATTTTTTTATGCGGTTCTGACACTAGTTACGAAAACATAAGATTTAAAGGCGAATTCCCTGCTAGACAGACATGATTTTTTTGTGTAAAAAGTTTCCCAAAATGTCAATTTTTCAGATTTAAAGAAAATTTTGGACCCAACATTTATATTGCCAACACTATACGCTAAAACGTTAGCACTGAGGCCTATGGAAAACATTTACACCAGTGTAACCTAAAGGGAAAATATAGCTTTTTATCATTTTTGATTCCTGGGAGTCACTTTAAAGCATTTTAATGCATTTTACAGAGCCTGGTCTTTCAGTCCAATGAATATCTCATGCTTGGTGTGGCTATTCTTGCTGCTGATGTCTTCTTTCACTAACATCAGCCAAAAAAATAGTAAGATTTTTCATAAAAAATGCCAATTTTTCAAGGTATTTTCAAAAAATTTCAAGGTGGTAATAGTCACATGATAATGCAAATGGCCCATAACATGAGCATGTCAACGACACATATATCAATTGTTATAAGAACCTAATCTAACAAGTATTTTGGATTTTATAGCCAGTGATATACAGATATATATCATAAAAGTGTGTCATTTCCACTCGTGGGTATGGTCATTTGAAGGTTAATAGCACTAAAACTTAGACACATTTAAGAAAATGCTTCAGCAATTCAATGAGAGCATATCTTTATTCAACTAATTCAATATACACCCACATCCAGTTATCTTGGATCACCCTTGCAGACCTGAAAATGTCATATTTTATTCTTCAATGTGCTGATAAAGTCATGCGCTTGATGCTCAGCTGATCAGATCTGGACTCAATGACCTCACATCACCAGAAGTTCTCTCATGGAAAGAATATTGTACAGTCTTCCATAGCTGATCCAAGTTTGCAACACGAGACCCCTAAAACTGAGTGAAAATGGGGCCTGAACATGACTGGTGGTGGAAAATTGTGCTTTTTTTTATGAATAATTTGTTAAAGGGGGAGGGTTAAATTGTGTGTGATAAATAAAGAACCACAGAAGTGATATTGTTTTTGAACACATTTTTTCCATTGACGGGCAATTCTGAAGAAATGTAGGGAGTTACAATTATTCCGCGAAAAAGCGGGCTATCGCTTTAGGTTACACTGGTGTAAATAAGGTTCCGAGCGACATCTAGCGGATGCGGGAGGAATATATAGGAGAGAATAAAATAGACACTGGGCCCTGATTGGTCAATAGCCTTGTGTGCTTTTCACATAAAAAAATCATCACACCTCTTCCCTATGATTTCCCATAGGTAAAATAACAATTGGCACAGGAATTAACCCTTTGTAGTGAAGTTTGAATTTTTTGGTGTGGTCTAAAATATGACTGTATTTTTTTATGCGGTTCTGACACTAGTTACGAAAACATAAGATTTAAAGGCGAATTCCCTGCTAGACAGACATGATTTTTTTGTGTAAAAAGTTTCCCAAAATGTCAATTTTTCAGATTTAAAGAAAATTTTGGACCCAACATTTATATTGCCAACACTATACGCTAAAACGTTAGCACTGAGGCCTATGGAAAACATTTACACCAGTGTAACCTAAAGGGAAAATATAGCTTTTTATCATTTTTGATTCCTGGGAGTCACTTTAAAGCATTTTAATGCATTTTACAGAGCCTGGTCTTTCAGTGCAATGAATATCTCATGCTTGGTGTGGCTATTCTTGCTGCTGATGTCTTCTTTCACTAACATCAGCCAAAAAAATAGTAAGATTTTTCATAAAAAATGCCAATTTTTCAAGGTATTTTCAAAAAATTTCAAGGTGGTAATAGTCACATGATAATGCAAATGGCCCATAACATGAGCATGTCAACGACACATATATCAATTGTTATAAGAACCTAATCTAACAAGTATTTTGGATTTTATAGCCAGTGATATACAGATATATATCATAAAAGTGTGTCATTTCCACTCGTGGGTATGGTCATTTGAAGGTTAATAGCACTAAAACTTAGACACATTTAAGAAAATGCTTCAGCAATTCAATGAGAGCATATCTTTATTCAACTAATTCAATATACACCCACATCCAGTTATCTTGGATCACCCTTGCAGACCTGAAAATGTCATATTTTATTCTTCAATGTGCTGATAAAGTCATGCGCTTGATGCTCAGCTGATCAGATCTGGACTCAATGACCTCACATCACCAGAAGTTCTCTCATGGAAAGAATATTGTACAGTCTTCCATAGCTGATCCAAGTTTGCAACACGAGACCCCTAAAACTGAGTGAAAATGGGGCCTGAACATGACTGGTGGTGGAAAATTGTGCTTTTTTTTATGAATAATTTGTTAAAGGGGGAGGGTTAAATTGTGTGTGATAAATAAAGAACCACAGAAGTGATATTGTTTTTGAACACATTTTTTCCATTGACGGGCAATTCTAAAGAAATGTAGGGAGTTACAATTATTCCGCGAAAAAGCGGGCTATCGCTTTAGGTTACACTGGTGTAAATAAGGTTCCGAGCGACATCTAGCGGATGCGGGAGGAATATATAGGAGAGAATAAAATAGACACTGGGCCCTGATTGGTCAATAGCCTTGTGTGCTTTTGACATAAAAAAATCATCACACCTCTTCCCTATGATTTCCCATAGGTAAAATAACAATTGGCACAGGAATTAACCCTTTGTAGTGAAGTTTGAATTTTTTGGTGTGGTCTAAAATATGACTGTATTTTTTTATGCGGTTCTGACACTAGTTACGAAAACATAAGATTTAAAGGCGAATTCCCTGCTAGACAGACATGATTTTTTTGTGTAAAAAGTTTCCCAAAATGTCAATTTTTCAGATTTAAAGAAAATTTTGGACCCAACATTTATATTGCCAACACTATACGCTAAAACGTTAGCACTGAGGCCTATGGAAAACATTTACACCAGTGTAACCTTTTGGGAGTCGCTTGCCATAATAATGACGTCTCTCGCTCTGTTGTTTTCTACCTCGAGCAAATGACCTTGACTGCATGCCATTTCGATTAGACGTACCGTGCGCGAGTCTGGGAGCAAATGTACGCTAATTTTACTAAGACTGGACAAGAGTCTACCCAGCTTGGATATTAACAATCACTGGGTCAGTCACAAGATAAACTGCCCGTCTGTTAGCCAACAGTCTTCCAGATTTCTTTCATTACCACATGTTCGGGTTAGACAACAGTCTCTCCTTCTGCTATCTTTAAGTTCGACAAGAGTCTAACATCCTACATTTTTCAGTGTGCTCCACTGTCCCTGTTTGCCCACTTTTGTTTCCCGCATTGACAAAATGCTCCTATCCGCCTTGCTCCTAATTGTGTTCGACAAGAGTCTAACATTATACAGTTTTCAGTGTGCTCCACTGTCCCTGTTTACCCACTTTTGTTTCCCGCATTGACAAAATGCTCATATCCGCCTTGCTACTTGTTGTGTTCTACAAGAGTCTAACATCCTACATTTTCCAGTGTGCTCCACTGTCCCTGTTTACCCACTTTTGTTTCCCGCATTGACAAAATGCTCCTATCCGCCTTGCTCCTTATTGTGTTCGACAAGAGTCTAACATTATACATTTTTCAGTGTGCTCCACTGTTACCACGTTTACCCACTTTTGTTTCCAGCCTTGACACAATGCTCATATCCGCCTTCCTCAGTATTTCAAACCTTTTGCCCCAGCAGTGATTTAATTGTTATATCTCCACTGTTCTCACTGATAAATTTTAAGTTTTAATATTTGGGTGGTTGCGAAGGGTTCGATGTGTGTTTTTTTCCTTTCCAGCTTTGAGGGATTTGGGTGGGGCTAGGCTTTTGCTCATTTTTCATGTTTTCGCCAAGCCTTGTGGCCCTTTTTTTGGTCCACACCTTCACAATTTTATTATTTCGGCTGATTAATGACGATAATTAAACAGCCATTGAACGAGAAATTGTCTCATGTCTTGTGAACTAGCAAATCCCTCATTGGGCTCAATATTATGTAATCACAGAATATTTATTTAGCCATCTTCTCAGGGCATAAAGAAAATTTATTCTGATTTCTTTCGAGTGATTACGCATCCGTGCTACCATAGATATTGTTGTGAAAAATGCGCATGTCTTGACATCAGTCGGTCTGTCAGTGTGTCTCTTTGGTGACGTTTGGCATGAAGACACGTTTAACGTCGCGTTATATAGTTTCGATTAGAGGGGCTTTGGTCCCGTGGTTGGATGTCCGACGTCACAGGATGCACACGGGTAATGTTTGTGTATGTTTATGTGACTCCGTTTCTTGTATATTTAAATTTATGTTTATATCTAAATACTAGTTAGATGTTGTCAATGTGAAGTGGCTCTTTTTATGATGGTTCCCGAACCCAAGTCGCCGTGATGATGTGGCCTCTGAGGAGCAGTGGCGCCGTTTGAGATGGTTCAATAATGCTCGTGAATGTTACACTTACATCCACCTCGCCAATCATTAGCATTAAAGACAAATGAAAAACATGTACATGTATTTCTATTAATATTAAAGTTTTGAATCAATTTGTATTCCACAGTCAGATTCCTGAAACAGCTGATGAGGATAGATTGGACATAGCTTACATGCAAGCAGAACAGTACAAACACAATAGCAAGGCTCCATCGCTGATGCAGATACGTATACGTGTGGATGATGTGTGAGGACATCTCAAGTAACAGACTGATAATTACCACCAGTGGAAGTTGACAACATCCTTCAATGTGTGAATAGGAACATGTACTGCCTGAGTCTGTGAGTATATATGATACAGATGAACTTATGCATATCATCAACAAGTCTGGGTATACTTATTTATATATCAATATACATGTAATATACCAACAATATGAGTTTTGAGTGTGTCGTGTTTTAGTAATTGCCAACAGGAATAGTTAACAGCCTGTGGGCATATTAGACTATTGTTAGTGGCACGAGACAGTCAATATAATAATGTGTGTGTGAATGAAATGGTCGCTGGAAATTGATATGCAGTGGTAAATTGACCGGGTGTGCCGTTGACCATAAAGGGGGACTTAACAGTTATATTTATCATATACGAGCAATAAAGAGCGTTCCTTATCAGCTTAGACGATATGTAGGAAAATTGGTATAGAGGTCACCTGACCAGGCAAATATCATGACATAGGCACCTTTGACTTCAGATGATTTAAACGGGGACTACTAAATTATATTAAAGACATATTATGTACTTGTTCGGGTGTGTGAAACTGATAAGTTAGTATTCAGGAGCTATGACAACTGGATGAATGTTATATTCTACTAACACCGCCCAACATTTGAAGCAAATCGACCGTACCATTCCATCAAAAACATCGTCTGAACTACGCTCAATTGTAAATATTTACTACTCGATTCGGGACGCATATATCGGCGATAAACTAGCGAAAACGATTTTGCCATCGAGAGTTACTGCATTTAATTCATATATAAGAATGACGGTGTGTTGTCAATTTGAATATACTATTTGTAAAACTTACTGTACTTTGAACAAGATTTTTCTCCATTTATATTTGATCACCATACCGGAATGTTTCACATCACTTTAACATAAATTAGATGACCAATGAAGAGCGTTTATTATCAGCTCAGAAAATGTCGGCACATTCAAACATTAAGGTAATTTGACACGGGGTGCCATGGGCTTAACAAATAGGTGCAGATGATTTAAAGAGGCACTACTGATTAGCAATAAAGAGCGTTTATTGTCAACTTAAATGTCTTACAAGATAGAGGTAACCATATCTGGAGAATCACATACAATTTTAAATGTCAACTATTCTTTCCTTGAGTTTAGGAACAATATCCGAATATACAAATAATACATGTATCAGCAGAATTCTGTTTAGCTCATGTGTGCTTTGCATGTACCTATACTGATGTAAAGACAAAAGATAGTGATGTGGTATATGTAATTGTATATTTATGACATATGTCTATATTTTCAGAACTGCAGTTGAAATCTGATATCATATGAAGAGATGTATCATAGCATAAACAATTGGACAATAATGCAGGAAAGTGGTGTTACTGGACATAGGACATACACATATAAATGTACATGTATGATGGTATGCATGTGCCTGACATAGCTCCAACATGCCAATATGACTTTCGTTTCAAGGTAGATGACAAACCATATCTCTATCCTGGTACATGAAACGTGTGACACTTGTGGAATATCATATCTTTCTGGATTATTATGGAATGGAGGTGACCACGAACCATAATTGTGTATTCAACTATAGAAATTAGAATGTTCTCTGTTAATTGTGCAGCTATATGACGTCATGGTATTCATCAAATATACATATACAGTAATCTGGGAACAGTGGATGTACCGATTGATATTACTTCTACTTCATACAAAGAATGTGTGTGCATAGCACTGAAACATTGAACATAATGGTACGGGGGATAGAACTGTGACAACTGCTGAAATGATTAATTTTTTATTTTGTAACATTATCTCTGAACCAATTTTTGTACTGGTATGGCATTTACGAGTAATTTGTACTCCAGTACATGAAACATTTACATTGTATACCATGCATCACACCATGGATACCGGTATGTGCATTGCCATACATGTATAGTTTACAATCTTTTATTATACAGTAATATAAAATTTCATTTGATGCCAAATTCTTTGAGCGTTCAATCTTCCCTATAATATATACCGATAATATGTGTGTAATGTGTACATGAAATTGATTTCTACATGTAGCTCAAAAAAGCCAAACTATTAATCACATTTCATGTATAGCTTCAAAGAGAGCAACTGTACCATAGTTGTGGTCTTTGATGCTATGAATTTTTCTTGTTAGTCAATAGTGAACTTTGGAATATGTTAGAATAATTAATTTTCAGACAGTGACACTATTTCTTAAATTTATGGAACACAAATTTTCGAACTCATTTCCAAAAATGATTAAATATCTTTAATTTATTTATTAATTTTAGTGATATTACATCTGCAGTGGCTGAAATCCTGAGGGGGTATGTACCATCACCTCTCGGCTTAAATCCGGAATTCAACCTTAACTCTTTCATGACGGGAGCCACGCTGGTGCAGCATTAAAGACAACTTGACAGTGCATTATCTTATATATGTAAGTCTCGCATAGGGAGCCTCGCATATATAAGAGAATACACTGGCTTACAAGGTCAAGGTAAATATTTTTAGGCAAATGCGAATGCATTGGCACAGGGTTTTTGCTAAACTTTCAGGAAGCTCCAGTCATGAAAGGGTTATCAATGGCATGCAATTCTGGACCAAGTTAAGGATGATACATAATGAAGATATCTGCTTATTTTGGGGGAAACAAACATTCTAGGCAATACATTTAAACTGAAATGCACTGTTAACAAAATAGCAGCGGATACAAAGTTCCGGAAAATTGCTGCCGGCACATAGTCCCGTAAAGTTGAGGAACATTCACCTGTTTTGTTACGGTTCTATGTCCCGTATGATTATGGAACTTTGTTCTATAGCGTTACAGAACATATGACCGTAATGATATGGTACCATGTTCCGTAACCATTACGGTACATTGTTCCGTAACCCTTCACGTTACATTGTGCCGGCAGCAATTTTCCGGATCATTGTACCGTATGAGAACGGATTTTTTTTTATCAGTGTACATGTATAAACCTGTTCATGGAAAACCTTCGGCTTTAACCGCTATTTGACAGCTAAGATCAATTTAAACTCGAGGCCGCAGATCTGAAACATTCGTCACCCTATGTTTAAACCCGTACCAATCAAACAACCGTGAACAGCGGCGTTCCAACGACAGCTAAAATCTGACAATTAAGATAATGGGCATATTGTGAATGAAATATATAAGCGAGAAGCGATCACAACTAAAAGTGTATGGGGAAAGTTGTTTTTGTCAAATGCGATAATTTTGGCGTTTAAACCCTTAAACCGACAACGAGCCAATATCATTCGACGGTCTAGAAAACCAGGGTTCAGGGAGGCTTGACCTGAGATGTCCAAATCTGTCTTTCTGAACAACGGTTCTCAATGGTTACACAATCAGTTCAATGGGTGGATCTGTAAATATCTCGATTGAGGGCGTGTCTAGTATGGGAGTGTCGGATTGGGTGTTATCGTGACACATAACCCATAGAGTTGTTATAAGCGTGCACGAGTTCGCATTATTGAGAGCGTGCCAATATACAGTTGTCGCCCGCGATTGAGTGAGACACGGGGATTTGTCGCACGCTCGAGACCTGACATTCCAGGTCCCGAGAGGCGACAAATCCCCGTGTCTCACGAAAATAAGGGTGACAACTGTTTTGTTATCTGACAAAAGAGTACACACGAACCTCCTTAATGGCAGGCATAAGTGCGCACGTACATTCTTTAATCCAGTTCGAAGAGTTAATTTTATGTTGGAATTCTCGCTTGTTAGAAAATAAAACGTTCACATTATGGATCAATTAAGACACCCATCATTGGCACAGCTATTGTCCGATCAGTTTGCTGGTCGCATGGTGGGAATCGGTTCAAGGTAACAGGAGTAAACCAATTTCTAAGTAGAGTATAGCCATGCGGAGAAATGTTCGGTTTCGTTGTAAATGAGCGTAACGACGCAGATAGAGAACGCTAAAATGTGAAATTAAAGCTGAAATTTCTCTTTGTAAACATGTATTATATAGTTACAGGGGTAAAAAATATTATATCTGAATCGAAGACTCCTGTCCGGAAATGCTTCTATCGATTAATATTAATTTTATTTCGAATATTTTCTGGTCTAAAAAGGTGTGGTTGTTTAGCCAACGAACAATAGTGGTTACTGTTAACAGAGACCAGAAATTTAATTGTGTAATATTGTCACAAATAAACGTTAATTATACTCATTATCGCTTATAACTATGGAATAAAACAATACAAGCAATCAATCTGGGACATTTGACGTTCGGTACGTAGCCATAGGGACAGCATAATGCTCTATATCGCTATATTGTATCTCACGTGACTTTGTTATTGAAATCAAGCTTTCCGATTGGTTGGCTACTCGACTCTATTAGTCGTAGTTGTATACTACGCCTTTAAGTATCTCCCATCGTGCACTATGCATATTTAGTTTTGACTACTAAAAATAGTAACGAACACTACATCAAACTTTGTTCTGAAACTACTTGTTATTTCGCCGCTGATCCAAATTAAAGCTTCAGTGAGGCGAACATCAATTGTCTGAACTTAGTAAAAGTTGAAAATTGAAAATTTCTGCATTTGTTCGGTACAATATAATAATTAGAGCATGACTTGTCGTGAAATACGCCGATATAGTGCATAGTGCGGTTGTGTAGTTCACTCCGCTTCGCGTCGTGAACTACACAACCTCACTATGCACTATATCGGCGTATTTCACTCCAAGCCATGCTCTATTTATTAAATATGGTATCACCCGAATGGTCTGTTCTAAAAATAGACAAATATACGGTCCTAATAAAAATATTCGAAAGCCTTTCCGGACAGGGGTCTTCAGTTCATATTTATTATTTTATACCCACGCAACTATGTCAAATTTGTTATTTAAAGGGATAATCCATCTTTAACCAGTTGTAGTGGTGCAAAAGAAATTGACAACTCTTATAGACTGTTACGCAACATAAGGGTATTCTTGTGAAGTCAGAGGAATGTTTTGCCCAAAGGAAATTGTCAACTGATAAGCAGTACAGAGTGGCTATTTGACATTATAGCTTAGAAACGTATTTGTAACGCATGTACATCGTGTGTGCAATTGTCTGCTACTGGAGGTTTATATCCGGTTTAAACTCCGAAGTTTAATTTGGAGATTACATGAATCCGCCCTATTTATTGGAATTGTCGCAGGAAAGTGAACCAAACCAAAGCGGGCCATTCAGAACAAATTGGGAAAATCACAATTAATTTCAAGCAGCAATATAGTGACTCCACAAGAATCAAACAATCAAAGCAGAATGCACAGTGTCTTCAGGCGAACAAATCGCAACAAACATAAATACTATTACCCAAATCAGTTGGCAACCTGTTTGACACTGACATTGTTTGTATGCGTACTAACAGGTCTGAATCCGGAATTAATCAATAACGGTATTAACATAGAAAAATACATATTAATAATGCCGTCATATGGCGTATGTCGAGGAATTCGTCCCGAATTAATTAGTATTTTGTTACAATTGTAGGCAGTTAGTATATGTTATGAAATGAAAAAATAATGCATGGTTGGAATACTCGTAATTACTCGTAATTATTCAATGGCAAACTTATCAATTTATCACCGAACAGGCGCATACTATACCTTTAAAGGCACGGGCGGCGTTCGTTGCTGAAATATTCATATTTGTTCAAATCGCCATCAACAGAAGGAATATTAAATTTTGTATAGTTTTGTTCATATGCCAAACATAATCAGCGCGTAAATAGTATATGGTCGTCAAGACGTACGGTGGTGTACGCAAACGAGAACCTGCTCGCGTGTTACAGAAGTTTTGCTTCTGTTTAGTGTTTACATAACACAGCGCAATTCTATTGGTGAATCACGCACAAATGATATAAACGCTCTTTATTATTTCCATATCAGGAAAACAGTAACAAATAACGCTCTTTATGCTTACCATATCCGGATCTAAACAAAAGCCAGGTATGTAACGTTTTTTGCTTTTGTCTACATAACAAAGGAAACACATATAAGGATTAACTGTCATGTGGACTGTTTTTATGGAGATGTAACCGTGAGGTCCACACGACAGTCAATCCTTATATTTATATACATGTAGCGAAAAGGCCACTTTTGTAAATGTATTTAAATCGAAAAGTGTATTGTGACAAAACCAGCCCAAAATATCCCATAGCACCCTTGGCAAAAGTTAACAGGAACAATTGAAACCCGATGATTTATTAAGTCAATCCTGCGCGAATCCAAATGCGCTCAAAACATTACGCGTTCGTCTTTCCAAACCCAAATGACGTATCGATGTTGTTATGAGCTTGCAGTTATTAGCTGTTGCGCATTCACCGAGAAATAACTGCAACAAGCCACGTGGGCGCCGACCAATCAGAATGCTGGATTTAGTGATGACAACACTTAGTATGTAAATATATGACAATAACATACTTATTATTTCTGTTTATGGCAGCTGTTTATGGCGGTTTTTGACGGAGGTGAATATTTTAACACCATACCCACAGCCAACACCGCCCGTATCTTTAATAGTAACGCACCGGGCCTAGATGTCGATGTTCTAAACAAGAGCCCTGCTGATATCCCAATAATTCACTATTACCTTTCATCGACAACACCAGACGATGAGACGAAAGTCACCTCTAAACCAATTCAGCCGCCTCTCGCTTCACAATAGAATCAGAATTTGATTAGGGTGTTCCAAGACACGACCGAAATAAATAGGCTAACGATTTGTCAAAGGTGGCATTTAATAAACGTTTCCAAAAGCCTCGTTTTGTGTATAGTTTTGAATTCGCTAACCGGATTATGCAAATGTGACAAGACGACTTGTCTGCTTCCGCCTGGTATGATCAGCACTATAGCGCGTGCCCCATTTATAATTCGGGTAATGTAAATACGTTGACAAACTCCATTAGGTCTTCCAATATCTCAGGACAGACTTCACAGTTGAGCATTTACGTTTGTTGAAAGGGATAGTCGGATGACTGGCCCATGTTGACACGCATTTGTAGCCATGTGGATATGTCCCAAACAAATATATTGGTCAGTGCTTATTATGTGTGTACTGGCGGTTCATATTAGTAAAGTCTCAACTGCCAGGGTAACTGCGGTCGTCACCGTAGTTGAGTCAGTTGACAGCTACATGCTATGGCAGCCAATAAGATTTCATCTTGAATGTTATGAAAGTATGTGGGCCTTATATTAACTCCACATACATCGGTGTCCGTTGGCTGATTTATGGACATGATCCATCTATGAAACATTACACGGGTAATGAATAAAATGAAGACATTGTTGTCCCGCATATACTCCATTTATTGGTAAATTAATTTTTGGTCCCGAAATTGTGGAAGGGGTCTGGGTGCTCTCGTGCTGCTGATTGTTATGCAGAAAATGGGGTAGTTGTGGAAATGCAAGATTAGCATTAAAAAAAAAACCGAAAATGGCGCGTTTGTTGTCACCGAATTGTGTATCGGATGTCGTTATAAGGGAAAATTACCACTCGAAGTTCATACAGACTTAACCCATCGCCGGTGGCAATTACAGTTAACACTGTCACCTATGGAAAATAATTAGTTGTTCGTAACCCCAGTGCTCTCAACGTAGTCTCAAGTGTAGACGCTGATTTATTTGTATATATCGGCTTCTTGTCTATCTGTGATGTAGTTAGTTACCACCATATCGCAACTAAACACCAGAGAGCCAGACACCAGTGAGTATTTCATAGAGCACACTTCGTTGAACTTTTACAATTTATACCTTTTGACCTTTATTGTAAACTTCCTCGGGGAAGCTATTCAAATCCGTTTCAATGTAATGTTCTGTCTTGTGTTACGCACCTACAAATGTCATACCACTTATTTAAATATAATTGAGTCTCCGTGGAGTTGAAGTCTCTTTTATCACAGTCTGATCACGTGTGGGCGAATCACAACATATCAATCAATGTGAGAATTATTTTAATCGTAATATGCCGTGGAAATACTTATCTCGGTAATATATCGGTCAATAGTAATCTATTCCTAATATGGTAACATCAAATATAGTCTGTCACTTCTGATCAAAAACAAGAAAACAGTTAGTATATTTCTATGGTTTCGTTAAGTTTTTCCATGCATTGTATAAGAAGTATGCATGCCACAGTTCTTATTGAAGGATTTGACTTTCCCGTGTTTACTTCAAACTAACATGCACTAACCACAATGGAAGGGGAATAACTATCTCTTAGTTTGAATTCTGATGCATTCTGGGTTGACAAGGGGGAGTCTTGGAATGAATCTGATAATATCTTGGTGGACACTCCAAGGCCACAGCTGTTCCGTATTCTGGTGGAATATATATATTTTTGGTTCCTCTTCCAAATGGTATATACTATGGGATATGTTGTGTATAATGTAATCTGGCCATTCGAAAATTAAGTGGGCCTTTAAAATATAAATACGTAATACATCGTTTGGATGATCAAATTCATGAAGAATGATTACACCATTTGAAGCTAATCAGCTGGCCATACAAGCAATAAATCAAGGAATTTAGACTAACCAAATTTCAACTTCAACTCACTCCACTGATAAGACCAAGTCACTTCTAATTTTGTTCTCTACCAAACATATCCGATATATGTGAAGCTAGCTATTCTGTGGCTGGCGGGCACCACATTGGCTTTGCCAATATTTCTTCAATCATCCTTCATGAATCTGGCCAATAGCATCTTTTACACGTTGTACTATCTAAACAGATCATCAAAACATACATAATCACTGATGCTTACGTTTCTCATCTCTGTCAAATGAACATTCATTTGTCATTCACATTATCAATGTTAGGACCATTTCATCAGTAAGCTACCCGTACTCTATGGTAATTCAGGTGATACAAGCACTTACCTGTCTGCGGATACAAACACAAAATGACAATTAAAAGACACCTTTCTCACCACTCCAGGACAAAAGGTTGATGATAAACATCAATCTCAAATCGACTGAATGGCAAATTGAAATCACCAAACACTGTATGGGCTATGGGTGGAAATGCATCCAATAGAAAATACTGTTTGATCGTTGTGGTATATCTTATAATGCGTATAATGCATGTAACATATGTATATATTATTACACTGTTGCTCAACTTGTCTAATTCAGGCTAAGTTATTGCAAAGCAGTCGATGCATATGTCCTGTCAAAATCTCCTTTGCTACATCCTACACAGTTCTTACCTGATCAACGTGAAATTGTAATACGCATGTTCAGGTCATCACCAATAATGAGAACATCTTTTTGAATTTTGAACCCAGCACACATGTCACCTCTTATAATAATGTCAGGTTAAACTACAGTTTCATTGAGACATTCATTATATTCAATTCAAGTATAACTTACTTCAATTTGAATTTAATGAACTTTAATTGTTTGTAACTCGTCTCATAATCCTTATTTGCTATCCTCTTTTTTATTATTCTTCCATTTATGTCTAGACCTCCTTATCGAGGATAGTGAAGACTCCAGTACCCTAAGCAAAAAAGCAGCAGCTGAGATATTAGCTAAGATGCACAAGGTACTGCCAAAATATAAACAAATTTCATGCACAAGGTCGATGGATGACCTACTGAAGCAGAAGCAGAAAACACTGAAGAAGAGTTTCTAAAAGCAATCCACGCTGCTGACAAAATAACGAGTGTTATGAAAAGAAGTCCTCGGGACAGGTATGTTGACAACTATAACCCCACCATCCTTAAAGTTCTGAGATCAAATATGTACATTCGGTTCATCAGTAAAATATGGGTTTGTGTCGCCGATTTCACCTCCTACATCTGCAAACCAGATGGATCACTGTCTGAACTTAAGAAAAAGCATGCAAAGAAGCCAACAATGAAGAGATCAGAATTAAGCCGAAACATATCGAATACTCTGATAAGAGGAAGAGAGGTTTCACAGCATGAATCTATTATGAAAATACTGATACGGTCAATACCCACGAGCAGATCGAACACAACAGTATCATTGATGCCCACTGATATGCCATAAAATCTAACCAGAATACTCAAGCTAAAATGTGTGTTGGATAGAAGATGACACAAATGTTTACATGTCAGGAATTCGTGATAAATAAGCTGTAAGTCCTGACGTGCTTGAAAATATTAGCCTTGCCGACTTTGTCTTAAAATTATACCACCTTAAGCTTATCATCGCGAGACAAACCAATTTCCGAAGATCAACGCAATGGTGATAATGATGATGGGGAGGAAGAGCCAAGAGCCAAAAAGCAAGGTTAAAAAATATGATCTGAAAAATGGATTAGTCTGTATTCGCAAAAGAGCAAAAGTAAAAGCCGATTGTCAGAAAATACCATTACATCTCATCCCAATGGACAGCGATGAAGAAATGTATTACTACAGACTGTTCAGTCTGTTCTCCCAAAAACTTGTTTTAGGTAGATACTCTGCTTAGAATCGCCTCATGTTGAGTAGATAATGTGCGTTTTAGTCACATGAGGCGATTGTAAGCAGATTGTGTGCGACAATGACACACATAACCCAACTCCCGACATTTCGGCCGGATTCGTCATCTCGGGTTTAAACCTGGTCTATGTAAACCTCTAGGTTTAAACAGCCACGAGTCAGCTAAATCCGTGGTTTAAACCCGAGACTGCAGATTTAAGTGACGCATTCGTCATCTTTGGTTTAAACCTGGTCCAGCCAGACCAGTGGTTAGCAGTAGTGTCTCTATATCGTCGATATAATTAATCGTACTTTCCTCATGCGGACCGTCGCGCTTTATTGATTGCTAAAATCAATAATTACTACAGCGAGCATATTTTGATTGAAAATTTATAAGCGAGAAGCACCCACACCTATAAAGCGTGTGGGGATAAGTTGTTGTCAATTTCTATATATTTTTTGCGTTTTATAAGCTTAAACCGGCAACTAAACCATCTAATTCGGCTGTCCAGCTAAACCAGCTTTACCGAGGCTAAACTTGAGATGACGAATCCGTCTTTTATTCATCGCGGTTTAGAATTGTCAAACACTCAGTCAAAGGGTGGAGCTGTAAATAATCTGGTGTTATCATGTCACAGTTGACTTATTTGCAATCGAGCTGTGCTCAGATATGAACATGTTCCTTCAATATGATTTTTTTTTGCTTGTGGCAATCACAAATACTTGTCTTTTCTACGAAATCATTTGAAGGGTTCAACGTTTTTATTTTGCACCAAGACGATGCTACTGCATGACCAGATATGCTATACACATAGTTTGCAATCCTAAGCTTATATGAGTCAAATCTGATAACTTATTTTGATGTAGATCATGCCACAAATCTCTACTATGGCTACGCCCATAAATTCCTATAATATTCCACCAGTTCAAAACCTGGGAACACCCACGGTTTGATTTTCTACATGACGGGAAATTTATGACATTGAAAAAAAGCAACGCATATAATATATTTCTTTATTAAAAGCTGTCCCTCTGCATGGTAGCCCACTTCAAACAGTTCAGATGCCACTTCCGGTGTGCACCCATAAGCAAATTGCCTTTACTTGACTGATCTCTTGGTCCATGATTGACTCGATTATGGAGACTCTATTCAGATATGGGAATGCGACACATTTGCGCACATTATGATCATTTTAATTAAAAAAAAAATTATTAAATTTAAAACAAACAAATATTAATTAAATTTAAAATTTTGTTTCTTGTTAGATTCAACTCATTACTCAATTTAACAACACGATTTTTCATTTGTTTTTTAAATTAAAGTTTTCTTATTTTTAAGGGTAAAGCGTCTTACAGAACATCTATCACAAAGTGATGAACAGCGCGTGAAACTCGTGTTGAGAGACATGCCCTTTGTCAGATTGATTTAAACCCAGAATGAGATAGGATTAATGGTTCATGGGCGATGCTTGTTTCTCGATGAATAAATCCATTGAGCGTGAACGCGTTCGCGGTAACATACGACGTGTCAATAACCATTATATCGGCCTGTCTTTTGGTCCAAATCGTAAGAGGGTAGTTTGACTACATGCTCATATCACCGAATCGAGTTGTCAATTAGCTGGCAACTGAACGACAAAAACGCCCCCATAGACCCGGTTTGGCTGGACCGCCAATGTAGGTTTAAACCATGTTTAAACTCGGAAGTTTAAATCGGAGGTGACGAATCCGGCCTTCATGTGTATGCTATTTACCATGTATTTTAACTGTGGCCCGCGCCATAATAACGGGTATGAGTCCATTAGCTGCTTATTTCAGAATCAAATAATCACATTATGTACATATTTCACATTATAGGACGATTATATGCGTATATGTAGGTCGCTATTTGCGGACGTCTATTTGCGGAGGTCCCCGAATTCGCGGAGTTCCCCTAACATTGTCGAAATATGTTGATTTTAATTAGGGAATGGGTGCGTACATGTCAATTGATACTTATTTTAAACAAATTTAGAAAGATGTTGATCGCTGGGCATTTTATAGATAGATAATGGGTTTTTCCGGTTGTGACAATTCGCAGTAGGTCGCTATTCGGACGTCTATTTGCCGAGGTCCCCGAATTCGCGGAGATCCCCTAAAATTGTCGAAATATGTTGATTTGAATTATGGAACGGGTGCGTATATGTCAATTGATACGTATTTTAAACAAATAACGATACGATCGTCATAATAGTGGTTTGTTGTTCTATCAATCATATCATAATCATCATCATCATCATCACCACCATCATCATCACCATCATCATCATAATACGGAAGAAGTCTTGCGACTTTTCGTCCCAATAACATTATTTGTAATGCTTGTTTAAAAATATATGTATCGTCATTCGATATTTACTTGTGAGTCACTTGAACATATTACTTGTCGTCGAACTCGTATTTTATATAATAGAAGAATGAGTATGTATATTTTGAATTGATCGAGTGTTGGAGCCTCAACAGCGAAGTCTGGCAGAGAGTTCCAGCTATTTACCACCCTCTGCTTGAAGAAATGTTTTCCTATGGCCTTGTTAACAATGGGCATCTGCAGCTTTGTATTATGTCCTCTTGTTCTTCCTGATGAGTGTCTTTCTAATAGGTCACAGGCATTGATATTGTAATGACCATTCAACAGTTTATATACCTCGATTAGATCTCCTCTAAATATTCGATATTTTAAAGACATCAGATTGAGTCTTATCATTCGATCGGTAGCATAGAGTTTTGATTTGACGAACTACTTTCGTTGCTTTTCTTTGTATTTATCTAATACAATGGTTTGATATTTGTGATGTGGTCTCCATGCAGAGTTACAGTATGCGATGATAGGTCTGACCATTCTTATGTAGAGCGATTAGAAAGTGCCGATGTCCAAGTTCGTGAAAGTTGTGTTGACTATGCCGATGATTTGAGAAGCTTTATTGTTTTAGGATATTGTATGAAGGCTAATCTGGCCGTGTCAAATTGAGCTATAGCGATGGGATTTCTCGCAGGACAACACATTTCGGGTTTTCGTGGGGTGTGTATTCGCTGGATGTCTTATAGTTGCAGTATGTAACTATTATGACCGCGTTAATTGCTTTCGATGTTTAGGTATGATCAATGACTGGGCCATGCACTCTTGGCGGGAACACAATGCCTCCGATGTTTGATCCACATTTAGAAGCTTTCTGGTATGGTGAATGAGAAACCTGCAGTAATAAGCCGTAGTTTTTTGTAATAATTTGAAGGATTAGTTGTTTTAACGGAATTCTGAGGCGGTGCATTCATGTAACCAATATATTTTATATTATATTTTATATTTATGGCTAATAATATGATCTTGAGGGCGTTACCATTTCTGATTATGGTTTTCTTGTACAATATGCGCTACAAACTCAGAAACTCCCGAGGCTTACGCGCATGTGTGCGCGTTCACATTTGTAGGTGCTCGAGTACACACATGTATATAAGTAAATATAAATTCGCGGATACACACCATAGACCATATATTGGTAAATATATTATCTGATTATGGTGAGTAAACAAGTATATATCCATTAAACGCGAAATCGATTATTATAATATATATCATAATGATTTGCTGTGTATGTATGTATTGATGATAAGTAATTGTGGCATATGTATTGTCTCTGTAATGTCTTTTGTGATGACCAGAGTTACTATTAAATTGAATTGTATGTGAGAAATATTACCATCTGAGTCCTTTTGTTGTGATTCTTATTTAGTGCTGATGGAAACTGTCAGATTCAATGACAAATATCTAAATATTCAGCCAAAACTACTCAATTGAATGGTATTTTTGAAAATGGTTGCCACGTCAACGACGCAACTAGTCCATGAGCCAGGAACGAAAATGGTACCAATTTGGTGGGCACATTCTATCAACAATTTTCTGAAAGCTTATAATCTGAAGTTTATCTCAGTGCTGGGGCGCACTGGGGCAGTGTAGCTTAGTGTCAAAATTTGGTTTCCATGGCAACGGAGGGTGTTTTTGGCCGGTATAAAAAATATGCCTATAATGGTTTATAACTAGAAAGTTTAATGCAGGACGTCTACCTTTGCATCGATACGGGGTGCTACCCTTGGTGGGCTTTCTTTTGTCACCGGAGATTTCACCCCAAGAGGTCAAGGTCATATATAAAGGTCAAGGTCATAGACCAAAATAATAGCAGTTTTCATATCGAGTCATACGTTTTCTCTACCCACTGAGTTTATATATCAGTTCTGAATACGTTATGTTTGCTCAGAAATAATCTATAGCATATAGGCTACACGGAGAACTGCGTTGTTATTGAAACCGAGAAGACTGTCATGAGATATAGTCCTTTAAACTTTCCAAAATGGGTCAAAATCAGTTATTTCAAAAGCTATCGTACTTCTGTGTATAGTATAGATTAGATACGTATAGTGGGATGCCTTAAGGGTTGAATCGTGATTTTAGTGACTAAAGCATGATACTTCAAATATATGTTGCTTAGCTATAAGGAAACTTTGTTTGGAAGAGTGCTTGGGTTGGGGGTCATGTGTATTGATAAAATCAGGTTTCCATGGCAACGACATAAAATATTTGAAGAAATATTTAAAAAGCCACTTTTAAGATTCAACGAACCTGTGGTTAATGAAATTATGTTAACTCATATCTGACTCATTAATGGTCCACCAAGCGGACTGGGCCACCAGGGCATATAGGTTCAAGGTCAATTACCAAGGTCATTGGGGAAAATGTATTATTTTGGTCTATTTGTTACTAATTGTCTCATATTTCGCTACCCCTAGTGAATTAGTCATAACAGCAATCCCCATCACAATATAGAACAGTTAAGGCGCCATCACAACGTTGAATTTCATGTATGGCACACTTAATATAAGAAGATCAATATGTCACAACATTTAGTTCATCTATAATCACAGTTTTAAGTATTACTTTTTCTAGTATCTGTGGCAATACATAAGTCACGATACATTGCCCTTTAGAGATCATCAGACCAAAATAAACAGAAATTTTTACGATACTTCACATATATTTTGCTTAGTTATAGTGGAACCTTTTTGGAGGGTATGCTCAGATGAGAGAGCATGTGTCAGGTAAGACTATGTTTTCCATGACAACGGCATCAACTATTGTGAGAAAAGCTGACAAACGTCCACTGCTGGCAACTGAATGAGTCTTGTGTTAGAATAAATGAAGTGAAATAGTGCCATTCAATGGTCCATCAAACGGACTGGATCACTTGGACATATAGGGTCAAAGTCAACTGTTACGGTCAAGGTCAATCACTCTTATTTGTCAGCCAATTTTCTAAATAGTCCAGTATACCGCTCCCAGAAAATAAACTTTTCATTTGTTTTACATTCAGTACCTCACAGTGCGCCAGTATCCTTTTCACCAACGCATAGGGGCTTCAAGACAGCTGATACCCCCAATCAATGGTGTCATATGCCACCATACTGAGTATTTCCTGATATCAGAGCAGATTTGCCACGCTCTACTATCTTTTTAGTGGCAGATCCCACCTGTCCATGGTTTGGTTTGTTCGGGTTTTTGAATTGGACAAAAAATCTTTTAAAACATGCAAAAATATGGTTGTTCAAGTTTGCCAGACGGGTTTTGTAACTGGTCCATGCTGTCTGCGTAAAAAGTTCAATATATCCCAGATTTAAATTATAAATGATCAAATGATAAAAGTGTAAGGGGGTACTGTCACTCTACCACTATGCCAAGTTCCATACGTTAGACCCTAAAATCGAGATGCAACCCTTAAGGGACCCCGCTATATGTAAGGAATAGGAATGTGCATAGAACCCAGATATGAGAACAGAATATACATGTAATATTGACTCTGCGTGGAGACATATATCCTACATTGGCTCCAAAAAATGCCATTTCACCTTCAGTGACCTTGTCATATATGGACTATGATGATTGGCTGAAAATGACTGATTTGTGTTACCCACATGCATGGGTAAATGGGGATTCCCAATGAAATTTGATTCTACGACATATTCGATGGCTCCAGTCAAGTGGTCACCAGACCGTTCGTATGGAGTTTGGTGACTGCCGGTGGCCATGTTTTTCATCGATAATCGTTAAAATATGATAGCTCCCATTTTAGTGGTGATCCTAAACAAGCCTGTGAATATTCAAAACAATTCATCTCCAATGAGTTTATGTCATTCCCATGGAAACCATATTTTATTCGAATACATGACCCTTCTTCTAGGCACCCCCTTCTAAAATTTTCCGCTATAATGATTAAGAAACATATATATGCAGTACCGTCACAAATAGTGTTTACATGGTATCTCAAGGGTAATGTATCGAGATATATGTATTGCCACAAATATATCAATTTGAACGTGGTGATCTATACCAAGTCTTCTCAAGTGGAGCCTAGTTGGGCATTCACGTGAACCCCTGAATGTGAATAATCATCTGATATATCTGCGATTAATATGTTTTCATGATATATCACTTATCGTGATAGAAAAGGGTAAAGTGATGATATGATCGTTTAATGTATTGTTTACATGCATTTTCTTATAGCGCGACAAATCAAAATTCTCTGGCTTTGTTTACTAAAAATTTAGTTGTTTTGGCATTTAGCAGACCTCAGATATATGCATGTTTGATATCATCATGCTTGGTAAGAGCCAGGCTTGGGGCAATTACTTATGAATGTAATTAATTACAATTACAATTACTTCAACATTTTTCAATTACAATTACAATTCCCATTACATCTATTTCACAATGTAATTAATTACAATTACAATTACTTTGAAATGTAATTCAATTACAATTACAATTACATTTCAGCACATCATTGAAGTAGGAACACTTTTATTTATATAAACTATTTGATTACAAAACATAAATTAATACAAGCAAGATGAAATACACAGTGAAGCACACTTGGTACAGAGCAGCCAAAGTACTGAGTCCAGTATAGGTGTTCGTAGAACTGAGCGAATCATGATTTATAGTTGGCAATTCCAGCGTGTTGCATTGGCAGCTTGTAGTCGGGGTTGATTTTCTACAAATTGGAATGATATCAGAGATTTATGAACTTTGCTAACTATCTTCAATGTTTTGGCATTCTTGACCGATGTTTTTGCCTACTGAAAGATCCTAGTAGGTTGTTGATCACTTGCTGATGGTGCTTGTGTGACTGGATTCATAGACATCTTGACGCTTTCGCTATAAAATGAAAATAATAGAGTATTTTAGTGACACACATGTATCCATCATTTAAGGACAATGAGATAATCAACACTCTGATTGTTATTAATTAGAGTCATAAACTTAATTAGCCTTTGTGGCCACCAGCTTACTGGTAACACAATGCATACACTAGACAGTGCTAATTGGGGGATTATTGAGGCAGATATTTGTCCCCACTTTGTCATTAAGATGCAAATTAGAAGGGACAAGAAACAATGCATATACCAATACCACCATATGACTGAAGTTATATGTCAATGGAATTAAACAAAACTAATACATAGAAATGGAAACTTACCTTCAGATGTGTCACAAAATTGGAGGTAACTTTTTTGGAACTGGATATTGTAGTTGGGCTGTGATTTTGAAGTAATTGAAATTAGACCCTAATTACAATTACAATTACATCCTAACCAATTACAATTGCAATTACATGTAATTGAGAATAAACTCAATTACCAATTACATGCAATTACTTGAAAAAATGTAATTAATTACAATCAATTACAATTACAAATTACAATTACCCCATCCCTGGTAAGAGCTGTCTATGTTCATATACACAAAGCTTCCATTTGACCTTATCCGAAGACATACAATCAAGATAGCCCCCCCCCCCCCCCCAATGAATCTGGGGATACAGTCCGTTAAAGAAGAGAAACGGGAGGTGACTTGGTCCAAAAACAGCATAAATCCAACCAATATTTCAAGCTGTTGTGGACCAAGAAGTCTTGATACAGTGGTGAGGTAATAATAATTGAAACTCTCCAAAAAGTTTCCATTATTATTACGCAACACGTATGTGAAGTTTCATGCTTAGTTACTAAAATCACAAAATTGTAGTTGTTTTGGTCTTGATGGTAATAGTACTGGCCCCACCATAGACCCCCGTAGGATTCTAACGTGGATAACTGACTATATGTGGACTTCGATAAGTAGGTTATATGCTTTAAAAAAAACTGGGTAGACATAACAGAAAGTTGCTCGGTTGCTATGGCAACGACTTAAATATGAATGCCAATTATTGAGGTTTCCGACAATTGGGGCAGTAGTCACCAAGTAGGTTTATTTTATAAACCAGGTAGTTTATATTTGGTAGCGGCTGAACGCACAAGGTATCTTCGCACAATGTATCTAAGGACACACGCTGTCGGTGATGTGATTGGAAATTTCCAACCTGACACCCAAATAAGGTCGGTAAATTTCCAACTGGTGGCCTTCTCAGTCAATCATTTTTACCAAAATAGGAGAATATATGCACATGCTGGTCTAAAACAACAAATTTCCTAGTAATAAATTGTTGGAAATATATACCCACCCTCCCCCAAAACAATATCCCTGTTGCCACATCCCTGAGAAGAATATGATGAGTGGAGGTTTGTTGCACGCTATAGAATTTAACCACAATCCAAATACTGCACATGGTCTATTCGGAAAATTCCCTACCATTTCCGAAGAAATTGCTTTCCGGCACTGGTGGATGGTTCCGGTCTCTTTATTTTCAAGGATTTTGATGTTTGAATGCACTATGCTCAAAAAGTGTTGCGTTTGTCGGTTGTATACCCCTTCCTTTTCAACGGTTACTCATGATTGAACAAAACCAAACGTACTGCTAGTCTGCTATGCGCAGCATGTTTTATGTACGTAACTGCTAGTCAATCTCTGATTTCTCCCAATCACATTGATTGGATAATCCTATATTGCGCATCGATATCTTCCCGTCAACTTCACCGAGAGGTTCGCATTGAGCAAATTTATTGGTCAAGGCCCTTAGATAAGCTTGTTAGTGACAATCTCGTAAATGCGTCCATGCATAATTATATAATTACCATACCGCGAAAATGAACACATAATTTACGGAGGTGAAGCGTTGCTCAGTTGCCTGGCATATTTATTTTCACATATGTTTGAATATTCACATGTACCTCTTGCAGCGAAACGGGGCGTCATGGTGTCTCTTTACAAAGGAGGTCGAAAACATAAAGACAGTTTTGATAGCTACCGAGCAATTACCATATTACCTGCAATTTACAAGTTATTTGAGAGAGTTGTATTTCTTAGACTGGAAACGTACATGCCGTCTTCAATCGCCGTCCATCCGTTACAGCACGGTTTCGAAAAAGGGATCAGTTGCACCATGACATCCTGTTTCGTGCAAGAATGTATTAGTTACGCCAGAGAACAACACAACAAGCTTTACTCATGTCTATTAGACGTGCGTAAAGCTTTCGATTGTGTTTGGATCAATGGCCTCTTATTCCACAGAGGATTACAAGGCAAAACATGGCTCATCATACGATATTTATTAACTGGCATAAAATGTTGTATCCGCAACGACGGAACATATTCCGACTGGTTCTCCTTATCTCAAGGAACCAGACAAGGATCCATATTATCACCTCTGTGGTACAAAATATACGCAGACGACCTCCTCCACATCATTGAGAAGTCAAAATTAGGCCTTCGTATTCACTCATTGAACTGTTCATCCCCCACCCAAGCCGATGATATGATGCTTATTTCGTTATCTCGCCCAGGTCTTATTGGCCTATACGAGTTATGCCTTGAATACAGTTATAAGTGGCGGTTTAGCTATAATTCTTCCAAAACCGTCATAATGGTTTTCAATGAAACCAAACAAGAAGCCGAAAAATGTGCTAGATCGTGGCCATTTGGATCATCTTTTCTCAGAGAAGTTGACTCATATACTCACCTTGGAATTCTGCTGCCCATATCCCATTTCAATAATAATAATGTCGATGCCATATGTACAAAATTAAGGGGTACATATTTCGGCCTCTCCGATGTTGGCCTATACCCTGGTGGTATCTCTCCTCAAAGCTCATACAAACTTTACAGAACAATAGTTATTCCTTCAGGGCTATATGGCAGCGAACTTCTCTGCATGGAACCTTAACGCAACTCAAAAAGAGAAGCTTGAGAAGGCCCCTAGAGTTTGCATCAAGCATATGCAAGGCTTTCCGACGAGGACCCGTACAGTTATCGCACAAGGCTGTCTGGGCTGTTCCTCGCTAGAATCGTGGATTGATCGTCGGCAACTCTCAATATTTGGCGCTTTCTGTAGGCCAAATTACGAGAAAACATCAAAACAGTTATTCTTAAGACGCCTATATGATTTGATTTCAGGTCTTTCAACTGATGAAACATCTTTTATTTGTGACATATGGTGCATTCTATGTAAATATAATATTGAACATCACCTTATTGAATATGCTATTTCCAATAAATTTCCATCGGTCGTGGCGTGGAAACGTTTGGTGCGGTCAGCTGTACAGGAGTTAGATGAACTCGACTGGAATAATCATATCGCCAGCGACTCCTCTTTAGCAGCTTTCCGTACCATTCACCACACCCTGCGAACGATCGGTATATGGAAACTGTGCTCACAATTTCCGAAGGAAAAATTTGTATTCCTCCTGATTGGTCGCATAATCTCACATACAGCTTTCGGAGAAACTGACACACGCAAACACTGTTTAGCGACCTACCCATGTGTAGTACAACATATCTTGTTAGATTGCCCATCATTGCTACATATTCGGAATGACATGTGGTATCACGTCATTGACCAACATGGCATTGAATGTTTCCTTTACCTAGACCAATTACCCCGTTTGCAGCTACTGTCTGCCCTTCTGTGATCGCCACATAGAGATCTCGCTCTGCTCTCAGATAACCACTTTAATCTATCTCGGTTGCTCGTTAGGACAACAGCATTTATGTGGAAAAAGTTTCATTTTGATGATGGTTAACTAAAGTGATCAGCGCTCTTTCGGGATATAATGGCGTTATCTTTTTTCTTCTTCTATTAATACATTTACAGCTAGTTGGTAAATTATCTCAGTCACAGCTTTGGTCAATTCAGTACCATGCATGCACCGTTCCGCAAAACATGTATAATTATATATACTTCAAATTACCCATATCTTCCTGCATGTGCAGGCTGTTTAACAGTTTACGTACGATACATTTTACATAACCTGACTTCAACGGACATCCATGAATCTTAGTATTCTTCCGGATACATGATGGCACAAGCCATAGCCATATATACATGTATGTGTGCGTGCATGTATATATATATATATATATATATATATATATATATATATATGTATGTGTATGTATATGTATGTATATATATGTATGTATGTGTATATATATATACATGTGTATGTGTATGTGTGTATATATATATATGTATGCGTATAGTCCATATATGTATATGTATACATGCATGCGTATGTGCGTATACGTATGTATGTGTATATAAATACCATACAACTTTTGCAATTATTCAAACCTTGGAGATATCTCGCTTGCACTTAAGATAACCCTTTTAATTAACATATTGTATAACCGTTTTAAACACAATTTAAAGCCCCGCTTCAGCTCGACGTGAATTATTTCATACTCCTTATTTCCTCATATATGTCCCGCATAATATGCTTTGGTGTAGTTAATTCCATGTACATGCACATATACACGTGCATATATAGGTGCATGACGTTACATAATGTATTCATATATATGTGTGTATGTGTGTGTGAGGGGGGGGGGGGGGGGGTGAGAGGGTGTGTGTGTGAGGGTGTGCACGTGCGTGTGAGAGGGTGGAGATGGTGCGTTCGGTGTGTCTTTGTGTGACGGTGTGTGTGTGTGTGTGTGGGGGGGGTGGGTGTGTGTGTGTGTGTGTGTGTGTGTGTGTGTGTGAAAGTGTCTATACATGTATAAGTGGATGTATGTGTATATGCATGATGTGCATATGCAAGTGCGTGATCGAGCGTGTACTCGTGTATACATACATGCTTATATGTAATAAACTATGTTCGTATCTGTCTCTTTTGGCAGTCAAATTATATAACCATGTATATTGTATAGCCAAATTTTGATGTATTTTTGTTCTCAACTTATTTGTAATGATTTGTTTTCTTTGTTTTGTTTATATATATGCTCTTCATTGTATGGAGGAATAAAGATATATATATATACTAATATGACATGACAGTGAGCAGGAGAGCATAAAATGTGACAATTATATCTTTTCTTTACAATTCCAGTTTGTCAGCTGAGACGTACGCAAATTCTGTGGGGAAGTTCGGGAACACTGCTTCAGAATTTCAATTGGCTCTGAGTGTATTGGTGACAATATATAGATGTTCAAATATCATTTTAAATAAGTGTATTTAAAAGTACAGTTTAATAGTTTACGGGTGTTGTGTCTTGCTTTTGTGTAGTTTATCGTTGGATACCGAGATCGAATAGTGTGTATTTTGTGAACTTCCGGTCGGCGCCCAATTTATTCTCGACCCAATTTCCCAATTTCCGCTAAAACACCAGATGAAGTCCAGACATAAGTATCACTTTGGTAATTTTACTATTTTGCTGTTTTTAATATAGTTACTTCATAAACTAGTTTAATCACCAACTAATTTATGCGGATTGTCGTAATTACAAGCAATCAATGTTACTTTCGACACATCTGTCGGTGTATAGAAATGTCGGTATCTGGAGAAGTCGGCCCCGCGCGAAGTCGGCCCCATATGAAGACGGCCCCACGCGAAGACTACCACAGAGAAGTCGGCCCCATTAATTAGAAGATAAATCGGCTTAATTTGATTGAGTTAATGTTTATGTTAGTTAATTTTGAAGTCCGCAAATTAATTTGATTGAGATAGTGTAGTGTTAGATAATGCGATAGTCCAAGTAGAACCGTTAGTGAAATATTAGTCCAAAATTGACTATACATATATTTAAAGTTTCATGCTTTAGTCAATAAATCACAATTCAACCATTAACTCATTCAGTGTCAGGTTTCCTGGGGAAAGCCATATTTTTGTTCCAGGTTTCTTGGGGGAAAGCCATTATTTACAGTAACTAGATACTTAGTTTTAATATTCAATATTGGATAAAATAAACATTTACGGTTTGTATTGCTAGTATGGTCCCTACTCATTAACTGCTTTGAAGCACCATGTCTCCGACTTGATAGTAATCGCCCTTTACGCAATCAAAGTCGGTTTTCCAATTAACATATATATATGCTGTAAGCATTGACCTCTCAGATAGTTTGAACTCTGCAAGTCACGCCCACAAAGCACATCAATTTCCACTACGTATATTCAGACGGTTGTATCTCCTGGACGCTTCAATGTGTGTAGCTTCCCGATACATCGTTTGAACGGGGACAAAGTTAATCTAATACAGCGATTGCACGCTTATCAGATCCCCCCATGATAATAAAACAGACAAGTGTCTCAATATTTAACTTATAATCCGCAGTATTATACGCATGTGCACCAATATTGAAATTATATATATGTATATATCCGTCTCCGGCAATGAATGAGTTAAAGGATCGTACTATAAATTATCTAACTATAATATACACAAAAACACGATATCTTGGGAAATAACTGATTTTGACCCAGTTTTGAAAATGGCCACACAGTTTAAAGACCTATATGTCACGACTTGCCTGTTGTAGCTCAACTTCGAAAGGGAATAATTTCATGTGTTACAGTCAATGGAGTGATTAGGAATGTGGAAAGTTGAAAGGCCTAGTTATGCAAAGAGTAAAATCCAAGATGGCCACTGGCAGCCATGTTTTTTGCCGAATGACCCCAAAAATACTCGTTCCCATTTACTTGTCATTGTTAACATCCATCACAAATTTCATGATGATCCGACAAAAGATACGACCTGCAGCCTGTGTCAAAGGATTTAGTCATGTAAAGAGTAAAACTCAAGATGGCTGCTGGCAGCCATGTGTTTTGGCCGAATGACCCCAAAATGACTTGTTCCCATATACATGTCATTGTCAACATCCGTGACAAATGTCATGTTGATTCGACCAAAGCTACGACTTGTAGCCCGTGCCAAATGATTTAGTCAAGCAAAGAGTAAAATCCAAGATGGCTGCTGGCGGACATGTTTTTTGGCCGAACGACCCCAAAATTACTCGTTCCCATCTATGTCAATATTAACATCCATGACAAATTTCATGATGATCAGACAAACAGTACGACCTGTATCCCGTGCAAATGGATTGAATTTTGAAATCCAAGATGGCCACTGGCGGCCATGTTTTTTTTGCAGAATGACCCCAAAATGACTTGTTCCCATCTACATGTCAATGTCAACAGCCGTGACAAATTTCATAATGATCTTACCAAAGGTAGGACCTGTAGCCCGTGCCAAAGGAACATTTTGACGGATCACTCACACACACGCACACACACGGACGACGGACGACAAAGCCATGGCAATAGCTCAAACTTTTCAAAGTAAAGTTGAGCTAAAAAACTAATATTTTGGACAATGACCTTGACATTTGTATATGACCTCGACCTCTGGAGGTGAAACCTCCAGCGTCAAAAGAAAGTACATCAATGGCCAACACCCCCATACTATTGCAAAGATAGACTTACTGCATTAAACGAAATATTAGACAATTAATAAAAAATAGACCAAAATAATACATTTTCCCAATGACCTTGACGCTGGTAATTGACCTTGACCATATACGCCATGGTGATTTATCATAATAGATTACCCCCCCCCCCAACCCGAGCACCCTTCCAAAAAAAATTCCTTATACCTAAGCAACATATATTTGAAGTTTCATGCTTTAGTCACTAGAATCACGATTAAACTCTTAAGGGATCCCACTATAAGTATCTAATCGATACTATACACAGAAGCACGATATCTTGTGAAGTAACTGATTTTGACCCATTTTGGAAAATGGTCACCAAGTTTAAAGACTATATCTATTGAGGGACTTCTCGGTTTCAATAACAACGCAGTTGTCAATGTAGCCTATATGCTATAAATTATTTCTGATCAAAGATAACGTATATTCAGAACTGATATATAAACTCAGTGGGTAGAATATGTATGACCCGTTATGAAAAATGCTATTATTTTGGTCAATGACCTTGACCTTTATATATGACCTTGACCTATTGAGGGGAAATCTCCAGTGCCAAAAGGAAGCCCAACAATGGTAGCAACCCATATCGATGCACAGGTAGACGTACTGCCTTAAACTTTCTAGTTATAAACCATTATAGGCATAATGTTTATACTGGCCAAAAACACCCTCCGTTGCCATGGAAACACAAATTTTGCAGAATAAGCTACACTGCCCCAGTGTGCCCCAGCATTGAGATAAACTTCATGTTATAGGCTTTCAGAAAAATGTTGATAGAATTTGCCCACGAAATTGGTACCATTTTCGATTTTTGGGGAGCCTGGCTCATGGACTAAACTGTGTGTAGTGACTTTTGTGTTTAATGTGGTAAATGCATTATATCGTAATTGATAATAGATGCGTTAATTTTTGAGAAAACGAGGAAACATAATTTGAAAACCATGATAGGATATGGTCAGTTGCCATGGATACTAAATTTCTTAACTGAACTAAACTGGACTTACCTTTGTCAATGTGCTATATTATATATAGAGAGGGACATGTTGTTCATATTCACAACATATACCGTTATGTTTACGATATATGATCAGTATTGCAAGGCCTGAACAGTATTTTTTTACCATTTTGTTAAACTTGACAAACATATCGAACCATGGAAGTAAAATATACAAATGCCAAGACCGGTTGTATCATAAGAAGTAAATTCCCAAATAGTAGGCGATATGATACAAGGAACACGAATATACCCCTGTTTAGTAACTAATAATTAATACACGCAGCTGCTCCAATAAGTATAAAGCAAATATGGCTACAGCAGATGCATGTTTCAACAACAAAAAATCATTTTTGAGGAATATATAGAAAAATAATGCAAACATGTATATAACTATTTGAATGTAAACTGACATGGCTCATCCTAGCTTCTAAATTTTGTCTACGTAATTTGGAGGGAGGTATAGGGTAGGTCGACAAATACACGAAATATTTAGTTTCTGGCTTCAAATGCTCTGCACATAAATGAAACAGACGCTCTTTATTTCTACAATATCCGGAACAGACTTAACACGGTACGCCATATTCTGCTCCATGCAGAATGTTCGCTGAACATGGCTGTTTTTTGTTTTGGAACTTTTTTATGACTTCAATGCGTCTTTCTGGAACATATAATGCTCCTAGAAAGGTTGTTCAAGTATTCCTATTTCGATACCGTGATAAATTCAAAAGCGAATATTATTAAGTGTACTGTCGAGCGCAAACCACCAAGTGGTTTTCAATACAGATTTTTGGTTGAAATTTATAATTCTGCAGTAATTAATTTATCACTGCTATATTACCTCCAGGGAAATCAAATATGTTTATAATACCAAATGTGTGTTGGATGATAAAAAGTACTGCATTAATGAAATAAGAATGTAAAACTGTTTTTTTTATCTGAAAATAATTCAGAATTACACAGAATTGTTTTTTAAATAGTCAGTTGCCAAATAAGCATTCGCTGAACATAGCTGTGAAATGCTTATCTTAAGAGTATTGCTCTCGAGTCAAGTTTGGCTGCGGACACACGTATCACAGTAGCGATGGCATAGCAGGTGTGACAATTTATTATGGTGGAGTTTGGTGACAATTGGTCGTCATGATTACTATGATATAGCAAGCCATGTCGCCCTCTGCAAATTCGCACAATGAGTCTACCAGGCTCTGCCAGCGACGGTCGATCTCTCAAGAATGTATATACCTGAATGTATTGTCGCTGTTGATCTTTACTCAACGCGCAGCGTCCACTTGATAACTTAATGAATAACCCATGTATGTCAACAGCCAATTATATATATCGTAGCGAATACAATTGAGCAAAACGTAATGAGTAGAGATTAACCTTGGTGGAGCGCAATGGGTTAATTGGTCCAGTCGACTCATTGTGCGGAAAATCAGCGGACAACATGGCTGGCTATGGCATATTAATTATGACCACACATTGTCACCAAACTCCACCATAATAAATTGTGACACCTACTATGCCATCGCTACTGTGATCGTGTGTCCGCAGCCTTTGTGTGAATTTACCACATTTATCATTTATCCCAGAACATTCTCCACAATCAACGCAAGGCAGGTAATTATTCGGCAGCTGCACCGCACACTCTTACAGTCTGTTTTGCACTTACACTAAATAAGCTTACGTTGTTCAGGAGCTTGTGACGTATCGGGGTCATCCTCTTGTTAAAGTGATGAGAAACAATGAACCATAATATTGAGTTCCCTGTATTATTATGTGGGAGGGGTGAATAAAATAACCCCGATACACCAAATCCCCAACCCATAAATCGTTTTGTACACTTTATATGGCCATGTAACTAATGTTTACATCGCCCTCAAGGGTCCCGAATAATTCCATCGCAAACGCGATATAAATAAACCGACCGAATCCTATGCGTTCTATTGTGCAGTCGCGTAAGCACATGAAAACTTCTGAATGAATCAGCTTTCATTCTCAGAAAATGGCTGCCAGGGAGGGTCACCGATTCGGTGTAATAGCATCAAAGAAAAAGCTTAAACACCCATTGAGAAACATTTCGATCTCAATCGGTAATCAATTCGAAGGGGAGAGGGATATAGTAGGCATTCAGTTGCCGGGAGATCATCAACGGAAGAATGTTGACCGAGTTATGGCAAAGATTCTCATTCTCGCCTAAATTAGCAAACAAACCATATACATAGTGCAAACACCTTGTTAATGACAAATTAATTGTCGACATTTTACTTAGAGCTTTTACATATGAGATGTGAGCGCAAAAGCCGATACATTTTTGTTTTATTTTAAGGAAAGGAGTCTACTTTCGATTATCAACATACTGGCGATTGTTTTGGTTGTTCTGTCAGACATGGGTACCAGCCGATCGTTGTCATGTGGTTCCGATTTCTTCCGAGCTTCATTCGACGGCATGCGCGCGCTAATTCGCGCGGAAAATTTGTTTTATCTGAGAATATTTCTTATTCCGATCGCCATGATACGGGGAGAATATCACAGCAATAATATGCCACCTTGTGGTTTTTATTCTAGTTTTTATGGGCATTTTTATGGTATATCGGACACAGTTCTATCTTATATCCACCGGGAGTGAAGCTAATGACATTAATGTTTCCTGCCTCAATGGGTCTAGGTATCTTCATTTCCACACTTGATCTTAGATGGCTTTCGTTGGATCAATTTGTGAAAAAAGTTTCTACAAACACTTGAGACGTGTACCCAAAACAGTATTCCACCAACATCAGCTACTGCCAAATAGCATACGCTGCGAGTACACCATCGGCACAGAAATGAAAACGAAACTAACATCTGCCACAGTGGAAAAATATTGAGAACACTTACAGCGAACACGCCATTGTGTGATCACTTGACACTGGCCAATCACAAACGATGAATTGATTATGACACTTTATTAAATGATAATTAGAGATCTGAGTGACGGCGTGTCTGTTTCGACTGTTTGTGTGTTTTCTTCGGAATTATCTCAGAGTTTTTCTCTTGTTTTACTTCTACTTATGTTGGTTCGCCTCCGAAATGACGGATTCAATTATAAGAAATAACACTTATTTCGATTGAGGTTATGAGTTATAACCGACAAGTTTAAAGACAATGTACGTTCGTTATATCTTCAAACTTCGGTTATACTTGCATAACCTTAATCGAAACAAGGTTATTTATTAATTAAAGGTGTCATGCAGTGATGGCTGGAACAAATCATAAATCAACATGGACATAAACTGCTGATATAACATACTTTGTTAAGCTCCAAATCAATATGCATACTGATGAATCCCAATATAAATTTACCCAAATTCTCTACTCATTGAACCTCGTGTCGTGAATCCTCGCCGTGAAAATTATACATTAAAATTGACACATTTGGTAATGCGATGTAGCAAATCCACGCAAACCCTTCATGAATGCCTTCATGATACACTTCATGAAACATTTCATCTCCATGAATGTACTGCATAATTTCCGGGGAATTCGGCACTCGGGAGCAGCCGCGACGTATATGCTTTCCGTCACTCTTGTTATGCACGTCATCGTGAGGGACACTTTCAACGTCAACGACTTTTCACTATTTGTTCACTTCATACTTGATAAAGGCTACTAGATAGCCGAAAGCTCGTGTTTTTTAAAAACTCAAATGAGTCTTAAATGGTGTTACTTTATTTTATTCCCATTTATTATTGACACAGACTCATGCGGCATATACTTCAATAATGTGGTCGTGAAATGGCTAGGTATGACTTTAAAAAATCAGCAATATTGTTTTATTCATTTATTCCGCGCGATATTATATTATAGTTTTTGACCTTCAATTAACCATGTGATGCAAATGTCAGCACATTTAATTATTCTAGTGCTTTAAACGGCATGAAAGATATACAGAGTTCCTATATTAGTGTATGGCGTTCACCCTTGTGTAGATCATATATGGAAGTAATGCTTACATCATGCAAGAAGGGCAGCCCAGAACGAGCCAATTGATCCTCAAGGGGAGCGAGTGGACACAGGTGCGTAATGATGTCACAGATGCATGTAGAGTTCAATCAAATTTATTTCATGCTCATTTAATAATTGCCACACTGTAAATATATTCATGTAACAACCATTCAAGTCAACAGCTTCGGTTCCAAATTCACAAATATCTTCTCTCTTCGACCTCTATGGACCACCGTTTGACCCTGAACTTTTTGCTGTGGAAGAAAGAGATTGAGAATGAGGGAATACGACAATCATGTTTGAGTCCTTTAACCCTTTACCCAACAGAAGGGCCCTGTGCCAATGCATTCTCTTATATATGCGAGTCGACCATAGGTCGCCTCGCATATATAAGAGAATGCATTGGCTTAACACATTAAAAATTATAAAATTGTTAAAGAATGTAAAAAAAAATGGTAAAGGCCAATGCATTCTCTTATATATGCGAGGCGACCTATGGTCGACTCGCATATATAAGAGAATGCATTGGCACAGGGCATAACTGTAACTATCACAATGTGGTCGAGGAGCCGGTTCCAATGATATCCATATTTGTATGGTTCTATTGAGACAGACCGAAGATATTTTAGGATGTTGAAGCTTTATTTGGCCGGTTTTGGCCGGTTTGTTGGGTAAAGGGTTAAGTTTACCCTTTATCTGGTATTACCACTTTAGACGGCGTTTAGATTACCCTTTATTTTACCACATGATAAGATTCCATAACTTTGAGGCGAAATTGACCGGAAGCGGACGACGGGCGTTACTGAAGCTTTGTTTTCGTTAACGCCCGGCGCCCGCCCGATCACGTGATTACACGAGCACGGAGCGGTAATAATAGTAATAACATGATGTGCGTCATGGTTTATTAACGGCCCACCAGGAATGAGTAACAGCATTTCGAGTGCGTCTTGCGCCGCTAATAGGCCCTCGGGCTGTTAATCATTCCTGTCGGGCCGTTAATAAATCATAAAAACGCCGTCAAAAATCATACTATTGGTATATTAAATATCATTTGATGATTAGATAGCATTCCCTCTAATATATATTAGAGGGACGATATGCGTTCACGTTCCTGGTCATTCCTTCCACTCGCAGAATAGACAATTCCCGGGTTACAATAAATCAGTGCCATATACTACTCCCCTTCTCGCCAACCACTGATATAGAGGCGCTGATAATTAGCTTGTTTTCTCACCAGAAGGTAGTTAGGCCTCTTTTCGAATGTAAATTCAGATATTCGAGTCGAGTGCTAGCAATACATATTGTGCGTGTTGAAACGTCAGCGAGTAAACGGATTCTCCATATTGTACGATGGATAATATCAGGGTATAAATAACTTTTTGCATTTAATTTGTGAACAATTCATGCGAATGATAAAGGTGCTTTTCATATATTATGGAATATACAATCCACTGTATATCTCGATAGTAATACTATTATGGCCACTTCCTATAATGGCGCGCCAGAATCGACAAAATGTGCGCAATTTTTAGAACGCATGAAAGCAACACTGACAAAATGTGCGACATAATGTCGCATGTTTATATCGCTTTCGGCGCGAGACGAAACATGAAAAATGTCGTATGTTTTTGGCACGCGCCGAAAGCGATATTATGACGTACATTTTGTCGCGATTATAATGCCGCATATTTTGTTGCGCCAAAACATGAGCCATTATCGCATGTTTTGGCGCGCGCCGAAAGCGACACATGTGCAAGCGCCAAAATGTACGACATTATGGCGCACATTTTGTCGCTTTCGACGCACGTCAGAAGCGCCATTAGGAAGTGGCCCTAATAATAGTCCATACGATAAGCAACTATAATATTATTATTATTTTTAGGAAAATCAACGTTATTGACCCTATTTATTTTAATATTTGCGCTGGCGATTTGTTTACAACAGTAACCGTACTTGTCTTACATGTTGGTCTTACATGTATATTTATAGTCAATGTCACTTATTGAACAAAATTCTTTCAATCAGTTATCTTTCAAATTGGACAATATATATATATATATATATTGTCCAATTTGAAAGATAACTGATTGAAATAGTATAGGATGGTAAGGAGTAAAATATGTTACTTTGTGATATATACAAGCATGAAATTTGGCATGAGTGATCAGTGTGGGCTACTAAAAAATAGTTTAGGCAAACATTTAAGACGGCTCAGATTTTCAGCAGAACCAATAATCTAAGTTGGACACACTAAACAATTGTATCAATTTAACTCTCAAATAACATATTTTATATTATTCCCGAAACAATATATTGTAGAACATTAGCCGATTTATTTAATATGGCGGCCATTTTAGGTCACTTAACGAAAACAGTAGTTACTTGCAGGACATATCACCAAATATTTTTCAAACTAATAGCCGTATTACATATTAGAGGGAAGCTCAAACGGAAAGGCTCCTATTGTTGACCGTTCTCCGCCCACGTCTATAGAATGTGGGTGATGGTTAGATGTCAATACTTGACACCCCCATATATGCCCACCAGCATGATAATCATTACAATGATACAGCAGTGCAACTTGTGTTGGTGAATATCATATGGTCCACCCGCATTGAAGAACCATCCACCGAACATTAAAGCCTGGATATAGTGTGTCTAGAATTGCAGTATGAGATCCCCAGGTGGTGAATTTAGTGACGCTAGCATCACCAATTTTACCCTCTGGTTGGTTGCCTCATTCTACTTAGCAATGTCTCAATTGCTATGGGAGACATAGGATAAGATTGAAGTCCCACAGTTGAAGTTGGTGATGTTCACCCATTGGTCACATCGATTATGCAATTTATTTTCTGAAATATAGGGGATATAGAAACTGAATATAAGGGAGAATATAACCAAAACAAATGTTAGTTTGAGATTATTCATGTAGATACTTCCCAGAAGATGCATGAGGCCTAAGCAGACTGAGATCCCCCAAATTGTGAATTTCGTGATGTTAGCCCGCTGTGTGGGATAGTGTCACTAAATTCACACTCTGTGAACTCCTTCTGCAAGTGCCAGACAAACTATATCCAGTGTTGTGGCTATAGATTCGCTGGATAATTTTTTGACAGAAGTTTTCAGTTAGCAATGTATGCTGGGAAATTTGTATTATGCTACAGATCAATAGGTGCACTCTCCTGTTTATCGAAAAGTCGAAAAGTCGAAAAGCATGGCTCATTGTTATATTCTTTGATTGGTTGTAAGCTGTACTCCTTCAAAAATAATAATAATGTATCACGCTGTTTGATTAGCTCTCCAAAAAGACACCTTTTTTGTAAAACATCCATATCCTTTTACGAAAATAGCCTGACTGTTCCTTGTATTTGATGGGATCATTATATAATATCTGCTAAAAATTTCACTACTCTACATATGTGACCCGCCATATCAAATCCAGTCGGAAGTCGGGTTTTTTTTACCCTGTGCCAATGCATTCTCTTATATATACGAGTCGACCATAGGTCGCCTCGCATATATAAGAGAATGCATTGGCCAAACAATTTTTTACAATTTTAATAATTATTTCTTGTATTCTTTAATAATTTTATAATTTCACCCATACAGAGCCCCAATGAGCCCCACATGAGCAGACGACACTCTTTTATATGCTTCTATATATGTGTGGGGCTCCCTGCAGGGTAATGGATGTTTTTTATTTTATGTCCTAAAAATTGTCAGAAACATTTATTTAAAAAAAAAAAAAAAATATTGTTAGGCCAATGCATTCTCTTATATATGCGAGGCGACCTATGGGTAAAAAATTCCCGACTTCCGACTGGATTTGATATGGCGGGTCACATATGGTCTTTGAAATCCTAAGTGTATTTTAATAATTAACACTTGAAACTCTTTCAAATTGCGACATTATGGCTCAGCCATTAAAGATCACGCTGCAATAGACTACCATAAGTTGTCCAGAAAATAAATTTCCAAGTAAAGAGAGGGTCAAATTAGATAATCGGGCCAGGTTTCTCAGTTGTTTACCAGAATTCTTGTGTTTCTATTTGAATCGATTCGATTTTTCCCACCAACTCTCGTCGTCATATGTCTAAGGCTCTTAGCAGCTACACCGACGTTAAACATTAACCCTTTACCCAACAGAACGGCCCTGTGCCAATGCATTCTCTTATATATGCGAGTCGACCATAGGTCGCCTCGCATATATAAGAGAATGCATTGGCTTAACACATTAAAAATTATAAAATTGTTAAAGAATGTAAGAAAAAATGGTAAAAAGTGTTAAAAAAAGATTCTTTTTAGGCCAATGCATTCTCTTATATATGCGAGGCGACCTATGGTCGACTCGCATATATAAGAGAATGCATTGGCACAGGGCATAACTGTAACTATCACAATGTGGTCAAGGAGCCGGTTCCAATGATATCCATATTTGTATGGTTCTATTAAGACAGACCGAAGATATTTTAGGCTGTTGAAGCTTTATTTGGCCGGTTTTGGCCGGTTTGTTGGGTAAAGGGTTAATAAACCAACCGCAGAGTAAAATGTTTTAATTAATCGGAAAGATAACTATCGAAAATACATGCGAATTACCGTATCTTTAGTTTTAAATGAACCAACATGTATGAATGACTTATATTTGTTGCCACGTATATACTTGTAAATTTCAATATCTAAAAACCTATGAATGTAAACATCAAACATTTAAAAATTCATTTAATAAGGAAATATTTTAAAATATATTAAATATTGGACCATTATCGATCACTGCATATGTAGCAATAATTAACCTCTTAACCTTATTATTGCGACTTCTTCAACTGTTGTGACAAACCAAAATACATATTTTTGTTTCTGTATCACAAAGTGAACGATTTCCCCCGTTAATCCATTTTTGAAACATTTTGAGTATAATTGTTTTTATCAATGCTGGACAGACTGGTTTTATTTTGACATACATGTGGCTGTTTGTGTTTACTGTTGTGATTTACTATCCTCGTGCAATGAACATGCAATGAAAACAATGTGTTTCAATCCTAACTGTTGAGGACAAGCTGAAAACGGCTGCCACTTTGAAAACAGATTGACAACCATTTTGAATCTGTCAACCATTTTTATTGTTTTTCGTAAAAACTTTTCAGTTCTTCACACTGATCATTCATACCAAATGTCATGTTTGTTTCACAAAGTCAACGATTCTATCACCATTTGATGCATAACCACCTAGACTAAGTCGTCTTAGTCCATACAATAGCTTGGGATATCGGTTGGGTTGATGCTGTTTTGGACCGATACCCGTCCCTTTACTCTTCTATAACAGACTTTACGCACATAATCGTGAGCTGGAGTTATCCTGCTTGTATGTCATTTGATTAGGTCAAATTGACGTTTTGCGTATATGACCACAGAAGGCAGCCTTTCCCAAGCATGGTGATATCAAACATGTGTATATCCGAGGTCCGTTTAATGTCAAAGCGACGAGATTTATAAGTAAACAAAACCTTGTTTTACAGTGATTGTTTTTGTCGCGTTGTCAAAAAATGTGTATGTAAACAATACATTAAACGATCGCATGACCACCTTACCATTTTTTATCACGGTAAATTATATACCGTTTTGAAGACAGATTAATCGCGGATATGTCAGAAGATTAACCACGTGGATTCAGGGGTTCGCGTGAATGCCCGGGCTTCACGTGTAAATTTGGTACGTTTTTTTCAATGCAAGTATGTTATAGAAGAGTAACGTGACGGGACTCGGTTCAAACAGCATCAACCCAACCGATATCCCTAGCTGGTGTGGTCCGAGAAGAATTGGTACAATAGCCGCCATACTACATTGTTTATGCCTAATATAATACGCACCAGAGGCGTATCCTACCTACCTTTTACGCAAAATGTTTTCTGTCCCTTTATGGCCTCCTCGTAGCCTTCCATACATTCACAATCATCATCTGAATTGCACTCTGCATATCTACCGCATGGGTCGCCACCAGCAGTACACGGGTCACCAAGGGCAACGGTACCTTTAAACGGAAATCACAATTAGAAAAGAGGCCAACCTGTATCGGCAGACGCTACAGTTACGTCGATATAAGTAGCGGCAGACCATTTTACCCACTGGAACGAACACAATTGTGTAGAAATGATACATGGCATATACATGTATGTGTCCGTAGAATTTTCTAAAAACTGAATATGAATGAATATGCGAGTATACTAATTTTAGTAGATGAGATGTGATCTATTTGAGACACACACCTCGTAAAAGCTACTATATTAAAAAGATGACACCAGCTTTAAAACTTTGTGCTACATAAACGCAGTATATAACAAATTTAAAAACTGCTGCCAAGGTTTTGTTTTGTGATAGCTTTTACAAGTTGTGTATCTCCAATAGAACACATCTCATCTAATAACCATGATACACTCACATATTCACTCGTATTCAACGTTGAGGAAATTTCATCGATACATATATGCTATGTGCCATTTCTACACAATTTTGTTTTAGATAAAATGTAACATATATTGTGTAGAATTTATACACATGTGTTCTAAGAGTGTACGTTGTCATACCAGAGAACAATTAGATCGTATCCATGAGCCCGTTTATAGGGTTCGATGGACAGATATCGACTGCGAAAAATAGGAACCTTTTATTACGTTTTGAATATTTCGTTGCAAATAGTCCTATGACCGTTTCTTATACAGAACTTTCATGCTTCCTAGCATATTAAACAAACCCGTCTGGTTAGGGTATGTTCATACAGTGGTAAGTTTGCACGACATTCTTTTGCATGCATGTCGGCATAGAAAGCTACATTGTGCCAGATACCGAATGTTAAAAAAGTGCTGATAAAATGCACCGGACTAAAATGCACCACAGCTATCTACATGAGAAGTAAAACACTATGTAGTTCCACTATTAGCGATGCTATCGAAATTTTCCTGAAAAGAGCATGCAATTATCTTGCAAGAATTAATCATACATGTATGAGGCCCCCACCCCCAGCCCCCATGTAATACGGAATACCACTTAACACAGAGGGTGGAATACGGAATACCAGTTAACAGCCACATGGAATACATAAACAAAATATGAAAACTTCATTTTTTGGAAGGTCGGCGTACGAATACCGGTATTTTTGGAATACCGAATACCTCCCAACAGAGGGGCCGGAATACGGCGTACCTCATAACAGGGCATGGAATACGGCATACGAAAAAGGGGGTGGGGGCCTCATGTATTTTAAGGCAATGTGTTAGTAGCACCGTTGTATGTGAAAATACCGAAATTGCACTGCTCGTGTCGTTAGCTTTGGCAAATATGCATTTCATATACATGTTGCCTTTCATATTCTGGCACCGCAGGGTTTTCTATGAGAAAATGCCTGCCAACAAATGCCCTGCAAATTTGCCAGTGTATGAACGTACTCTTAACCCTTTGAGTGCTAGGGGCCGATCTCATCGGCCCTAAACCTACAAAATAAGTCTGTTAAAGAATATAAGAATAAATTATTAAAATTGTAAAAATAAAAATAAAAAAAAATAAAAAATTAGGCCAATGCATTCTCTTATATATGCGAGGCGACCTATGGTCGACTCGCATATATAAGAGAATGCATTGGCACAGGGTATATGGGTTGATACAAAAATCGACCTGGCACTCAAAGGGTTAATATGCGTCAAGAGGGAATGGTCTATTATTGATTTGGAGGGATGTTACGGTGATAAAAGCTGAAGACAGATCACTAAAAGTACAGAAGGAGTCATATTCATTGAGAGAAATGTTTAACTACTCATCAATGATGCGTTGGCATAGGAGGGATCCAGTCTTGACAAATCAGTCATTTAAAACAATGAGATCGTGGTGGGTTTCTGTATTTCTGAACCTGAGCGCTGATCACATACGCTGTCGTTCGTATAGTTACCGGATATCCATTATCATATCCAATGCTGATTTAATTCACAATCCTATGGTTGCAAACAGGACATGACAGTTACAGACATAGAGGATATGAAATGAGTGTTTCTCTCTTATGATATTTATGAAACGAGTCTAAGAATTTTCAGTTTTCTCGAGCCTCTGGTGAGAGAAAACTGAAAATTCGTGACGAGTTTCATAAATATCATATGAGAGAAACACGAATTACATATTCTATTTGTCATATGACACCTATAAATTGATTATGATGTCCAAAACGCACACAAATCACTAAATAGCTATATGACACCGGCAGCAAAAGGTTAATGTGACGTCACTTCATTGCACCGGAAGCCAAATTACACCTGGTGAACTAGCAGAAATAATATGCACGCGAAGATATAGTGCGCTATTCTGTTCTCAGTTTGTGACATTATATCGTATGTTTATTAAATAAATACGAATTACATATTCTATTTATCGTATAACAATGTCCAAAACTATATATTTCAGGATTATAATTGCGAGAATTTCGGCATCGCGTTGATTCGTGTATTTGACGCGAACGCATTTGACCTGCATTTAGTCAGAGATGCGGCTCGGCCCCCGGCTGCCATTCAGCCAATCAGAACACACTTGTTGTCAACAAACCAATCAAATTATCGGAAGGTGATATGAATTAGTAATTGATATGAAATTGATTTATGACATAGTTTCCAACGTAAATAATGATTGAGTCATATGATAAAGCTCTATATCAACCTTTAAATCATATACCAACGAATATCATGGATGTACAAGAAAGAACTTAATAGTGTTCGATAAGCGTTGGCATTGTTTGTGTGTATAGTTACTCACAATACTAACAATGTTAAGCGTGGGCACACACTTGTGTGTAATATATTTTTTAAATATTCATCATGAGACTATAAAATCCCTAACATGCGTATATGCTGAATACCTATACAGTTTTTGTTTGAATACCAAAATATCTCATGAATCTCATGCAAGCCGCGAGTAAAAATTCGATATTTCTTTCCAGACACGAATGAGATGTTTCAGGTATTCAAACATAAAACTGTAGGTGTTCTTTTTATTATATGCGGATTATTAATTCTCAAAGTTGCTAAATTATGCGGTATTTTCACTTTGAATAGTACATAAATTAAACAATACTTGGAAAGAAACAACTGGTTAACTGATTGGCGCTCGTGTAATCCGCCGGCAAGCTATAGCGAAATAACGAAGTAAGCTACAGTTAAACAACGAATGCTGCAGTTAAATAACGAAAGCTACAGTGAAATAGCGCAAGGGTGTAATCAATATTATTATTCGGGTTAACCCTTTACCCAATAAACCGGCCAAAACCGGCCAAATAAAGCTTCAACAGCCTAAAATATCTTGGGTCTGTCTCAATAGAACCATACACATATGGATATCATTGGAACCGGCTCCTTGATCACATTGTGATGGTTACAGTTATGCCCTGTGTCAATGCATTCTCTTATATATGCGAGTCGACCATAGGTCGCCTCGCATATATAAGAGAATGCATTGGCCTAAAAAAAGCCAATGCATTCTCTTATATATGCGAGGCGACCTATGGTCGACTCGCATATATAAGAGAATGCATTGGCACAGGGCCCTTCTGTTGGGTATAGGGTTAAGCGTGAATGTGACATTGTGCTATCATGTATACTCACGTAAATTACACATTTTGACTCCACGACACATATCTTCATCGTGAGTGGCTAAACATGAACACGTGAGACTGCTACACTCTGCATTCTCGGGACAGGGGTCGCCGCCAACGGCGCAGTCACCTCCGAGTGCAACGATGCCTACAAAGAGTCCGAATTGTGAAAGATGAAGGACATTGTTTTCATTAAATGTCAGTAGTTTGGACCACACATTGTACACAATGACATTGTTCCCCTGAGGTTTGACATTTATTCTTATATATTCTTATAGATAATTTACGTCATCAAACTACTTCATTTAGCAGGTATATGTGGAATGAAGCTTGATTAGATTATTCGGAAAAAAATGTGTCCCTTAACCCTCAAATCATATTAGACATCACACAGCTTCTCTCTAGTTTCTCAATGTTTGACAGTAAAGAGATCGTACCTCCAACCTATTTGCATATTTTCCCTTCTATCGGGCGGTCAGAAAAACACATCACTAAAGTAATGTGAAACACTTCAGTAGGGTGATCCAATAGAAATGGAGAATAATCTTGCTCAAAGTTGTTCTTTTTACGAATATTAATCCAAATTGCCAACACACACCGTCATTCTGACATATTAATTAAATGCACTGACTCTGGATGGCGAAATCATTTGTGTTTGTTTGTTGCGTCCCGAATCCAGATGTAAATATTTACAATTGAGCTTAGTTTTGATGTTTTCTATTGAGTGGTATTGTCGATTTCTTTGAAATTTTCGGCAATATTAGTAGAATACTACATTCTTCAGGTTGGCATAACGCCTGAATACTAACTTATCAGTTTCACAAACTCGAACAAGTCCATAATATGTCTTTAAATAGTAGCCATGGTTGAATTTATCCTATGCATTTGACATAGCATTAAAAATGCAAATCAATTTGTTTCGCTTCACCTAATTTAACAATTTCTAAACTAAATGGATTATCTCAGTCAGTCATAAAAGCATACATTGGAATGGTCTATTATTGATTTGGAGGGATATTAAGGTGATACAAGCAGACGACATATAAATACAAAGTGTCGTAGTAGCCATCTTTATTAAGGGAAATGTTTAGATAATAAGTTCAATTAACAATTTTGTTGTTTGTTGAAATTAGTATCTGAACATTTCATATGGGACGAGAATGATGGTGAAGAAAATGATGATGCTATTGGTGATGATGGCGAGATCACGATGTTGACGATGATTACGATGATAATGATGATGTTAGTTAGCATGCTGATGGTGATACTGATTCTGCTGATGATGATGGCAGTTGTGAGACGACGATGATTATGATGGTGGTGATGATGGTGATGATGGACGATGACGATAATGACGACGAGGATGACCACGCCGATGATGCTTATGATGATGAGGATGGTGATGGTGATGATGACAATAATGATACTGATGACGACGACGATAATGATAACGACGATGATGATATATACGATGGTGATCGTACAGCATTATTATATGTAAATAGTGTAAATATGTTTGTCAACTCTAACGCGTGTTAACTCAAGATTGAATCCATTAAGGCATTCATAACTACTCACCAGTGAGTGTTTTGTATAGAAAGTGTTAATGTAGGCAATAATACGCCTACTACAAGGACTGAGAAGAATTCATGTTGGCTGAAAAAGTGAAGGCATCTGATTTACATTACTCTGAAAACTAAATACTAAAGCATTGTTTTAAACTTTCCCTGTGATTCTTTTTATATTTCACTTATAACCGGCCAATAACTTATAAGTTTACCATGAGATACAAACAACATGTATGCATAACATTGTCCAGGAAAGTACGGGTAATTGTGATAACCATTGAATTGCTTTAATACCAATTGTGGATTAATTAAGAAAAAAACTATAGTTTCGATTAAAGGCACGGGCAGCGTTCGTTGCAGAAATATTCATATTTTTCAAATCGCCATCCACAGAAGGAATATTAAAATATATATAGTTTTGTTCATATGCCAAACATAATCAGCGCGTAAATAGTATATTGTCGCCAAGACGTACGATGATCTACGTGAACAAGAGCCTGCTCGTGTTACAGAAATTTTGCTTCTGTTTACATAACACAGCGCAATTCTACTGGTTAATCACACACAAATGATATAAACGCTCTTATTATTTCCATATCAGGAAAACAGTAACAAATAACGCTCTTTATGTTTACCGTTATACGGATCTAAACAAAAGCCAGGTTCTGTAACGTTTTTTGCTTTTGTTTACATAACAAAGGAAAACATTTGACATTAACATACTGTTTATGCCATATTTCTGATTAGTATAAGAACCAAGTCTGTCTATATTTTACTATTTATGTTTATGGTGGATTTTGACGGAGCTGAATATTTTAACAGCATACCCACCGCCAACGCCGCCCGTATCTTTAAGGTTATGCCGTTACAACCGAAAAGTTTAAAGACATATTCCATGATTTTGATAAGAGAATAAAGCATTATATATAAAAACTGATTTTCTGATATACTATCGGCATCAGTAAGCAATCAGATTATATAAATAATAAACTAATATGAGTAAATTCATTACTCCTCCAGTGTGTTAAACATATCTCAAAAACAGAATACCAAAATTAGTATGAGTTTATGCTGAATCAACTGATTGACAGACTACTCAGGTATGTTGGAGGAATTGTGGGCCTATTGCAATCCGACAAACTGATCTGCTGCAAACTTGATAATACGATTGTAGCAACACCGATATAATTTATCTTGCATTAAACCCTTTCTATAATACACACTCATTGATGAGTAGTTATCCCTTAGGATATGTTCAGATAATAAGTAATTCGTTGAACATTTCCCTCAATAAATGTTATGCTCCTTGATATATTATCTGCTTATATTAACTGAACATCCCTATGGAAAGGATAATAGATCGTGCCGAGGTGCACTTTTTTTTAACTTGGTGCGGGAATCCGTTTCGTATAGAAATTGTTAATAGCCAGGTTCAGACACACGTACGTGGTTTTATATACATTACTGGGGTAATAAAATAAAAACCGTCAGTATTGCTATGGATCTATACACTTGGCGGGAAAGGCCATGTGATTTTACGGCGCCAACGCTACACGTTCTGAGATATCGGCCCGACTAGTTTAGCAGCACATTTAATCAATAACTCGGTGTTAGAGACAAGCTGTCCGTATTGGGATCGCAACCGACATGCTTTGCTACAAGTTTCGTAATGCTGAACGTTTATATGCGAAATGGTCACGTGAGTCACATGAATGTCGGTGGCTGAACTTGGCTATTATGGTCACAAGTACTGAGCAATATCGTCGTCCTACACCAATAGAGTGTTCCAGTATATAAAACGTATGTAATTCTATTTACGCCACTTTAATTTGTCGCAAAATCCAGCATGCGACAGAATTGAGACATGCGACGGAACCGAAATTTTGCCCGCGACCGCGAATCGACGAAACCGACAGCGACCGCGACAAAAGCGACGCATGCTAGATAACCGCCAAAATCAAATAAGGATTAACTGTCATGTGGACTGTTTTTATGGAGATGTAACGGTGAGGTAAGTGGACATAACTTGTGTAAAACCCGAAGGGTTTTACATACAAGTTATGTCCACTTACCTCACCGTTACATCTCCATAAAAATAGTCCACATGACAGTTAATCCTTATATTTATATACATTTAGCGAAAAAGCCACTTTTGTAAATATATTTAAATCGAAAAGTGTATCGTGACAAGATCAGCCCAAAATACCCAATAGCACCCTTGGCATAAGTTAATAGGAACAATTTCTCTTCATGTTGAAACCCGATGATGTATTAAGTCAATCCTGCGCGAGTCCAAATGCGCCCAAAACATTACGCGTTCGTCTTTCCAAACCTAATGACGTATCGATGGTGTTATTAGCTTGGTGTTATGATGCGTTACGCATTCACCGAGAAATAACTGCAACTAGCCACGTGGGCGCCGACCAATCAGAATGCTGGATTTAGTGATGACAACACTTGGTGTGTAAATATACGACAGTAGTCGCTTCCATCGCTTCATGTTGGCGCTCTTGTCGCTTTGATCGCGCCGACTAATGTCGTAGTCTCGGTTCCGCCTATTTCATAGCTTTCTTCTCCTGTCAGAAGCGCTAAAATGTGCGACATCACGGCGCACATTTTGTCGCTTCTGGTGCTTTCGAGCGCCAACACATGCGATATTGTTCGTATTATAGAGGGTCTGGTCATCCAGTGGTGGAGAGGTTTTACTGTATGGGGAGTGATCGTATTATTGAGGGTCAGTGGAGAGGTTTTACTTACGCAAAATGCAAATGTCACGTCCGCGATGAGTCCTCGCGTCATGAGTAGAAGGACATGCGCATACGTCATTTGCGTCACACTCGGCACCACGTGGACAATCCTTGTACGTTTCGCAAGATTCGCCAAGAGCGGCCTTTCGATGACGACCCTCTGTGTGTCCAATAACCGACACAACTAAAACCTGCAGATAGAGGTGCATTTTTGTAGGATTTAGAATTAACGGACGTGACTCATTTGGATCTCCAACTTATGTATATGTAAAGTTGTATATATAGGAGGGATAACATACCTTACTCCTTTTTACCCTTTCATACCGGGAGGTGCGCTGGTGAAGCATTACATATCCTGTGCCAATGTATCCATGTATGAGAGTATCCCATAGGGAACCTCGTTTATATAAGAGAATGCACTGGCTTACAAGATCAAGGTATACAGTGTTAGACCACAACATATCCTCGTGCAAATAGGTTCATATTGGACCTAAATAGTCACATAGGTTCATTTTAGACTGATTTGATTCTGAAATAAGCACATAGTGAGCTTACCCGTTATTCCGTTGAATGGCGCGGGCGACGAAGTCGTATCGACGAAAAATGCTGATTAAATAATGCCAATATGGGTTTATTTCGTATGGAAATAGTCCCATATTGGACTGTTTTATAAACCCATTTTACGTCCATATATATAGCGTTAAATAATGCCAATATATATAAGCGTATTTCTCTCATGAAAATATGACCGTTATGTGTTTATTTTCATGAGAACAGGCTGCATATGGAGCCTCGCATATATAAGAGAATGCGCTGGTTTACAAAATCACGGCAAATATTGTTAGGCCAATGTATTATTTCATGTATAAGAGAATGCATTGGCACCCCGTTTACATTCCAATAATGCAGAGATCTCTCGATTATTGACCTAATCTGACCTAATCACTAAAAGCGGCCAGCAAAATTGGGCGTGCTTTTCAAGGTTCAGCCGAATTGCATCCGAAGCCAGGTATTTATATCGATCACGTTATCGTAGCTAAGAGTTTGGAAATCATACATCGGGCTGCCTTAATGTGCTGCGTGCGTGGGCTAGTCTCAAATTATCTGTCATTTTGCGAAAATAAACAACATTCACTCAGCTTTTTTATGGGAATAAATCATCAAAAATCTATATAAATATAAGAAATGAATGTGTTATTGGAGGATACGGAGCTGTGGTCGTTATGGACACATTTAGTGTATATTGCTTCGCGGTTTACACGATGTACCCCAACGACCACAGCGCCGTATCCTCCAATAACACACCCACCCACTACATCCATTTCTTAATTATGGCGCGGGCCACAGTAAGAACACATTTTAAAGAGCGTACACCAGGTAAGTCGATTCAGGTTCAAATAATGCAGATACGGAATTGTTTGTGTTTTTTTGAAATATGAGCTTATTTTGAGGAGAACATGCAGCACAGCAATCGAGCCAAACAGCTTCTAAATATAGTGATGACGGACTGATGACACAGAAATACAATTTTCAGAAACGTTCACTCAGTCGCAGAGAAGGAATACATTGTTGGGCTTTAATACTGCGTCTATGTACTTTTACGCATTGAATTGACGATGGTTCATAGTAGTGAAATTCACTTGACTCCTTACAATTTGACAAATTTATGCCGTATGGAAAATAATCAGACTAAGCGGGGGGGGGGGGGGGCTGCAGATTTTTTTCCAGAAATAAGGCGGGTGGTTGGTTGGGTGAGTGGTTATGTCGTCGGGGCCAGAAAAATTGAGTAATGAAAATTTTGTCCTACATTGAAATTTGCTCATGTTTGTTCTCTATTAACATTATATAGTCTCTAATCTATTTGAATATATCATTTAGAACACATTTAGCTCCCAGTATGGGGTCTATATATGGTCTGAGCTTCAATTCCCGGTGCAAACGCGTGCAGTATGGCAGGCATAACTCGAAGTTGCCAAGTTTGTGTTCAGTGCTAAATCACTTAATAAAGTGCGTTTGCCTATAAAACCAAATACAAAGCTCCCGACACAAAAACGATTTGACATTTATTCCGTTTGTGTACTACAACTGTTAAAGATACGGGCGAGGTTGGCGGTGGGGGGAGGGGTATGCTGTTAAAATATTCACCTCCGCCAAAAACCGCCATAAACAGAAAGAATAGTAAAATATAGACATATTTTGTTCTTATACCAATCAGAGATATAGCATAACAGTATGTTATTGTCAAATATTTTCCTTTGTTATGTAAACAAAAGCCATAAAACGTTACAGAACCTGGCTTTTGTTTAGATCCGGATATGGTAAACATAAAGAGCGTTCTTTGTTACTGTTTTCCTGATATGGAAATAATAAAGAGCGTTTATACAATTTGTGTGTGATCAACCAATAGAATTGCGCTGTGTTATGTAAACAGAAGCAACACGTCTTTAAAACGACCAGGCCCTTGTTTACGTACACCATCGTACGTCTTGACGACAATATTTTATTTACTTTTAATATTCCTTCTGTTGATGGCGATTTGAACAAATATGAATATTTCTGCAACAAACGCCGCCCGTGCCTTTAAGAACACGGACCAAAGCAATAATATGTTGGACTTATCGTGTCTATAGGTATGTTGATATAAGTCGTCGGATTCAATGATTAGAAACAAAATTAAATTACATGTTATACCCCACTTGTAATATAATAATATAATAACATTTCAGTTAGGCAATCTACACGGTGGTCATGACGTATCGAACCTGTTTCTGGGTTAAATTGGACAATTTACCTATTAAAACTTGATATCGTGGTCAGCATTCATGGGAAGATTATCGGTCAAGGTGGAAATTCAGATATGAGCCAATGTGAGCGAAGGTTTTGTTTTATTGTGTAAGTTATATTTGGCTGCGAAAGATGAGGCGGATGTGACACATGTACAATACACAGGTTTCCTAACACTTTTATTGACTATATTTTAAGAGGCGATATAATTAAAAAAAAAATATATATATTAAATTAATAATGGCATGGCCTGACTCAGTTATCATTGTCATGGAACCTCATCGGCATAATATGGCTTTAGCCCTATAAAATGATTGGCCCCGTCCAAGAAAGAATTTTTTTCCTTTTTGTTCTTCATGTGGCAGTTTTGCAATTCCGATATGAAGTAAAAGTAAAGATCGTCTCTATTATACGTACATGTGTTAAACGTTGAAATCCGGTTATTAATTACATACATCGATAAAAGTCTTTTCAGAGTTTGTGAGGCCTGATATTGGAATGTTGGATATGCATCGACTTCTTTGGCTCCCCAAATACTTGCGGAAGTGATAAATGTAATTGAGGTGTGAAGAATATGAATCGCTATAATGTTATGAAACATTGCGAATGTGATTGTTATATAATTTATAACATTAGTATCTTCTGCATTCCCCTAATATACTACTCCCCTAATACACATATAAATCAGCTTGTTGTATTGTTATACCCACGGGGTTCCACAGAAATTAGCGATGTCCGCTCGTCTGTCCGTCCGTCCGTTGGTAATTTGGTATATGATTTGCATGTGAATATGTCCCGGTAAAGCTCGAATTTAGGTCCTGTCCGACCATCTCTGATGTAGTTATCATCATATTCGTCTTCAATTTCAAATTAGTTTTAATTTCCGGATGATAACTTGCGATTTAAAATTAGGTATGTTGCTTACTCATGTGTACATGAAAAAGTAAAGTTCGAATGTGGGTCCGATCCAATCATTTTTCACATTATTATGCCCATTTCGACATATATATAGAATTTGCAGACTATTTTGGTGTCCGAAGGATATTTTAGTTATATTTGTCTAATTGTTTTCAAAGTGTCAATGTGGATGACATGTATCTATACAATGTCTCGGTCGATTTCGAATTTGACCATTTCTTATGGAGTTAATCCATTTCCTACTTATATTCTGCATCTTATAGTTCGGTATCCGGATGATAACTTATGTTACCCACGTGAAATGGGGTTGTTCACAATCACATTTTGTGAAGTAGTTCTCATTCTAAGTGAAACGGGACAGGGTGATAACTACGAAAAGGGAGCTGGTCCCCATAAATGGATCTCAATGTCACTATATATGATATATGTGTTCAAGGAGGGCTAATACAAACTGGGTATATAAATGTCAACATAAATTTCTCACTCAAATGTCGGAATAATCACACGCAATTTTCTGACAAATTGTAACAAAAATTTAATCTTTACTAATGTATATAGTGGTAATTTGACTCAGGGGGCGTTATTAGATAAGTCCCGTTCACATCATATATGTCTTAAAGGGGCACTAATAATTATTATACATGTATATATTTTGGCCAGAGGCGACCAAAAGGTTGGACCATCGGAGCTGAATTTTTTTTTTTTTTTTTTACATATGAGTAATTTGACCCAGGGAATCTTATTATATACGTCCCGTTGACCTCAGTTGTCTTAAAATGACACTAATAATTAATTTAACTAAATAATTAATTATATACACAAAATGGTTGTAATCTGATCGGTGAAAATTCAAACACGGCGATAAAATGACCCGTAGCGTGTCATGGGATATGCCGTTGACCTCAGACAACTTAAAGGGGCAAATATGAGCAATAAAAGCGTTCCGTATCAGCTTAGAAGACATGTAGGAACATTGGTATAGATGGGTCACTCGACCAGGGATTGTCACAGGATAGTCATGGGATAGGCGCGTTTGACCTCGGATGACTTAAAGGGGGACTAATAAATTGATGCTAAATAAAGAGCGTTTATTATCAAGTCAGACGATATGTGGGAAAATTGGTGCACAACAGTAAAATGACGCGGGGAGTGTCACGGGATAGGTGCTGTTGGCCTCAAATGCATTAAAGAGGCACTAATAATTAGCAATACAGAGCGGTTATTATCAACTTAAAAGATATATGTAACTGTATCCGGAGAGTCATGCAATAGGTGCTGTTTACCCCAGATGACTAATAATTATTTAAAATGACTTGAAGGGTCACTAATAAATTACGCATTCTTCACCCGAGCAACGCCGGTTATCTCAGCTAGTAAATTATAAAAGAATGTGGGTCCGGTCTTTTCCCACAGAATTATACCCATTTTCGACTTAGAGTTTACCGATTATTTCTTTGACTGGGTGAATTATTGACAGGAAGGTGTATCTCAACCCATAATTCAGTTTTACAGTTTAAAAAAAACCCCAACGCCCCGAAAAGTAACCCTTTGTGTGAGACGTACATGTATGATCAATCGGCCTTATATTTGTATATACCACACGGATCACACATCTGACACCGATTTGCAACGACTATGTCACTGTCTTCCATTCCGGGAGTGCCCCTAACAATTCACAATTGGGGACAACCACTAGAAACTGTACACGGTTATAATGTTACGCATCAAGCCCATATAGAGACTTCCATTAAATAAATATACATACCACCATCACTGGAGCGAGTAACATCTTGAGAGCCATCGTGATTTGTAATAGACTGAACCGGCGGCCAGGTTTCATTTATATACAGACCGTCACCGTCTGATTGTTCTTGAAGCGCAAAAGGTTGAATACACGGTAAACAGAAGTCGGCGCAGATAAACGTGAATCGGCTGAAATAGACAGATTCCACTTCTAACGAGTGTACGGTTTATGTGTATATGGATGGGCTAGACCTCGATAATGTTACTGGCAATACGGGTGAATGTGAAATATATACATGTATGCGAGCGAAAAAAACTTTTACATGCAAGAAGAAAACAAAAACTAAATTAAAGATAAAGCCTTAATCGCTATTGAACATGACGTCTTGCGTGTAAAAGTTTTTTCTTCTCCTTTATATTTTTTTCTTCTGCTATCTCGGTTTTCTTGCGTTGTTCAGACAATTTAAGCTGTTATGATGTGTTTGGGTATTGCTGTATAAATTAGGTTTTTGTTTGCGTCAATTTATGTATATGTTTACACTTTATTGTGAGTATGTATCTAACTCTTCAATTATGGAGGATAATAAAGATATATATAATGCAAGTGTTCAATTATTGAACGTTTTGTTTGCCTACACAATTGTTGATTATAGGAAGATGAGATATTAGTTTAATCCAGCACGAGATTTTGCAGGTTGTATGATCATATATGACCGTAACGAGGTATAGTGAACTTAAACAATGCCATCCACAAGTAATACGTACATAACAAAACATCATAATTTCGAACGCTCTTTATTATCTACCGATTTTGGCAACCATTAGCATTTTTGCTAGGCTGACACAAATTCAAAACTAGTTAAAACTCCCACCTTTTAAAGATGACGTCAAAAACTCATATTAATTGTTCATGGGCCCTATCTAATTATTTCTGGTATAGAAAACGTACGTGGTATCTTTATTGTTTTCCCACGAGCTGCTGAATTATGTCAAATATGATTACAAAACCCGAACAATCCCGTGCTGGATTAAATGTACTCAATCCGATTAGAAGGTCCACATATCATCAGATTACAACAACATTTTTCTAAATTCCGCTTCAGTTATCAGAATCGATTAATTGCCAACAAATAATGCTAACCACAGTCAACTATAGTATAAAATTGCTCAAAACCTGTTCTTTATCAACATTTTGTTTAACGAAATTTTGCCGGTTTGTCCAAATATATCTGACACAAAAAGCCACTTGATTTTAGAGTTATCCATCTTCATCCGTAATTTGGTCCGAGATCGTCTTCTCGTCAACTTTTATTGGGCCACTAAATATTATTGGTGGTGAAAAATAATAGATTTCAAAAATCGATATCTGATCACTCTGAGCTTTGATGGTTGGGTTCCTGGACTCGAATCAAATATTGTTTACCCCGAAGCCAAGGAAATAGTAATCTGCGAGCGTTAATTCGGATTATGCATCTTTAACTAATGTCGCTTATTCCTATAATCAACAATTGTTGAGGCATACAAAACGCCCTATTTCAATCATAAAATGTGTTTTACATTTCACACGTGTTGCAAGTAACATTATCGAGGTCTAGTCCCATCCACACGATGTACACAGAAACCGTACAATCGCTAGGAGTGGAATCTGTCTATTTTAGCCGACTTCTGTTTACCGTGCATTCAACCTGTGCTTCTCCGACGGCTGTTTTCCCACCAACCAACGTTGTCATGCGGCCGTTGGCATTCGTTTGTCTCGCAATTAACACAGTTATTATCATTTTCAATTTACAAAGCGTGTTTATCGCTTCGCTGATATTAGTTTACACATTTGGGGGGAATAAGTAAGGCTTTCATAGTCGCGACGAATCGGCAGCCACCTGTATCCAACCCTCCGGCAATCAAATCAGAAATTGTTTTTCTGTACCAAAAAAAATGACCTATATTAATCTGGTCGTAAAACGAACCCCTGATTTTATTTGCATGAGAAACAAACTTTAACCACACATAATTATAATGTCGTGAGAAACTTGGAATTTAATTTCATTTTAATGTTATGCGTGCCCATGATTGTTACGATCTGAATCGGCTCTAATAATTTCCATACCAAAAAAAGCAGGATCGGCACAACAAGCCCTCAATACAAGATTGGTCTCCAAAGTTAGGTATATATATAATACTAGCAGGGTTACCCGGTGTTGCCCAGGTTAAAGTGATGTGAAACCCTCTGCATGCTGTGGATATTTGTTGGGAATAGAGAATAATATTTCTCAAAGTGTTACACCTATTCTCATAAATTGCATATTCAAATAGCATCACAAAACATGATTCTCACACAGTCATGGAATATAAGTAGTGGATCACTTTGTCGATTGTCATTTTGTTTATCGCGATTAATCCGTTCCACGATTATAGAAGTATTTATTTATTTACAATTGCGTATACTTCAGAAGTTATAACATGAAACATGAACATCATAAACACATTAGTTAGCAAAAATAAAAGACGACAATAGGGTTTTACATATAGAGATGTATCAATCAATCTAGTGGGTTAGATTAAGATTTTGAGGACACCTGGCTATCATATCTCCATGAAGATCCAGATGTTTTAAAGAAATGTCCAGGTGCTCCTATGTTCATGGCGCTATATATTGGCTAAGTATTCTCAGTTGAAAAGAAATGTTGTTGCGCACGTATATCAGCTACATGTGCCCGACACAGAGCGAGATTTTGAGTTGTTTATATTAGTCGGTGAGTCTGTTCTAAAAAATCCACTCTATCGGGCAGATATACCCTTGTCAGATGTCAGTATTGGAGGATCATGAAAAGTCATGTGCTACTGAGCGTTTTCTTTTATATCAGCAGATATCAGAAGAAAATATATGTGACTGCACACTGTGACCACTACAGGCCTTCGATACATTTCCATATCTCTTGACAAATTGTTACTTTTTTGTGGAAACTGTATTGAATGGAACAGACTCAATTGTGTTATAATATATACATGAGCCATTCTAATATGCAGTCGGTTCGAGGTCTCTCAGTTTGCAAGAATATATGTATCTCTTAAATAGAATGATAACTATACTTTTAATGCTTCTTCTATGTATCTGTTTTTGCTAGCTCATTGTGGGAATGCCCTGATTCCCACCCCCTTATAAATATGACAGTTAAGAAGATATAATTGTTCAAGTGACTTAATTGGGTCACCATTTGTCGAAATTGTGAAATTTTAACGCCAAAAACTCATTAAAACGATATGGAGATGGCCTGGGTGACTATATATAACTTATAGGTGGATATCGGCGAACAGCAATATTATCAATGATAGTGCATATCCTCTCGCCACCCATGACCCAAATGACACCAAATGTGATTTAATTCATCATATCATTAGAGAAGAACGTGTATGAATTTGGTAGAAATTAGTGCTAAATATATTTGTATCAGCTTTGCCATCCTCAGCATGACTTTAACAGCGCCACTTTTGACATACATGTATTAAACCACGTCCATTAGACTCATGGATGCATGATATACTCGAGATGATTATATATATAGGTTTGGTGGTAATCAGCAACTAAACAAATTCTTATCATACCCTTGTATAAGTGTGGTGGCAATCTACGACTAAACCCATAATTATCAAATTTAGTGCCCACCCCCCCCCAATATCTCATCCAAACGACACCAATTTGGCGTCTTTAAATCGCACAATTAGATTCATTGTATCATGAAAAAGAAAATATATCAATTTGGTGGAAATTGACGCTAAAATTAGTTTTTATCAATTTTGGTGCCCCACTCCCCTTCCGTGCATCCCTGACTCGAACGACGCCACTTTTGACATATTTAAACCACACCATTAGATTATTCATATCATGGGGATGATTATATTTAAGTTTCGTGGCAATCGGCGACAAAAACAACATTCTGCCCCTTCCCCTTTCTGCCCCTGACAACAACCACGTCACTTTAGAAAATTCTAACCCGCACCATTATCTTTCTCGTAAAAAGTTACCCCTAGTAGACCCCTTTGGTATCATCCAGATGGTCCCCTGTGAATTTCTATAGAACATAGACAGACAGACAGACATTCGCAAATATAAATATAGATTTAAAGCAGTATAATTGAGCATTCGGAATATAATATTCAGTATCAAGTATTCGGAATTCAGAACTATATCGATAACTTGAGTTTATTAACACCACCTGTGTATGCTGTCCTTGAGATTCTAGAAAGCTGTGGGCGCTGACATTAGCAGTGGGTGTTTTATTTATAGAATGTGAAATTCCGGTTTATTTAAAAGTCGAACTACGCGACCAGGAGGCCGAGTCCGGTAAAACGTGTAGTTGGGAATTTCAATTCCGTTTATTGTCCTTTACATTATTATGTCAATAATGTTGATTTTTGGTTTGTGACAAGCTATGTCAATTACCAATAAAAAAATTTAAAAGATAATTTGTAAGTCTTATATCTCAACTTTTATAGATATTTTTCGTTATGCCGCTCACTGATAGTTGTTGTTCGAGACGGCCGAGTTTAGGTATGAACAATGGCTGTGGCATGCACTCTTGTCGGGAACACAATACCTCCGATTTTGTATCCGCATTTAGAAGTTTTCTGGTGTGGTGACTGATAAACCTGCAGTAATAAGCCGTAGTTTTTTGTAATAATTTGAAGGATTATTTGTTTTAACGTAATTCTGAGGCGGTGCATTCATGTAACCAATATATTTTATAGTATAATCTATATTTATGGCTAATAATATGATCTTGGTGGTGTTACTATTTCTGACTATGGTTTTCTTGTATACCGCTGTTCAAGTCTCTATGCCATGCCATATTGTCGGGTTTATTGGTGGAGGAAAGAGCGCATATGGTTCATTACAGCGAGGAAAGCATCCCGGCCACCTATCCCGCGTATAAACTATCAATCTTGCTCTCATACACGAATCAGTAACCCATTCATAATCCGCGCCTATCGAGAACTGAACTTTCTTCGTTTCGTTATAGACTCAGTCTTATGATGCCAAATTAGCTATGCGTCTTACCGACTGAACCACACGTGGAACCTGCGATAATATGGTGCTATAACTCGTGTCATTTGTGTTCGAACTGTGTATTATAAGTTACAGGGCTTTTAGTTGCCGGATATGGTGTAATTTGAGGCTAAGTTGGCGTCACATGACACATTAGCCGGTAACTAAGAGTCCCGTAACGCTTGTATAATGTTTTCTTGTGATAAATTGAATTAGCGGTATGAAATTATTAGATTCTGGTGGGCTAAACTCGCCGCATGTGGCTTTTCAATTATGTAACGTTACAGAGACTGGCCATGGATGTAGGACGCTAGCGCACTCAGTCAATGGCTCATTACTAGAAGTTTGGTATCAAATTGAGTTTGATGGTTCATAAATGGTTCGTAAAATATATCAAATTGAGGTATTGGTACATGGTACTATGTTTTTAGAGTCATGGACAATTATTTCCGACAGTTGTCGTTTTCCTTTGCGCCAAAATACACTTTATATTGTGCCTGATGTGGCAAGGAAAAAAAGATGGCGTTTATCTACCACATATGAATCCATATCCCCATTCGGACATTCAATATAGAGTCAGAGTCAGTCATGGTGAACCTAATATCTCATTGGTCAATCTAGTCCAATTGTATGCCAGCATGATATTTTGTGATATATAAATTTAACGTTCCTGGTTAATAATAATCGATGTATGCATATAGGGCAAAACGGAGTAATATGGACAGTCCAATTAAAGTTGCGTTAATAGCACACTACACTCATGTCAGGGTGGGGATTACCTTTTTTAAATATTGAGAACCACACACGCCATTAATTTTTAACGTATTTCCAGATCAAAATTGAAAAATTTCCTTTGCAATTGTTTTGGGTCAGGTGTCCAAATTCCCCCACCCGTGGTTTAATGCGAACACTTGTGTCATCAAACCGTTTTTCAGATGTATTGCTCACATACTATGCACCGGGAGACAATTAGCAGCTTCTGGTATAACCAACGTATATCTGCGTAAGGAACGTTCTTCGTCACATGCGGGCAACACGCTCTCATTCTCTCTCTTACAATATCATATACGAGCTTTCACTTCTAAAGGCACGGATGGCCTTCGTGGTGGGTATTGCTGTTAAAATAGTATCATCCGTTAGATAGATATGTTTAATCTTCCAACCAAGATATACATGGTACGAAGAAAAGAAAAAACAAACAAAACTGAATGACAATAAACAATACCTATCCTTAGCCACGCGCGGAGAAGTGGAGTCTCGATTCTTATTGTTGCTTTTTTGGGGGGGGGGGGTAGTGGAGTAGACCAAATTATTGGCACTGGCTAAATTTGACAATTTGATTAGTCTTTTCCCGCTTATATAGGGACCCACTTGTCGGCGCATGGCATAGGATTTAACAAACTAGTATATGGAACTGTATGATATGGCAGATTGACAGGTTGCCAGCCTGGTCCGTCCGTTGGCTAACCAGGAGAGGTTCCAACGGTCTGTTGAATGTATTTAAGGAAACGACAAGTTCTTTTCATGACTGATGGTCGAGAATTTTGTAAAATTGTTCTCAGTTTCAATAAAGAATATAGTGATTTATTAAAAATTGGAAATAGATCCTCGCGTTCTGTGTCAAAGGTAATACACTCTATGAGGTAATGCAGTTCATCGCCCACCTTTCCTTGATTAGAAAGGGTGCAAAATCTTTCTTCTTTTGGTACATTTAGCCAAGTTCCGCTCTCAATGGGAAGGGTGTGATTTCGGGTTCTGAATCGAGCGAGTATGAACACAAACGTTTGATTTTTAGACGATAAGTACCGTTCAAATTGAAAATTGGTCTTGATTATGGAATAAAATGAGCCTTTTCTAGAGTTGAGGATATCGGTATGCCATTTCTGAATAAATTGATTTTTCAGCACATTTTTAACACGTGAATGTATTGTGTTCAAATTGAAATAAAATTGGTTTTTCCATACATTTGACATTCCACAGTTGTCAAGGGTTTCCTTTACTAACGATAGCCAAGAGGGACTGGATCGTCCTTCAGAATGAAGTTTATGCAATAAACAATATATTATGTACGAAAGTTTAACAGTTTCAGTGGATATTAGAGATGACCATCGCCGGATTATATTTGTTTTAATTACTATTTCCATTGGATATCTGCCAGTCTCACCGTAGACCATGTAATTTGGTGTTGATGATTTCAAATGCAGTAACAACTTCAAGAATTTTAAATGAACTGATTCAAGACACTTTAGGGATGTAAGTCCCCAAACCTCACAACCGTATAGCATTAAAGGTACAACCATTTTATCAAACAAGTCAATTGTGCATTCTATAGACAAATTATTCAACCTACTCAGTCTAATAATATCATACATGGCTCTATATGCCTTAGAACATACATGTTTCCTTGCTTTTATGAAGGACCCAGTTCTGAAAAACAGAACACCTAGATAATTAAATTCATCAACAAATTCTAACGGGTTTCCATCATAAACAACATTGGGATACTGCTTTGGCTTGCGTTTAGAAAAACACATCAATTTAGTTTTTTTTGACATTCACTTTCAGTCGCCATATGTCGCAGTAATCTGAGAATAAATCAAGCTGATATTGCAAGTCTCGTGGTGATTCGGCAAATAGGACAGCATCGTCTGCGTAAAGAATAATGAAGAGTTTCATGTATATTTGCAAATTAGTTTCTACTTCAGCAGATACTTTTTCCATGCCTTTCGCGTGTGTGTTCGATATAAAACTTTCCAGATCATTGAGGTAGAGAGAAAATAAGAAGGGCGAAAGGTTCTCCCCTTGTCTAACACCTATATATGAGTTGAATGTGGTTGATATTTCACCATTGAAAGTTATCCTTGATTTTATATTGTTATACATATTTTTTATTACACGTAACATCTTCCCCCCTATGCCACTAAGTTCTGCCTTGAACCATAACCCATCGCGCCATACCGAATCAAAAGCCTTTTGAAGGTCTATAAAGGCACAGTATAGTTTATATCCGAGTAGAGATGAAAGTTCTATAAGAGAATTAATAATTATTAGATTATCACTGGTGGAGAAGCCTTCTCTGAAGCCACTTTGGTTATCTTTAATCAAAGAAAACGTTTCGGAATATTTTTTCAGACGATTATTAATTACAGCAGTGAATAGCTTACCGAAGCAGCTAAGTATGGTGATGCCGCGGTAGTTACTTGCATCTTTCTTAGAACCTTTATTTTTATATATGGGGACAATATCGCCCATGAGCCAATGTCTGGGTATATGGCCAGTATTGAGTATAATGTTGAATAGTGCAACATATATTGGCAACATGACATCACGTGATGCCTTCATATATTCGTTAATAATAGAATCATTTGATGACGCTTTATTATTCTTCAAATGTTTAATACATACCTCTATCTCATCTGATGTAATTGGTAAATCTAAGTCACGATTGTTTTCTATACATACCTTTGGTAGTGGGTTATCAGTGGACTTTGGTGGGTTATTCAGTTCGTGAAAATGGGAATACAGGGCATCAATAGAGATATTGCATTGTATGTGTATATCTTTTGCTTGGAGCAATTTCCAAAATTTTCGCGTGTCATTGCGGCGCAGGGAATCCATTTTACATTGGATATTTTTTCTATGACTCTGTATTGACTTGCTAAGTGTCTGTTTATACATTTTTTCAAGCCGTTTCACGTCTGCCTTGTTATATGCGGTAGGATTGTTTTTGCGACATTGTTTGGCTTTACGTAGATTTCTCCGGCACACTTTACATTCAGAATTGAACCACGGATTGCCACTTTTCTTGGAATACTGTTTTTGCTTACCTCTGATGCCAAATGTTGTTCGTGCTGCGTCCTTTAGCACCCCAGATATTTCCACAACTACATCGCTAACAAACTCTTCTGATGGCTCGTTATAATTCTCCAATTTTTCAGTTATTATTTTCATCTTACCTTGGTTTAAATTAGCTACAAATTCATATGCTTTATCCGGGTTCCATTTATTGATGGCATTTTCATCCACTTTTATGAGTGGCGTATGCTTGTCATTTGCGGATTCTCTCACACTGAGTTTCAATGTTAAGGGGTTATGGGCGTCGGAATACAGGGAACTGAAACTAAGCACTTAGAAATCGACTACAAGACCGAGCGCATTTAAATTACAAATTGTATAGTCCACAACTGATGCATTTTTACAAGTATATGATCCGTTTCCTTTATCATGACCCACTCTGCCGTTTAAAATAACAAATTCATTATATTTGCAGAAATCTAAAAGTTTTTTTCCAAAACTGTTTTTCATCATATCCATGCTAACCCGTTCTGCGGCATGTCCATATTCAATAAGTTCGGCTTCAACATCTGTAAACTTAACATTGCTATCATTTAGTTTTTCGGTTTCATCGATTGTTGGATAATCCTTGTCAGTTGCCGTACGGGCATTGAAATCCCCTGTTAATAAAATTTCGCTAAATCTACTTGCGAGCCCAAGATATTCGCATTCAAGCTGCTGATATGGGTCATTTACGGAATATCTGGAACTGTGTGGTGGGGTATAGACAATGCCAATAATCAAATCTTCGCTCATTTTAGCTAATTGACGGTTTATTTTTATCCACAGCACGTATTTGCAATCTGTTTTTATAATTTCAACAAACTGACTAATGCATTGTCTGTACCCTACCACAATGCCACCAGATTTTCTATTTGAACACTTATAACGGTTTTTCATTTCAAATACGTAACCGGGCAAATTCAAAGTGTCACAATCATCTGTCTTAGATTCTGAAAAACACAATAAGTCAAATTCATTGCATAAGTCCTGGAATTCTGGACACCTGAGACGTGAAACAAGACCGCACACATTAAGGGACAACAGTTTCAAAATATTATTATTATAATGTTTCACATTTGTTGTTGTGTTGACACTCTCAGTGTGAAGTCCTGTATAAGTTGGTCTCTCTCCACGGTTTCCCTATGACGGTGAAGATCCGGTGCGTCCACGTTTACTCTGACGACCTGTCAGTATGGGTGTCTGGTTTTGGTTATTTCCAAATACTGAATCTTCATCGCGTGATTGTGTACGCGGCATATATTGGGCCCCATCTATGTACAGAATGTCTCTGACCATTTTTACTTTTTGTCCATTTTTGCGCGCTTCCTTTTTCACAGGGTACAACACTCGGCGACGCTCTTCAATTTCCCTAGGAAACTGCTCTTTAATGGAATGCTGGGGTTTGTCCTTCAAAGATTTGCCACTATACAGGACAGTACGGAACTCCTCGCGGAAAATGAAGCGCGCAATTATAGGCCTTGGTCGTTGATCCGTTGGTCTCATCTTCCCAATTCGGTGAACGTTTCCAAATTTTATATCACATGATTCTCTTATGTGTAGTTCGTCCTTAATGAAATTTCGCAAAGTATTTTCACAGTTTTCGTTGGCAGCTTCATTGATCCCCGTGAAAATCAAATTGTTTTTCATCGATCTACACCGAAGGTCAGTTACTTCATATTCAAGATCCTCATTTGCTTTTGTTAATTTCGTTATTTCTGCACTTTTCATTTTGTCACTCAATCTTATCGCATGCATGTCCGTTTCCAGCATTTTAATTTTATTTTGGAGCGAGTCAAGATTTGAACGGATCTCACGATTCTCTGTGGCGATAGACGATATATCATTTTCATTCACCTCATTTGCTGTTTCAATCACATTGAACCTGCTCTGTATATTCGCATCCATTCCATCCACCTTTGTATTAAGCGACTCCACCGACGTACCAAGAAAATCAACATTGTTCACCTTTACTTCAATAGTTGACAGTCGTGCGTCCATTCGCTTCAGCATATCAATAATAGTTGCAGCGTCGTTTGAATCAAAAGTACGAGTAATATTCATAGGCTGTTCACTCATCGCCTGATGACTGCTGGCAATAAGGTTTGCTGTTTCTGAGAGAGACATGACAGTGCGAAATCGTAAACAACAAGATTCTCCAAACAGTTATAAGCTTAACTTGGTCGAAATGATCACACAACTGACATATTTAATAGTACTGCTGCATACTGAGGTATGCCAATCATACACATGTGGAGTACTGAGTTGTCGTGAACAGAACACGCGAAGCTGTTGTACTGTTTTTGTTGGACCAAACGCTATTGTTTGTCGGTTGTCGGTAAAGCCCCTGTCACACTCAGGTCGGCGCTCTCATTGCGCTGCAAAAGTATCAAAGCGCCCACCTAAACGCACTAAGGTCTCCAAGAACCGATTGGTGACGCAGTGGACACTGGCTACAACGGGCGAGGATCTTCATGGTCGCCCATAGGTGCCAGAGCGCCGCGCTTGTTTTATGCATGCACAAAACAAGCGCAGAGGCTCGGCGTTCTGACCAGGACGTAATGCTGTCGCCGTGACAGCGCAAAGTAAAGCGCCAAGCGAGCGACGTGAGCGTTATGTGGACGTAGCAAAAGCGCATATTAGCTTCTCGTGGTCGCAGCAAGAAATTAATCTTGTCTTTTGCGACTACAGTAAGCTTAATCAAATTCTCACTACGTGCCTTTCCCGTCCTTAATACGCTCAATGAGGCCATGTCCAAAACTTATTGCGCTCTTTCTGCGCTGTCGTGTGGTGTTATGGACTGGTTCCCGCTCATAGAACGTCCACATTGTGCTGCCACTGCGACTCTGGCGCTCAATTTACGCCCAAGCGTTATACATGGCGTTCTTCCGGCGTTTACAGCAGGTTTACAGTACGATCCCACTTTGAAATGCGGTCTGCCCATACCACTGTCACACTCCGCTGTGGTCAGGCTGGCGTTTGCTTTGAGTTGAGTATCAAAATACGAATAACTCACAGTGGAAGTGCGGAAAATTGTCAGAAATGTTTAATCTGTTAAAACAAGAGAACCAATGTCAGAAATGGTAACGCGCTCAAGATCATATATTATAAACCCAAGAATGTAATTGTAGAATATAAAACATATTGGTTTTGCGAATGACCAACTCATGATTCCGTTAAATAACAATAACAACCAGCACCTAATTAACGAACCGGTGGCCGACTCGACCGTCTCCGACCACAAACCCCAGTGGGCTGCAGACATTTCTTTCATTTGTAATTGACATATAGTTTATCACAAACCAAAAATCAACATTAATCAACGTTGATTAACACAATAAACGAAATTTAATTTCCCCAACTACATGCACCTTAAATTACGGGACTCGGCCTCCAGCTCGCAGTTTGAATTTTAATCATCCCAAAAATTCCCATTCTATAAATACAACTAATAAAACACCCATGCTCCTATCCCGCTTATCACGTTTTCATCGCGCTTTTTGTACGACCCAGAGGCGGACTGGACCAAAAAACTGGCCCGGGAAATTAATATAATACCGGCCCATCTGCATCATCTGCATCTGCATCCCCCTTGAATCAGAATCTGTTCAGGAGGGTGTCCACCTTGGGAAATTCCAACTGCACCCCCCCTGAATCAGAATCTGTTCGGGGGGGGGGGGTGTCATTGGGAAATTCCAACTGCACCAACTGATACTGAAAAAGACAAAATATACATGTTTTTTGCACCCCTTGCACCTAAGTGCTCTGGCCTAATATCCGATATATTCATAAACCATGGTCCTATATATTCCCGGTATGAGACCATTAAGATATTTTCACCTGAAAAATTGCATAAATTCTAACATCTAGCGGTCTAACTCCAGACAAATGCACACGGCTACGGACAAGAGACCAGGACACACCGGGCTGCCCATGGTTGTTCGGCCCGGGGTGAGAAAATTTTGAAAACTATACAAGAAAATCGCTAATCCTAGCATCTAGACTGGCCTCAACTGAAGCGTTCCTATTGTGTTGGAAATTTCAATTGGGGGAGGGTCCGGGAGGGGTGCGTGAGAATTTTTTTTGGATTTACAGCTGGGAGTTACCGTTAAAATCTCGAGATTAACGGGGTCTTTACGTGGTGTTATATGATGCTGACAAGTTCATTTAATGACAAAATTACGATTAGCCAATTAGGCTGGTTAAACAACACATGTGGCGGCCCACATCGGCTTCATTTGCGGCCCAACCACAATATACCCCCACCCCTCCCCCCAGCACGGCCTCCGGCCCATCGGGAATTTTCCCGGTCTCCCGATCGGCCAGTCCGTCTCTGGACTACGACCCATTGCGTTCCTGCTTTGTCAAGGTTACAATACACCAAATGATTTACATAGGCCTCAGTGTTAACAAATCCCGCTGGCCTGTATTCGCAGCAAAGCTTTGACCATGCACGAGTATTTAAAATTAAAGAACGTCCTTTTAGACACATGGAAATGTGCACAAAAGTACTTGTAAACGTGGTGGATCACACTACCCTTAAAATTGAGGAAAAAATGATATCGAAAAAAACACAAACACCTCCCATAAATTATTCGCCATTTGCACAGCCATAACCGTTCACCATGTTGCTATATTTGATGTGTCTCGACGGAAAACACTTTTGTGCATTTTTTTCGTGCACTTTTCATCCATGTATCATTGACCATTCAGCTGCCAGAATTTTTTTTATGCTGATCCTAGCTTGGTAGTGCCAGGGGAAATCACTCTACTAATTTGTATTTGGTGTATTGTAACCTCAAGTCTCACGCTCTCACTGCGTTTCCTCCACGCCGTAAACGCTCTTAATGTGTTCAAGTCGTTGTCATTGCGTTGTTAGTACGCTTTGTGCTGTCATGGCGACGGTACTACGCCTTGTCAGAACGCCGAACCTATTGCGGAGTGTTGGGTATTTTCCCCACAACCTAAAAACTGACAATGACTGGAGAACGCAGGAGACGCTATCTACACGCTCCGCGCCCACGCAGAGAACGTTTTGCGAACTTATTGAGAACGTACTAGCATCACAATGACAGCGACTTGAACGCACTAAGAGCGTGAGACTTGACAAAGTAGGAGCATACTTTGTTTTAAAAGTTTGACAATTTTCGACAGTTTTCGGCGCTCCTCCTGCGTGTTACTGATATGTTGGTACTTTTTCAGCGCAGTGAGAGCGCCGGCCTGAGTGTGACAGGGGTTTTACGCACCAGTGATACGCACACAAACGTTAGTTGTAGTAGTCGTGGTCAATCACTGTGACGATCTGAATATTCATAGTTTCATAACAACATCGGATGCTGTCCGCTGGTTGCTCAGGGCAAATCATGCATAATAATGATCTTGAAATTTCTGGGCGAAGCGATCACAATGAAGCTCCAAAATACGAGAAATTTTGAAGTATGATTTTCCTAATATATACGATATGAAAAAGAAATGTACATCACCCATTCACGATCCATAGATAGTCCATGTCACCACAGGATTCCGGAGAAATATCTAAAACTGTATCACCGCCATCAGAGAGCGACCTGTCAATCCGCCATTTTGTAAGATAGAAATCTTTGACGAATCTTTGAATACCTCTAACCACAGACCAATATTATGCAATATTACATTTGATATTACAAAAGCACAAAGTGTCCCAAATTGTCAAAACGAACCAAATATCCAATGGTCTAAGCTAGATGTGGATGTTTACAAATCCTCAGTAACACATGCGCTTGGTCTGTTGGACATGCCGTTAAAACCGCCATATAGATAAACAATATTAAAATATAGCCAGAGTTTGTACTTATACCAATCATACATATTGCGTAAATAGTATGTTATTGTCAAGTTTGTATGCTTTGTTATGTAAACAAAAGCCAAAAAGGTTAAAGAACCTGGCTTTTGTTTACATAACACAGCATACAAATTTGATATTTATTATTGGTGTCATTGTTTACTTTACCAGAATGCAGCTAAAATGAAAACAAATATCAAATTCAAGTGAATGTAATATTTTTAGCACATTCAGTTATGGGTGGTGGCAGAACAGGGTTAATCAAGTAGGAACATAGACATGTTTCGAATCAACGTTATTTATTTTGACGTAGGTATATCAATGGACACAATTTAATTTCGTTTGAATGACTTTCTTATCTTTCGATTGATCACTCCATGTGCTCTTGAACATACTTTCCATGCTCACAGCCATTTTCCAGTTGTTTACAATTTTTCGCACAAAAGTAAGACAAACGCTCTTTATTTCTACCATATCGGAAAATATACTTGAACGGAACGCTCTGTTCTATGTCGTGCATCTGGCCGGTTTTGTTTGGGGGTCCAAACTATCGCGTTCAAATTGTAGTTTTATCAATTCAATACGTCTTTCTGGGACAGTTTCTGTTCGTAGACAGGTAGTTCAAGTATTGATCGACCTATTTCGATACCGGAACAAATTCAAAAGGGAAAATTATCAGGTGTTATTTTGGAGCGAAAACCCCCCAAGTGGCTTTAAAGATGCCATGTCAGACTTGACACATACAGCAACAATCTGTACTTACTGTATACCAGAAAATAAATAGCTCGGACCCATGAGCCTATTAATAACTGCCAAAAGATACCATCGATGAAATACGCACATAATCGACCTACAATGTGAAATAGGTACATAATGTGATTATTTGATGGTAAAATAAGCAGATAATGGACTCTTACCCGTTATTTCGTTTCGCCACAGCGAAAACATATGTTAAAGAGCGTATACCTGAAAAGTCGTGAGTTAACTTATTTGTGTCATTGTCCGCACATAGACTGCTTAGAATTGCCTCATTATGTATGAGTCGATAAATGTGACTAAAACGGTCTCATTTTCCGCACATTATCGACTCAAAATGAGACGATACTACCTGAAACAAGCTCTATCATAAGCAGATAATGTGCGGGTTTTCGAGAGAACAGACTGAATGGCCTGATATTGACTTTCAAAAGCGAAGAGCTGTTGCTTTTTTGTCAGCTAAAACAATTGCGAATGGCCGTCTCTTATAAAGAAGGTTCATGCTTCCGTTAGATAGATAATAAAAGAACATTCTCAATTTGATAATTTTTACTCGTTTTCAACGTAAACTGATGGGAGTTTTTTTCGTGTTTTTGCGCACAGATGATGGTGGTTGCAATTATTTTTCATTTTTCTTTTGCCCAAAATGAGCTGAAAATTAACAGACAATTAGATGACTTTGACTAATTTGTTGTCACATCGGACCGCGAGGCTTTAACATGATTTCCGCTTTGTTATGCTGAATACAAAACATGACATAAACTAAACCTATAAATACCAAATAATATAATTTTGTTATTGAAAAAACATAAAAATAATATTTGGTGTCTTCAAAAACATTGAATCGATATGAAATAAACGCATACAATTTTCAATATCGGAGAAACCGTCTACGAAATAGTCATTCACGTTGCAAACAAGCAATTTTATCTACTAGAATGTAATTTAAAATAAAAAAATCGCAAAAATTTGCTTGGAAACGAGTACACCAGTACATCGTTAATAACTTTATCTTGATTATGCGGTACTATTTTTCTTGATCAGAACCGAATCGCAATATCTTGTTTGAAGTTCGGCCAACTTACTTACACTGATCTCAATCTTGTGTTTTAATTGAGGGTAATCAACGTACTAAACTTATTTCTCAACGAAATTTGAACAAGCAACAATACTTCTCAACGCTCTCTCGACCAAGCGTCTGTGTCATAGCGCGGAGCATGACAACATTGCTCTGTTGAACGCCGAGGGTAAGATTCATTAATGCCCTTTAATTACGCCTCATCCGATTTGACTGCAATTTAGTTTAACTTTCCTATATTAATTACCTACTTACTAGGCTTAACCTCCAGGCAGCTATAGGTCCGTACTGGATACTAAGTATGCACCGACATCTCACAACTGGACCTCAGTGCATCGACACAATTGTATCTTGACGTTTGAAACCAGCCTGTTCCCCCGAAATCCCGCACATTATCTGCTTATAATGAACTTATTTTAGGTGTATAATCTGCTTAGAATAGCCTCATTTTGAGTCGATAATGTGTTAAATATGAGAGAATTGTAGTTACATTATCGACTCATATTGAGGCCATTCTAAGCAGATTGTGTGTGGACAATGACACAAATAAGCCAAGCCACAACTTGTCATGTGCACACCCTTTAACATGTGTTTTCGCTATGACCCGCGCCATAAAACAAAATAAAGGCTATGATTCCATTATCTGCTTATTTCAGAATAAAATAATCACATACACATATTTTATATTATAGGTCGATTATGTGCGTATTTGCAAGAGGGTGTATTGCTGAAATAGTGTATGATATTCGAGGATGTGAATGCTAATAACCTTTCAAATGAATAGGTGATTTGATTTTCTGGATATTCGCGTTATAATATTGCACCGGAAAATGGCAATAAAAGCGCATCACACGACGTGATTGGGTCATTCAGCAGCGAAGAACAAGAACATTCTAAGTTATTTCACTTAACCATGCGCCGGGGTAGATTGAAGATGTATTATATTCGATACATTGGCCCGATTCGTCATCTCAGGTTTAAACCTGGTCTACGTAAACATCTAGGTTTAAATCGCCGTGAGTCAGCAAAATCCGTGGATTAAACCTGCGACCGCAGGTCTAAGTGACGCATTCGTCATCTCTGGTTTAAACCTGGTCCAGCCAGACCAGTGGTTTAGCAGTAGTGTCTCTGTATCGTGGAGATAATTAATCGTACTTTGCCTCGTGTTACTGATTGCGAAAATCAATAATTACGACAGCGACCATATTTTGATTGGAAATTTATAAGCGAGAACCACTCACACCTATAAAGCGTGTGGGGATAATAAGTTTTTGTCAATTTCGATATTTTGTTTGCGTTTTATAAGCTTAAACTGGCAACTAAACCACCTAATTCGGCGGTCCAGCTAAACCAACTTTGCCGAGGCTAAACTTGAGATGACAAATCCGTCTTTTCTTCATCGCTGTTTAGAATTGTCAAACAATCAATAAAAGGGTAGAGCTGTAAATTATCTCGAGGGAGGGCGTGTATAAGTGGCGGCTGCCGACTGGTGTTATCATGTAACAATTGATTCATTCGCACGCGAACTTTGCTCATATATGGACATGTTCCTTCCATATGATGTTTACAACTATCTTGTGGTGTTTTGTTTTTGGCTTGTGGCAATCACAAATACTGTTTTTTTCTACGAATTCATTTGAATGGTTCAACGTTTTAATTTTGACACTAAAACGATGCTACTGCATGACCAGATATGCTATACACATAGTTTGCAATCCTATACTTATAATGCTATACGAGTCAAATGTTATAACTTATTTTGATGGAGATTATTCCACAAAGCTGTACTCTGGCTCAGCACATAAATTCCCATAATATTCCACAGTTCAAAACCTGGGAACTTTTTGATTTTCTGCATGACGGAAAAGTTATTACATTGAAAAAAAGTAACGCACTTAATATATTTCTTTATTAAAAGCTGTGCCTATGTATGGTTGCCCACTTCAAACAGTTCAGATGCCGCTTCTGGTGTGCACTCATAAGCAAATTACTTTAGTTGACTGACCTCTTGGTCCAGGATTGACTCGATTATGGAGCCTTTATTGAGCGTTAGAGGGCATGTGGCCCCTTCGTGCGACAAGAACCTGCGTTACAATTGCGCACATTTGAACATTTTAATTTAAAACAAAATAATTAAATTTAAAACAAACAAATATTAATATAAATTTTAGATGTTGTTCCTTACTCAATTTAACAACACAAGAGAGAGAGACATGCCCTTTGTCAGATCGATTTAAACCCACAAAGAGATCGGATTAATGGTCCATGAGTGATAATTATTTCTCAATGAATAAATCGTGCACCCGATCGCGATAATTTATGACATGTCAATAACCATTATATCGGCTTGTATTTTGGTCCGATAGGTAAGAGGGTAGTTTGACTGTATGATCATATCACCAAAATCGAGTTGTCAATTAGTTAGTAACTGAACGACAAAAACGCCCCCTCCCCCATTAGACCCGGTTTGGCTGGGCCGCCTATGTACGTTTAAACCAAGTTTAAACTCCCGGTTTAAACTCGGAGGTTTAAACCAGAGATGACGAATCCGGCCGTTATGTTTCAGCTTGCCCTCCAAATAACTTAGAAATGCACGCATGTGTGCATATGAACGTAGGTTGAGAAATTAACTTCAAAATACAAATCAGCAAGTATATTAGGGCAACTAGTTATATTCAGCCTCAATTGGACATAATTTTGTTGTTAGTGTTATCCAGGTTTCACGCAGTCATAGGCCAAATTGGTCAACTCATCGTGTTGGACAGGAGTATAATAACACACGGCCCCACTGCGAGTGGAAATAACCCCCTAATATGGTACTCCATTAGCCGTGAGGTACATCCTCTGAGAAGTTCTGGTGGTATCATACCACCTAATGATTAGGGTGACCGTATCACGCGACTTGGGGCATGTTCAAGCATGGAGTAAATAATAAGACCAGTGTGAGTAATCGATTATAAAAAAACTTTTGGCCAAATGATTTTTTTTTTCTCAAATTAAAAAAAAAATGTTGGCCACAGTGAAAACATGTGTTAAAAATCGTACACATGAACAGTCTCGAGTTTGCTTATTTGTGTCATTCTCCGCACATATTCTGCGAATCGCCTCATTATGTGACAAAACGCTCTCATTTTCAGCACATTATCGACTGGGTGAAGGAAAAGATCATATTTAGTTCGATTCGTTACTGATGTTTGTGGGAGACAGCTCAGTTAGAAACACACTTCCAAGAATATGGAATATTTTGTAGTTGTTTGACTCTTTTTCTTTGGTAATTCAGTCATGTTTAGTTCGATTCGTTACCGCTATATCTGTGGGAGACAGCTCAGCTACACACACACTTCCAAGAATATGGCGCCAATATTTTACAGTTGTGTAACATGGTCTCAAGTCGTCCCATTATGTGAGATTAGGACTGCGAGCGCATATTTAGTGCAACTCTATCTTTACCGCAAACACCGATGTATTTCACTGCAGTCTAACTTCTAAGTCTAAGTCGTACATATTACAAGTGCGGAACTGATCTCAAAACAATAGGACGCCTGTATAATTCTACAGTCTTGGGTACGTTTCATGGTCTCTGATTGTAACCCTTGGTCGTCATTTGTCGGAACATCTCTTGTTACTCGCAGACATAAGTTGATCAAGCCTCTCGCGCGATTATTATCTAACCTATGGATATTGATATATCGTATTGATATATCGGTTCTTAAGATTTTGTGTCTCTTCCCGGCTATTAACACTTCCAACAACAACAACAACAACAACAGCAACAACAAAAACAAGTAAAATGAAAAACACTTTTTGGTGACTGGTTTGTAATACTTGTATCGTACTGTTACATGTACGTACATGTACTACAAAATCATTGTATTCTAAAACTCAAGTTAAATTTGTGTCTCAGTTCGAGCCATAAACTAAATGCTTTGAACGTTGCTACACAGCTAAGAAATTTAGTACAAATGTCTGTTGTCAAAGCGTACATGTATTATTTCGACTGTATCGCTGTTGCAGACAAATAGCCACAGATTAATCCGGCGTCATTCACATTCGGCTTATTAACCTTTTGGTCATAAAACACCGACCTTCATTGATTGCTTGCTTGTTGTGGATTTCCCTCCTTTAGATGAGCATCCCGGTATGTTGGGTATATAAAGCAATAATAGAAACAATACTCCGATAAAACTATCATATTGACAGAAGAGACAATAAAAACTGTGGAGACAGTTGTTTGAAGATTATCTGTTTGCGTACGGTAAAAAACATAAGAGTTTTATAAAGTGATGAGCTTGTTTTATATATATATGTGACTATATGTTTTATATATACAGTGACTCCAAGCTATTGAAAAGGCAAGATGTGCCGAAACTGGTATAGCTGTTTGTACATACATGTAATAAATATTCAACAATGAACGGATACCTTTCTTAATTTTCAAACTATTCCATTCTTCACGTCAGCAGTCACCTACCTTAGAGGAGAGTTTCTTCATTATTTTATAAATACACATGGCTATTTCGATAAGAAATGAGAATTTGTTCACGCAAATATGAAGCAATGAACACTCATACTGAGTCCGTGCCTCCATAACTCTGACATATATATATATACGCCAGTACCAGTAATCGTATGGTCACAGATGCAATTTCGGAGGAAGTGCATTGACATGTTTCCAGAATGGCAGATCAAGAATTTCGGAAGGTAGTGGGTTCGAACCCATGTTCAGACTGATACGCTTCCTAACTCTCGGTGAAAGGGCTTCCTTTTTAAGGATGTCCCCGTAGCCGAGGTGGTTAGGGGTTAGGTCGTGGATAAGATCATCACAGTCTGGGCTAGACGAGGTTGGCGCGGGTTCGAACCCCGGCATGGATGAAATTCGGGACCGGTTTTCAAGCTTGATTTGGTTTGGGGAACATCTCGATGTACCATTCCGATCGACACATGGCTATTTCGATAAGAAATGAGAATTTGTTCACGCAAATATGAAGCAATGAACACTCATACTGAGTCCGCGGCTCCATAACTCTGACATATATATATATATATATGTATATATATATGAATTAGAAAAGAAACACAGTCCGAAGATATTCAATGATTTTATGTAGAACACACCTCACTATGCGTTTCGTTGCTCGGGCAACTCTTCAGGCGATAATGTGCATAGTTCATTCGGCAGATGTATCATGTACAAGGAACTCCTTTTCCTCGTATTCAGACGGATGATCGAATCTTCCGACATTTCTCTTCGTTTGAGGTCCGCGTTTGGCCTATTGTGACGTAATATATATATATATATGACGGATTTTCAACTTTCTGTCGCTACACAGCTTGACAACATTGATGATATGGTTGAAAGTACATCACTATATAGTATAAGACGCCACTTGTGTGAGTATAATGTCCCATTCCATGCTATATTGGCATAGTCTTAAGAGCAAACTGGAACCCATTCGTAGAATGTTTTTTTTATTTCCTTTGGGTTCCAACTGGAGATGGTGAATCGGACGGGTTTGTGACACTGTGATCAACGCAAAGAACCGAGGACAAATTGTTGGCAAATTGTGTGGTCATTTCTGAATTTGTTTGGCAATTGTTCAGAATCATTGGCCAAATTAATAACCAAAATATAGCTTCATTGAGAAAACTGAAACTAAAACAATAATATTAAACACACACACTAAAATAAATGACAATTCGAATTGGAAAAAGTTACAATGGAAATGTGCACGAATGGGAACTAATAAACTGAAATAGGTCTGGCCGATAATAGTCCAGTTTATTTATGAGACAAAATACAAAAACCGGGAACAAGTTGCACCATAATTGTTATTGCATTTTCGGAGAGATGGATACCATGAGCAATCACTGGTAAAAAAAATCGGACAAGAGGAAACACCCCAATTTTGGGGTTCAATTGGTAAAATAAGCAAAAGAGTGGCGGATATTGGAATCTTGAATAAATAATCACCAGGCAAGAAAATTAAGCCAGACAAAGTTTATTATTGATAAAATTGATATCAATTAAAAGCCAATGCGGTTGTATCAGAAGTAATTTGCATTCGAAAAGATCCAATTTCATATTATTTTTGGTGGAAATATATCAAAATAATTCAAAAATGTTTGAAATGTGGACTTTAAAGACATTTATAAACGCCATAGATGGAACTAATTACACTGCAAAAATACTTCTGCATTACCAGGAAGAGGATAACATGAATAGTCATTTTGGAAGAATCAGCTGAAATCATATAAAGCAAGATATCCTATTTTGAGGCTGTTTTGTCTTAAATAGCAAAGAGTGGTGAAAATTATAAATTTGTAATAAATGTTATCGAAAAACAAAAGCCAGATAAATATTATTAATAATAAAAGTAGCCGCTCCAAGCAATATAAAGCCAATATGTATCCACCATATGTAGTTGTCAACAAAAAAATATTTTTGAGGAATCTTATGCAAAACGGAAATTTTGACATGAAATCAAGATTTTGGTTGCAATTTTGAATTCTGCAGTGACTACGATAAAACTAACACTGCTATATAACATACAGGAAGAGTAGATATTTTTATATTTTTTTGGAGAATTGATTTTGAAATAGCCAGTTGTCAAACAAGCGTTCGCCGAATATAATTAAACGGACATGGCTGATTCGAACCTCCAAATGTTTTTCTACGTAATTTGGAGCGACGGATACGATAGGTCGATAAATAAACGAACTATTGATATACCGACTCCATATGCTCTGAAAAACACTTGCCAAAGTCACAGCCATTTTTCAGCCGTTTTCAACTTTTCGCCAGAAGTCAGAGAAACGCTCTTTATTGCTACAATATCAGGAATAGACTACCACGGAACGCTCTTTTCTGTTCCATGTCGCGCAAATGGCGGTTTTTGTTTGTTTGGGACTCAAACACCATATTCACAGTTGTATTTTTCATTACTTCAATGCGTCGTTGTGGGCTAAATAATGTTCGTAGAAAGGTAGTTCAGATATTTATTGACCTATTTCGATATGAGAGAAAAATTCAAAATCGAATAGTATCATATGTATTTTAGAGCGCAAACCGCCATGTGACTTTAATTGAAATGCTTATCATAAGTTCATTTGCACTCGAGTGAAGTTTTTGTGAATTTGAACAAGTTAACCCAGTACATTCTCCACATACGATGAAATAAGGCGGTCCATGCTTCCGACAGATACACCGCACATTCTTATAGTGCATCGAATAACCTTAAATAGCGACTCGGGGGGGGGGGGGGCTTCTGGTTTGTCATTATTTATCGGGGTAATCATATTGTTAATGTTTTCCATCCTCAATGAGTGGGATCAAGGTCGCTTCATTATCACACTTGCATTTGATTGTATACACGTAGTGTGTGGTTATTGGCAGCATCTGATGCTGGACCTTTTTATACGCCAGTTTGAAAAAAGGGTCGTATTATGTAAATGGGTTGTCCGTCCGTCGTCCGTCCGCTTTTGGTTTCCGGATGACAACTTTAGATTGAATCGAGTGAACTGAACTAAATTTGGTATATTAGTTTACCACCCAAAAAGACAGATCATGTTCGAATATGGGTTTCGTCCGCATGATTTTGACTGAGTTATGCCCCTTTCTCGACTTAGATTTTACCTGATATGCTGTTTCCAGGTGATAAATTTAGATTGAATCGAGTGAACTGAACCAAATTTGGTATACAGATCAAGTTCAAATATGGGTTCTGTGTACATGATTTTGCAGGTCAAGTTCGAATTTTAGTCCGATCCGACCATTTCATGCGCGGGCCACAGTGAAAACACATGTTAAAGAGCGTACACCTGCACAGTGGTGAGTGGACGTTTTGTGGCATTGACCGCGCATAATCTGCTTAGAATCGCCTAATGCATTATTAATGTGATTACAATGCACTTATTTTCAGCACATTATCGACTCAAACTGAGGGATTCTAAGCAAATTATCTACATAAATAGAGTTTTATTATAAGCAGATAATGTGCGGGTTTTTGAGAAAACAGGCTGGAATTTCTGTTTGCTGCAAATATTATCCTTTATGTTCAGTTGCACATTGGCTGTAAAATGTATAGTATTGCAATGTTTGACTGGTGTGTTCTCCATCCTTATTTGTAGGGAATTATTGGTATCCATCAAATACAATGGTGGCAGCTGTATATCTCCTTGGAATATATCCACCGTGCATGTTGCAGATCTCTTTGTATGTTTGTTCCTTCCGTTGTATCGTTTCAACAAGGCACCTTCATCGATGATATACCGGGTTGTCTCGGTTGGTAGAGATTCATCGATGACTGTACGATATCCCATATGTTCTAAAACAGGCTTATCGACTACTCTAATCGCCGCTGGTGTCGAATAAGGCGGGATGGAGTGTACACAATTCATATTGAAATACTGACGAAATGGTATCATCTGGCAACATTCCTTTCCCAGCAAAGACGAGACGTTGAAACAGAAGCTGTGAGTCAACCTTCACAATTTCCAATAAATTGTGCGCATCGTCCACATTTACTGAATCATTTGACCTTTCACCAATTGCAACACTCTGTAAGGCACAATACATTGGAATGGATTCCTTTCTTTCACGAACAGTAAACGTGAAAGAGTTATTGGCATCACATGTGGTTCTTGCAACTGTGCCTCATGAACTATGACAGTTACTATTTGCATATTGTTGTTTAATATAGGGTAGTGTGTTCTCTTATCGATATCGCAATTGCCTTTCCATTTATTATGTGGGGAACTGTTTTCAGCACAGATAACTTCAAAGATCTCTTTGAGTCCTGACCATGACATCAAATTAATAATAGCTCCACGTGAAGACCACGAAGTCTGAGGGCATTGCTATTTACACAATGACCACTGTTCATCTTCTATTGAAGCACAAATGCATTCCACCATAATGGTTGGTCAAATGTGAGGGAATTGGTTTGACTTTGAACATATTTGCTTGACTTTGAACATATTCCATTGACGAAAAATGCACGTGTCATCACTTGGCCTCGTGTCAATAATTGGCAGGAAATAAACTGACGATGTTACATGGTGACCTTCCTTCTGTGGCATTTGCTTCATCCCAATTTAGAGAGTTTGTTTGCTATTTAAGATCCACGGTGGAAACCGCAGTGTATCAAGTGAACTGGATTTATCTGTGGTGGATAGCGTCGGGTATTTTAATGATAGTTCCGACTTTATCACACTTCGAATACTTTGGCATCCTCCCTACTGCAGACACATCATCCTCGTTACATTTCTTTGCACGGGCAACAGTTTTAGTGTAGACGGTTGTCGGGGTCACAGAGGCAACCATACCCATTCCAAGATATGTGCCTTTTCCATATGCACACAGGTTATTATCCACATTGTCTGCCATATATGTGATAAATGGGCCTGTGTTGACACCTGCTAAGTGATCACCATTGGTAACTGCTGAATATTCTTCAAATAACTTTACCTCTTCATATGAAGTGCAGCAACCATGCATGTTTAGGGATTCTACAAGAAACTAAGTGATGGTGCATCTGAATCATAAGTCCCAATTGCAAGTAAAATTTTTGGACGGATTACCTGCATTACCGATTGTCCTAACAAAGCAACCTTGATCGATGTGTATTACCAGGTGAAGCGAATTTTCAAGAGACTTTTCAGACTGGATGGTAGATAATATATTACTGAATTTAGAGACGACATATCGGAAATTGAAGGATAACCATCTTTGATACTCTCCTTTTGATTTTATGATTTTATCAGCTTTGCAACGGATTTCAATAGTCTCTGCTTCTGTGCCTATATGCTAATATCCTTAGGATATGTGTACAAGTAATGCGATATTTCCTCCAACGTATTTCGAACAGTTACAAAGGTTGGCTTCCATTTATCTCGGTAATGACAATTTCTTGACCAAAGTGTTATCAGATTTAGACAGAAATTCGTTCATCTTAGTTACCAAGTCAGTTATAGTTATCTGGTCGTCGTCATTTTCAGAAAGGAACTCGCTCAAATGTTGACGATATATGAGTGCATGTCAGTTTGCCTGCCCTTTTTCAATTTATTTGTGCTAGATGGTTCAGATTGAGATGGCTCTATGCATCGTGGGAGCTGTTTTCCGGTTCTAAAATTCACACTACAAACTTGATGATAAACTGCATCAGCTGCTGGGAGATCTATAGCCGTATCGATTCTTCCTTGCATGGTATGCGCACATTGATCATTGCGCGTGCGGCATGCTTCATCTTCGTCTGAAATTCAAGGGTTCTGACAGGATATATCCATAATTCTTTATACGCATCAGGGCTGGTAACATTTTTGCCACAAAACAAACAGCATTTACTAAACGCAACCATCTGGTTATCAGACCTCAGATTCGTGCATGCATGGTTGTTCTGGCTCGCAGACGCAATGATGAATCTTTCGTTTAGTTTTTGGTGAAGTGTACCTTCAACATATCCTCGAGCAAATACGCACATAATCGACCTATAATTTAAAATGTTACATAATGTGATTACTTGATTCTGAAATAAGCAGATAATGAACTCATCGCCATTATTTCGTTCTATGGCGAGAGCCACAGTGAAAACACATGTTGAAGAGTGGACACCTCACAAGTCGTGAGTTGGCTCTTTTGGCATCATTGTCCGCACACAATCTACTAAGAATCGCCTCACTGTGAGTCTATAATGTGACTAAAATGTTCTCACTTTCAGCACATTATCAACTAAAAATGAGGCGATTTTAAGCAGCTTATCTAACTAAAACAAGTTCTATTATAAGCAGATACTGTGCGGGTTTTCGAGAGAACAGACTGGTACCTTTTCCTACATAATGCATGGATTAACTCTCCTGTAATCACCGATTTATCATCACCAATCTCCGCACTCATCCTCATCATTATATCACACCCTTTTCCGTCAACTTTGTGAGTTCTTTGCCATCGTAACAGTATGTTACGTATTGCACACGAGGCCATGGTTGCACGGTAAATACTATCTCTGGAAATAGATGGAGTAGAAAAATAATTGTCAACTCTATATAAGCGTAACATATTAAATGTATTGTATGTTACATAGATTTCATACATGCCAGAAGTTACATATTTAATCAGCCTTGTGAATTAACTGGTGTGTTTATTTCAGCCTGTTCTCCTGAAAATAGATTCATATTGAACGCATTTTAAAAACTCAAGTACGCCCATATCGGTGTTATTTGAATCTGAATGACGCTATATATGAACGTAAAAGGGGGCACGAAAACAGTCGTATATGAGTGTATTCATAATACAAATTCATCCATATCGGGCGTATTTGGTGCACCCCATACGAAACACGCCCATATTGGCATTATTTAATCTAACTTTTTCATCGATTCACGCTCTCTTTATAATGTGGTTTCACTGCGGCCCGCACCATTCAACGGAATTACGGGGAAACGTTCATCGTGGACTTATTTCAGAATCGACTGTGTTCGTGTCCCATTGACGTTCATATATAGCATAATTCAGATTCAATAACGCCACATGGGCGTATTTGGGTCTTTGAAATACGTTCAATGTGAACCCATTTTCATGAGGAAATGTTGTTTATTTTGTTGTGTATTTATACATTGGGCAATTTTATCATTGCATGGAACTGTGATGATTGTGGGCCACACTGTGCATTTGAATACACGTGTATGAACAATTTTGTCACATATTATAGGCTATGATTTAAACTAATAATCATGTGGCACAGTACTTAAGTTCCAGTTTAGACTGCACATATTTTCAATTAAATGCAAATACTCAGTTAGTTTTTGGTATAAAAATTAGGGTGTACCGGTATAAGATTAAATAGTTCCTACCGCGAATCCGTTGTAAGATTACCAATGTTATATTGGTAGAATAGAAAGCTGAAACATGGCCAGTCATTGACCGATTATTCGTAAACAACGAAATAATTTGTCGACAAAGAACAAAGGGTAACAACTCTATTAATATAGCCCCCGGCGTCGAGGCTGTATCTTCTGTTTTGACATATCCTGACTGTTTTCGCAGCGCTGTGTCGTGTATCGTGTCCAATCTCCCATATTTGATATCAACATATTATATGTCCATATAACATTATATGATGACACCAGGTGCGAATGAAGAGTGTAAGACAGTGCGCATGTGACAGTGAGATAGTTTCCCCTCTCGTCCTTGAAGTATCGTATGCTAATGTATGTCTGTGATATTCCGTGTATGTTTTGCTATTCAATAAACAAAAAAACAAAAACAAAAGATTACCAATGTTTTCCTTTTCAAAACAACAAATTAATAACTGCATCATGCGTTGGCTTCTGTGAAACATCACAACAAAATGCAATATAAAGTAACAAATAAGTAAGGAAAATTAGAAACGAACACAACAAATGAACATAAAATGATTTTAATTAAAACAGATAACAAGATTATACAATAGCAATTTTAATTGTTAAAATTGAAACAAGCATATATTTGTGTCTTAGATGAGATCATTATTTCAAAAACAAAAATTTGTTAATTCTTCATATCACTAAAATATGTCAAGTACAAACCTAATGTAATATATAACTATATTAACACAGATTAATTAAGTGGCTATCTAATAACACTGCCATTAAATGATCGGTAAACAGCGACTGCATAACGAATCGGCTTTTCGTAGTTTTTAATTTCATCAGCATTCTATATAGACAGAGAAAATTAAAAATAGGTTTTCATCTGTGGTGATAAACACTGTTCATTTCCACCACAAATGGCTATTAATGGATGTTTTGGAATAAATGTTTACATTTGCATGTAAATGATATTGGTGGTTGTTTGGCATGATTGTTTTCACAACGCTATGATGGTCTTCAGATGGTGAATTTTGTGGTGATAACCCGCTGTTCGTTCGTCGTAATACTCGCCAGCTAATATTGGGCTACTCTTATTATTAGAGATTAATATTATCCATCATGACCTGGGGTGTGGGATTGAAAAATCTCACCCGAGGGGCCAGATATTTGGGCCGGACACGAGGCTTGCCGAGTGTCCGGACCAAATATCTGCCCCGACGCCCCCGAGGGTGAGATTTTTCCATCCCACACCCCAGGTCATGATGGATCATTTTTCTCCCACCCCAAGAGCCTCATTTCGATTTTTTGTTTTATACCAATCTTTGGCACACTCCAATAGCTTCGTAACGGTATATCTGGGGAGAAATCTGATGCGATATTCGTGATTAACTGGGATGATTTCGGTATATATATACTGTAAAAACAAAGCGCGTTACCCGTGCGCGCAGGGTTAATACGTTAGAGTGAAATCGACACGGTCTTGTGAAAAACGACATGGACACGTCACATCGTTGCACCTGCATAAATTCCGAGAAACGCGCGTATTGATATGAAGTATATACAACTGGACTAATCGTGTTTGTCATCGGAAATGACCATATCTATACCATTAGAAAAGGAAACATGTGAATATATGACAGACAAATGTTAGTTAGACGTGTTCGACGATTTATTGCAACGATGACAACTGTTCGAATGTGGAATTATTTCGTTCGTCATTTGTGAAGCGGCTATTGTTTACCTGTTACGAAATGTGCCAGTGGTGCCAGTTTCGCTTGGGGTCTTCCGTTTTATGGAATATGTTCGCAAATTAGTCGTTTATATTTCATGTTATATATGCAACTCTGTGTCTGCAAGTGAGGTTGTGTTGAAGGTTTTTCGTGATTAACAGTTTAGGCTTCTCTCCATTTGTATTAGCGTCCACGAATTCGTCCGTATTTATTTACTTGAAACGTGAAGCGTAACTGGTTGGTCGCCATTGTTTTGATCTGTTTTAGTTCACACAAAACATGATGACGGATTGTTAAATTAGTTCCGGCTCTTAATTAAATAGGTAAAGCAGTCACGTGGGTGGTGTGAGATAGATGGTCACGTGTTATATGAGACAGGGAAATCTCACCCAGCTATCTCACACTGGCTGCCTGTGCTAAAGTGTGTAGGGGTGGGAGAATAATATTATCCATCATGACCTGGGGTGTGGGATGGAAAAATCTCACCCGAGGGGCCAGATATTTGGGCCGGACACGAGGCTTGCCGAGTGTCCGGACCAAATATCTGGCCCCGAGGGTGAGATTTTTCCATCCCACACCCCAGGTCATGATGGATCATTTTTCTCCCAACCCAAGAGCCTCATTCCGATTTTTTGTTTTATACCAATCTTTGGCACATTCCAGTAGCTTCGTAACGGTATATCTTGGGAGAAATCTGATGCGATATTCGTGATTAACTGGGATGATTTCGGTATATACCAATGGTATATACGATAAAAACAAAGCGCGTTACCCGTGAGCGGAGGGTTAATACGTTAGAGTGAAATCGACACGGTCAAGATTGTGAAAACGACACGGACACGTCACATCATTGCACCTGCATAAATTCCGAGAAACGCGCCTATTGATATGAAGTATATACAACTAGACTAACCGTGTTTGTCATCGGAAATGACCATATCGATACCATTTGAAAAGGAAACATGTGAATATATGATAGACAAATGTTAGTTAGACGCGTTCGACGATGACAACTGTTCGAATGTGGAATTATTTCGTTCGTCATTTGTGAAGCGGCTATTGTTTACCTGTTACGAAATGTGCCAGTTTCGCTTGGGGGGTCTTCCGTTTTATGGAATATGTTCACAAATTAGTCGTTTATATTTCATGTTATATATGTAACTCTGTGTCTGCAAGTGAGGTTATGTTGAAAGTTTTTCGTGATTAACAGTTGAGGCTTATCTCCATTTGTATTAGCGTCCACGACTTCGTCCGTATTTATTTACTTGAAACGTGAAGCGTAACTGGTTGGTCGCCATTGTTTTGATCTGTTTTAGTTCACACAAAACGTGATGACGGATTGTTAAATTAGTTCGGGCTCTTAGTTAAATAGGTAAAGCAGTCACGTGTGTGGTGTGAGATAGATGGTCACGTGTTATGTGAGACAGGGAAATCTCACCCAGCTATCTCACACTGGCTGCCTGTGCTAAAGTGTGTAGGGGGTGGGAGAAATGTTTATTCCTCCAAACTTGTGGAGACCATTATGGTACAATATATATACAAAAGTTAACTGATGACATATATACAAATGCAATATAATTTAACTTGAGAAGGTTCATTTGAAGGTAGCTGGTAAGTAACTTAGGTAAGTCCGTCCATCAAAGTGCGGACAGGCTAGAACGACGATAAACCCTAACTAAACCATGGTTGTTTTCACAACGCTATGATGGTCTTCAGATGATGAATTTTGTGGTGCTAACCCGCTGTTCCTTCGTCGTAATACTCGCCAGCTAATATTGGGCTACTCGCAAAGTATATCGTGCTTGAGTTACCCAGTGTTTTTACAGACTCACAACTCCCGCTGTTTAACTATATTTAACAAGATGAATTTATATTAATTTTGAAAGTAATCATCAACTTCGTACATGTCTTATTTACTTTCTGATCGACCAATTGTGTCCCGAGTTACCTCCCATGTACTATCTGCACGTATGGAAAGCCCACCAGGAATTGAATTATGTCAATATTTTCGCAATATTATTTCACAAAATACACCTATTTGCCATTTTCCGATTTTTGGTATGTTGTTTATATTTAGTTACTCTATATTCATTGGCGAAAAATATTAAGTTATGTTTTGTTCTGGGTGAAATCACAGATGCACTGCACTATATCATTTATAAACATAGATGATAACTGACTTGCCAACATTGTCTTATTTTGAATCCATAAAGGAGTAAAGTATTATCACTTGATTGATAAAGGACACGGCTATAGCAGCTAATCGTCATTGTTTGATAAGTAAGCATGTGCATGTATGACTGTTGACAACTTGTTATTCATACACATACGAGTAACTGATGGATACATGTTGACGAATTAAGGGTTTATTGGAGAAATGATGATAATCAGAGTTGTCATTGCTGACTATAGCCTTGAATCTTTAGGACAAAATTTTAGGACAAATGACATCTATGTTGCGTTTTAGAAAAGAAAGCGGTCATTGGTCACCGACAGCGCGAACCTTGGCTTTACCTCAGCGAATGATCACTTCTAGTTTCAATACTTTTGTTTGTTTTTTAGTTTAATTAGTTGCCATGTGAAAAGCAAGTATTCAACAATTAGCCCAGCATCCCCATCGAACTACCCTTCGAATAATGGTCGGGCTAGAGCCGTGGCCTGTTTATAACCACTGCATATAGCAGCCGCGGTACCTCCCCACAGTGAGACAGGCGTGAAAGTACGTCAGCTGAACATTCACCAGTCATCAAGATGAAATTCAAGGAAGCATGGGACGACGATATGAGCCGCATATATGAATACAAAAAACTACAAACATTGGAAGAACAATATAAACTGAAGAGCCATGCATGACTATCCGACTGATCAAGCCGGGTCAACTACCCCCGCCGTGAAGCGATGTAGGACCATAGTGACAAGTTTCTCCCTTATGCGCCTCCGGATATAAGAATGATTGTTTTTGTGTCAAGAATATCTGGAGGTCCTGGTGCAGTTCTAACAGAAATAATTAAAGATGTCGTCAGAACGCAGCTCTAGAGTTCATTATTTGTTCCACTCTTACACACTTTTGTAATGATGAAGACAGTCAGTCAAATGACTAACTTAGGTTAGTCAACTGTTTGTCCACAGGATGACTAACTTAGCTTAGTCATAATGAATAAGGCAGAAAATTAGTCATGATGAGGGTGCTGTTAGTCATAACTAATAAGGAATGGTTAGTCAAAACGACTAATAAGACTTCAATTGTGTTTGTCAAAATGACCAGTATTGAGACGTAATGACTATCTTTTCTGAGTCACCGAGAAGGTGAACATGTAATTTGGTGGAAATTGTGCGCAAATAATTATTTTTTTTCATTTTATTCTAATAGTGTAACCTTTGGTGTGGGATCGAAGTTATAATATATATACCATTATATCCTGAGTCACATCAGTTGTTTAATTATAAATCCAATAGAAATGCGATAAAATGGAAATTGAATATTTGGCAATGAACATTAAGCATAATTCAAGGCAGTGTTGCAATTAGAGTTATTTTTGCTATAAGGTAGTCACTATGACTAACACCAGAGTTAGTTATAGTAACTCGCTGATATGTGCATGTGGGTTAGTCAATGTGATCCCAAATGCTTGTGACTAACCCAAAGTTATATTGATCCGAATTTTTTCTCAGTGAATTGTTGTCAATTTAGTATGCTTTCCCTCCGTTTCCATTCATCAGTTCTCTCCTTGTTTCATATCATGGTACTTTCATCGATGTCATAGTGTTGTAATATATACTGCCGCCTCATTACCTAGCGTTAAATGTGAGGCGCGTGAATATCTAACAAGTTAGAATGTGTGCTCCAATCCATGTATGTCATGTACTTTGTGCCTTGGTAGTAAAATGGGCTTACAATAATATCGGTCTGCTCATCCACCTGTTTCAGGAAAACCAACTCGTCTGATTTAAGGTGCTCGTAATCTCCAGTGGCCAGATCAGGCCTAGTAATTTATAGTCATGTTAACGGGTTCTGGTCGTCACACTTGACTTTAAGCAGATTTTAATATATCTGAAAAATATTCACAAATACAGAATAGAATTGAGGCACAAGTTTTTACAACTTAGAGAGCCTCGTTACTTACGTTCATTGTCGACTGCGAGTTATCTCGTTTTGCATGTAATTGAATGGGCGTCGGCAGCGAAATTAAATACATGAATAAATCTAGGGTTATGTTAACCCTTTACCCAACAGAAGGGCCCTGTGCCAATGCATTCTCTTATATATGCGAGTCGACCATAGGTCGCCTCGCATATATAAGAGAATGCATTGGCTTAACACATTAAAAATTATAAAATTGTTAAAGAATGTAAGAAAAAATGGTAAAAAGTGTTAAAAAAAGATTTTATTTAGGCCAATGCATTCTCTTATATATGCGAGGCGACCTCCGAAACAATACCTGCCGGACAAGTGAGAACAGGGCATAACTGTACAGTAACTATCACAATGTGGTCAAGGAGCAGGTTCCAATGATATCCATATTTGTATGGTTCTATTGAGACAGACCGAAGATATTTTAGGCTGTTGAAGCTTTATTTGGCCGGTTTTGGCCGGTTTGTTGGGTAAAGGGTTAAATAGCCTTGATAATAGTATAACGATACCTAAGCTTGACAAATTTCGTTAAGAGACGCTATATTTCTTTAAGAAACGTTTTTATTAAATTAAAATGGATAATTACACGAAATAGTCAACGTAAACGTCATAAAATTTACCACCACAGAAGAAAAGAGTCAATTCTTTACTCCAACGCGAACACCGAACCCTTTATATACTAAATGTCCTCTCCATCTGAGTAATACGAGTTCAGTGTCTATCGTTCATTTTGGGGATGTTCAGGTAATAAAACCAGACGAAAAGATAATACAAATGCAGACATGGATTGGTGGTAAATGTTCAGATAATAGTTCAACAAATGTTTGTTGAAATTTCTTAACGGAATTATCCGTAAATGAGTATTTAGAATATAAACGGATAGAGTGCTTGTGCTGTCTTTGTTATGTAATAATAAAGAGCAGTTTCAAGTCGGAAATTAATGTCCCATTAAAAATTTTATGGCGAAGATTACGAGTCGCCCTAATCGATTTGGATGTTTGTTGAATTGTATTTAGAAGTGAACTCTGGTAATTGGCCATGGTTAATTAGCTCTCGAACTTTCGACTACCATTTTGGAGTTAAATGGGACGAGCTCATTTAAAGGGCGTTAATGACTTGTGCTCGACATTCAACAAAGAGCCAGAAGGTCGCATGTTTCACGAATATGAATTTATAAAAGTCACATAGACGCTTGGTCGATAGTGTGTTGAGAAGTTATGCTGGTTGATGGCGTTAATTGAGAAATCAGATTCAGTACGTTGATTACGCTCAATCCAAACACGAGATTTAGATCAGGTTTATGTAAGTTGTCACCAACTTCAAACAAGAGATGACGACTTAATTAGATAAAGCTATTAAAAATGTATTCATGGATCCAGGCCAATTTTTGAGAAACCATGTTTTATATCAATTTAGATTCTAGTGTATACTGTGGTAGATACGGAGTTCATGTTGTGGTTTGACGATCAAGGAAGAAACTGGCCAGTAGACTATAACTCATTTATTTAGCGTTCAAGACGTACGTCTGATCATGGACATGGCTCCCAGGCATTGCATCTGGTGTAGTCTTCGGAGTGTACCATTAGAGGTCTCATAGAGAGGTATCATTAGACGACGGTGTGGACTCGATTTGGCCAGAACATGTTCAGCCTTATATATTAAACTGATGGTATAGTTATGAAAAGTAGTGACGTTTGTTATATTATAATGACAATTTGTCAAAAAGTCGTCACTAATGTCAGTTTAGTAATACCATGACCAGTGCAGTTCTAGTACGTTGTGCGCTGATTATTACAACTGCGCCGTGAAACACTCCGAGAAAAATATAGTTTGCACGGGAACCGATGCCGCATGACCACACCACTCTCTACTAGTACTTTTGTCCTAGCTAACACTGAAATCTTTCCATGCAATATACTGCACCGTCGATTATTATCTGATGCAATAATGTACCAGCGATGTCTGTGTTGTTTCGTTAAGTATTGAAAATTACATGGATATATACTTTACATCGATTCGAGGGACACCAAATATTATTTTGTTAAATTTTCAATAACAATTTTATATTCTTTGTCTTCTATAGTTTTGGATTATGTCATGTTTTGTTTCTAGTATTTTTTCAACTGAACAAATGTTGTTAAACGGACATGGCTCAGTTATGCAATACTATTAGGGCCACTTCCTAATGGCGCTTTCGGCGCGCGCCGAAAGCGACAAAAAGTGCGCCATTAGTAACGCACCGAAAGCACCGAAAGCGCCGAAAGCGACTAAATGTGCGATATCAGCGCATGTTTCGGCGCGCCGAAACACTGTCGTGGATTAGTTGATCCGCCGTTATGCTCTAATAACGGCGCACAGTTTGTCGCTTTCGGCGCTTTCTGCGCGTTACTAATGGCGCACTTTTTTTCGCTTTCGGCGCGCGCCGAAAGCGCCATTAGTAAGTGGCCCTAATAGTATTCCATACTCAGTCGAAAGTCCATTTTTTTCTACGTAATTTGGAGCGACGGATATGATAGGTCGTTAAATAAACGAAATATTGATATACCGGCTTCATATGCTCTAAAAACACTTGCCAAAGTCACTGCCATCTTTATTGCTACCATATCAGGAATAGACTACCACGGAACGCACTTTTCTGTTCCATGTCGTGCAAATGGCTGTTTTGTGTTTGGAACCCAAACACCGTATTCACAGTTGTATTTTTCATTACTTCAATGCGTCTTTTTGGGTTACATAATGTTTGTAGAAAGGTAGTTCTGATATTTATCGACCTATCTCGATACCAGGAAAAATTCAACAGCGAATAATATGTGTATTTCGGAACGCAAACCGCCACGTTTTCTACTTGCAATCTAATTTTCAGCTCATTCGACAAAATACAAATTAAACATACTTGCATTCACCACCACCTGTATGACACAAGCGTCGCGAAATAAACTAAAAAGTCCGTCAGTTTATAGTTAAAAATTAACCCTTCCATGCATGACTGGAGATTTCTGAAAATTTGCGAAAAACTGTGCCAATGCATTCTCTTATATATACGAGTCTCACACAGGGAGCCTCACATATATACGAGAATACATGGGCCTAACAATATTTACCTTAACATTGTTAGCCAGTGTACCATTCCCTTGTATGGATTGACTGATTGATAGGGTTTAATATCGCTTTCAGCAACTAAGGTCATGCCACGACATCGCCAGTTTTAGTGGTGGAAGAAATCCGCACACTTACGGCTAATCTAACAGTGATTTCAATGGCTGATAAACTCGTGCGGCAAACCACCGGCTATCGGCGAGTAATTGGCAACTGCATGAGGTAACGATTTCGAGTTACAAAGTCCATCATTGAAACATATGGATTTGAACCCGCGCCGCTTGCGTTCTCTTGTATATTCTAGGCTCCCATTGGGAGACTCGTACATATAAGACAATGCACTGGCACAATATCTTTAATGCTGCACCAACACTCTCTTTATTATATGCCGCCTTTGGGCAATTGTTTATGTTTATTGGGAATTTAGGCTGGGCCAGGGAGGATTGAGGATTGAGGATGCCCTTTCCTACAACCCACTTGGAAGTGAAATTTGAAGTTATGAATAATGAAATACATAACAATGAATGAAAAAAAGATGATCTAGGCATGTTTTCTTTTTTGGTTTCTTTTTCTTTCTCTTGAGTGTTTCTTCTGTTGTTATTGTTGTTGTTGTTAGTAAAAAGATTCCATGTAGTGCTAATAATCTGTCTTGTTCTTCAAACTCCTGTTGGGATGCCAAAATAACAGCGTCTACCCTTGCACCAATCCTGTCTGCTTCTGCGTCGATGTGGGAGGAACTGATGCTGTTATTGTTGTTGGTGCTGCTGGTCGTGGTGGCGATGGATGACTCCGGGCAGATGTATTCCGGAGTCATCGGGTTGAATGATTCAATCTCCATCCCGGAATCAGCAGCAGCTGGCTGGATCTCCTCAGTCAGCACTCCAGCGGGAAGGGTGGTCTGGGCGTATCTCAGACATCTCTCGGGCTGGACTACCGGTAGCATCGTCGGTGGTGCGCAGGCGACCAATAGTCTTCGCAGCCGAGTGGGAGGAGGCAGCCGGCAGATCAACAGCTGCCCTCTTCTTTCTCCACTCAGCCCTTCGAGCTGCGTCCCTGCGTCGACGTGAAGGGGTATTCTTCCCCCGCGTCCCTTCTCCGGTGGAGACATTCCTGCCGACGGTCTTGAACCCCTGGTGGTGTCCAGCTGCTGCAGTCATGTATTCCACGGATAGAGTCACGAAGCCCCCCTTAGCCTGGTGAAGATTCCAGCTACGGGTGTCCACAACGCGAAGTCAATCCAAGGCCGCTAACAAATTGGGCACGCGGCGCGGAGTTGTGATTTGGGGGGCTAACCCCGGGATATCCGAAGGGTCGGGTGACACTTTCCCTAAAGAACAAGAAAAAGAAAAGAAAAAAAACCTATTTTTGTTTCTCTAACGTTTTTTCGTCTTTTTCTTCTTGTGCCTCTTCGCCGGTGGTGGTGCAGGCGAGGTGGTAGAGTGTCCATCTCCACGGCGAAGCTGGCGGCAGGAACATCGGGGTGGTGTTCGCGCCCCTGTCTCCGCTCGCCTCGATGGCGACAGAAGGGACCTCCGGCAGATCAACGGCGGCCCTGCTAGCTGGTGTGATGTCGACGGCCGATTCAGCAACCAAGTGGGGGAGCTGGACGTCTCTCAGCTCGCCCATGTCTCCACTTGGCTCTTCTCTCGGGCGTCCCTTCTCTTTCTGGAGGGGGTCTTCTTCCTCCGCCTCTTCTTCGGAATCTGGTCCCAGAGGTCCAAATCTCCGTACCGGATGGTAGGTAGCTGGTGGAGTCCAGCTTCCGATGTACCGCCAGCAGAGGGTACTGCTGGAGCAATCCGGTACTCCAAGGATAGACGCACAATGCCCCCTTTAGCCTGGGTTAGAGTCCAGCTAAAGGTGTCCACAATGCCCAGCCTATCCAAGGCCGCGACGACGGCAGAGGTGATTAGCAACATAATCCTCTACCAAGTCCAAAAACGTTCACTCCGAATCGCTCGGGCGGCTAAGGTCTTTTCAGATCGACCACACAACTCACAAGCGATCCGGGCTCAGCTAGCCGGAACAGAGACAAGCCACAGAGCTAAAGACGACAATTGTGTTTTACATAGAGATGTATCAATCAATCAATCTATCATTCTAGTTTATCATATCTTCATGAATATACAAATGTTTTAAAGATATGTCCAGGTGGTCCTCTGTTCTGGTGCTATATACTGGCTAATCATTTTCAGTTTAAAAGAAATGATGTTATGCACGTATAGCAGCTACATGTGTCCGACACAGCGACATTTTGAGTTGTTTATGTTAGGCGATGAGTCTGTTCTAAAAAATGATAGAAATCCTCTGTATCCGGCAGATATACCCTTATCAGATGTCTCTATTGGAGGATCCTGAAAAGTCATGTGCTACGGACTGAGTTTTCCTTTATCTCAGAAGTTACCATATTTGACTGCACACTATGACCACTATTTTTGAACAGGCCTGCTCAACATTTCCATATATCTTCTTTCTTTTTTTTTTGAAACTATATTGAATGTTATAATACATACATGAGCCATTCTAAAATGCAATCCTCTGACGATTCAATGTCCCTCAGTTTGAATGAATATATGTAAATAGATTGATATAAATATACTTTTAATGCTTTCTTCTATGTATCTGTGTTGCTAGACCATTATAGGAATGCCCTGATTTCCATCCCCATATAAATATGACAGTTGAGAAGATATAATTGTTCAAGTGACTTAATTCGGTCACCATTTGTCGAGATTGTGAAATTGGAATGCCAAAACTCCTTAGAACGACATGGAGATGGTATGGGAGATGACAATATATAACTCTGTTGGATATCGGTGAATTGAACAATCTTATAAATGCTAGTGAATCTCCTCTCGCCATTCATGACCCAAACGACCCAAATGTGATTTAATTCATCATATCATTAGAGAAGAACGTGCATGAATTTGGTGGAATCAGTGCTAAATATATTTGTATCAACTTTGGTGCAACTCCCCTCATGCATGGCTTGAACCGCGCCACTTTTGTCATATTTAAACCACGTCTATTAGACTCATGCATGTATTATATAATGGAGATTATTATATATAAGTTTGGTGGTAATCGGCAACTAAACAAATTCTTATCATAGTTATTACCCCCCCCCCCATCTCTCACCCAAACGGTACCAATTTCGCGTCTTTAAATCACACGTTTATATTCCTCGTACCACGGAGAAGAATAATATATCTTCGCTAAAAATAGCCCCTCCCCTGACACCAACAACGTCACTTTAGAAAATTTTAACCCGCACCATTAGCTTACTCGTAAAAAGTTACCCTGTTAGACCGCCTTAGTACCATCTCGATTGTACCCTTAAAGATAAATATAGAACACAGACAGATATTCGCAAATATTGATTCATTGTATCATTTGAGAAGAACGTGTATGAGTTTGATGGTAATTGGCACTAAACATATTTTTAACATAAGTTTTTGGTGACGCTCCCGTCCCTATTTCGGACTAAAGCGGCGCCACTGTTGACAGCATTAAACCACACACTTTAGACTCATTATAGAGATGAATATATATAAAATTTATGAAAATTGGCGAGTATACAATTCGTATCAAATTTAGGGCCACCATTGCGTATCTCTCACCCAAAAGGCACCAAGTTGGCGCATTTAAACCACACGATTAGATTATTCGTATCACGGAGAAGAATATGTATCAATCAGGTGTTTATCAATGTTTGTGTCCCTCTCACCCTCAAGGCACCCCTGACTCGAATGGCCCCACTTTTGATATCTTTAAACCCCACAATTAGACTCGTGATATCATGGAGATTATTATTTGTAAGTTTGGTGCTAATCCGCGACTAAACAAATTTTTATCAAATTTGGTGCCCACCCCACCCCATCTCTCTCCAAAGCAGCATCAAATATGACGTCTTTAAAATCACACGATTCCTCATATCATGGATAAGAATGTGTATCAATTTGGTGTAAATTGGCGCTAAAAATATTGTGTATCAATTTTGGTGCCCCTCTCCCTTTCAGTGCACCCCTGACTCGAATGACGCCACTTTTGACAGCTTTAAGCCACGCCATTAGACACCTCATACCATGGGGATGAATTTGTATAAGTTTCGTGGCAATCGGCGACTAAACCAATTCTTATCAGATTTAGTACCCATCCACCGCCCCCCCCCCCAAATCTCTCATCCCAATCGACACCTATTTGGCGTCTTTAAATCACACAATAAGATTCCTTGTATCACGGAGAAGATCTCAGAAGAATGTGCATCAATTTGATGGAATTCGGCGCTAAAATTACTTTGATCAATTTTGGTGCCCCTCTCCCCTTCCGGGTATCCCTGACGCGAACGGCGCGACTTTTGACATATTTAAGCCACACCATTAGATTCTTCATATTATGGGGATGATTATATGTAAATTTGGTTGCAATCAGCGACAATTTTTTTTTCTGCCCCTCCCGCTTTTCTGCCCCTGACAACAACCGCGTCACTTTAGAAAATTCTAACCCTCACCATTATCTTTCTCGTAAAAAGTTATCCCTATTAGACCCCTTTTGGGCCATCTAGGTGGTCCCCTGTGAATTTCTATAGAGCACAGACAGACATTCGCAAATATATATATAGATAAGGTTGTTGTTAGTAAGTAACTAATTACAGATGATATGGTAAACGCTCTTATATAGAGTACACCAGTTATGCATATGGGTCATTATTTCGTTACGTGTGCGACATTCAGAGAATTTTTCTGGCCTTTATGTTGACATAGTTTGCGAAGTATCCCATGTTATGGGTACACAGTATGGTCATTATATCTGCCATGAGACCTTCTATGATTTATTTGAGTATAATTGACCAACATTACATCATGATGGAGATGGAAGATTTTTTTCGAGCGTTACGTGTGTGACCTCAGAAAAATCAGGTTTTTAGATGAGCTTATTTGAACCCTAATTTCTGTGAATTCTTACATCATCAGAAACTACAAGCTATTATATAGTTATTGAAGGGATACTCAATTTTGAAAATAATACTTCTGGTATGAATGTAATGTTTGTACTGAAGTGTCCTGATCTCAAAATCAAAATTTAGCTGCGTTACGTGTCTGATACAAAAAGTGTTACGTGTGTGACCTTCTGAAATTGTTTTAAATGGTAACCAGAAAAGCTAGCTGTTATTAATAATCAGGGAGATGCTCATTATTCCGAGTGAATAAAATCTTGTTCCTTTATATATCGACACATTTTAAACATATGCACCGTGTTGTCTCCAGACATTGTTACGTGTGTGACAGATTTAAAAATGGTATAGTATAGAATGGGTCAATCTGCATAAAATGTATTCTGGGAAGCACTGGAGTTCACACTTTTAGACAGATATCAGTTGTTAGGCAAACTGTGGAGTACTTCGAGTACTATCTTATCCTACTTAATGCATGTTACATCTATATACCTGTATGAAAAACTCCAATTCCCCATACAAGTACATTTTTGTGTAAAAATATGTTATAATAAATAAGGGATCATTTTTTGAATGCCTGTTTTAAAAATGGAACGTATTATGTCATTGGTCTGCCCGCCCGCCAGTTTGCAACTGGCTTCCGTATGATAACTTTAGAGAGTCTCACTGAACGCAATGACAATTTGTATATGTATTTACTATGGCAAAATACAGGTCAAGTTCGAATTTGGGTTCCGCCCGCCAATGTTCATGAGAGATATGGCCCTTTGTTGGAATTACCACGGGTGTTTTAGCCAAGCCCAAAAGCGATGTTCTTGTAAAAAATAAATCACTGAACGTTTAGTCTGTTGTGTTGCTCGGGATATGAGCATCGCCTGGCCATATATTATGGGTTTCATATAACTACGTGTATCAGGCGCTTATCCTGATTATGTTTACATTTAGAATTATCTATATATGTGACACCTCCGAAGAGTGATATATGGAGACTTATATTCCGACTATGTATATGTTACCAGATACAGATTTACCCCTGCATCGCGTGATGTGATTTTCCCCAATTGCTCTCATTTCGAGCTGTTTTACAGCATGTTTGTATTAAACATGACCTCCGACGTTCATATAAAGTAGCCTCGCCATGTTTTTGAATGGAATTCATATTTGCAATGTTTGTCCTTTCATTGCTTTGTAAGTGAACTCTGTGATATTAACAAATACATATTAAGAGCGTTTAGTCCTCAATTTGCATGTGACCTACATGACCACACAACAACGGCACCTCCTATGGTCACTTTATACGTTGAACAAACCTTAACACAATAATTATATTAACTAAACTTATTTAAAGTGACACATACAAATCACTCTGTAAAACTACTGACAATTTTGGCATACAAAAGACGATAACTTACTTTTTGTATGAATACTGAATATAATATACATGTAATAACATCATCTGATATTCATTGTTCTCTACAATTTTATCTATATTATTTTTAATTTGGACTGGCTAAAACTGCTCTGATGGCAGGCTGTCTGTTCATCATTAGCAGAATACAAGCTTCAGGTGAGCAAGGCAGGGTGCCTTGTTTGCGGGCCCAGGACACTGTGCCACCCCCATTGCTCATTCTGATGTGGGCACCATAAAACCATGCCAAAGTCCAATACAATCTTGAGCACTTATAATGCAGCTGAGCGCATACATAGACTATGAGCCTGAAACAAAATACATGTATTACAGGCAGTATGAGCATCGGAGTATTAACTTATAACACTCAGACCACACCAGTTTAACTCATAAGACTGTATGATCCCCGAGTCCTATATATTAACTCTTTGATTGCGATGTCACACACGTAACGTTACCTATGTGACCAAATAGACATCCCCGTATTAGCAACAAGATATTAAAGAACACTGAAATTTCTTGATAAAAATTCCGCTTTGTTATACAGTCAGATAATATGCAAATTCAAAGTCTGAGACAATGCACTCCATTTATTACCAAAACTTCATTGTTAAAAGCGCTACGTGTGTGACCACCAACTGAAAGTGATGATGGACCATATTTTACAAATTAATTTACTCATACCTCAAATGCAACTATAATTTTTCAAATTAACATAGTATTTACCACAAAGTTTAGAATAGCCAATGTTTTAGTTGTCAACATATCAATTTCATGAGCTATCACTAGGATACCATTCTTTTGCTCATATTAAACAGAACTGTAACCCAAATTGTAGTCAGTGTAATATTTAATTGACTGATCACTCAATAATGGTTCTGTCCAGAATCTGGGTAGTCTATACTTTTCAAAACAATACATATAAAAAATGCCATGTGAGTTTGAAAATGTTCAATTATTGCACTTTTTTTGGCCCTAGCATGGTAGAATCGCCCATATTGAGTACACCAGCTTTGATTGTGTCCGCAGTCCCCATGCATGCAATGTGTTATCATGATGGCAGATATAACACGTCGGCCTCCCCATATATAGGCCTACAATCATACACAGGTTTAATTGTTTGGGTGGTTTACGGGTCCTTTTATTAAAGTGACGTTGACATATGGAACTATATAACCATGTCATATATACTGTAAATTTAAGTGTGTATATTTGACTTATCATACGAGCTTGGTAACACAGAAGGAATCATTTGTTTGGAAAATATTTACTACGTCCGCTTCCGAAATTGTATGTTTATTTAGAAAGTTGGTCCTATGAAAAAATGGTGGCTTCATGTCGTCATTCGAAATTGGCCAATTGACCACATGGGGCACACCCTTTAATTGATACGTCTGTTCAATGCACGAATCTGTGAATGTATCAATTATATACATCTATAATGTTGAACGAGAGGACACCGAGCCACTCACAGTGACTTCAATAAGGATTCGAAATTCGGCTAGAACTTTGTGGTCACATTTGACTATATATATACGGCACATTTAAGGGTTGCATGGAACATAAATACAGTGGGAAATTGGGAAACCATAAGCACACTGTCTAGTAATCCACAGTATAATGTAATGAAATGGCACACAAGATGTAATTAATTTCCCTGTTGTTGGTCCTGTACACAAGATGCACCGGAAAATATATTATGTGGTTGTTGCTGTGGCATCATGACGTTACCGGGAACAAATTACTGTGGCATCGCATATGGTGTGGACATAACATTGAACGGACCACCATTCTGTGATGGTATCGGTATATAATTTGGTGTCATTTGCACATTACTTGCAAAGTCCTCAGCCAAAAATAGTGTAGTGTCCACAGAAAACATTGCCCTTCTCTGCGTCTCGTGGTTATTGAGTCCACGTAATATGTGGGCAACACTTTTCCCGAACACATCAAACTCATCTTCCTGTCGGGGAACAACTCGTGTCTGGCTTGCAGACGAAGTAGCTATCGACTCCATAGCTTCCGCGGCCTGTTTCGTCCATGTTGATTTTCTTTTTCTCGAAATCCTTATAGTCGGGACAATATCTGGATCTAACTGTGGTGATCCTACATCGTTCTCATCATCGACAACAGTTACTGCCGGTTCCGAATCGACATCAGGTCCCTGATTTCCAGTCGCACTCGCGGGGATATTACCAATCGTATCCGCCGAGCTTAAAGCACTCTCCCCGAAGAGACCACAAACATTGTAGTACTTCCACTTCGGAGTGTACACCTCTGTTGAGGAGATTCCCGATCGAATGCTGCTGTTCACGAGTTTAATTCGTTCGAAATGTAGATTTCAGTCCGTCAATTTTATCCTTGATTTTTCTCTCATTTACTCCTGGCACATGGTCTTCCAAAATAGAAATCAAATAAGCAAAATATGTTGCTCTTTTAGGACGGTTGTGGTACTCGGGGTGTTTTATTGTCCCACACACTGACTCTTGATTTCAGTTCGTCGAGCAAAATCCGAACGGCTCTCTCGCTCCACATTTTGAAAGTGATCATGCACAAACTACTAAAGCAATACACATGTGATTCGAATAACTCAAATATGGGAAATCCCACGTTAAGCGAACGTGCATACGTGCGACAGAAAATACCGGTAGGTTGAGAATGCTGTGATATTTTGAGGGAGAGCTTATACGACAACATTGCATTACTAATACAGGTACAGAGTTGGAATAATAAAGAGTGACCCACACCCCAATTGTTCAGGCAGTATTTACAAAATAGTATATGTTTCCAAAGCAAACGCTTGACCATTGTCCTAGCTGTCACACGTACGGCATATACAGGCTTGACATAGAACATTTTCGACCATGATTCTTGTTTGGGTGGGGTCTCGAAAGCTTCAAACTGCTGAGGGACTTAGTTGAATGTAACGGTCGGAATAATCTGGGCAAGAAGGTATAATATAATATGCTCTCTCACTCTTCTATGCACCCTCTATACCACGCACGCATAGTGTAAAGATGTATATTATATATTGTCTCCTTATAATTTATGTATATTATATATTGTCTCCTTATAATTTATTGCTCGGATAATTTATTGGAAAAACATAGTTATTTATGACAGTTTGTTAAGAGACTGGTTGCGCCCAGAGAGAAATGTACATGTTTTGGAAATAAGTTAGTTCAAGTGAGATAGGTGATTCCAGAAGTTTCAAATTAAATAATTTGTGGTCAAGATAGAGATGATTGAAGTTTGAAGTATTCAAAACAATTGTTTGGGAATGTTTCAGGTTAGCCAAATAGTTCAATATTTTGCAAGTATATCTACACACATGGTTAGTGGTATTTTGTGTTACGACACGCTCGAAATATGTTAAAATTTTGATTTAAAATGATATAGATCTATGTACATGTATCGTCATTGTAGGTTTGCGTTATACAAGTTAAAAAGGTCTCACATAAACACATGTGGAAGTTATATGCGGTTGAGAAGATGTTTACCAAATATTAATGGTTTTAATGTGTTCAGGTTCGAAAAAGCCTAAAGTTGATCAGAGTTGACAAGTCGGAAAGTAATGCATGGAATAATCAGTCATTGTGTAACCACACGAAAAGAAAACATAGAAAAGTTGCCATAATAAAAATCTACTACATTATTCTAGAGTGTCTGTGGGTTATACTAGACTGACATGATTCCAAATCATGTCTGAAAATCTATTGACGACACAGAGTATCCGAGATAGATCATGAGCAAATAATCAGCATTTGTTTTTATCCCAATAAACTACAGAATTATATGTGTTGTATGCTGAAATCACAATGAAGAAAATAATTATTGTCAAATAAGATACGGCATAGCCTGTGCGATGAAAGAGTTCACACAGGGTCATTGCTGGATAAAAGCATGGCTATGTAGTGACGAATTGACTGGCATATTGTGAAATGAGATGTACAGTGATCAATTTACCGCTATAATGTCAACATTATTCATGCATGCTAATTATGTTGATCTTGTCGCCTGTGTTTAGGCTAAATTTGTAAGGAATGTCGGACAATAACTGAGGCGTGTTAGTGGATTCGTCTCAGTTGTGATATTGTTGTGGTTGTCTCAGTTGCGGTATGTGAATGCTTAAGCCTAATGATCTATATTACACTAACAGTACTGCAGGTGATTTTGAAATTGACTCTAGAAATAAAATTTGGATTGTTACATATATAGTGATGGCTTTTAAAGGAACATATCAGGATTGGGTGGAAATCATGTATTTTGTATTACGACCGAGTGTGCCACATGTAGGTCAGTTGTGAATGGCAGTTCGGGTGAAAGAATATGCAATGTTACTCAAAGAATTCGGTGTATCGAATTCCTGCCAGGAAAAATTCACAAGGAATATATATATAAAATATATGGCATTTAAATAGAATGTCCATTTACTCTTGATATGTTGTCTATTATACAGGATAGTTGTTAGAATTACTGGCTGACAAACTATGGATAACTTGAAGGATATACCCAATATTTGCACTAATAATGGGCCCATGATTCGAGTGGTCAATGAAATGACTCGATATCCGCGATTTATATTCAATTGGCATTTTGCGGCAATGAAATAGTGATGTTACACGAACGGCGTGGTCTAACACGTCGATGCCAACAAATTCAGTAAAATTGTAGTTATAAAGCATTTGTACATACTTGTAGGCCATGTAAGCCCCAGTAAAATGTTTAGTCGGTTCAATGGGCAGTTCAAGGCAACGAACACGTGGTGTTACACGCACAGCGTGATGTTACACGCTGATGCCAAGATCATTACCCAGACTTAATTAATTTTGGTTTCTTACACAACGTAAGTCATGCCATATGAAGTCCTACCCTAGATATTAACCCTTTACCAAATTACGCCCGAATTCAAGGTCAAGTTGAAATTTATTCAACTTTCGTACCGAAACAAGGCGATTAACCAGCATATAACCCGGACGAACGGGATAGTAGAGAAGGCCACACTATTCCCATCGTTGGATCGGAATCAACTATATGGAAGCCTAAAATTATTCGTAAAATTACATGGAACTTTGTGGAACAATCCCGCTGTTATCGACAACTTCGCCCCAAGGATAACACAAAATAATGTTTGGAGCTTCTCGGATTATGACATTCCTGTATTTAGGAACTTGTGTTGTATTCACAGCTATCCATATTCCAAATGGGACAGTTTGTATCTCTATCACGGAATCATCAAGTGTTTTGTCTTAGGACAAAAATCTTGAAAAATGTGATAAGAGTTATGTAACACTATCTACTGATAGCTGGACGCCGCGTGAGTATGGTTAATCTATATAACAGGTTATTGGCCTTGCTCCATACTTTTACATTTATATCCGTGGGACAGCGACCTGGGTGAAAAGATTCTAGATCATTTCACTATGGGCCATAGTGTCTACAAAGAATATATGTATATTAAACCTGTTTGGACATGCCCGTATACGTGGTCCAATCGAAATGCGACACCATGGAACAAGGGTGTTGGCCGGATATTTATATATATTTTGTAAGAGACAAGTCTCTCTCTCACTCTTCTATGTACTCTCTCTACCACGCACGCATAGTGTAAAGATGTATATTATATATTGTCCCCGTGACTGCTCGTTTACCTGTTTATACTTGTATTAATACATTTCATCATGTCTAAGAGTTCTGACTTAGTGAAAAGTAAACCTGGGAGTACTACAGCCATCCAAAGGGGGGGGGGGGACAACAGAGCGTGGAAACATGGCAAAATAATTTTTAATTTGGCCTCAGAGTAAATTATATTTGTGCACAACTGAAATGGCCTCAATTGATTCAATGATTTTATCAATTTTCAGCTCAGATAAGTAATACATGTGAAAAAGTCCTCCAATAATGCTTGTTATCCTGTATATATATTTCGTTTTTGTTTTATTGTTTAAACCTGGCATTGCCAGATAGCTACGGTGGCTATTGAACGGTTTATTAAACTTTTGATTCTATAAAAAATAAATTGTCTTTACATTTGACAATTTGTTTCTTCTATTTCACTGGAATGTTCTTCTAAGTTCAGTTGTAAAACATACATTTTCAATTAGAATAATAGTTCATCCCTATGCAATTAGTTTTTGTTGCAAAGGTTACGAAATTGCCAGTTAATAACTTTGAACGACATTATGTTTACAAATTTATAATGCAGAACACGAGTTCGACATATCAATATTGCATCGATTTTAAACTTCGCGGGTACTGAAATGAAAATAATAGAAACAGCCAATCAACGCTCAGTATTATAATCGAGGTCAAGTCGTATTGAATATTTAAATGAGGAGCTGTGTGAATGCGTAAAAAAAGATATAAAAATCAGAATTATCGACATATTTTTCCTCTATAAATAGACAGAACACAACGCGCATCTTAATCGAGAATCTTTTATCGAATGAGTTGCGGATGGCGCAAGGATATATTTCGCGAGAGCGTAGCGAGAGCGAAATATAACTTTGCGCCGTCCGCAACGAGTTCGATAAAAGATTCGAGATTATGATGCAAGTTGTGTTCTGTATTTATTCTACACCGTACAGTCAAATAAGTTCAATCCATGAATGTCACCTCCATCGTTACTATAGCTACCTTTATTGTGATTTAATTCTGACAAAAAAAACAGTAATTATGCGGGATCACCGGAAGCGGATGATCTACGTAATGTACGTCATCTTTCTTGGCGACAACGTCAACAAGAATAGTTCCGGCTTGTATTACACTAGAGGTATACACTAATTTGTATTCAATGGCTGGGATTCCGTTGAATACATGTGCCTCACGTCAATGGGTGCACGTGGAATAAAAAATGTAACTGGCGATTTGTTGATTTGTATGAGTAACTAAATTATTAGCCGACAAGAAATCACTGAGCGCCTGATGTTTAGTTGATCATTTGACCGATTTATAATTATCCTTCGCCGACACACCCGTGGCTATATCGATAATATTACTCGGATAAATGGGCTAAACATGTCCGATTCCCGAGCGATGGTAAAACGGGAAATATCTATAGTTTCCCTTGTCCTTATTATACTACCATTAACGTGAACCAGGCGCGTATATAGAGGCGGCGTGTATGGGCAGTACAAAATGGGGCGGGCAGCGGAGCGCGTTACAGGTCCATTCTCAGCAAATCGGTGCATTTGAGGAACGAAAATCGAGAAAATTCAAAATCAATAGTACCGTTCAATAATGTTCGTTTATGCAAGCCAGAGTTATGCTGAAACTAAATATCTAATATTGGCAGCATTGCTCTTTCGAGTACATTGATATGGTACCTGGAATGTATCGATGAAAAATCGTGTTTTCCCTATTGTAACATACGTTACCAGTGGACACACGTCGGTAGGGGGTGGTTTACATCGGTATTGAACCATTTAGCGGTATCAATGATTCAAATCTACTTTATATTAATTTTGTAAGATGGGCAGCAGTCAGGAAATCAAACATAATTAAGCCACAATCATACACGATTCCATATGATCAGGATCAAAACGCTATACAAATAATAATTGCTTACATTTTATAATAATTAAGTAGCCTATTGTATTGCTTCATAATTCGTTTCCTTTCATTTGATCATATGTATGGTTTGTGCCAAATGCTTTCTTCCACGGTATATTCGAAGATTCATTCTTTCAAGTAACAATGAGAAATCTATTTATTCGCGGACTCGTCTTCCAAAATTAAGCTGCCGCCACACACATACCATGGTAACGTATGTTACAAACTGAAATATCAGTATAATACAATACCAGAAGCAAATAACATATTAAGTTTTATGACCAGCGTGGACAAAGGCGGCATATAAATTCATTTGTATAAAGATTAGCACTGTATCATATCTTTATAGGAAGTCCTATATATAGTGCTATCGCGAATGATTGCACTGGTATATTGAGTGCGAATTGTGTGCTACCTTATGATGGACCTGCGTGCATACAGTTACACTACCTCGTGTTTTAAACACGTTCATGTCTTACGTATACTGTCAAAGCATAGTTATGCCCAGCTATTACCGACAGTACAGCGGAATAATGATGTGCTTGTCAATGGCTAAAGTATACGTTTTCAATGGTTTCGTTTCCGACGGTGACTGTCGGGTTTCCAGGTACATGATATCTGTGGAGGTATATCACATAAGGCCTACATTAGCGCGAGGACACCGATATACATGCAGAGAAGAATGGCGAGCAGACATTTTTGTTGTTGCCATAATATTTACAGTAAGCAATTTGAAATCTAGACATCCGTCCAATTTCGATGTTTGCGAATATATTATACAGTATGCAAACCAAACATATTTCAGCCGAATTTTTAAAAATATTATACCAAACTTAAATGTCAAAACATATATTTTCGATTGAGTTAAGTCACTGGTAACATATTGATGGTTACCACAAATGCCCGTGGCCAATTTTCCCTTCCATATATATAATTCCCAGCCTGGTGCTTTTACATGACATGGGTCATGCATATAATTTCAGTTAGTGCCAGTGAGTGGTCCGTGTATTTAGCCATTGCCATCGAGACTCTAAATTGTTCTTTAAATACATAGTGAAATAAATGCACCACAGTTCCTGACATTTTCTTGAATAATACCGCCCACATACTGACACTAACCCTGAGAGCAGTGTTCACGCTGTCGGTAGCCAAATTAGCCAATGGCTAATCTTTTTCGAATTTGGCTAATAAAAATTTCATTTGGCTAAACTTTTGGCTAAACTTTGTTTTACCCCAAATGGAGACTGAAAGCATGGAGTCAGAAAGCTAATTAATAAAAGCGCTCAATAGATCGACATTCAAGACGAAGTTAGGTGACGAAAGTATTTCATTATTTTCGTACTTATGAAATATCGTTCCGTAACAGCAAAAGGTAAGCTCTAACAATTAGTGTACAGTAAACATATTTTTATTTCCAAATCTAACATAAATTTTGGCAAGTGGGTTTTCAATTCTGTGACAACTCTATCAACCAAGCGACCACACAGTGATATGCAATCATCTTTAGTTTTCACAAGACGGACATTCAAAGACGTATGGACATTAAACCGACCGTGGTTGAATCATGACAATGTGAAGAAAGCAATATTTTGTAAAGTGTGCATTGACGCTGGTATATAAGCAATTTGTTCGTAACAGGCTGTTTTAATCTGAGAAAGATTACGTCACTCTGCACGAAACAGCAAAAGGTTATTATTTTACATTTAATCCCCTAATCCCCCATTGTCTGTCTGGTCACTCACGGGAATCCCGCACAATGCATGTTCAGGCTGAGAGATGATAACAAAAAACGTATACATTCATGCTATAAAGACATTATCCTTTAGTCCATCCGACTGTTTTGAGGGAAGCTAGCATAGTATTATCCAGACAAAAATGTACGTAGTTGAATCAGAAAGGCTTCGAAACGGATGTGGAAATACAATCTTACCACACCAAATAAAACCGACACGCATGACATTCTATATCTTAAACATGCACCAGGTGTAGGGGTGGTATATACCGTGGCCCATTCCATTCCCACTATCATGGCGAATGTCCACAAACTAGCACCGCGAGCATTGTACTTCTTTGCTGGGAAATATTCGACGAGACAATTGCGGGGCGTCACACAGTTTGCTTCGGATCATGGTCAAGAAGTGTGGGTAGTCTGTACACTATGGTCTTCGACTTAGCAGATAGACATCTGTCCAAGGGAATGAGACAGCTAGCAACCTTCGAAACACTGTCCATGTTGTCCAAATATGCCAATGCGTTCGCTGAGTTTTTGAGTTGACGATCCATCTATTGAGAAGTGACTAGCTAACTGGTTCGCCAGGTGTACATGTCGTTATCCCCATGGGTATGAGACACATACATAGAGATTACCTTCTGTAAGCCTGTATACTCATCGGTCATATGCCTTCCTAGTTCAAGATCACGCACAAATATCATATTTAGAAAATATTTAAAATCGTAAGCTAGACACCGGAAAATGAATTGTTTGAAACGTTATGATTAGAGGGACCCTACTCCCAAGAAGTGGTGAATACTTTGTCGGTGTGAGCGACCTAGATTTAGCAGACAAATAAATGGAAGTTGGTCCAGATCATTATGGACGTGGCGTGGCAAATCAGAATCTGTTATCAGGTAATTGTTCTGATATAACTCTTCGGCGCACCTACGCTTACGGCCAATATCGACGCTAAGTGGAGAATGGATTTGCCAAATTGCCACATCGCGATATTAATTGTGGTTTTTCATCTTTACAGAAGGATACGAGCAATGTTATGCGTTTTGATACCTTTAAGTTGAACTAGTAGATGGTTTATGTACAGTTTCGTCCATACATACCGATATTATGACAAAAAGTTAATATGTGAAAATATCTATTTCTTTTCAATTTCTAGCCGCCAATTTAGCAGCGATCTTGGCTGTGAGTATCAATTGCCAAACCCTAATGAATACTTCATGTCACTATTCCAAAGTAAAGGAATGTAGACTTGTTTTCAAATTTCGGTCGCCATTTTGGCTGCCATCTTCAATTTTGAAAACAATTTCTTGCATGAGATGTAATGTAATTACTTCAACTCAGTATTTCCAACTCAACTGTAAGCATGTGTGGAGTTGTCTCGACAATAATGCCCAATGATGTGAATATGAGGGAATTTCGGTGATTTTTCAAAATCTGTCCGCCATTGTGGGCGCCATTTTGGATTTGGGGGACTTTTATTTGGATATGGTACAAGGAAAGTTCTTCGCCTATGTGTTCCCAGCTCACAATAGTAAGCAGGTGTGGAGTTTTCATGACAATAATGCTCACTGATGTTAAAATCAGCGATTTTCGGCGATTTTTTATTTCTGGTGGCCATTTTGGCCGCCATCTTGGATTTGGGTAAATATTCCTCAACTCAGGTATAAGAGGAATCCTAACTTGAGTATCTCCTGCACATATATATGCATGGGTGTTGTTATAATAGCAATAACATTCATTGATTTGAAACATTACATCGCGTTATTAACGTAGATTCGGCTTTGACCTATTATACCGGCATTTGGGAAAACGTGATATCGGACAAAAATATCCCGCAATGAATGTATATTATGGTCCCCATGTCGTCGCCAATGACTCCTCTATATGATAAATGCACAATATGACGCAAAGATGCCAACATTTTCTCACAGAGACAAACGAAAGTGGTAACATGTCAGACAAATAGCATATTGTCACATTTCGGCGGCCATCTTGGCCGCCATATTGGATTCTGATGTCGGATTTTTGGCTAATTTGTAAGGGTAGTATATTAGCATAACGAATCGACCAGAAAACAAGACCGCATGTGATATCATCTTTACTATAACGGCGATCAAAGAGACCTGGTGCCACTTTTTTTTCTTGTTAACAAGTGAAAAAAATTAGAGGAGACATTAAGAAAGAAAATTAGTGGGGTGAAGTTGAGTCCTGGGGGGGGGGGGGGTGCAGAAGTCAACCAATATCTCCTGGACTACATGGCCTGATTAGTGTCGAGTCATTTGTGACAAGCTTATATAGTCTGGTCGAATCAAGGTTTGACCTAGAATAAATTTGGACTAAATTGGTTTGTATAACATTTTGAAGAGAAATATATCCTCTATAACATATCCAAAATCCGCTAAAATCCGCTTTGAGCAATTTTTGTAATTCAAGATGGCGTCCAAGATGGCTGCCATTTCCGGTAAATCGGTTCTACGCAATTGGAGTGAGAAAATCTTGTCATATGTATACACTGGTATACATTTTTGTGAAGCTAAGACATAACCCCACCGTTGTATTCCAAAATTGGAACTCCCCGTCATAAATGGCCGCCAAAATGGCGGCCGGAAGTGGAAATTTATACGTTTTTTTACTAATATATTTAAGATAAGTTTCTACTGTTTGGAACTGGTTGAGAATTTTTACTTTATTTTGTATTTAACATCTTAACTGACCATTGGAGCAAAGAAATATGCCATTCATGGGCTCCCAACCCCTTCCGATCGCTCAAAAATTCGATTTTACAGAACGCGGTATAACATATAACAAAATATCACCATTGGGATTCTAGTCATATTTCATCATGAAATTGGAAGAACTGTGCAACGTAAGTAATGCTTTCTACATTTTATGGATATTCCAACTCAATGTTACAAAAATCGTCACTTTGGATCAAAATGGCTTCCAAAATGGCGGCCAAAATATGGAATATTTTCAATATTGTCCCAGTGTGCCATGCAACTGCTTATAAGTTGTTGTTGATGCACACAATTGACTATTCTGTCTTATATACATTGAAAACCAACATTTCTGATACACCTAGGCTAATTGTTACCATTGAAACCACTAAAATCACCAGAATTATTCAACTTTTTCTGTCACAAACTTTGCATCAAAATCGGCAAAAAATCACTGTTCAGGTTTGAAACATTTTTTAAAGTAAAATGGATATTTCTTTGGTATCAGCGGTGTTTATTGTTTTTATATGTGCTAACTGTGTCACAATGAGATGATTTAGACAATATTGCTCAAGATGGCTTGCAAAATGGCAACCCAATTTGGTAAAATGTTGATTTGTCACACATATTCCAAACATTATTCACTGCTGTTCCGAAAAGGTAGCAGATTGTGACTCACTTGGTTATTAAAAATGCTACTTAATCAACTAAATGTTATATTCTGGTTGTCCCAGAACCTTAAGAGGCATGAAAGTTCATTTAATGGGTGCAGTTTGGATTTTGCCGAAAATTTCTTTTGGGATTCTGTCCATGTTTTTTTTAACTGAAATAGGCAGAACGTTGAAACGGAACTGAGAGGGATCATAGTATGTGGCTACTCTGGCCCATTGTAATCAACATTGATCAACTTAATACCGTGTGTATGTCTGTTGAATGTATGGCTATAGGTGAGGTGAGTATGTATACGGGGAGTTATTGTATTCATGAATGATATGAATAGTTATACAATGTATGACTAGTCCACGTTGATTTGTATAGGTATATAAGGAGTAGCTTATGGTCATGACCGTCATGTATGAGTTGAACATGTATGCAGGGAGTTGTTGTCTGGCCATTGAAGTAGTGTGTGTGTACAACGAGATTAGCTACATTGTCCATCTTTGTGTTGTGTATGTATATATGGAGTGACTGTGTGATCATGGGTGGGATGTACAGGTGTACATTGGGTGGGTGTATGTCATGGGTGGGTGTATATGTATACACGCGTTTGCTGTATGATAATGAATGGGGTGTATGGATAAATATGTAGTGGTTGTATGGTTATGGGCAATGAGTATATGTGTACATGGAATGACTGCAGAGTCAATGTTGTTGAAGTGTATACGCATACCTGGAGTACAGTTTGATGGTCACTGGCGGGCTTGTGTATATAGATAGTGACGTCATGGTGGGATGTACATGTTTATCTGTTGTGGCTGTATTGTCATTGTTGTGTACCGGTATAAGTGAATAGCTGAATGCTCATGGATGAGGTGTGTAAGAATACAGCGAGTGGCTGAATTGTTATGGTTGAGCTGTATTTTTGCAAGTCTGACGTGTACGAATGGCCGTGTGTGTGGGGTATAGGCACATCTTAATGGTAATTGATAAGGTATATATACACCTGGAGTGACCATGATCATAGGTTAACCAATGCCAACCAATACAGGTTAGTATAGGCTAACAAATATATGTAAGTGGGTATCTGACAAGGTGACACATTTGTCCGCGTCAACGAAAATCACACATAGCCCTCCGGAATGACAATAACAAGTCAGAATGGAGCACTGGCGGACGGACCATACGGCCTTTCCGTTTGTCAATATAAGTATAGTGAAATAAATAATGGCTTACATCCTGTCCCAGTCCCCACACAATGATAGTGGTACATAAATGTATGGATGTTAAGAGAAAGGGGATTATGTCTGTTAGGCATACTACAGAATATTCGAGGCTACACATATGATGACTAAGGTCCCAATTTCTCGCAGACAAATTGATCCCCGTTCTAATGACATGAATGTTCAGTTGGAAGCTGGGTCCTGGAGCAGTTTAATGGAATTTTTATAATAGTTTTAAAACATACCGCACAAAAACTAGATTTTATTTTATGCCAAACGTAGAGTTTATACATTTTTGGAAATTCCTCCCAATGAGTTTAAAATATGCCAAAATGTTTGGATAAGATCAACATCAGTTCCAGATCGCTGACTATATGCCATACTAAGCACATGTCACATTACGTTTCGACTCATTACTTGCAAGACGCGAGCCCTTGTATATCTTGCATGGCTATATTGCCATGATGTGGCCAATATGTATATATGGAGTGCCAGTGTGGCAAAATTAATGGTGGGTGAATTGGTATAGAGGGAGTGACTGAATGATCACGAGTGTGGTTTACGCGTATACAGCGAGAAGCTGACTTGTCATGGTGAAGTCTATATGCACGTTTGGAGTGTATGAATGGCCGCGTGCGCGTTGCGGGACATTGGTATATCTAGAAGGACTGTAACGCCATTGGTGAGGTTTATATGTATACTATATATACCTGTAATGACTCTATGGTTTTGGGTTGGGTGTATATGTATATTTTGAGTGGATATATGGCCATGTGTGTCGCAAATATATATGCAGGGAGTGACTTTGTGACCCCTGGTGAGGCAAATATGTGTACAAGAAGTAATGTATGCTCATGAATGTGGCGATAATATATACCGGGAGTGACTATATTGTCATCGTTTGGATGTATATCTTGAGTACTTATATGGCCATGCATCTGGCAAATATATACATGTACATGGAGTGATTGTATTACCAATGGTGAGGCGAATATGTATACAGGATGTTACTGTATGTTCATGAATGTAGTGAATGGGTATACAGGTCGTGACTATATGGCCATGGGTGATGTGTGGGAGTATACCTGGTGTGTATGCATGTTTACTCATGACTATATGGCCATGTGTTGGGTGTATGTGCATACCCATGTGTGGCTGTATAGTAGTAGGTGATGTGTATGTGTATAAAGCGAGTGACATATGTTCATTTATGTGGTGTGCATTTATATGTGGAGTGACTGCATGGTCATGTGTAAGTTGCACTTGGGTGACTATCGACTTCCTATCCCTATAACTCAAGGATATGATAACCGATAGAGTGTCTCTTAATGGCGTTTGGTATGCAATACGAATGAAACGGTTTTCATGACAATAGTAATATGATCCCTCTCAGTTCCGTTTCAACGTTCTGCCAATTTCCGTTCAAAGACAGACAGATTCCCAAAAGAAGTTTTCGGCAAAAATTCATACTGCATCCCTTAAACTGATTTGTCATGCCTCATAATGTACTGGGACAACCAGAATATAACATTTAGTTATCAGTTGATTAAGTAGCATGTTTAATAACCAAGTGAGAAACAATTTGCAACCTTTTCGGAAAAGCTTGTAATAATGTTCGGAATAAATATGACAAATCAACTTTTTACCATATTTGGTTGCCATTTTGTAAGCCATCTTGAGTAATTTTGTCTAAAACATCTCAGTGTCAAACATTTAAGATAGATCAAAAATAAAAATCACATTTGATACCAAAGATAATTCCAATTTACTTTAAAAAAAATGGTGCAAACATGAAACGTTAATTTTTCCCGATTTTGATACCAAGTTTGTGCAAAAAATCCCATAATTCTGGTAATTTCAGTGGTTAAAATAGTAAAAGTTAATCAAGGTGCATCATAAATGTTAGTATTCAATGTATATAAGACAGAATAGTCAATTTTATTCATCAACCACAACTTATAAGCGGTTGCACGACACGCTGTTGCAACATTTACCATTTTTCATATTTTGGCCGCCATTTTGGCAGCTATTGTGAGCAAAAGTGACAATTTTTATACCATTGAGTCGGAATATTCATAAGAAATAGAATGCATCACTTTCATTACACAGTCCTGCCAATTTTTGATGAAATATGGCTAGAATCCCAAATTGTGATTTTTTTTGTGAAATGTTATAGCACGTTCTGTAAACTCGATTTTTTGCATGATCGGAAGGGGTGGGGACCCCACTTATGGCATATTTTATTTCCCCAATGGTCTGTTGACATGCTAAATACAGAATAAAGTCACAATTCTCAACTAGTTCAGTAAGAAAAACGTAACATTTTCCACTTCCGGTCGCCATTTTGACTGCCATCTTGGGTGGCGTGTTCCAATTTTGGCATCAAAATGTGGCGTTATGTCTTCGCTTCACAAAAATGTATACTAATGTATACATATGACACGATATTATGACTATAATTGCATCAAATTGCAACAAACCGACTAACGGGAAATGGCAGCCATATTGGACGCCATCTTGAATTACAAAAAATGCTCAAAGCGGATTTTAGCGGATTTTGGATATGTTATAGAGGAGATCTTCCTCTTCAAAATGATATATAAACCAATTTAGTCCGAATTTATTCTAGGTTGACCCTAAAATGTTAGTTTATCGACCAGACTAATACGGCATTTGAATAATACGTCATATTTGGGCCAACATATCTTATGCAGGATGCATATGATGGTGATACTATGTGCGCTAATGATTCTTCTATCTGTCTATAAAATCTACCTAGTTGCTAGTGTTCCCACAATGAGTAACGACATGTCCCATTATATGGTGAAATGTTTAAAGTTTAGAGTAAATTTCCACATTTCGGCCGCCATTTTGTCCGCCATATTATAATTCGGTGTACGAGTTTGGCTCAATTCTAAGGGCGGTGTATAAGTCTGGCGAATGGTCTGGAAAGTACGACCGCCTTCGATACTTTATGTGCTGTGCTATACCGACGATCAACGAGAACTGGTGCATTTTAGGTTACACTGGTGTAAATAGGGTTCGGAGTGACATCTAGCGGATATATAGGAGAGAATTAAGTAGACACTGGGCCCTGATTGGCCAATAGCCTTGTGTGCTTTTTGCATAAAAAAAAATCATCACAGCTCTTCCCTATGATTTCCCATAGGCAAAATAGCCATTGGCACAGGAATTAACCCTTTGCAGTGAAGTTTGAATTTTTTGGTGTGGTCTAAAATATGACAGTATTTATTATGCGGTTCTGACACTAGTTACGAAAGCACAAGATTTAAAGGCGAATTCCCTGCTAGACGGACATGATTTTTTTGCGTAAAAAGTTTCCCAAAATGTCAGTTTTTCAGATTGAAAGAAAATGTTTGACCCAAAATTTATATTGCCAATAGTATACGCTAAAACGTTAGCACTGAGGCCTATGGAAAACATTTACACCAGTGTAAGCATCAAGCAAAATGACCGTAATGATGGACGCCATCTTGTCTGGAGATTAAGCGGCCACTCTTTTTTTTGTTAACATCCGGAAAAAGTTGGAAAAGACATAAGGAAGAAAATGGGCTGGTCAACTTGATTCCTGTGGTGCAAATATCGACCAATATCTCCTGGACTACTTTTCAATGTGTACTCTGTGGCCTTTTGACATGTTTGACCTTGCTGATTATATATTCACCACCACATATAATATAATGTATAGACAAATGCACACCCTTTAGTTTGGTATATAACATGCCCTCGCTGTTTAAATACACTTCTTGTTGTGATATTTTTAATTGCCCCTACCCTAGACAAATGCGACCGAAACCAACTATGGCCGCTGCGAAAAACGATGTCAATTTCCATACCTTGCACACAGATACCGCTGCGCACTTTTGGTCTGGACGAGGGCCATGAACACATTAAGAATGAATTATGTACACATTAAGAATGAATTATGTACACATTTTGTCGAGACTGATCCCATATTTGCCGTATTTTGAGTGGACTACATGACGAGTTAGTGCTAATTCATTTGGCGTCCCGTGCAATCTTTAAATCTTTAAAAGCTCTTATTTAAACATCTCCGTTATTTCGTCAATATTCCTAACCTCACATGCCACGTGTTATTGGAAATCAATCGATATCTAATGGTGAACCCCGATTAACTATCTTCTGCTTTCCCATCGTGTGCCCATTGTCTGAATATATCTTTACTCCGTTCCACAAATCGAATGGTTACGAAATCTAATTTCGGGACGAAGTGCATTGTGTTCTGATAATGCTTGATCCGTTTTGTGACACAATTAAAACACTTGATTAGATTGATGCGCAACTCATTTCTACACAGACGGATATCCCCGCTGACGGTGACATCTAGTTATGTATTGGATACCATAATCGCTATAGATCGTGGGTATACTAACCCAGAAATGACCGAAAATCGAGACCTATTGTTGTCTCCGGCAAACGAATTATGGCGGGAATATCCGCAACAACTTTGGAGTTCTATATCTCAGCCATAGGTATAGGATTTCTATTATCTTTGACATACTTATGAACAACCATGGGTAAATGATGACATCTAACGAACATTCTGTGCCAACTTTAAATTTCTGTAACCCAGTCATCGTGAGTCGTTTTTTAAATGATCTTCATTACGCTCGTAGGAAGCATGAATGGAACAATATGCACTTGTGGCAGGTTTTGTCCATTCATTTCTTCTGAAGTTATGGCCATTGTAATGTAAAATACGCACATCACCGTATGTCTGCCATCATAGATCGGATGCCAATGACCAATGGTGGTTATTAACCACAACGGGATGAAGGACATCCACGTGCAACAGGTTGTGTCCAGTCGTCACATGTCGGATTAAAGTGGAACTGTACACTAAATCCGGGGCCATTTATCGGAACATCTCCTTTTATACTCAACATAATATATGCAACAAATGAATGAATTAGAGCCATGAATTAATGCAAAATACACTCATGTGCTCTGTGAACGATGCCAGCAACATGGTAAATGTAATGAAAATGAGTTAATCACTCGAGTTATAAACTTTATATTGTGCTGAGTATAAAAGGATATGGTTCCACAGATGGCCGAATTTAGTGTACAGTTCCCATTTAAGACATCTTTAAAATTAAGCCACCTAAATTGTTAAAAAACTCAACGAAAATCGACCTTTGTGGGGGGGGGGGGGGGTACTTTGTGCGATGCAATTTCTCAAGGTGACCTAATATGAGAATGTCGTCATTTCATATCGTAAAATAGCCATTTCGATCAAATCGTAATTTTTCTACGCGCGTCACGAAACAAAGCACACCTCCGCGATCCTATATGCTAACAATGAGCGAGTGCCTCTTAAATTCAAATATATCACAGGTATCTTGTAGAGAAGAGCGTGGTGCGATCAATAAGATGAAAAATTTTTATTGCAAATAAACCATTATATTTTAATGACACGTGGTATTATGGACAAAACAGTATATAAATACAGCACTTAAAAAATATTGGTTAGTCAGTACAATGTTCCTCGTGTCGCGATCAATACTTTCGAAACAGGGTAAGGTAAATATCCGTATCCTGGAGTACCACGTATAAACTCTACGGGGCATGCACGTTGCGGCTATAAACAAATTTATAGTACCGTGGACAATAATATATTTGAGAAGATTTGTCTAGATCTGCCTATCTGTCGGCTATATAAATTAACGGGGACATCTCGACGGGTCCACCCCTAACAGGTGTAACTTTACGAGGAGGATAATGGTGCATGTTAAAACTATCTAAAGTGACGCAGTTGGAGTCGGATGGAAAAGGGGTGCGGCACAATATACTATGAAAATGTTTGTTTTTTCGCTGATTCCACCTTGCCAAACTTTTAAATATAGTTATATCCATGATACAGGGAATTATATACTGGCGTTTGGAGTTACCTAACTGGCACCGTATATGTCAGGAATTGGGGCTGGGGACGGGCACAAAACTGCAGGATAAAAAACGTTTTGTCGTCGATTACTACCGAACTTATGCATAGTCATATCCACTGCATGTACGTAACGGGATTCTATTATATGATTCAAGGTTACCAAAGTGGCACCGTCTATAGTCAGGGATGTGGGTTGAGGGTGGATATATATTATAACAACATTTCCTCCCAACATATATTATAAGTATATCTGTGATATGAGATTGAGAACAGAACGAAAGAGTTTTTATATAGGCACAATTCGGGCCAGGAATGGGGTTCATGGGAGAGGAGCACCAAAAATTGATAACATATTTTCCCCGATGGTGTGTTACCATCTGTGCGATTAAACAGACATGGCTCATTCGAACCTCCAAAATTTTTCAACGTAATTTGGAGCGACGGAACGATAGGTCGATAAATACAAGAGCTATTGATATACCGGCTTCATGTGCTCTGATAAACACTTGCCAAAGTCACAGACATTTTCAACCGTTTTCAACTTTTCGCCAGAAGTCAGTCAAACGCTCTTTATTGCTACCATATCAGGAATAGACTAACACGGAACGCTCTTTTCTGTTACATGTCGTGCAAATGGCTGTTTTGTGTTTGGGACCCAAACACTTTATTCACCGTTGTATTTTTCATTCCTTCAATGCGTCGTTTTGGGTTACATAATACTCGTAGAAAGGTAGTTCCGGTATTTATCTACCTATTTCGATACTGAGAAAAATTCAAAGGCGAATAATATGTGTGTATTTTAGAGCGCAAACCGCCATGTGGCTTAAAATTGAACATCTCTATTACTATTATCATGAAAGTAATCATAATACGGCCTTATTTTATAATTGAGCGAAATAAGCTTATATTGGCATGATTTGGAAACCTAAATACGCTCTATATGGGCCTAAAAGCTTGTTATTAAAACAACCATATATGGGACTATTTCAATATGAAATAAGCCCGTATTGTGCTTATTTTCACGAGAACAGATTGGAAAACAAGAATAAACCAACTCACGACTACCAGAGTGTGCGCTCTTCATAATGTGTTTTCACATGTGGCGCAATTCAACTGAACAATGGGTATAAGTCCACTGTGGGCGTATTTCAGAATCAAATAAGTCCAATTACAACCTATGTGAATATTGAGGTCCAATATGAACCAATTTGCACGAGGATATGTTGCTATGATACAAGTAAGAGCGATATAGTCATTGTCTGGTACCGACCAGCGGTTTAGGACCCACTAGCCGGATTAATCATTTCCGGTTTATACATGGTCTACCTCTTTGTTTAAACCGCCTTTGACTGCTAAATCCGTGGTTAAAACACAAGACCGCAGGTCTAAGTGACTCATTTGTCATCTCTGGTTTAAACCTGGCCCAGCCAGACCCATGCTTTAGCAATAGTTTCTCCGTACCGTCGAGATAATTAATCGTACTTTCCTAATGCGAACCGCTGCGTTCTATCGACAGCTAAAATAGATAATTACGACAACGAGCATATTTTGATTGGAAATTTAAAAGCGTGAAGCAGTTATAACTATAAAGTGTGTGTGGATAAGTTTCGTGTCACTTGCGATAACTGTTTGCGTTGTATGACCTTAAACCGGCAACTAAACCATAAAATGCGACGGTCCAGCTAAACCCCGTTAGGGAGGCTAGATCTGAGATGACGAATCCGTCTTTTCTGGACCGCGGTTTACATGGGTGGAGCTCTACATAATATCGATTGGTGGCGTGTCCATAAGGTGAGGGTGGCGGCTTGGAGCTATATGGTATTATCATGTTACAATTGATTCATTCTCACAAAAGCGTGAGTGTGCTTGTTCGCGATAATTAAGGGCGTGTCAACAATCATTGTACTGGCTTGCTTATGGTCCGCCTGCTATATGGTATTATCATGGTAACTACATGGGTAGTTTGAGTGGCGGCTTGCAGCTATATGCTATTATTATGTTACAATTGATTCATTCTCGTAATAGCGTAGGTGTGCTTGTTCGCGATAATTTGAGGGCGTGACAATAATAATTCTAATGGCCTTCCACTGAACGACCACAAACGCCCACTTAGACCCGGTTTGGCTGGACCGTCAATGTAGGTTTAAACCAGGTTTAAATTCGGCTGTTTAAACTGGAGATGACGAATCCGGTCACCGTGTACTGAAATAGTAATTTATTTATAAGCAGTAATCTGTTATGAATAGGTCATGCATAGGTTCATATTATATCAGTTTCAGTTGTTAGCTAAATGAAAGCAGTTACGCCGACATGACGTCAAAACGTTATTAGTCTCTGCGGGCCAGAATCCAGACATGACTGAACTTGTCATGTCGTCTTCACAGACAACTGATTTCATCTCACTATACACTAAACCTTTATTGATTGATTGATTAATTGATGGTTTAACGTCGTTTTAGCCGCTATAAGTCATATATCACGACCATAATGGACATATAAACGCATACACGCGCTTCAATTACTATTTATCTTATACCGGTTTGATTTAATACTGTGTACTCAATTTTAGTTACATATCTTACATAATCATGTGTATGATATATCTTACATAATAACATAAATTATAAGTTGCGGGACGCTTAGTGGTCGGATATGGTGTCATGTGAGGCGAAGTAGGCCTCGCCTAATATTGATCTCGCTGAGCCTCACATGACCACTATATATATAAGTGTCCCGTAACGTATTTATTATATCAGTGGACAATATCCAGCATATCCCTTTAATTAATCGTCGCTGTAATTTAATTAATTTGGTAAGATATATGTGTCGTCTATGGCTATTAACTTATGTAGCGTCACAGTGACGCGTCATGGGCGTTGAACGTCAACGCATTGAGTCAATGGCTAATTTACCAGAAGTAGGACAACTTGTTGAGTTTAATAGTTAATTTATGAGTCTTTAGAATTCCTCAAATATATCGCATGCAGGTTTTGGTACATGTTACTATGTCTTTAAATTCACAGAAAATGATTTTCGACAGATATCCCCCATTTTCTTGGCGCCAAAATACACCAAAAATATTCCCGAGGCGACTGAGTTTCTGAAAAAACAAGATGGCGGATAAGCAACTAATATTGATTTCATATAAAGCCCACCGCACACGCCACAACATTGTTGCGCAACAATGTTGCGCAACAATGTTGTGGCGTGTTGTGGCGTGTGCGGTACCGCGTTTTTTGTTGCAGGCAAGCCTGCAACAATGTTGCGAACGATCAAATTATTTTGATTTTGTTGCTTGTTGTTGCTTGTTGCAGCCAATGGATGGACAGCGTCAAATCACATGGCTGAATGGCATCACGTGAGGACTAAACTTTTACAAGAAAATGGCGGCCTCCAGTCAGAGTCAGACTACGAAAATAATAACTGTTGACATTGTCAACACAACTCCGGATTTTATCTGGACTGGGGAAGGAGAAGAGGCTATAGCCAGCGCAATTTTTTTGCGCTTTTTTTTGTTGACAGGCGCCATTGTATCTACAATATAATCTTCTCTGAAGTTCTCACGCGAATTCAGTCGTCACGTGACCAATTGTTGCACAACATTTTACCGTGTGCGGTCATTCGCAACAATTTCGTACAACATTTGTTGGGTCGTTTGTTGTAGCGTGTGCGGACGCTTATAACAATGGTGTATAACCCCATACAACAATGTTGCGCAACAATGTTGTGGCGTGTGCGCCCCGCTTTAGGTTACCGACCTAATGTGGGTTAATATACCATCACTATATATTGACGCTGATTGGCTAATTGCAAGAGCTGATATAATAAATAATGATATATTGTTTACATACATTTTCCAATAATGCGACAAATCGAAAATCTATGTGAAAACAAGGCTTTATTTACTTATAAATCTCGTTGCTTTGACATTTAACGGACCTCTGATATATGCATGTTTAATATCAAGATGCTTGTGAAAGGCTGCCATCTATGTTCATATATCATATCAAAGCTTCCATTTGACATAATCCGAAGACATACAAGCAAGATAACTCCAGCCCACGATTATGGGCGTAAATACTGTTATTGAAGAGCAGTGGGAGCGGTCTCGGTTCAAAACAGCATCTACCCAACCGACATCACAAGCTGTTCTGGACCGAGAAGACTTGTTCTAGCTCCGTAACGAGCTGAAAACGAGAGTTTTTAGTGCCATTATCCAGTCGTACTAAGTTCATTATGGGCGGAAAATAACACGAATAAACCCACTCACGAATTACCAGATGTACATGTATACTCTTTAATTTGTGTGTCCATTGTGGCCCGAGCTATCAAACGTAAACACGGATATATGTCCACTGTTGGCTTATTTCATAATCAACTAATCCAATATGAACCCTGATGAACCTATGTGATTGTTTTAGGTCGATTATGAACCTATTTGCTCGAGGATATTTTGGATAATAAGTTCAACAAAAGTTTGTTAAACGGACATGGCTCATTCGAACCTCCAATTTTTGTATACGTAATTTGGAACCATGGATACGATAGGTCGATAAATAAACGAACTATTGATATACCGGCGTCATATGCTCTGAGAAACAATTGCCAAAGTCACAACCATTTTTCAGCCGTTTTCAACTTTTCGCCAGAAGTCAGACAAACGCTCTTTAATGCTACCACATGAGGAATAGACTACCACGGAACGCTCTTTTCTGCTCCATGGCTGTTTTGTGTTTGGGACCCAAACACCGTATTCACAGTTGTATTTTCCATTACTTCAATGCGTCTTTTTGGGTTACATAATGCTCGTAGAAAGGTAGTTCAGATGTTTATCGACCTATTTCGATAGTGAGAAAAATTAAAAAGCGAATAATATTATGTGTATTTTGGAGCGCAAACCGACATGTGACTTTAAACTTATTATCTGAACATTTTCCGCCACTGAATATGAATTATTCTGCTCTTGTATGATCTGTTGTTCTGTCTGTCGTTTGCTTTTGTTACTTGAACACCTCTCCAAATTAATAATACATGTAGCCCTTTCCAATGTATACTTTTATAACTTTTAATAATTTAGTATAAAAGGGTTAAATGCGCTTTCCCTACGGCTTTGAGGCACACGTTAGCTTAGTTGCATAGCTGACTGGACACCATCCAGCAATGAATTTGCGAAATTTACGTGTATTGCATAAAATTTAGAAACTGTTTAAAACTTGCAATAAAACTGGAATTACTTCACAAATGTTTAAAAATAAATTTATTACCAATAAATTGTTCTGTTTACTATCGCCGATTGGCTCCGACTTCTGTGTCCGGGTGTTCAGCTTTTTGCGTTTAAATATTATTTACACCGTGATGGTCTGTATATAAATGAAATCTGGTCGGTTCTGTTTATCACAAATCACGATGGCTCTCAAGATGTTACTTGCTCCAGTTATGTTGGTATGTACATTTATTTAATGCGGGTCTCTATATGGGCTTGACGCTTAACAGTATAACCATGTACATTAAATAGTTTACTATATTACGTGCATAATATAAATTTATTTGCTTATTTTTCTGAATCAAAAATGGTCAATCAAAAAGGGCCACTCTAAGGTTTAACCAAAGCAGTCCGAGAACAAGTTTACGTGAGTTATTAAATATAGAAAAAATGGCATAAACTTCACATAAGTGGCTGAATACAACTATAAGTCAATGATATATACACTAAATAACACATCACCAGTGAAATTGGAACTGTCTGTCTGTCTGTCTGTATGGATTTTTCTCCAAGACCACTAGACCGATTTCAACCAAGCGGTAATCTGGCGGAGGTTAGAACGGCGTTAGTTTTTCAGATATAAAAAAATTAACTAAATAAATACAGAACAAAAACACAAATTAAAATCAGCACACTATGGGCCTATTTCAGAATAAAAATAAATGTGAACATTTAGGTTCATATTGCAGACCAGATGTACGCTCTTTATAGATGTGTTTTCATTGTGGCCCGCGCCATCCAACATAATAACGGGTATAAGTTCACTATGAGCGTGGCTTATTTCAGAATAAAATAAGTCGAATATGAACATAATGTGAATATCTAGGTTCAAATGTGCGCGAAGCGCACGCAGGAGATGCAGGCCCCTAACGCACAACGGCGCTGGATGTGAATACAGGCTGTTTCAGCTAGTATGTTATATTTTCTGTCCATCGGAAATCTAACTTTGTGCGTACGTTCAGAGTTTGTTGTTGAGAAAGTTCCATTAATAGAAATTAAATCATGATTGTGTGGGTGTTGATGATGATTCACAACTCATACTTTTACATTGTACATCTGAAATTGGATAAGATTTGGTTCAATGAATTGCGGTTTTTCGACAAAGCATTTCGTATGGAGTTCTCCAACTATATATGATTTATTCTCTTATCCAAGGTGCATACATGGATATTGAGAAATATGAATCATATATGGAGATAGTATACACAAGATAGATAGAGTGAAACATGGAATATGCATGTATGTACATAATATACATCGGCGCCGCGGTTGATATGCAGCCTGTTAGATCAATCTGACTGGGTACAAATACTTATAATGCAAAAAGCTACATCTTGTTCATGTTCAGCGGCATAATCATTTTCTACGACAATCAACCTCGTCGATCACCACCACCACTACTATACCACTATCATCATATCAATCATCATCGTAAGCCTTGTTATTATCATCATCATCATCACAATCATCATCATCATCACCATATGTACTCATCATCATCATCATCATCATCACCACCACCATGATCATCGCCACCATATGTACACATAATCACCATCGTCGTCATCATCGTCATCATCATCATCATCATCGCCATCATCATCATCATCATCACCATATCTACTCATCACCATCACCATCGCCATCATCCTGAATCAAGATATACATTCATTGATGGAAATAAGTTATGTGTGTATACGAGCGCATAAAGTCAGATTTTGTTTGTAAGTAAGTATCATATATTGTCGACAATCGTACAATTGAATCTACTCTTTTCCTGTATTTAAAGAAAATTACGAAGTGATATTGTAGTAGACAAAATACGCGTAATCAACGATCGGCATACTGAATGCGGGTTGCCAAGTAGGTCAATATGAAAATATTACTTACATATTGGAAAAGAGTGGAAACTTGGGTTGAAATATGCGACTGATTTGGGCAGATTATAATTATAGCTGTCTATACATGTAAAGTTTTGTACAACAGGTTGGTTTATTATAGATATACATCGAGTTTGAAATCAAAGGTCTGTCTTATCTTGTATAGTAAAGCGTGCATGGGCTTCGAGCCGGCGCTCTCCCTGAATCCTTTAAATTGTCGGACAGTTTATCCTGGCATTGTGTACCAGATTTGTAATATATTGCTTTTACTCGATCGATTGGCGTTTGAAACAGAACGGCCCTGTGCCAATGCATTCTCTTATATATGCGAGTCGACCATAGGTCGCCTCGCATATATAAGAGAATGCATTGGCTTAACACTTGTTAAAAATGATAAAAGTGTCAAAGAATGTAAAAAAATATTATAAAAATTGTTAAAAAATGTAAAATAAATAATTATAAAATTGTTAAAGAATGTAAGAAAAATGGTAAAAAGTGTTAAAAAAAGTTTTTTTTTAGGCCAATGCATTCTCTTATATATGCGAGGCGACCTATGGTCGACTCGCATATATAAGAGAATGCATTGGCACAGGGCATAACTGTAACCATCATACTGTGGTCAAGAATCGGTTCCGGCGTTTGTGATTATGGCCGTTAAAAGTGAGGATGTTCGAAATAGTGAACTCCCTTGTAACGCATTTTATTATATGCTTGCCTATAAAATAGCGGGAATTACCGAAACGTAGATCTTTGTATGTATCTCTTAGAAGCCACAGTGAAATACGATTTCGTTATTTCACTGTAGGTTTCGTTATATTTCACTGTAGCCTGCCGATGGTTTACGCAAGCGAAATATTTGATGACAAATTCTATAAACGCGTGTTATAGTAAATTGTCTACAAACTTATCGGTTATAACCCATAAGCTTATTCGAATAAAGACTTATTTCTTATAATTTAATCTGTCATTTCATAGGGGAACCACCATATGTAGAAGGCAGAGGTAAAATAAGCGAAAAACTTTTCCAAAGAAAATTACACGCGCGTAAAGTTGAAACAGACACTCTTGACATCTAATTATCGATCGATCATTATGGGTACGTTCATACGCTGGCAAGTTTGCACGGTATGTTTTTGCGAGAATTTTCGTCATAGAAAACCAAATGGTGTCAGAATATGAACGGAAACTTGCACATAACATGCATCTTTGCCAAAGTGAAAGACATGAGATGTAACATATATCTATAGGTCCACTTGTAAGAGTGCTACTGGAATTTGCCTTCGAATACCTCTATGATTTATTCTTGCGAGATAATTGAATGATATTTACAGGCAAATGCCGGTAGCATCGTTACTAGTGGAACTACAGACAGTTTACTTTGCATGTAGTTGGCTGCGACACAGATGCACTTTATGTGTTTGTTTCCGTTCATATTATGGCACCATATCGTTTTCTACGACAAAATGTCTGCAAACCAAATACCGTGCAAACTTGCCAGTGTATGAACGTACCCTAAGTGTCGACAGCTATTCGCATTTTTTATTAGCTAGCTGGTACCTATCACGCACTGTGAAGCTGGGGCCCGTACACGTGGAATTTATATAATTCGACTGTGGTGACACATAGACTAATTAGTTTCGATTCCGTGTTTCATTTCTGTGCATGAGTCTTGTTGCTTTATCTATATAGGTAATTATGCGTTTATGATTAGTATGAAGTATTCTTCAAATTGCTGTACTATTAAAAGTAAACATGCCTCATAGCTTAGCAACTTTGAGTTTTGATAAGGTGCATATAATAAAAATAATACCTACAGGTTTTTGTTTGAATACCTGAAACATATCATGAGTGTCTGGAAAGAAATATCGAATTTTCACTGGCGGCTTGCATGCGCTCGTGAAAATTTGATATTTCTTTCCAGACACTCATGAGATATTTCGGTATCCAAACAAAAAACTGTAGGTATTCTCTATATATCAACAGCGATGCGTTTGTTAAAGTGGAACGCTCGTTTTTTAATTATATTTTTACTCGTTTTTAACGACATATATAATTGAGGCACCAGTTGGAATATACCATCTCAAGGTTGGTGTGCAAATGAATTTACACACATGGAATTGGGTCTGGTTCAATTGGGCGGGCGTCGGTTCAAGGTAACTCCCTTCACTCCAGTCCAATAGTCGTGGCGGACGCGGTGACCGAAACTAGTTTTGCTTAAATAACTATAACTCATCCCAATATTATTTCGAATATTTTTTAGTATATGTTTTAGCTGTGGAACTAACTTCGTCGCTTTCCTCTGAACATTTTTACAATCTATTGATCACATATTTTTGAAAAAGACACCATAATGTGTTTTAGTTCAAACATATGTTATTGTATCGTTTATTTATAATTGGGATTGGGGCACAAGTTATAACAACAAATCGCTCCTCTCTCCCCATACTGTGTAACAATACTCCAAAACAAGTCTAACGATGCTGGCATAAAGTAACCGAAAGGTTGAAGAAAGTTTGAAAAAGGATTATCATGATGCTTATCATGATAACATTCTCGCAGTTTTTAAAAAAATGGGACAATTCAAAATTAAAGTGACTCCGTCATTATTCTCGGTCTCAAATTGAACCTGGCAATTGTCATGTTCTGCAGTTGTTAAAATTGGCAGGAAGGTATGCATATTTTTCAATGATTTTGCAATGCTGTGGACCCAACACGACGGCGACGACGACGACGATGATGATGATGATGATGATGACGAAGAACACGACGAATGACACTATCTTACGGACCTCGACCGCCAAACACAACGGCCATACTAACATTGTGTACACAGCTCTGTATATACGTTTTTCACTCTGTATTGCATACAAATTATGATTGAGTGAAATAAAAGCAATTCAAAAGACAAGCCTGTAAAAAAAAGTATTTTGCACCAGATTTTTAGCACCCACCCCAAATGTTCACTCTCTCGCGTTAATCCTTTCTTTATTAAATGTGTATTGATGAGTAATTCCCTTATGAGATGTTCAGATAATAAGTTCAACAAACGGCTATGTCCATCAATGGGAAAATTCGACCAAGCCCTGTTATCTAAAACAACGGAACATCAGTTCGTAGAATTATGCAGTCTGATCATACTCCACCCATATACCCATCATATTATTAATGGAAATATCTGCGATACCATGACAATAATACGATGAGCGTTATTATTAGTAAGCCCTGAAGATAATTAAGTGTGCGCTATCTCTTACTGACAGGACGTCCAAGTTCCAACTATAGCACCGATATTTTCGATAAAGCTTCCTTCAAGGCACGGTTCTATTAAAGGCACACTTAATTTTCGAACCCCCAGATAATTTTATATAAAATATATGCCATAATATATACCATTTGAAAGAGGAAGCTCAAAAACATTGTATTGGCAACTTATCCGTTGTAATAAACTGTGATCATGTTGTTTTTGGTCAGTTACCGACGTGTTTTTGTGCTTAAGTTTCATCTAGTGTTGTTGTGAAAAGTGTATTATTTTCAATGGAGGGGGAATAACTATATTTAAAGATAGAGTTATTCCCCTTCGAATGATAATACATTTTAGTTTGTATTATGTTGCATTCTGGGAGCCATTACGGGCGAATATTTATGATTTCAGCTGTTTTCTATTTCTCTATGGGCATCTCCTGAAACACATACGTTTCAAACGGTGGTGAATTATAGTATTTTAATCATATTGTATGGCATAGATTGTTATTAAATCCGTCTATCAAGGCACTATAAAATATAATCGGTGATTCGAAAATTAAGTGGGTTTTTAAATAGCCGGGATCAGCCACACGTACTTGTAACTTGTACCGTGTGTTAGTATGGTATTGCTATGGATATGCACTTGTGATATTACGACGCCAATCCCACACGTTTTTATATCGGCCAGCGTCTTGTGAAATTTGATAATATTCGGGTATAATATTTATAGAGAACGCGAGACAACTCTATTGTTTTATTTGTCATGCATAGCTGATACTTGAACCATGATAAATGCATTTTGATTCTGTTCTATCCACGACATGCTAGTACAAGAAGCCACAACTGGCTTCAATTAAATTAAAATCATCCCGCGCCGCAAATCTCTGTTTGAACAGGGCTGATCGGTCATTCTATAAGCAAAACAATGGGTTATTCCTCTTCGCTACACATTTCGTAAAGATAGACGTTGACACACAACTTCTGACAGGATTGACCATGTACGTGTAGGCTCCATGGTCACGTGAGTCAGGTGTCTTTCGTTGGCAATGACAACATACGTTACCACTTACACGTACGTGTGTCTGATCCTGACTAGTGTCACGAAATTTACAAAAGAAAATAGAAATAGCTGGTTTTGCAGACATTTAATTTAAGGGTCAGATGCACGTTTTCTCAAAATCTGTTAGGAATTTATATGTGAAATTTGGTACAAGCGATTATTGTGATTTAAGAACCATCGAACAATTGGTTATTATAATTTCATTTACTTCACTTTTATGGCATGGAAAATATTTAAAATTTCACCGTTTTCAGGTACCAAGAACTTCCGTAAATTAGATTTGTTTCAAAAGTGCAGATCATGTATCTATGATATCATATCTGAAGATCATGAGATGAGACTTAATTTTTCTTGATTCATGAAATTTTATTATTATTTTCACTCAGAAAGACAACTACCCACAAATAATTTTCAATGTCAATCATGTTGTTCAATGAAAAATTGGGCTGAGATAAGTTTTGGGTCATGGCTTCATAACCAAGTTAAAGCCGACCACCATATCTCTTAACACTGTGGCCTAATTTATGTTGATTGCTCCCTGCTTGAGTGGACCACACTGCATTTCAACGATTGTTTTCATTGGGCTGGAATAGTTGTGACTGCTTTATTCTTCATTATAATATATGGGGGTATGACACTATATTATTAAAAATTAATAATTAAAAATCTAACTCCACATAATGATGCAAATGAAGCCTCCTCTCATGGAGCCAATACAATAAGCTGTGTGGTGATTGGAGTGTTGTGTGAAATTATTAATTATTCTAGCAGTTCTTGGTACCGAAAGGGACAAAAAAGAAATATATTTTCAACCTCCCAAATGTATTATAAATCCACTGTTTTTGTCACCTCTTAATAATTGCTCAGATTCTGCAAACAATGAAGATGATGATATGTGAAATTCAAAATTTTTCGCCGGATAGATCCAGAGAAATACTTTGTTGAAAATATCTTGCCATATTTGGCTGTATTTATGCAAAACGTGCATCTCCGTCTTAACGATATGGGCGGCCTTCGTGTTGTTTATAGCTGTTAAAATAGTCACATCCGCTAAATCCGCCATAAACAGAAAGAATATATAATAGACAGATGTTGTTCTTATTTCATATATATCGCGTACATGGCATGTTATGACGCGTTCACATGTAGCTGCAAGAAAATATATGCAAGAAAATATCAGGTACAATTGCACACTGATATGTTCTTGCTGCAAAGATTACGCCCGTGAAAACGCGGCGGTTTAGACGGCGTTAATTTAGCTCAACCAGAACAGTATTAGTCATGCTGGTTCAAGTGAATTGCGTCCGGTGAACAACCTATAGTCCATTTTGGCAATTCAGAGCTTTATGAAATTTCCAACTGTTGACATGTATTACCGAAGTCGGGTGGGATGAGGCACCCTGTAGCAACGTTGCTGATCTCATGCATAAAGACCTTCTACATAATGAGAAAGTGGTCACGTTATTTGGAAATTTGGAAATGTTATAATTTCATAGAACATGCATATGTGGGTTGACAAAAGTTATTATGGTTTTGTGGCAAATCTGATGACCCCACCCCATTTAGACCCCATATGATTTTTTCTAGAGAATGTTGCTTGGTTCATGGGGCTGTGGTGTATATTACGTTACCGAAGTTACATGGGTGCATGTGGGGACATGACCGACATGAGACCCCCGCCAACTATGGTCAAAGTTTTCACCAGTTGGAAACAATATTAGTTGGAAATCTCACACCAACAATGGTTTGAAATTGTTCTGGTAGTTTGATTTTTCAACCATTAATGTATGTGGAATGGTGGCTTTAGACCAATATTTGCATTTCTTCCTACTTTGGTCAAAATATTGGTTTGGAATTTCTTCTAGGCCCCTCCCTCCCCGGTGTCCAGTCAAAATCAAGGCATGTGAGGTACCAGATGGGAAATTCAAAGACGATGTGGGGTGTGAAAATTGAATTATGTGATATTGGGAGTTTGGCCCGGTTCAAGAGGGGGTGCAGTTGGAAATCCATGGACATCCTCCGTCAGCGGAACCCCTCAAAAGATATACGTTAAACAATCCAAAATGGAATTACGAAGTCAATTGTTGAAACAGGCGATAATATTGATGGATCATAACTCGAGTGCGTGAACGGTTACCAGCGTGTCCCTAAAAGAGATTATTTAACGGATACCGATGACCACCAATCGAGTTGAACATATATCACCCACAGGCGATAACACCAGTTTATTGCCTCCATCGAATATTTTCCTCTATTTGTTTTTTCATTGGTCACATGGGGCATACCTGATATTTTCTTGCCTGTCATGTGTACGCGCCATTATTGTCACGTTTGTACGCTTTTTTTGTGTAAACAAACAACAAAAACGTTACAGAACCATTTGTTGATAGACAAACGCTTGGAACTACCGGATTGTCCTATGAAAATGTTCCGTTGCGCTTTGGGAGGCTAAAATAAAATTATTGGTGCCATCAACAATCGCATTCAAATCACGCCAAATTTGATTTTAATCGACCCATTCTACCAGCTGTCAGTTCAAACCCCAGCTAAACCACGTTACTTCATGATTGGGAAATGATCAGACAGAAAACGTGTACACAATAGTTCTTGCAAAGAGATGAATATCTTTTCAATCCAGTTGGTATTTTCTCCTAACCTATATATGGTAATACATACCAAATAAGGAATTATATGCACTATGTGGACTATATGATAGTATTGTGAGTTGTAAGTAGCTGCTGTAGACGCACTAAATTAGGGGTTTTACAACCGTCGTACGATGTGCAAATCGTGTTTTGTGAATAATAATATCGTATTCGTATCATCATATTGTTGAGGAAATTATCATAATCTGATGAATGTTATTTCCAAATTAAAAAGTGTTTGGAATATAGATTTACAATCAACAATGTTGTATAGTTCTAAATATAGCCACATTTTCTGTCCCAATTCGTAGGAAATAATTTGAGGAAAAAATTCATGTATTTCCTAGCGACAGAAACTCGGTTGCTGGTCACGCTGACTCAAAATTATTATTGTATACACATAAATCTATACAGAGAAAGCATAGTGACGAAGAGATATACGAACATAATAATCACTTTCAACCACACTTCATCAACCAAAGCGTTGCATAATCTACATATCTCAGTGTTGATATTTCTCACGTGAAGAACTTGAGGGCGAGGGAAAATGTCATATATCAAAAGAATACACGAACAGACCAAACATTACAACAATGGATGAACTTCTCAATGTACAAAAGCCATGTCAAATACGGCGTCTATGCAAATTTATACATACCATTTTTAAGAGGTTCGACGAAAATCCGCCTGGTTGACATATATACCATCTGAGCTATTTAGTTATTGCTACATATGAAACCTTTCGAATGAGTACATATACTATTCTAATCGTAACAACGTGATCTCCAAAGAACCATACATTTGTACATAATGTATATACTTGATACCAATTTTTTTATATAAGTTATGTTAATCTCCATAAGCATCTGTCATGTGTCATGAGAATAAATCATTGCATTGCCAATTTCCGGGAAGCAAACATGTCGATGCATAACCAAATATATTCGACAATTCGGGAAACAAATTCGACCACCCTAGCCTTACGTGGGAATGACCCCCCCCCCCCACCCTCTATCCACTGTAACAAATTTTATTCGAGGGCTCGGCAATGCATGGTATCTAAACAAAATAGAGGCTGTCGGTCAAATCCGTACCGACCTAAAACTAATATATAGGATTCATATTGATGTAGATAAGGTGGAAAAAACTCACCGAAGTCTGTAATTTATTAGCAGCTTTCAACCAGGGACTTTGTGCCCCCTCCTAACTAAAAGTGGGATAAATTTGATCATTCTGATAATTTGATATCGATATTTCAACCAGTGCAATGTGTAATCTGCCAATTTGGGGATATAGAGAAACTAATCTAAAAAATAAATAGAATCTATGTGAAGAAGTTTCTATATAAATTTGATAATAAAGACACTTTCCAGAGAAGATGAGACCTAAACAGAAAAACTACAGAATGAGGTCCCCAGAGGGTGAATTTAGTGAAGCTAGCCCGCTGAGAGGGATAGCTTCACTAAATTCACCCTCTGGGGACCTCATTCTGTAGTTTTTAGACCAAAATTGGAATATTTCCCTACTTTCGGTGGGGGCCTGAAGTTGAAAATTTCATTGTGGACACCCCATTCAACGGGGACCTCTAGTTAGCCTCTAGCCACATATCTGCTTTCAACTTTCAACATGTACACCTACATAATATACACACGCTCTTTAATTTTACTTTATAATGAATTGACTAACAATAAGCGATGTTTAAATTTAAATTTTGAAGAGAAGGGATAATTTTTTTCATTCGGTGCGTTATATATTATGGTTTTGATCACAATTTCGGAAACCAGGCCTGTTGCGATATGAACCCTGAAATCCTCGTTTTGCTACATTGTGATCCGACCCCAGACCCAGAGACGGAAATAGGACGAATTATGGCCATTAGAAGAGGAGGTATTGAATTTTGTTTTGTTTTTTAATTAAATATTTTTTTTAAGTGGCGCACTCATTTTAAATTGAATATTTTTTTTAATTTCTATTTTACTCTTGAACGACACGCCCCTGTGCACAGAAACGTATTCACTGGATCACAGAGTGTGATGAATATCCTAATATGTGACCCGCCATATCAAATCCAGTCGTAAGTCGGAATTTATTTTACCCTGTGTCAATGCATTCTCTTATATATGCGAGTCGACCATTGGCCTAACAATTTTTTATCATTTTTTTTAAATAAATGTTTCTTACAATTTTTAGGACATAAAATAAAAAACATCCATTACCCTGCAGGGAGCCCCACACATATATAGAAGCATATAGAAGTGTGTCGTCTGCTCATGTTGTCTGGGGCTCTGTGTGGGTGAAATTATAAAATTGTTAAAGAATACAAGAAAAAATTATTAAAATTGTAAAAAATTGTTAGGCCAATGCATTCTCTTATATATGCGAGGCGACCTATGGTCGACTCGCATATATAAGAGAATGCATTGGCACAGGGTAAAAAAAATCCCGACTTACGACTGGATTTGATATGGCGGGTCACATATATGAATACTGATTATATTTCTATTTGTAGGTCCTCGTTCTGTCGGTGGTTGAACAATCGGAGGGCCATAGTCGCCGCTGGTGGAACAGGAGAGTAGCCCTTGGAGCCGCATGCACAGCGAACAGGGATTGTCCAAGTGGTTCAGAGTGTAACGGAAGTCATGTATGCGCATGCCTTGCCTCTCATGACCAGAGGTCTCATCGCGGACGTCAAGTTTGCATTTTGCGTAAGTATGCAGAGTATATATCAATAAATTTATTTGGGAACGAGTGCTAAAGACACTTGGTTCCCGCCTACAATAATTTTGTTTACATTTAGTTACAATGTATTTAGTTACTACAGTTAGTATTCACAGATGCCCGTGTCCTGTATACGGACATTTTTAGTTTGTTAGTTTGTTCTCCTTTCCTTTAGCTCACACTTGAGTTTGTATTTATCAGTTAGTTCTTTCCTCGAATAATCTAGATTTAAATATATTTGCGAGCTGCCTTTAATTTCTTGTTGTGCTCTGTTGTACATGATGGCCCCTTTAAAGGTACTCAATCCGATCAGACGGTCCCCATATCATCAAGTTACAACAACAACAACATTTCTTCAAAATACGCTTTTGTTATCAGAATCGATTAATTACAACAAAATGTGGTATAAAATTTCCCAAAACTAGTTATTTATCAACACGTTGTTCAACGAAAAATGGCCGTATTACCACTTGATTTTAGAGTTATCCATTTTCATCCGCAATTTTGTCCGAGACAATTGGTTTGACGACTCGTTTCTGGGCCACAACTAATTACACATTTCGAGAAATATCAAATTTCTAAAATCGATATCTGATCATTCTGAGCTTTGATGGGTGGGTTCCTCGATTCGAATCAAATATTTTTCACCTCTGAAGTCAAAGAAAGAGTCATTTGGGAGCGATGGTTCGGATTATGCAACTTTAAAGGTACTCAATCCGAATTAACGCTCGCAAATTACTATTTCCTTGGCATCGGGGGTAAAAAATATCTGATTCGAGTCGAGGAACCCACCCATCAAATCTCAGAGTGATCAGATATCGATGTTTGAAATCTATTATTTTAATTTTAAGTGGCCCAGTAAACTGTCGACGAGAGGAATTTCTCTGACCAAATTGCGGATAAGATGGATAACTCTAAAATCAAGTGGCTTTTTGTGTCAGATATTTGACAAACCGGCAAAATTTTGTTGACCAAAATGTTGATAAATAACAGGTTTTGGGCAATTTTATACTATAGTTGACTGTGGTTAGCATTATTTTTAGGCAATTAATCTATTCTGGTAAATAGTACCATTTTAAAAAAAATGTTGTTGTTGTTGTTGTTGTTGGAATCTGATGATATGGGGACCATCGAATCGGGTTGAGTACTTTAAATTCTGTTTTGAAAGTCGCCCTGTCCGCGGAATCAGCGATAGCAAAGATCGCCGCTACGAAAGTGGCGCTGTCTGAGTCAGGGAGGGGTTTCAGTGAGGGGCAAGTAAATTAATAAAATTATATTTGATATCATCCAAACTCATCACTCTGACACTGAAATGCAATGGTGTATTTTAAAAGTTCCCAACTGCGTGATACCGTTCAGGCCGGAGATGTTAGAGGGAGGGCACCAAAATTGATAAAACAGTTTCATAACCGATTTCCTCCGAATGGTGAAAATAATTGTGTAGCTTATACTTGTCCGAAGTTACGCCGTATGAGACAATCAGGGATGGTAGTCGGTGAAGGCATGCACCAAAGTGATACCATTAATGTTTAGTTCAAAATGACACCGCCGTATAGTCCAGGATGTGTTGTGGAGTGCTTGGGGCGGATACCAAAATGTATTTACCCCCCCCCCCCCCCGTCCCCCGACGATTTCTTCCAAAAACTTAGATATATAGACATTCCCATGATAAGAGAACTCTAATCTGATTTGTAGTTTGTAGTCTGGACATATATAATTGATAAAATCATTTGTGAACGTTGATATTCATACTTACTTAAATGTAATATATAACCATCTCTCACGTGCGAGCAATCTAATGGTGTAGTTCAACGTTAACAAATGGTGCTATCGTAGGCGGGGATGGGGTCGGTGGAGGGGCACCAACATTGTTGTAAAAACGGTCACCAATGTCATAAATATAGGCATCTCCGTGACAAGAGGTATATATATATATATCTAAAATTCCCTATGAAGTTCCCTGATAAAAGTTACAATAATGAATTGGCGATAAAAACAACTGTATCGTTAATGCAGTTGCGGTTCCCACGCATGACGTCATTATACTGGTTCAAAATCATGAATGAACTGACGTCACATCAATCGCTTGAAAAATCAAAACGACATTCCAACGTATATTCTTGCGTACTATAAAGAAAAGTTCCTAGGTTTTAACATTATTTGATTGCCTACCATCATGGGTATTATGGTATAACCTATCACAAAGTAACTAATGTGTATTGTTGAGTATTTATTAAAAATTATATAAAACACGCAGGTGTAAGAGATTGTGTCCATTGAATTTAATTTCCGTTAGGCATATTCGCGTGAACTTGCAGGTGTAGAGAATTTAGCAAAGCGAGCTGATCGCGTGAAACAGATACTTTTGCAGGTTATGAGAATTTATTCAAGAATGCTAATCGTCGGACACAAATTCAACGATTTTGGCATTTAAGAAACTCATAAAATGTAATTTGTGTGGATTCTTTCACAGTGGTAGATAAACGTGTTATATACAAAATGTGTTTCTACCGATTCATGTATCGCGTATTTGGCTAGATTTCGTGGCCACATATGCATTAGTTTCGTTCAACAAACTCGTGCGATAATAATGTTCACCACATGCACACGTCCGTGTGGATCTCTCACTATTTATTTTGTAATTAGTTCGTAGGTATGATCTCATTAATTTTGAATACAAAAATGTAGCATTAGTAGTGATATGATGGTTAATCAGATGAGATGTCGGAGGATTAGGGGTGGGGGCAAGTTATTGTTGTTCTGAATCATCCAACCAAGCTTTATTCCACATATCTTGTATAACTAATACCTGCTACATATAGATAACGTATTTTGCTGGAGTAAATTTATTTATATTAAATTGTCGATTTTTCTGGGAAAACAATAGTCACGTGGTCCAAACTTCAAACATTTCGTGGACAAGAATTGATGTTAAATGTATCTATTTCTAAATTCGGACTCTTTGTAGGCATTGTTCCACTCGGAGGTGCCTGTACCACTAACGGCGACCCCTGTCAACGGAACGCAGAGTGTACCAGCCTCACATGCTCATGTTTAGCCACTCACAATCAAGAGACATGTAACGGAGTCACTGTGTGTAATTTACGTGAGTATATATATACATGATTCTATAAGTCGTCACTATATATACTATATCCGATCAACACTTGAGACGACCCAGCATAATTATATAACGATCCGATGATTCGGCTTCAACAATGATGATTCACAGGAAGTCGCCGATTTAACAGTAGGTTAATCGAGTAAAGATCTAATCAAGTGGAAACTAGTGAGGAAGTATCAAAACCATATGATTATGAAACGCGTTGACGTTCGTGTCAATACAAACGCAATCTGGATAACGCTAAGCGGATATGCGGTTAGTTAACGATACGCATGGCCTTTGCGGTGGGTATTGCTGTTAAAATAGTCCATAAACAGAAAGAATGTTAAAATATAGACAGATGTTGTTCTTATGCCAATCATAAATATCTGATAATAGAATGTTACTGTCAAGATCGTACGCAGTGCTAGTAAACACCATATTATGTTACAGTACAGTACATTACGTAAAGAGTCATCGATAAACTAAACACTGAACATGGGGATATCACACCAAAGGGACCTTGGTTAAATCTGTTCTATGTTGTTTACAGCATACCGTTATTGTGCTCGCTAATCCTCACCACTCACTATTTTGGTGTTGAATGAGTCACAGTGAATCAATCTCCCAAAAAATCATCACGGTGTTGAGTGTTAATTTTATTGTGAGTTCCAATGGGAATCTTCCTGATTCACCTTAACTCATATAATTGGCGGTTGATTATTTCAAATTAAAAAAAAATTGTGGACATCTTCAAGGGTATGGTTATCACTATAACCCCACACCTCATAGCCATACAATAATAGTGGTAGCATTTGGATACCAAAAGATCAAATTGATTGGCTACTGAGAGGCAATTTACTCTGAATTATTTAATCACGGTGTACATTGTATTGTTGCAAGTATTCGTTTTGCTTCTGAATACGAACCAGATTTTGTGTGTTCGGTTTCAAAATAGTTGAATTTTTTGACTACTTCAAGTTGAATACCATTTAAATTGAAAAGAGTGTTACGTGGTAAACTACGTTTGGAGATTAGTAGGATTTTTGTTTTATTTATATTCACAGTAAATTTCCAAGTCTTACAAAACTTGCTGAAGGAATCTAGTTCTTTTTGTAATATTTTGGGGGTTTCAGCCATAAGCATGCACCGTGTCATCTGCATATAAAACTAGAAGCAATTTCATGAAAATATTCAATTCTTATTCGATCTGTTTTGAAATGTTCTTGGAGCCTACAATATCCTCATTTATGATATACTTCTGGTGTTTTTTTTTTTTACATTATTATGGCTTTTCGCGTCTTCTGCAAGAATTGTTATTCTGATTTTCTTGGTATGAACTGTTATAAAAACAATACTTTGAAACATAACATCTTATTCTGAGACATTGAAATTTTTTTTTTTTGGGTTTTATTAAAGAATTCAGAAAATATATAGAAAACTATGAAGAAAAAACTTTAGGGTATGCGGATTAAAATAGTGTAGATAAGGAAACCAGAACCAGAATTATTTTCTCTTTGGCCTCATATAATGTTCAGCTTCAACAAAAGAAAAATACTTCACCATGCTTCGTATCACACACGCCGTGGCATCGTGGAAATACACACACTCATCCATAAGTAATACGTCGACAACGACCATAAAAGCTCATAAATGAGATAGATCTTTATTATCTATTACTTTTGGGCGGAATCATGGACACTTTTATAATCATTGAAATGGTTTCTACCCTGACATAAATTCAAAACGTGTTAAAACTTCCTATTTTGAAAATCGATATATGATCATACAAAAATGGCATACAATATACCCCTTTAATGTGCTCCTTAATAGGGTACTGTCTAATTGTTTCTGGTATAAAACATACATACTATGCAAGGTGTATTATATATAGTGCAAAATCTAACATGGCATCTTTCAATATAACATGCACTTGAATTGCATTGATGCCAGTTATTTATGTCGATCACGTAGTCGTTTCTAAGTGATTTGTGTAGCGGTCGCGCATGTTATCGAAATCGCCGTTCTCTTTCCACCCAACATACTAAATGTCTGTTATCAACAGTGGGGGCAAAACATAAATATATCATTACAAGTAAAACATCGTTGTTTGCCCATGAACTTCTCAGATAACGTGGCAATTTGCCTTTTATAGTACGCATAACACAAAGGCAAAATCACCAATGTCATTTCCCCTCACAGTTCAAATGCATCGCCAGTAGCATCACGTGACCAGAACACGGAAATTTATCAATAATTCACAGCTAATGTTGGGCTGATTTACAGTTCTGCGTGGGCTAGTCTCAAAATCTCGGCAGATTTTATGAAAATAAATAAGAATACTGTCAGCTTTTTTTATGTGACTAAATCATCAAAAAGCTATACAAGAATATAAGAAATAAATGTAATGGGGTGTATGTGTTATTGAGGGATACGGCGTTGTGGTCATTGGGACACATTTAGTGTTAACCGCTTCGTTACTTACACAATGTTCCCAACAACCACAGCTCCATATCCCACAATAACACACACACACACCCTCTCTCACACACCCTCACACACACACACACCCTCACCCTCATACACACACCCACTACATCCATTTCTTAAATAACAACCTATTAGAAAATAAAATAATTCATCCAATAGCAGGAACCCGCGTGGTAACCACTAGGTTTGGAATATGTGTGAAATCGTTTAGGATCGGAACATTAGGCTGGCGGCGTGATATAATCACCCATTACAACGGGGGATCGTAATGCTCAATGTACTTACATGTACATGCAGCATAGAACATATATAGGGTAGTTTATGGTGCCAATTCGGACATGACTTCTTTAAATATGACATGATAGACTACCATAGTTTCTGTTGGTAGTTCTGTAAATTTGTTCAATGTAAGTTGGTTTGGAGTCGTCCTAAAAGTACCCTATCACTTTCCGCTACTGATATGTACACGTCACAACTGTCACATCTGCCACTCTGCGATACAGTTTTGGCCTATTTTTCTAATTATGTTTTCCATTTAAAGGAACCGTGGCGGTCGGTGATGCGTGTACTGCTGCAGGCGATCCATGCGCCAATAATGCAGAATGCGTAAATGGCGAATGTGAATGTAAAGATAGATACGAGGAAGCTATACTGGGACAGAAAACGCTATGCGTACGAAGCTGGTGTAAGTATATAGCCGCGTATGATATGACGAACGAGGAGTGCCCAACTTAGCAACTGAAATAATGACTGAATTTATCTTATAACTATCAGTTTCGCCTTACTGTGAAAAGAACGTATGTCGATGTTGGTTCAGGAGACACTACAAACCTTATTTGTTTTAATTTGGCTGCTTATAAACACGGGTCCCCAGAACAAAATTGACCCCACCATCTAATACTTAATCCTATAGAAAGGTATCCAACTTCTTTGGGGCTATAATTTTTATAATTTTTCAACGTCCACAACCTGGTTCAAAATACACAAAAACAATAATTGTCATTTAACCCTTTCACTACGGGAGCTGCGCTGGCGCAACATTAAAATACCCTGTGCCAATGCAATCTCTTATATATGCAAGTCGACCATAGGTCGCCTCGCATATATAAGAGAATGCATTGGCCTAAAAAAAAAAATTCGTACATTCTTTAACAATTATTTGTTTTTTTTATCATTTTTACTTACGTTCTTTAACAATTTTTTTTTTATCATTTTTGTTAATTTTTCTTACATTCTTTATCAATGCCTCATATATAGGTAGCAAGATATTTTATTGATTATCAACTGGTTCGACTTGATGTCCTCTCAAAGTGGGTAAAATAGTCGTATTTTATACATATCGCAGCTCGAGATTGCATGATTTAGGCGACTTTTGTGAGCCGATTTCGCTCTGCGTCACTTATACAAATATTAAATTTTCCCCGGGTGAACAATGGAATGTTGATTGTGTAACCGGCTCACAAAATCTCCCAAGTCATGCAATGGCCATCTGGAGTTTTATCTATACTGTGAAAGACATGACTAAGGAACATATGTATTAACAAAGAAATATATTACCTAAGTTATTTTTTCAATGTTATAAAGTTGAACAGGTGGAATATTTTTTCTACTGGCGTAGCTAGAGTCGAGATTCGTGGTGTGATCTAGTTTGATACAGAGGCTCAAACACAACTGGTTTTCATACTTCTCAACTTCTTTCTTCCACAGGGCGAGGTGATAAGTGATGGATTGAAAGGCCGAGCAAAGGGGAGGTTTTGCGAGATTTTGGAACTAAATATGTTGAATATGCATACATCTATTTACACATTGTGACAATAATATAATTAAATAACTTCGATTTGTCTCTATACATGTGTGATTTCATCCACTGTCCTCTTTGACAAAAATTAGTTAAAGGTTTTCTAAGCTAATTTTCAACTTACTAGGCAGAAGATTGTCAATGACACTGCAGACACTGTAACTCGGAGAGGGAATAATTTGGACAATGTGATACAGTGCAGTTAATGCTAGGGTGGATAATGCCGTTTGGAAAGTAAATAAGCCAGAGTTGGGCGTACCGAGATTCGAATGTGAAATCCAAGAAGACCGCTGGTCACCATGTATTAAATGAAATTCAATAGCTCCAACCCATAGAGGTTATGGTCAATGCGACGAACAAAGGGGAAGTTTTGAGAGATTTTGGAACTAAATCTGTTGAATGAGTTTTACATGTATTTACACATTGTGGCAATATTGATTGAGCATGAAATAAATTTGATTTGACTCTATACATGTGTAATTTCATCCACTGTCCTATTTGACACAAAATTAGTCAAATGTTTTCTAAGTTAATTTTCAACTTACTAGAGCGAAGAATGAAAGTGTCAATGACACTATAGGTCAACTTGGAGAGTGACTATTAAATGTGGACAATGTTATGCGGTGCAGTTAATGGGAGGGTAGAGAATACCGTAAGGAAAGTAAACAAGCCAGAGGGCGTGCCGAAATTCAAATGTGAAATCCAAGATGGCCGCTGGTCATCACGTTTTAAATGAAATCTAAGAGCTCCAACCTAGAGGTTACACTGGTGTAAATGTTTTCCATAGGCCGCAGTGCTAACGTTTTAGCGTATACTGTTGGCAATATAAATGTTGGATCCAGGGCCCAGTCTGTATTTTATTCTCTCCTATATATTCCTCCCGCATCCGCTAGATGTCACGCCGAACCCTATTTACACCAATGTAACCTAGACGTCACCCGAAGATCCGTATGGAGTTATATATCAATGCTATGAAAACGCGGGTTGTACGGCTTACCGAAGATTTTAGTGACGCAAAGAGTATATAATTCGAGATGTCTGTCAGTGGCCATATTTTCCATCGAAAATCGTTCACATTCAAAAGCTCCCATCTAGAGGTAATCCAAAGCAAGCCAATAGTTTTTCAAGAAGAATTATACAATAAATGTTGGCTGCAGTGTGTGCCGATGGATTCAAATGTTAAATCCAAGTTGACCCATGTCGGTCTTGTTTTAGCTAAATTCAGAAAAATCTAAGATGGATGGCTACCAACGGCCATGTTTTTCATCGAAAATCGTTCTAGATGTGATCCTAAACATGCCTGTAAATTTTCAACAACAACAAAAAACCAGTTATACTATAAGTGTGGGCTGCAGGGTGTGCCGATGGATTCATATGTGAAATCCAAGATGGCCGCTGGCTGTTGGACGTTATACGCCGTTGTGAATATCCTTGACGCTTGCAACTAATGACCCAACGTCACATCATAACGATTCGTGCTTGCGGTGGTTTCGCAACTGTGTCGCATTTGTCGCAGTCCATTATTATGGAAGGTAACGCGATATGTGTACCGTGTATCTCCACGGACAAGTGTCCATATGATCTATTGTTCTATCTCCAAAGTGTTTTTTCGTGATTATACCCAAGATACCATATGTTTTGTCTCGAAACTCGTCATATAATAATATTTTTATACCAGCTATCATACCCGATGTGTACTATCTTCCAAAACAAAATGAGAACATGTGAACCGGGGGGGGGGGGTGGAAGACTTTAAACTTTAAAGATTTCCCACAAGAATGAAAATATGGAGATTTTATTTAGTTCTGACGCGACGCATTGTCAACGGGAAGTAATGATAGTTGTACTGATAGGGCTCAAATTTGGTGTCTCTGCCACTATATATTTATCAATCTATATATTGCTGTTGTTGTTGTTGTTGTTGTTATTGTTGTTGACGTGTTACCCGGAAAGAAAATAATTTGGATGTTTGCAAAATAACCGCAGCAGTGGGTACTTCAACCCAGAAAATAGTTTGGCGTTTTAGCTCAACTCGACTATTTCCAGTCTGGGCTATTGCCATGGGTTGGCGTTCGTCGTCCGTCTGCTTGCGTGGGGTGTCCGTCGATCAACAATGTCCGTTAGCACACCCTAAAGGTCACATCTCTCAGCCGATAGTTACCAAGCTCCATTTGGATATTCGGGTTGACCTCTAAATGGGAGACATCGATTTTTTCCGAAATTAATTAAAAAAACATCTTCAAATGTTAATCCACCGGCACACGTTGCAGCCCGCGTTTATTGGAGAATTTTTTTTAAATGTACAGGCATGTTTAGATGGGAGTTTTTTTATGAAAAACATGGCCACCGATTGGATTTTACTCATTGCATGACTAAATCATTAGCACCCCCTACATACCACACCCCTTATCCGATCGTCACGAAACTTCATATAGATCATTTGGGTGAGCACTAGAAGAATTTCGTTCAAAAACATGGCCGCCAGTAGCCATCTTGGATTTACTCTTTGTATGACTAAATCATTCCGCACACCCTACATGACACCCCTCTCATCCGATCATCATAAAACTTCATACTGATCCTCGGGGTGTCCTCTAGTTGGCAAATTCGTTAAGAAACATGACCACCGACATTTATCGGAGAATTGTTTTGAAATATAATAGGCATGTTTAGATCACCTCTAGATGGGAGCTGTCGAATTTGAACGATTTTCGTTCAAAAACATGGCCGTCGGCGGCCATTTTAGATTTTACTCTTTGCATGAATAAACCCTTTGGCACACCATACAGATCACACACCTCACCCGATCGATGTGAACAGGGGGGGGGGGTGGAAAACTCGATTTCCCACAAAAATGAAAATATGGACAATTTTTTGGAAAAACATGGATGCCAGCAGCCATTTTGGATTTTACTGTTTGCATGTTAATTCTTCTGGGTGACATCTAGATGAGAGCCATCTATTTTTTTCCGCAATTGGATTTTTCTTTTCATAACTAAATATATGGCACACCCTATAAGCCACATCCCTCACCCGGTAGTCACCCGGTATGGATCTTTGGGGCGACCACTAGATGGGAGCCATCAAATGCTTTAAAATTCCGTTGGAAAACATCTTGGATTTCACATTTGCTATCGAATTTGAACGATATTTTATCAGAAACATTGTTGCTAGCAGCCATCTTGGATTTTTCTCTTTGCATCACCAAATACTTCGGCATGCCCTGTTCCCAACAATTTTATCCAGCTGACCACAAACTTTATATCGCTCTTCAGGTTGAACTGATATTACCTATCGTTTAAACTTTCCACATTCAGTATCGCTATTTTGACTGTAACGTATGACAGTATCCTCTCTCCATGTTGGGCTACAGTTTCATTGACATTGCATTGCCATTGTATGATTCTAACACAGGACAATGACGTTTTTTCTGCCAAAGTAATGTACTCATTTCCATAGATTTTCAGGATGGCATCGACAACTGAACACGGTTGTATGTGTATATGATTAGGGGCGTGGCTAGAGGGTCTTCGTTATTGGCGGTGTCCACCCTGGAATTTCCAACTGAACTCGCATTGGACCTTGGACCAGGATAAACTCCCAAGTTTGTGTAATACCAATTGCACACCCCCAACCCAATGGCTTGAAATTTCCGAACTGGCATCTCACAGCCTTGATTTTAGACTATTTTAATGAATATTCGACTCACTACCAAGGAGGGACAATTTTGAACTATGAACCTGAAAACTGAAAAATCCTTGCATCTATAAGTGTAACTCCAGGCAAATTCAGGCCTATAACAGTTTTAACTGACCACCGGGGATGGGTCAGGACCGCTCTGCCACAATGGGAGAATATCTTTAAATCAACGTGAAAAATGCAAAATCCTAGCATCCAGAGATGCAACTCCAGGCAAATTCAGGCCTCAATTTTTTTTAAATGAATTAGCAGTTTTTGACTGACCAGCGAGGAGGGATTAGGACCCCTCATAACCAATGAGAGAATTTTTTAATCTGAACCAACCTGAAAACTGCACAATCCTAGCATCTATGTCCTACTGATGGCCATTTCAGTCAAAGATTTTGACCAAAAGCAGGAAAATATATCACTGTTTGTATAAAAATAACAAATTCCCCACGAATAATTTGTTGCAATGCCAAACTATAAGAACACTTCCAACCTAGTGTGTGTGTGTGAAATTTCCAACCTAGGTGTAACTTTTGACAAAAATTGGGATCGTGAGACACCCCCCCCCTCAATGTTGACACGTCCCTGCTACAGTATATCCGAATGTATTCAAAATTATTTCCTCAGACTGTAAAATTTTCCAAACAATCAAAGAAAAAGCACGATATAAATGGGCCAGATATTTTCTATCAACGAGTGATAATCCATCTACATAATATGTGGTTCATTGTTCTTCAGGGATATCGATTTGCAGTCATTTTAGTTATGTTTAAGGGGTGGTCAAGTGAACAATTTTGAATGGGGATTTCCATGCAAATCTGCGGAGCAAAAGTTACAGAGTTGCACATACTTCTGAGTGTGACTTGATGTGGTATTGGAAACAACAGGTATTTATCTGGCGGTTCCGCTTTGTAAATTATAAAATTTTGCAATAAATATATTTTTGAGAATTTTTTTCTGGAATTGCATCACTTGACCTACATTTGAAAAATCAGCATAAAATTCAAAATAAATACACAAACATTATAATGGAACAAGTTCCAAGCGGACAAGCCAGATAAATACCTCTTGTTTCCAATACCACAGTAAGTCACACTCAGAAGTATGTGCAACTCTGTAACTTTAGCTCCGCAGATTTGCATGGAATTCCCCCATTCAAAATTTGTCACTTGACCACCCCCTTAACATGTGTAACTTCCTCCATCGCACGGGGTATGCGTGAACTGATTACTTTTTTACAATCACGGTCTTCGAGATACGCGTGTGACCGGGTGTTTATGTGCACGTCTTCGTGAAACGCGTATGACCGGGTGTTTATGTGCACCAATCAAAACACTAAAGTGACCGTGATGGTTGACCGATTTACCCGTCCATATAAATGAAATCTGGCCGCCTGTTCAGTTTATAACAAATCACGATGGCTTTCAGGATGTTTCTCGTTCCAGTTATGTTGGTATGTACATTTATTAATTGGGGGGGTCTCTATGTGGGCTTGACGCTTAAAGGTACGGTTGGCCTTGGCGGTGGGTATCCTGTGAAAATATTTCCACCCGTCAAAAACCGCCACAAACAGAAAGAACATCAAAATGTAGACAGACTTTGTCCGTATACAAATAAGAAATATTGCATAAACAGTATGTTATGGTCATATGTTTCACCATTGGTATGTAAACAAAAGCATAAAAAGTTACTTTTCTGGCGTTTGTTTATATTATGATGGTAAACATAAAGAGCGTTCTTTATGGGTGAATTCCTGATATGGAACTAATAAAGAGCGTTTATGCCATTTGTGTGTGATTAGCCAGTAGCATTGTGCGGTCTTATGTAACACAATCAGGCTCTTGCTTAGGTAAAATATAGTAGGTATTTACGATAACATGCTGTTTACGCGATGGTCATGGTATATATGAACGAAACTGTATGCGTTTTAATGTTTTTCTGTTTACAGTGTTTGGAACAAATATGAATATTTTCGACAATTAAGGCCGCACGTGCCTTTAACCATATATCCTAAATAACCATGCATCTTAATGGTCAGGGACCTCGGATGGAACCAAACTGGAAAATGTTTGTGTCCGTCTACAATTGACAATTACACACTAGTTGACCCGTCTATAAAAGATGCAGACAAAACATTGTAGATAACAAAAACAAGAAATTCACCTTGAATTTACCTCGAAAATTTCACTGTGCAAAATTTCGCTGCAAAAATTTCTCGTTTCCTTGTTCATTGTAAACGTGTGCTCGAACTAAATTTCCAAATAATTATCAAATTTGCTGTTCTTCCGCTAAAATTGTTACATATTCGTAATTTCAAGTTGCCTATTCTCATGGTAAACATGTGGTTTTGGTCATGGCAATTGATATCCCCTGATACTTTAGGATTTTGCTAACCCAAATTTTCCCAAATTCGATGGAATCAACATAAAGGATTATGTTCACTTTTATTAGTAATCACAGTAACAAAACCCATCAATGCAAAATTTTAAGAGTATAATTTATGGTGGATTATGTTAGAAATACTAAATGTGAAATTTAGAGGTTTTTAAGGGCTTTGTGGACCCAATTTTCCCAAAATGTCCCAAAATTTTATAGAGTCCAAATAAAGGATTCTGTTCATGTATATTAGTCATAATATAAACCGAGCCCATTGATACAACATTTTGAGAGTATACTTCATGGTGGATTATGTTAGAAATAAAAAATGTGAACTTTATTGAGATTTAAAAATAAATAATTTAGAGGCAATGGTCCAAGAAAAACAAAGTCCAAATTTAAGAATCAAATATGGGAATATGTACTGAACACTGTGATGAATATTATATTTCTTGAGTGTTCTTTGATAAAATGACTTTGAACCGGTTGTTGACAAATGATATATACTTGCTTGCATGTTGGCTATGTGGGTGGTAGCAGGCACGGGTTAACAGCTGGCCATTGTAACTGCTCTGGACTCTGTTGACAATAGAATGCTAATCCTCAATCATACCCCTGCCAAAGCCACAGTAATTCTAGTAAGTAGGTCACCACTCACTCGGGGTGAACAGGCATGTTGTAGTTTGACACCTGTTGACACTGGTAAAAAGCCATTCAAATCGGAATGGACATCAGCCATGAAAGGTTGACCCATTAACTGCTGCCTCTCAGTCAACCATATTCTGAAGTTAGTATATCATTTGTCAACAACCGGTTCAAAGTCATTTTATCAAAGAACACTCAAGAAATATAATATTCTTTTTGTAATACATCATTCATCACAGTGTTCAGTACATATTCCCATATTTGATTCTTAAATTTGGACTTTGTTTTTCTTGGACCATTGCCTCTAAATTATTTTTTTTTAAATCTCAATAAAGTTCACATTTTGTATTTCTAACATAATCCACCATGAAGTATACTCTCAAAATGCTGCATCAATGGGCATGGTTTCTATTATTACTAATATACATGAACAGAATCCTTTATTCTGACTCTATAAAATTTAGGGAAATTTTGGAAAAATTGGGTCCACAAAGCCCTTAAAATCTATTTTTTTTCGAACCCAAATTCAACAAAGTCCATATCTAAGATAAAATATGGCAATGTGTACTGAACACTGTGAAGAATGATTAACAATAAAATAATATTCATATTTTTCAAACGTTCTTTGGTAAAATTATTAAGGGGGAGGTCAAGTGAACAATATTGAATGGGGATTTCCATGCAAATCTGCGGAGCAAAAGTTAGAGTTGCACATAAGTATGTGTGTGAATTGATGTGGTATTGGAAACAACGGGTATTTTATCTGGCTTGTCCGCTTGGAACTTGTTCCGTTATAATGTTGGTGTATTTATTTTTGAATTTTATATTGATTTTTCAAATGTAGGTCAAGTGATGTAATTCCAGAAAAAAATTCTCAAAAATATGTTGCAAAATTTTATAATTTACCAAGCGGAACCGCCAGATAAATACCTGTTGTTTCCAATGCCACATCAAGTCCCACTCAGAAGTATATGCAACTATGTAAGCTCCGGAGATTTACAAGGAAATCCCCATTCAAAATTTTCACTTGACCTCCCCATTAAGAACAAATTGTTTACAAATGATTGAGTAACTTGCCTGATATTGCTTGTTGGGAGGTAACAGTTAAGTGTTAATATATGTGGACAGTGGGGTTGTGAATCTCTTGACGAAATAATTGTGTAATCCTCAATCTGGGGGGTACCCCGTTGCCCAGAAACTAGGTCACGAATCGGGAGATAATATTCTGATGGATCAGCAACTGCTGATCATAATCACAGCTGGCTTGAGCAAACATTAACTTGACCCATCAAATTCGATTCCCAAATAGCATTACTGAGCAATGAAATCTACCATTTGTAAACTGCTTCAAAGGCAAAAATATGAAGACCTGAGTATATCTTTATTGTTCATCATTATTCAGTGTTCATTGCACATACCCATATTTCTTATGTTATATGGACTTTGTGTTTGTTGAATTTGGGTTTGAAAAAATAGATTTAAAAAACTTCTATAAATTTCACATTTTGTATTTCTAACATAATCTATCATGAATTATACTCTTAAAATGTTGCATCCATGGATTTGGTTGCTGTGATTACTAATAAAAGTGAACATAAACCTTTATTTTCGACTCTTGTCAATTTTGGGAAAATTGGGTTAGCAAAGTCCTTAAGGTGGTGGTGAAGTTTCGCAAATCGAATTTCCCTATCAATGTTTTATTTCTTCAATCAAACAATGCTTCAAATCTAACGTCCTACCTTTATATCATTTTCATTTTACACACGACGCAGAACCACTCAATAAGATTGACTATTAATAAATTTAACTACGGTTCATTGGCGAGCAAAACAATTTCGACAAAGTTTCCAATTTAGAACAGGAAATTGGATGTACTTGTGAGATTTAAAAAAAAGTTAAATGTCTGCCCCAATACTCCCGTAAGAGCCAAGGCGCAGTGGAATTTGTGGACTATGCTTAGCTTCGAAATACGTTGCGTTTTTTCTAACGTAAACAAAACCACCATATTTGTCATAAAATACCGGTAATTTTGTCGTCCATGTGCACTGACCTGGAAACATCTGAATAGGCGAGAACACCCTGGACAATACACAGATCGAATTAAGGCTTAACCAAAGCAGTTCAATATGGCCTCCAGGTATATGTTAATAAAATTGGTAGAAAAGAATCAAAAATGTCACAAAATTCGCTGAAAACAACTAGCAATATTATCATATTTAGTAAATAACACTATACTGGTATCGGATTTAAAATATGTCGCACTTCCTTGCCATCCAAAATCTGACTGTGTGCGCATGTACAGACATAATAACTCAAGATAATTTCCATAAGAGAAAGTATATTTCTCTTCAGGAGAACTCCATAAGAAACGCTTTGTTGAGGAATCCACATTTTATAGTACAAAAACGTATTTAATTTAAATTTTCCGAACTGAGGGTATATGTTTTGACTCAACTTCAAACAGAAAGTAAACAGCCATGTTTGGTACCAACTGTAGTGACTTGTTTATTCAGTAGGCCAGGTTCACACAACCACCCAAGCATACAAATTTAACATATGCAATCTTGTCCAAATCGCAATTGGGATTAATCAAGAGATTGTTCAATGTATGCCCACTGTTCAATGTATGCCCACTGGCAGAAAGAAACTGAATAGTCGGTCATAGCACACACAAATATGTGTGATACCTGGGCCCTGTACTATAGATTCACAATAGCCTGTTTTGACTGTGGGGAACGTGTCGAATACTATGGATACCGGCAATTTACAAGTGTGTGCGATTCCCCGTCATTTACAAGAACAGACAAAATCCAGTACTATCGATCTCCGTTTGCTGCGCGTGGAGGCGAACACTTGTTAACGGGTAAAGGGAACTTACTCTAATGTTAGAAATCTCCAACCCGGGCCAACAACTCCTACCGATCGAAACTTCTCAACTGATTGCTATTTAACTCCATAATTCAATCATATGTGGGATCATCGTGAACTTTGGAACGAAGATTATAGTGATGCCCCAACCCACTATCGACACGTCCTTGCATGAAATTCCCAATTGTTGAGTATTTTGGTGAGAATCTCCCCTGTCACAACATAATTTATGTGGAAACCCTTATTTATCAAAGGCAACTTCTCTGTTTATGAACCCCATCTCAAAATATATCTATATACGCCCATGCATAATTTAACCCAGCATATGACATTGATTTTATTGGCCCCATGAGAACTTAGCACGTCGACAAAGGGTTAATGGATGAGTGCGCAATACACCCAGCGATAATCCTACATATCGACATTCGCACGCGTTTCATTGCGGTGACAACCACTAACACAGTCTCGTATACTTGTAATTGTAACACCGTGTTCTACCCGATGCTGTGTTATTTCTGTACTGTGGAACTCCCTAAGTTGGTAATTTATCAGCCCGTCAAGCGAGTTCTTGTTTTCCCCCCAAGATAGACAATAAGCATACTATAGAATAACAAAGATGCAGCGTTAGGGCACTCCATTCACCCCAAAAACCGAGCAACTTACTGCTTAAATGAATCCCAGTTACAGATGGCTCGCCGAGAATATCATATAAATCAGTTCACACCGATGTATGGTGTGAACAAAGGGTTTTCGACTATTGTTAAATTCCAATAAACAATGGAAGTCATTTACAAGAATACAATTGCTCGAGTACTATAGAACACAAGTCTTGCTTTACAAGACTAGGAAATTACCGAGGAACGTCTTCCGCGTGTTCAAACACGGCTATTGGGAATCTGTAGTACAGGCCCCTGGTGGTGACGTTTCAAACAATTTTTTCAAAAAATGATGAGAATAAAGTCATATTCCGTGACATAATGTATGGATTTCTCGACAAAGCATTCTTCATACATATCTCCCAAATTTAGATTTATTTTATTTATGGAAATTGCTCCACTACAAACCCTGTGCACAAAGTCGGATTTCAATTGGGAAGAAAGTATCACCTGCTTCGAATTTCTGTCGCAGGTAAAGTGTTATTCACTGTATATAATGCATGTATAGTTGTTTTAGACATTTCTGTAAGGTTGGTGCCATTTTCTTCTATTTAAAAATTTATCCAACTTGTTCTCTCGGAGTCCATATTGGAGTGGTTTGGTTAAAACTTAAGCCGTTCTCGAGACGGGATAAGCCGGATTTCTGTCTGTATTAACACATGTACAGTTCGCATCGTTTCGGTGGACGGTTCCTTCTTTAACATGGATTTTCTTGCTATGGAATAATATTTTTTGTGTGGAAAAGTATTCTCCTTGGCAATTAAGGACTTTGCCAACCCATTTTCAACCCAAATTTTATGGAGTCAAAATAAGGGATTGTGCTCACTTTTATTGGTAATTACAGCAAACAAACCTATGGATGCACCATTTTAACAGTACAAGTCACGGTCGATTATCTTGGAAATAAAAAATGTCAACTATATAGAGGTTTAAAAAAATAATTTCGAACCCAAATCTAACAAAAACAAAAATTTCTAAGAAAAAAATATGGAAATGTGTACTAAATACTGTGAAGAATGATTAACAATAAAATTATTTTCATATTTACCAAGTGTTCTTTGAAAAGATTACCGAAAACCAGTTGTTAACAAGTGATAGAATTACTTCCATGACATGGCTAACTTGGTGCTGGCAGCAATTGGTTAACTATTGACAGTGGTGAGTTGATAATATAATTTCTTAAGCTTCAATTTAGCACACCACCCTGTAACCACTAAATAGGTCACCAATCATGGAATAATCCCTTGTTGTCCAGTGGCCACATGCTGTCACGCAGGCTGATAACAATCCCAGCAACATTGAGCACAAGGTGGCCCATAATCCACCCATCAAGTGTGCTCTCCCAGAGAGCATTACTGAGAAAGTATCTACCATTTGTAAACATGGTTCTGAGAATATTTTTCAAAGAACGCTTGGTAAATATGAATATTTTTTTATTGTTCATCAATCTTCACAGTATTCAGAGTACACATTCCCATATTTTTTCTAAGATATGGACTTTTTGTTTTGGATTTGGGTTCGAACAAAAATATTTTTAAAACCTCTATAAAGTTCGCATCTTGTTTTTCAAAGATAACCCATCATGAATTATACTCTTAAAATGGCGCATCCATTGGCTTGGTTACTGTGATTACTGATAAAAATGAACAGTTTTTTCTTCATCAAATTTTAGGGGAAATGGGTTGACAAAGTCCTTAAATGGATATCCGCGAGTACAGTGCTGTGAATTTTATAACTGTTCGATTCACAATTTCGTTGCATAAATGCTAAAAGAAAGGAAATCTTTGCGCCGCGACGTGTGACCACATATTTTACGTATGCGTATGCGTATATCTCACTATAATCGGACCATTTGCGTTAGAAATTGTACAAAAAATCATACTTTACCATCGGCTTAAGGGGGAGGTAAAGTAACCAATTCTGTGAGGATTTCCATGCACATAACTTCTGAGTGACTTGATGTGGTATTAGAAACTGGAATTTATCTGGCCGGTCCCTTGGATATATATGTTGGTGTATTTATTTTTGAACCATATACTGATTTTCAAATGTAGGTCATGTGATCTAATTCCAGAAAACAATTCTCGTAAATATATTTATTACTAAATTTTATAATTTGCCTACCGCACCTCCTGCCACTTAACTGCCTGCATTGGTTTCCGGAGAACTGCTTCATTTACTTTTGCTCCGGAGATTTGCATGAAAATCCCATTCAAAAATTTTCGCTGTACACCCCCCCCCCTTAAATAGTGTATTATTTTACGTGCATAATATAAATTTATTTGCTTATTTTCTCGTAGCAAAAATGCCTACTTCAAGGGAGAGGTTAAATGAAACATTTCGAATGGAGTATTCTTGTTAATTTCCAGGGCAAAAGTTATATACCTGGCAGATGTGGGAAAAATCCCACTGACTGACTGACTGCCCCATAATATATCTAAGGAGTTCACCTCGCAGATGCGCTCACTGAATTCCATACATTTTAGTCTTAGAAAGCATGAAACACAACTTCATAAAATGTAAAAACAAATAATCCACAATCGTCCATTTGAAAGAACTATTTACAGATGGTATGAAGGACCACTAGAAAAAGGCTTGGTGTCGATATTAACAAATCCTGCTCGCTTGTCATATTTTGCACCCATCAACTGCTGATCGGTTGAAACAGTTTCACACAACATTTGTGTGGTAATTTCATACTGATCCGAATTTTTTGTTTTCCCTTTTCCGAGCCTTTAACCAGTAACTTTTATTTGCATTCAGACCTGCGGCGTAATTGCCATTCCACACCCGGTGGAACATAGAATTCGCCATTCGCACAGGGGGAGGGGGTATTAAAATAAATTGCAGGATGGTATGCCGTTTTTCGGTAACCCACCATCGAATCTGATTATCGACTGTCCACAACTTCCCGCATAATTACCTATCCATTGCCAAAAAGTATATACACTATAAATATAACAATTCGAAGCAATGACAAACCGTGATTCAATTCACGCATCACACTCAAAAAACGCAAACGCTATCATCCTGGGGGACCTTTGCGAACAAATTATCAATTTCATTGGAAGCAATACAAAAAATCGGAAATAAAGTTAACAGTCTGAAAAAATCGGCCAAAATAAAATAATTTGAGCGAACTTTAGACAAATCAAAACTAACCCTGATCGTAAATATTGCTGGAATGTGGTTATAAAACTCTTAAAGTTTTGCAATGGTGAAAAAAAATAATTCCGTGTTTAAATTACAAAAACACACAAAATGAGCACCTATCGGATCTGCCCAACTTTGAAAAAAAAAGACACAAAATAATATATATTTCTGACATCAAAGTGACAGAAGAAGAAATAGCAACGAAACTTAAAGCCTTACAAACAAATAAGGCCACATGCCCCGACGGTTTAAGTAATAAAATGCTAAAGGAAACGCGCACCTCGGTATGTAAACAACTTTATTTAATATTTAGTAAATCTATTAAGGTGTGTAAAATGGCTAATGTTATTCGTCTCTTCGAGAAAGGACACACATATATATATATAAGAGATACAAATTACCGTCCGACATCTTTTTCTGAGCGCCTGTCCTGAAACCATTTATTATATAAAAATAAATCGGGTTTCGTTCCCAATCGCGAGTACTGAAATGCAGCTTATCGAGACAGTTAACAATTTATGCAACGTCCTCTATATGCTGCAACTTTTTGTGCACTCTTTATTGACATGCCTAAGGTCCGTTCCAAACGACGGACTTTTGTCGACTCGAATCTAATACCAGACCCACAATTGTATTAAATGCGTCTAAAATGCGACGTTTGAAACAATTAGATCCGTGTCAGACGCACCACAGACGAATCTCCGTCCAATTCAGACGCATCTTCGTCGGTGATGCGTCTGAAATCCGTCTTGGTTTCAAACGACGGATTTTTGTCGACTCGAATCTAATACATGTGACGAGAAGAGCCGAAAGTTGCCGAATAACGAATGCAAATGATATGATAATGATATGATAATTGTATAATAATGGAGTTCCCCTTATCTGCGGAAATACCCACATGACGTCATTTGCCACACGCTATCTTTGTGTAAAGAAAGATATATCTATAAGAATTGCTTAGGTAACAAAGATGCATGTTATGTGCATGTTTCCGTTCATATTCTGGCACCATGTGGTTTTCTTTGACGAAATGCCCGCAAAAACATAGTGCAAACTTGCCAGTGTATGAACGTACCCTTGAGGGTATCCCCTCTCCCATATGTTATTGCACTGAATAATAAATAATTAGTAATGGCAAAACAACATGATTACCAAAACAAGTTGAACATATATACAGATCACCGGTCACCCCCTCCTCCGAGTTGTTTGTATATGTATTTGTTTAAAATCGGTTTGTTTGTACATATCATTATTTGGAATAGTTAGTCAAAAGAATCCTGATTTGCCTCGCGTATGAATGACTGTACAGCTAAGAAAATTGTACCAAGTTCGGGGAGTGGGTTCGAAGCATCCCAACCAACCCCTGTCTCCACGTCCTGTACAACTAACAAGTTTCGTGCATGTGTTCTCATCAACGTCTTCGGAATTTGATTCAAAATATCTTGAGTTGTCAGAAATGCTTGCCCTCATCAATAAACACACTTTAACTTGAAAAAAAAGATGCGATTAAGTCGGATTGGCAGCTAATTATGGGTTCCATGTAATAGAAGAAAAGCATGACTTTCACAACAAACACGAACATGGATGCAGAGGGCTATTCGCTGCATGTGTCCCTTTAAGTGATCGGACAGCTAGGCGAGGTTCGGCCGGTGCCTTTTTTCATTTTGCGTACATGTACCTGGCGGATCCAATTAATGTAGTATCCAATCGGTGTGTCATTTGCATGTCGATCAACTCAAGATATGCTACTCTAACAGCACCGACGTTATCCAAATTTGATAGTGACAGCTTGTAATTTAGCATAATATAAGTTGATGCAGTAGGCTGACAAAATTCGTATGTAATAATGGTAGATAATAGGGTTGTTGCAAGTCAAGGAATTGTGTGTATCCTGGACCTATATGCTGACCCATTTATTTCAATTAACCCTTTACCCAACAGAAGGGCCCTGTGCCAATGCATTCTCTTATATATGCGAGTGACGAGTCGACCATAGGTCGCCTCGCATATATAAGAGAATGCATTGGCTTAACACATTAAAAATTATAAAATTGTTAAAGAATGTAAGAAAAAATGGTAAAAAAGATTTTTTTTTAGGCCAATGCATTCTCTTATATATGCGAGGCGACCTATGGTCGACTCGCATATATAAGAGAATGCATTGGCACAGGGCATAACTGTAACCATCACAATGTGGTCAATGAGCCGGTTCCAATGATACCCATATTTGTATGGTTCTATTGAGACAGACCGAAGATATTTTAGGCTGTTGAAGCTTTATTTGGCCGGTTTTGGCCGGTTTGTTGGGTAAAGGGTTAAAACAGCTTCTGAAACGGATCATCTAAACAAAAAAAGATAAAACTCGTGAGGTAATCGGTAAGATTTTTATTACACAATAATGAATTGTTCGTCTGGGTGTTGCAAGCGTCCCCAAAAAATGGCATACTAAAAAAAGACGCATCTTCCTGCATTATGTTTACTATACCCCCGCCTACAGCAAGGCCCATATTTGATCATATAATAGCATAAATACGGTGGTTTTGCATTTATTAAGGCATGTTTAGATCTGTTGTATGGCTTATAATGATCGTCCATATCTTTCAATTCAATTCGTTTAATCTTATTGACCCATACTACATAGGTATTAAGATAACATATAATACATTTTATGTACATGACTTACATAATAGATATACAAATGATATACATTATAATATATGAAAAGTATTTACAATATAAATAATATACCTGTTTGTCATAGGTGCTGACGCTATATACTATGGTGCCATATATGACTGATCCACACAAAGTGCATAGACACCCTCAATTATATTACCAGCGGGGTAATATAATTAAGAGTATGTATCCACTCTGGTTTAGTCGCTTGCACATGTTATTTCGTGTTAGGTTCGTAGGAATAGTGTCATTTACTATCTTTTTCGGTATCTACCCAAGCTTATCTGAATTTATAAGTTTACGATTGTTTATTTTAATAAAGTCGCACAATTTCCGTATGTCTGTTGAATTGTTCTGGTTGAAGTATTTCACTCATTGTGATAGTATTTTGTTAGTAAATTTTGATAGTAATCGCTGTCTTTCGGGTGATAGTCTCTCGCATTCAAGAAGATAATGAAATTCATCTCCAATCTTTCTGGAGTTAGAGTGGACATAGTCGGTCAGTTTGTTCAGGTTTTCGCCAGGGTCCTGTTTCAATAGGTAAATGGTCATTACTGGTTCTAAATTTACATAATGTAATCCGGTTTACTACGTTCAACGTCAGATACCTTTCAAAAGATAAGTCATGTTTAAAAATTTGGTATATCTTGCCACGACTGGAGTTGTTCATATCAGTTTCCCAATTATCCGTGAATTGTGAAATTAAACTACACTTTATATACGAAACGAATTGGGCAGTATCCGGTATGCGTTCCATGTGCCATGCATGTAATTGGTTACAATGGTCTAATAAATCATAGATTCGGTGTAATGATTAGCGTTGATATCGAACATATTACCGATCAAGAAATGATTAGCGTTGATATCGAACATAGTCTGTGCTAATTTCAGAAGTATTCTGGGATATCTCGCCTCCTCACTGTTCATAATTTTGCACCAATATTTTATTATTCTCGTGTTAATATACACGTCAATTGGTAGTTTCCCACATTCCCCATACAGCATAAAGTTGGGAGTAGATGGCCTCGGGTGAAGAATATGCTTCATAAATTTTCGATGAACTTTTTCAAGAATATCATTGTTACCGAAACCCCAAATCTCGCAACCATATACTAAAATTGGCATAACGTGCAAGTCGAACAAATCAAGTTGGGTTTTGTTCGAGAGACAGTGCTTTCGCGAATTGCCAATAACTGAGTACATGGCTTTGGTAGCTTTTTCTGCCAGGGCCTCTATTGCCGTCGTGAATGATCCAGATTTGCAAAATATTATTCCTAGGTAATTAAATTTGTTTACTGTTTCGATTCTTCTTCCTTTGAACAGAAATTTTGTCTTTTTTGGAAGACTGGTCTTCGATAAGTTGACAATTTTCGTTTTCTCGATATTCACTGTTAATTTCCATTTATTGCAATATTTTTCAAAGAGGTCCAGTTGTTGTTGTAATACTTTTGGGGTTTCCGCCATGATTGTCGTATCATCGGCGTACATAATCATGAATATTTTCACATAACAGTTGAGTCGATTCACTATTTCTAGGTCTATTGTTTTTATATATAGCGAAATTTGTAGAACTTGTCGGATATAGAGAAGGCGAGACAAATCTATTGTTTTATTTCTCATTGACTGGTGGTCCACATATATCAAAAGTAACAATACTATATTACACCGATTACTGATAAATGCTTGTTGATTTTCCGTTCTGTTCCAACCACGACATGCGACTATAAATTAAAATGATTCCGCGCCGGCTAATATCTCCCCGCACAGCGCTGATCGGTAAATTGGTTAGCAGAAGATTGGATCATACCTCTTCGCTGCACATGACACAAAACATATGAAACGGTTTACTGTTACGCACGAAGACGTCATGTCACGCGAGACTGGTGACTTTCATAGGTAATGACACCACCGCGGTTTCGAGTTGCACGTATTGATGCGTCTGATCCTGGGCCCTGTTTCATGAAAGCAACTTATGACATAGTTGGGTCTTAAGATGGTCATAACTTCTAACTTCAGTCATAAGTGAGTTTCACGAACAATGTCTTAACTTAAGATGGTCTTAACTTTGGTCTTAACTTTAATAAAGACTGGTGCGAGGTGTCTTAAGGATAATCTTAAAGTTAAGACCCACCTGATAAGTGGCATATCGATCACAAATATGGCGGCCAATGTTATTTTGCAATTGCGGAGAGATCCACGACGACAAAGGCTATTTAGGGACAGAAACAATCCACTGGATTACATAGACAAATTAGGATTTCTTTTGGTTGCTGACATTTCGGAAGCAATGCGTCTAGTGACAATATTATCCTATTCGAAATGGTTGGAACATTATCACGTGGTGCTTTTTTTGGACATTAAATGCCCACGCCCATGTCGTGATTTTCAAGGCTGTCCAAATTTGTCATGTTTTTTTTTCAGGGGTACGATGACCATTGTACAGCATACTGTATATATGATTTTCACACCCGTAACGATAACACCCCTTAATGCGAGTGTATATATACATACATACATACATATATATACATGCATACATATATATACATACATACATAATATGACATGACAACATATAGATAAACATCAGCATAAAAATAATTAAAAAGTTGCTCTTAACAAATATTTTTCATTTCCCTTTGAATCGAAAAATGACCTATGTGTGTCCTGATGACATCGCCGATTTATTTTTGATTATTGCTACACGTAGAGAGCGATGGTCGATAATACACGTGTTATGTCGGCTCACATAAAACAAATCGCCACCTGATCATTGCTCTCAGTGGATTAACTCGGCGTGACTACATGGTCGCAGTCATGCATCGATCCATATAATTATATTTTCTTATTTCCGACACCGCCACTCACCAGTAAACGGAAGGTTCGTCATTTTAAGAGCCTGCGATGTACTCATGTTCCAATTTACATCGTGGAACCCATGAAAGTCGAAGATCCATATGCGAATATAAGGCCACTGACTTTAGATACTAAGATGCGCTGATTCGCCCACTCCCACCCCAGCCGCTATCCAGCATCCCTGTCACACAATGTCAACTCGGACTCGGCTCTTTCTCGATAACCTCTCAATGCCGTACATACAGATTGCACAAGCCCACATTTTTTTGTTCCGGACTTGTTGAAAATTGTCGATAACCAGTCTAAATGAGTGGGAACTTAATCTTGTTTTGTGAAACACGTTCTTGAAACGGAAAAGTTACATCATAAGATCCATCTAAGATTAAGTCCATCTTAAGATAATCTTATGACCTTGCTTCATGAAACGGGGCCCTGGTCTCCCGACTCAAAATTATTTTTATACCCATGTATCTTTTCAGAAAGTTCAGGGATTACATAATCTCTAACCATTTCGTGATTGGAACTGCGCTGCTGGTGCATTCACGTCCTAAGTATGTGTATTCTCGTATGCATGAGTCTCCCAATGGGAGCCTCGCATATATAAGAAAATCCACTGGCTTACAGTGACAATTATTGATTTAATTTATTTCCAGTCATGATTCCAGATGGTTGACTGAGCGCATACCCCAGATGGGTTCATAATCTAGATAATTCGGGGATTTTTTGTCTTCAAATATTTCCTGTCAAACTCTATAGAAGTACCTAAAATACCTTTTTTTTTTTTTTTTTGAACCACTTTTTTACAGTTCGAAAATATCTCTCATATTGTGAATTTTCTTTCAAATAGTTTCTTTGAAAATTAACGAATGGCGCTCCTGAACGCCACCAAACAACAAAAGCGAAAACTTGGCGTTATAAGAAAATTAATATAACTTTTTCCCCAGTGTTCGAATATAAATGTTATAAATAGTTTACTTTTGTGCGACATCAAATGTCTTCATAACAACATGGCATCTACGCTCCATTTTGTCTATAACGATACGTGTATGACTGAACGTCTGGTCTAATTGATAACGTGGAGTAATAATATAATTACTTTGAAATACGTTCCATGCTCTTTTGATTTCGATATAGCGTTGAAAAATGCACACCGAGAACGGGACATATATATATATACCGAGATCATGACGTGACCCCGAACCACATTCGAGGGATTTAATTAGAGTGTTGGAAATATCCTAATATAAGAATCCTGGTGATGTACTTCTATTTGTAGATTCTCGTTCTGTCGGTGTTTGAACGCTCGGATGGAAACAGGTGGGGCAGGAAGAATCTCGGAGAAGCATGTACAGCGAACATAAATTGTCGACGTGGCGTAGAATGTAACGAAAATGATGTCTGCGCATGCCGTGCCTCTCATGACCAGGTGGAACATCGCGGACATTATGATTGCGTGTTGCGTAAGTATGCATGCATACTGTATTTGTATAGTATGTGTTGGATTGTTGGTACTCAGTATTAGTGTTATAACAATACGCCTATTAGTGTTATAACAATACGCCTATACGTACCTGCGCATATAGCCGGTACCCCCCCCCCCCGGGTCACCTTATTGTCCTACACATTTTAGCTCGGGCAGCCCGTGTGAGATTATTTTCCTATATGGCACCGCACGTGATTTCTGTTTCGCCCCACCCACGTGGCTGATTTACATAATAGCCGGAACTATTTTAACGAACCATCATGTCTTGTGTAACCTAAAATGGCGCTAACATTTCACGTATAACATCGGAAAATATGGAGGAATCCGTGTACTCTATAATGAAAATCGAGACATGTCCCCAAGGGACGGGCGGCCTTCGTTCTATGTTATAGTTTAGATATAACATTTATCAAATTATGATAATTTCCTCAAGAATATACTAATAGTATAGCATAATGAGATGGTTGCGATATTATTCACAAAACGCTATGTGTCGGCGAAAATGCAGGTCAGATATTTATTTTCTTGCAAAAAGCAAGGTCAGTTGTTTATAAACAGTCGCGATATTGCGTCATTTACATATTTAGATTCGCGCGCATTTTACATCGGTTGTAAAACTCTCTAATTTGATGCATCTAGAACTTAAAACTCACAATACTAGCATAGTAAATGGCTTGTTTGGTTTGAGGCGTAATTATCATATAGGTTAGGAGAAAATACTAATTGGATTGAAAAATATTCATCTCTATGCAAGAACAATTATATTATATGTACACGTTTTCTGTCTGGTCATTTCCCAATCAAAGAGTGGCGTGTATTAGCTGTATTTTGAACTGGCGGCGGGAAGGAAGGTCGATTCAAATAACAAATAACATTTGGTGTGATATAATGAGATTGTTGATGGCGCCAGTCATTTGAACTTCGACTTCCATTGCGCAACGAATATTTTCATCTTACGATCCGGTAGTACCATGCAGTGTTTGTATATAAACAAATGGTTCTGTAACTTCTGTGACGTTTTTTATATTTGTTTACACAACAAAGCGTTCAAACGTGGCAAATAACAGCATGCAATGTATACGATATTTATTATTGGTATAAGAACAAATTATGTCTCTAAAATATATAATTTTTATGTTTATGGTATCGCTAAAGGGACATTTTCCATGACAAACGCAGTTAGTTTGTTTGCAAAGACTTCATTCAATACGCGCGTTTCTTGTGATTCATACCAGATTAAATTATGACTTAGCCATGTTTTTTTCACGAGCCATGTCTATTTCGGTCAACGTATTAACTCTGCTCTCGCGGGTAACCCACTTTGTTTTTCCATGATAATCACTAACATACCACGAAAATCAAAATGAGACTCGAGCGTTGGAATGAGGAAAATCTCACCTACGGGGCCAGATATTTTTTTCCGGACAATCGGCAAGGGTCGTTTCCCATGGCAAACAAAATTAGGTGCTGATTACACATCGCCGGTTATCGATCTAAGCGGGGAACACGTTACACTGTGAAAGTTAATGCAAACACATCGCCGGTCATGATGAGCACATATTCGTTGGTCGCATTTCTTTTTACTTGCCCCCCCCCCCTTAGTTCTCACTCAACTACAGCAACTTATTGTTAAACTTTTATTGTGATATTCTTAGGCGAACCATTAATTATCATCGGGGATGCAATGTATCCTAAACGTACCCGGCGTATATATGTATCCCAAACAGACGAAATTACCCATTTAGGTGACTATGTTGGCAAACAAAACTGTCAGAACTTAATGAGAGCTGTAGACAAAATCAGAAACGTATTTTATCTTTGGCAATGCTGGTCTGTATGCTGTGGGAGTAACTCTCGACAAGCTGCGCAATTATTTACAAAACGATCGTTTAGTCAAAAAGGTCTGTAGGGCGCTGAATTCCTTTGTGACATGTCCGTTTCGGATACATGTGCTCTGGAAAAGATCCTTCGTTTCTACCTCAAGTGTATTCAAAACGTTTCTACCTCAAGTGTATTCAAAACCTTCCCGTCAGACACGAAATACATACATCTGTACTTCCAAGTCCTCATGGGCATTGTCCCAATCTCGTCATTCATTGACGCCCGTAAACTTAGTCTCTTTCGAAGCCTTTGTCGCCTCTCGCCATCAAAGGCTTGCAAAGAGATTTTTATTTTTGTTGAACATATTTATTGTGACCCACAATGTATATATACATTAACATTTTATAAACCTAGAAGAGGATCGGAACACAAACTTGTCTGAACCCCTCTCCTCTGGCATTCAGCTGCTAATAAATGCGTCTAGAGATTGGTTCAAAAAGTTATCTTTAAAGTGTCTGCTGTCCCATATAAAAATGTACCTGGGTAAATCCACCCAGGTTTTTTGGGCCGAAACCCAGGTAAATCTATCTACCAAGACATCCACCAACCATCAAGACCCCGCGAAACCTGGGTTTTTACCATGATTTACCCACCTGAAGCTGGATAAAAACCCTGGTATTGATAAACCTGGGTGTAATTACCCAGGTGACCACACCCAGGTGTACCCTACCTGGGTGTTTCCCACCCAGGTGTACCCTGGTGTTTCCTACCTGGGTGTTTCCCCACCCAGGTGTACCATGGTGTTATTCACCCAGGTGTACCCTGGTGTTTCCTACCTGGGGGTTTCCCACCCAGGTTACCTTGGTGTTATTCACCCAGGTGTTTCCTACCTGGGTGTTCCCACCTAGGTGTACCTTGGTGTTATTCACCCAGGTGTACCCTGATGTTTCCTACCTGTGTGTTCCCCACCCAGGTGTACCTTGATGTTTCCAACCCAGGTGTACCTTGGTGTTTTCTTACGCCGGTGTACCTTGGTGTTTTCATACCCAGGTGGATTTCCCATTGAGATGCACCTGGGTTAGAAAACCCCAAGGTACACCCATGTTAGGAAAGCCCAAGGTACACCCATGTAAGGAAAACACCAAGGTACACCTGGGTAAGAAAACACCAAGGTACACCTGGGTAAGAAAACACCAAGGTACACCTGGGTAAGAAAATACCAAGGTACACCTGGGTAAGAAAACACCAAGGTACACCTGGGTAAGAAAACACCAAGGTACACCTGGGTGGGAAACACCAAGGTACACATGGGTGGGAAACACCAAGGAACACCTGGGTGGGAAACACCACGGAACACCTGGGTGAATAACACCAAGGTACACCTGGGTGGGGATACCAAAGTACACCTGGGTGGGGATACCAAAGTGAAATGATGAGGATGGCAATGAAGTAGATTTTGATGGGATGCAGGGGTATTGTTATCAATGGAGTTGTTTTAGTATAATAGAACATTAAGGAAACTGATTGTGTAGCAATACAAGTTTATTCAAGGACAACAAACTAACTAAAGATAAAATACATGTATAGAAACACATGTAATATATAAATATATAAACTCATTAAACTGCATGGGTTAAAACTTACTGACAACAAGAGTTGGGTTAAAATTTTGATTAAAAAACACTTGCAAAGTCCCTCTTCATACATGTATATGGTATGTTAGGCAAGTTACATGTACATCTAGTTGCAATGTATACCGGTACATGACATACCGGTGGACACAAAAATCATTATTTTAGTTCCAATGTCATTTACCAGAATACATGTACATGTTGTACCTTGCAACTACATCTACAGTGAGGTAGTTTTGTCTCATTTAAACTTTCTAAATGGGTTTCTCCCTTTGAATGACATAAACTAATGTGAGTATACACATGAGATGTGGTGTGAAATACACACCAAAAAATTATTTCTTAGTCTGAGGACATGTTTCCTGTCATTATCTTACTGCTTACAAATATAGATTTGTAATAATGTGCTGTAATGCTCCAGAAATAGTCATATTTTGTCCAGGTTCATAAGAACATATTATTTCTTAGTGTTAGGACATGTTGTCTGTTATTATTTGACTCATAAACCCCCAAATGTACATGTAAACAGAACATTTGGGAAAGAGACACACCATCTTTATCCTTTTTTATATCAGTACTCAGTAGCAATATTGATCAGATAGCAAAATATGCTATAAATAGATTTCAGATGGTAGAGATTAAACAATCACATTAATTGCACCAACTCGAAACAGTTAACATACCCTGTAGAATACAGACTATGATCAAGGAGGGCGTCACACACACCCCCACCCCGCTTTGGTATGCGATATTCAAGCCATTTTCAGGTGGTATGCTATATACATATACATACCCAATGTTATCTGGTACTAGGATTTCACACGGCAATATAACCGGCATTCACGATTCCAGCAAAAAGGCTAGTATGCAGATATAATAGCAGAAAATTATACAAATTTTGAGTATTTTCCAGCTTAAACAGACCCAAGTGATATATTTTTATCTAATTCAGTCTAATGGCTCTTGATATGTTGATGTTTTGGATACTATTTCAGCAAATGTGAGAAAAAGTGGCTTCATTGGGGCATCAGCTTGTCTGAAAAATATATCGAGGTCCCCTAAATCCGATACTACATTTCAGAACAATCCAACCAGTGTCCCATGAAATGGTGGATAATAAACTATCATACCAAATTTGATTCAGATTTGATCACACAAACTAAAATTATGATGCGGAAACCAGAAATGAACACTATTCTAAGTCGAAAAAGGGCCACTACAAATGTGAGGTGGACCACATTCTGCGGCGGTATAACTGACTGCGGTTGATCGCATGAACACGCCTGAATACTGCAGTAATACCCGGTGGTCAACCTTTATAAGGCGAGTTGATTAATTAAAGCATAGCTGTAATTTTACATGTATGTTCTATAGACTTTGTTGGGAAAGAGAATATAGCTGTGCGACAATGGATGATATTTCCCCACCTCAGCAGGTGTCGAGTACAGAAAAATATACCAAACATACCGGTAGTCTGTTAATCCTGATGAGCTAAGTTAGAAATTTTTCAATCGAAACCTAAAAAAAAAATATAAATTCAGTTCTCAATTTTCGAACACTTCAAGGAAATTGTTCAAAAATATTGTTAAAAGATGCCCATTCGATTTGACACTGTAAATATACCCTGTTCAAGTGTTCCTGCTAATGTGCTATGATGCGGTTGGGTCCTGCTTAATTGCTATGAATTGCACTACCCGCATGATAGCAATTCAGCAGGACCACCAGCATCATAGCATATTAGCAGGACCACTTGGCCAGTGGTAAAATACTAAAATAGTTTGTTTTCCATACGGATATGTGTTTTCAAATAATCATGTAATGATATCTAACATACATGTATATGATCCTATTTATAGGTTTTATTCATCACGGCCAGATAAACTTTGTATACAGACAGTTTTACCAAACTTAGAATTTTTATTAGGTGCCCAAACCAAAATATCAAAACATCACCTAACTCAGTGGTATTATAAAGAAGCTCAAACTGTCTATTTTTATTAGGTGCTTTCATTGTAGCTGTAATTACTAGTATTAAAAGAGTGCTCAATAAAGTTTGTTTTATCATTTATGCTCATTTGGAATTTGGATGCTATTTAATTCTGTTTATCTATATAATTGGCTGCACTGCTAAATTTTGACTCATTTCAGTCATTTGATGTCAGTACATGTAGTTGTCCATCGAAATGGCGAACACAACCAAAGACAAATTACAAGAGGAAAGACAACAAATAAATTTGATGTGCACTAAAACAGATACAGTAGTGCCCTAAGAAATCGACTCCTTAACTACAGCAGAATTATGTGTAACTTTTCAGGATTTAGTCGGATATATGGCTTGTTGCCATTCATCGGAAAGCTCTCTCCGAGTTACCCGTAATTATGCTGTGGTTAAGGAGTCGATTAATTAGAGCATTACTGTAGTTACAAATGTATGTCTAGCCTCTTGTGAAGTGTTGTGTCACTAATAAGATCTTTAATTCACATGTACATGTACTATATACCCGTTCAAGCGTTTACAAGTGTCAGTCATCGAGAAACTGACCAAAAGTTTTGGTAGTATATAATATAGGCTAGCACTGCACCTGGGCTACATGTACATGTACTGTAAGTGATTATAATGTACTATTTTTATATTCTGCCGTGAAAGTGTTGCTGAATGAAATTTAAGTTTACCCCGATATTCTAAGTCCGCTCGACTAAGATGGGGTTTTTCTCGAAAACTGATATCTGAATATACATGTCGTCTTCCACTGGTTGGTATTCCCTCTAAATTGACTAATTTTAACTGATTAGATTAGCCCTGGTATGGAAAACTCTAACTGTTATAGCCCGATGAGCGGTTTACTGCCAACAGCGGTGATGATATGATGACCAGCGTTGTGCATGGCATATGTTGATCCAGGTAAGAATGCTACCCTCCATTCCAAACATTCATTAAACATTCATTAAATATCTTATTAATAGTAACCCAAACTACACAAGAGACTAGTATAACTAAGATTGGGCTCGATTAATGATGTGACACTTTCAGTACTTCATTTACTAGTAGCCTGGTACTGGCTGATTGGTATGGCTGTGGTCTCGCTTTATATAGGGGAGTAGTTTATGAGAATTACGGTATGAAGTCACTCGAGGAAATGAATGGACAGTCTCGAAAATGCGCCTATTTATTATTTCACTGCATGCGTTGCGGAATGCCAAACAGGAGATCTTGTTCCGAGACGATCGCCACATCAAGTTCGTCCAACCGTGCCCACATAAGATCTCTGGAGTCTGCGCACAAAGGACAACTGAAGAAAAAATGGTTTGCGTCTTCACATGGATGACCACAACCACACGTTTGTTGAGCCGAGATGTAATTTTCATATTTGTCAAAGTTTAGATCACTGCAGTTATTTCGGAGTCTGTTACTTATGATTTTGTCTTTGATTTGTCGTCGGAAATACGGCTTGTTGACATTCATCGGAAATCTCTCCCCGAGAGCTTTCCGATGAATGCCAACAAGCCATATTTCAGACTAAATCCTGAAAGGTTACCCATAATTCTGCTGTGGTTAAGGGGTCGATTAATTAGGGAATTACTGTAGTTTGTTGGAAAAATATTAGAAGCCATAGTATGGAGACGTAGCATACGGAATGTAAGAAGACGACAAATCGGAAGTCCAATATCACCTGACATTATTTCCTCTATCAGAATTTACAGAATGGCTTTATATAATGGAATAGGGGTAGGATCATATAATAAATAAATAGCGGGAAGTCAAGTGACCAATTTTGAATGGGGATTTCCATGCAAATCTGCGGAGCAAAAGTTACATAGTTGCACATACTTCTGAGTGTGACTTGATGTGGTATTGAAAGCAACAGTCGGGTCCGCTTGGAACTTGTTCCATTATAATGTTGGTGTATTTATTTTTCAATTTTATATTGATTTTTCAAATGTAGGTCAAGTGATGAAATTCCAGAAAATAAATCTCAAATATATTTATTGCAAAATTTTATAATTTGCCAAGCGGACCCGCCAAATAAATCTGTTTCCAATACCACATTAAGTCACACTCGGAAGTATGTGCAACTCTGTAACTTTTACTCCGCAGATTTGCATGGAAATCCCCATTCAAAATTGTTCACTTGACATCCCCTTTAAAACCCTTGTTGGGATGTATATATAATTACCCCCCCCCTCAAACACTTATTCAAACATTTCAGTTATTTGGTACATCATTATTCCTCAATTAATCAGCATATAAATCTTAAAACACATTTTAGTAAATATTAATCTTAAAATCCAATCTTATCATGTCTTGATTTAATGTAGTGACCCCATGTGGTTGGTATTAGCTATTAAACAACATATCACCCCTCCCGATTATATAATTTATATGTAATCTGAATATGGGATCGAGGGATGCTATGCATATATAATCTTCGAATCTTAAGAATGGATTATATAATTTATATGTAATCTGAATATGGGATCGAGGGATGCTATGCATATATAATCTTCGAATCTTAAGAATGGATTCTCCCACCCAGTTATATAGGAATGGTAAATTATTAATTGGAGAAGTGTTCATGATATATACGCAGGTGACTGACATCGAAACAGATAATGCAAGAGCAGATGAATTCATTCATTGGTGGGGAAATGATCAGATAATAAGTTAAACAAACAACCTGTGGTCTTTGTTGACCTTATTATCTGAACATTTCCTAAGGGGATTGCTCGTTAATTTGTATTTAGAAAGTGTTAAACTAAGCCAACATTATTGTAAAAAAAAATGCTACGGACCTTAGACGTCTTAGACAGACTTGTTGAACTGATACAAATTGTATCAAACAAAGTTCAGACTGGTCTTTGTTTGCATCATGTATACGATTAAAGATGCATTATCAGATTAAAAAAAAAAATTACTATTTCTCTGCCTTCGAGTTTAAAACATATTTAATTCTTCAAGTCGAGGAACCCACTTGTCAAATCTGTTCAAATATCGATTTTTGAAATCTGTTATTTCTCTATAAATAATTTTACCTTCTTCCGCCTGGAAAATGTTCGTCAAACCCGACCAAATTGTGAATAAAGATATCGAACTCTAAAATCAATTGGCTTTGTGTCTATAATAAAAAGCCAAAGTTCGTTGAACATCCTGTTGATAAATAACGTTTGAGGAATTTTTTTACTATAGGTGACGGTAGTTAGCATTATTTTTGTTTTAATTAATTCTGATTAGCTAAACGTATTTGAAGAAATGTTTTTGTTGTAACTTGATGATATATGGACCGTCTGATTGGATTGAGTACCTTTTAATAAAAGACCCGCAATCGTATTTGACATCACATTATTCAAACTTTCCTAAGGACAAAGAAAAATACACGCCTTGTTCTGGTTACATGCAAGACAAAATTATGGTCTCCAGGCATGCTTAATTTTTTCCCCCATTTTTGTAATTTACATTCGTATGGCTTTTCCGTGTCTTTTGCCAGATTGATAACATTAATTTAGATTTTCTCGGAACTTTAATAAATACAATGCTCCGACGGAGCTCATAACAGGCCGCGAATCCTCTTTTAATGAGGCGCCACATTAAATGAATTTTTTTTAAATCTCAATTTCTAACTATCAATTTGAAGGAAAAATCATTATACTTCATAACCAATGTATGCTGTAGTATCATAACGCGTGTTTACCCTCACAATATGATAGCTCAGTTTGAATTGTGTGAACAAAAAAAGTGGTTTAAAAAAAAAATTGTCATGTAGTAGGTCACTAGAGAGTTTGACAGGAAGTGTCTGCAAAAAAAGACTGCAATATCATTCTTATTACACCAACTAGGGTCTATACTGTTCACTATCGGAAATCATGACTTGTCGGCAAGAAAATAAATGGGAAAGTCTTTTTTTTTTTATAGTTTTAGCAATGGTCATGAAACATGTCGGAAAAGAAGAATCAGTATTGAGTGTTTTCTGTCAGATTATTGCAAACGTGGTCCTTCACGTGATAAATAGTTCTGCAAATGGTCATAAAAAACTAAAATATTCAATTAACTGTTTTATTTATTTTATCGCGGACATTCATGATTTCAGATAGTAGACCCCAGTTGTGATCACAAGCCGCTAGATACTGCAACGGTTATTTTTACAAATACTTCCTGTCAAACAAAAGTAACCTATACAATTCAAAAACATGTTTGTCATATTGTGCGGCTATATATGTATGTATGTATGTATGAATGTATGTTATTAATAATAATATAGCATACATTGGTCATAAGGGATAATGGTTGTTTTGCTTCAAATTGATCGTTAGAATTTGAGATCACACCTTCTTACGATAATTTGGCTTAGAGTCCTCCTAAAAATGATGCTATAGTTTCCGCTTCTGATAACTACGTCACATCTTCCGACCAGGTTGGCCTCTTTTTCTAATACCGATTTCCGTTTTAAGGAACCGTAGCGCTCGGTGATGCGTGCACTGCTGGTGGCGACCGATGCACCAGAAATGCAGAATGCACAGAAGACGCATGTCAATGTAAAGCGAACTACGTGGAAACAACCCGGGGGCAGACAACAAGATGCCTATGGTCATCTGGTGGTAAGTACATGTATATATATATGGAACTTGTGGAGGCACGATCTGGGTTGGATCATGCCATGAATCTCTACTCTTGTTAACGCCCTAGGAATCGTATTCCACCAGTACAAAACCTTGGAACTTTGTCAACGTTTTGACAGGGACCTAATAAGTTCGAAAAATAACTTATTACCTTTCCTTTTTTGAAGGTTCCAACTCGAAATTGCATAATTTAAGTGACTTTGTGGGCGATTTTTGCTTTGCGTCGATGACAATTATGGTATATGTTCTGAGTTGTTAATATAATATTGATAGCCATTTGCAATACAATATTGATAGCCATTTGCAGAACTCGAGGAAAAGTCATCATAAAAAATGTCTGAAAAGAAGAATCAGTATTGAGTGTTTTCTGTCAGATAATTGCAAACGTGGTTGAATAATTATGTTTTATGTTTTGGTCCTTCGCGTGATAAATAGTTCTGCAAATGGCCACTAAAATATTCAATTAACTGTTTTATTTATTTTCTCGCGGACAATAATGATTTCAGATAGTAGGCCATAGTTGCGATCATAAGCCACTAGATATTGCAGCATATTTTTTTTTTTTTGCAAATACTTCCTGTCAAACTGTTTTTTTTTAAACCACGTTTTTTATATAATTCAAACATGTCTGTCATATTGTAAGGCTATATATATCTTAATAATACTATAGCATACATTGGTAATACAGGATAAAAAATTTGCTTCAAATTGATAGTTAGAATTTGAGATCACGCCTTCTTACGATAATTTGGCTTGGAGTCCTCCTAAAAATGATATCTACGTCACATCTTCCGACCAGGTTGGCCTCTTTTTCTAATACTGATTTACGTTTTAAGGAACCGTAGCGCTCGGTGTTGCGTGTTCTGCTGGTGGCGACCCATGCATCAGAAATGCAGAATGCCTAGAAGACGCATGTCAATGTAAAGAGAAATACGTGGAAACAACACAGATGCAGATAACAAGATGCATACGATCATGGTCATATGGTGGTAAGTACATGTATATATCGGACTTGTGGATACACGGACTCTGTTGGATCATGCCATGAATATCTACTTTTGTTAACGCCCTGGGAATCATATTCCACCGTTACAAAACCTTGGAACTTTTTGAAGTTTTGACAGGGACCTTATAAATTAGGAAAATAACTTATAACTGTTCCTTAATATTATACATCGGTGTTGGAAGGTTCCAACTCGAAATTGCATAATTTAATTGACTTTGTGGATGATTTTATTTATTGTAATTTGTTACACACATTTTTATTCCACTTTATCCATTTCATATACATGCGTTATTGCAATATAGGCTCACAAAAGTAACAGAAAGACATGCAGTCTCGAACTGCGACCATCCCATAATGTGAATTGTATTTTACTCCGAAAAAAGTATAACAAAGAAATATATTCCATTCCTAGCTTGTTTGTTCATTGTTATAAAAGTTCCCAGTCGGAAAGGGTCAGAACATTTAAAAGTTCACAGGTTTTGTACTGGCGTTGGCCAGAGTGAGATTAACCCTTTGATTGCCAGGTCCGATTTTTGTATCGACCCATATACACTGTGCCAATGCATTCTCTTATATATCTTTATCTTTATTGCCTCCAGTATTGAAGATTTAACAAAAATGAATGTAACATAAATTTTATCATAAACCTATGGTCGACTCGCATATATAAGAGAATGCATTGGCCTAACAATTTTTCATCATTTGTTATTATTTTTTACAATTTTTTACAATTTTAATAATTTTCTTATATTCTTTAACAGACTTATTTTGTAGGTTTAGTGCCAGGGAATCTTACGTTTTGCATGGGAATCAAAATTATTACTATGAATACTTGGTGATAGTTTTGAGTTTTAACATGCCCCTAAGGTTTTATCCAGTTTGTTTTTAAATTCGCTATAGCATGCTTAAGCATACCCAAAAAAAATTAAACCAAAAAATATTTAAATAAAATCTAAAAAAAAGCTCAGGCGTGGTAACCCCGTAAGTATATTTCCGTGTAGGTCCTTCTATTAACTTTATTTGAAACCGAAATGTCCATGTATCGATCAGAAAGAAACATTGAAATGTCCCTAAACTCCGACCAAGCTTGAAAATTGCTCGCGCGTTTCGACGCCCATGTCTGGGTTGGAAACCGCGCCTACCTCCTCCTCTAGCCCAGGCTGTGGTGATCTTAACCACGACCTAACCACCTAGGCTACTAGGACATCGTTTAAAAAAAATGGAAGCGCTTTCACAGAGTTGGCAAGCGTATCAAGCTACATTGGGTCACGAGGAATGTTTTTATTTTTCTGTTTATTAAGAGGCGTCCTATTCGTGATTATTTTTGTTTTAACCCTTTACCCAACAGAAGGGCCCTGTGCCAATGCATTCTCTTATATATGCGAGTCGACCATAGGTCGCCTCGCATATATAAGAGAATGCATTGGCTTAACACATTAATAATTATAAAATTGTTAAAGAATGTAAGAAAAAATGGTAAAAAGTGTTTTTTTTAGGCCAATGCATTCTCTTATATATGCGAGGCGACCTATGGTCGACTCGCATATATAAGAGAATGCATTGGCACAGTACATAACTGTAACTATCACAATGTGGTCAAGGAGCCGGTTCCAATGATATCCATATTTGTATGGTTCTATTGAGACAGACCGAAGATATTTTAGGCTGTTGAAGCTTTATTTGGCCGGTTTTGGCCGGTTTGTTGGGTAAAGGGTTAATCTCAATTTCTAACTATTAATTTGAAGGAAAAATTAACCATCCTTCATAAGTACTATATGCTATAGTATTATAATGCATGTTTATTTTGGAGGAAAAGTCGCAACAAAACAACACAATGTGTGAACAGATTATCAGTATTTTGAGTGTTTGTCGGTCACATTATTGCAAACATGATTGAATAATAGGTGTTGTGTTGTTTTGGTCCTTCATATGACAAAAAAATAGTTCTGCAACTGCAATGAAATGTTTTATTTATTTTTTCGCAGACATTCATGATTTCAGATGGCACAGTGTAGACCCCAGTTGGGATAATAAACTAGATAATGCATTTTGTTTTTGCAACATACCCGTCAAACGACCTACATGACATTGTATATTTAAACCACCTTTTTACATAATTCAAACGCGTCTCATATTGTGAAGGTAAACCTCTCTCGAATTTTGAGGGTAAACCTGTGGTTTTATAATATTATAGTATACCTTGGTTGTGAAGGATAATGATTTTTTGCTTCAAATTGGTTGACAGAAATTGAGATTTTTTGAAAAATCACGAATAGGGCACCTTGTTAAATGTAACTTACGTCTAAAGAGGAAAAACACACCCCATGATAGTATTAACTGATCGCCAGCTGATCTTTACGCAAATGAAAAATGGTTGCACATGCAACGCTCGTAAAGACTTATTTCTTTGCATTTGTTTTCAAGAGAAGTCATTTTAGTGTCAAAAGCATCTATTGCTATTCATTCGTAGATGAAGAAAGTCGAAAGAAAAACGTCTTATCGGTGATAAAAAAAAAGGTTCAGACTGAGACAGGTGCAACGCCTTTACACAGTAGTAAGCCGTTGCTAGAACGCGTTTGAGCGTGTAAATACCTTCTTTTTTTTTGGCCAAAAACCAACTTGCCTAAATAATTAAAGGTATGTGGAATAAATCGCTTTCGTTCACTGTCCCGTCAAGTTGGTGAACATTAAATGTGAGTCATCCTGACCTGCTTGCATTGAGGGCTGATTGAAAGGTTACGCTGAAGAGTGTTTTTGGCATACTGATATTTATAAATTTATATTTTCCATAGCCATTAAATAACTAAACTGAATGACAATTAAATAAACAAATGTTGCACAAACATTAGTGTACTGTTGGAATTTGTTTTGACACATGGAAACGCGACAATGAGACAACACTACACGATTGTTCACAATATGATGAAATGCACTATAATGCATTATCGTACAAATGATAAACAGACTATGTGCTCGCATGGTGTAGATTTGCCCGATAAGGTAAGACAAGAAAACCATAATCAGAAATGGTAACGCCCTCAAGATCATATTATTAGCCATAAATATAAATTATAATATAAAATATATTGGTTACATGAATTCACCGCCTCAGAATTCCGTTAAAACAACTAATCCTTCGAATTATTACAAACCACTACGGCTTATTACTGCAGGTTTCTCATTCACCACACCAGAAAGCTTCTAAATGCGGATCATAAATTGGAGGTATTGTGTTCCCGCCAAGAGTGCATGTTCCAGCCATTGTTCATATCTAAACATCGAAAGCAATTAACGCGGTCATAATTGTTACATACTGCAATTATAAGACATCCAGCGGATACACACCCCACGAAAACGTGAAATATGTTGTCCTGCGAGAAATCCCATCGCTATATCTCAATTTAACACGGCCAGATTAGCCTTCCTACAATATCCATAAACAAGATCATATATTATATACCCATGATTTTAATTAAAGAATATAAAATATATTGGTTTTGCGAATGACCAACTCAGAATTCCGTTAAAATAACAATAACAACCAGCACCTAATTAACGAACCGGTTGCCGACTCGGTCGTCTCTGACCACAACCATCAGTGGGATGCAGAACGAAAAATATCTATACGTTGAAATATAAGACTTACAAATTACTTTTAAATTTATTTTATTGGTAATTGACATAGCTTGTCACAAACCAAAAATCAACATTATTGACATAATAATGTAAAGGACAATAAACGAAATTGACATTCCCAACTACACCTTTTACCGGTGACCGGCCTCCAGATCGCGCAGTTCGACTTTTAAATAAACCGGAAAAACCAATTTTCTATTTATAAAAGTCCCATCGCCGCATCGGCCCACATGTTTCTAATATTTGGCTAACAGTATATACGCGGGCGTGCTAAAAAAGACTTCTCTTGCGAGAGTTCAGAGGGCCAAAAGACCTATAAACCATGCACGCAAACAGGGGACCTGTGGAATGCGGGGGGGGGGGGCATCAAAATACAACGTGTTGGGCATTTCATAAGATGGGAATTTTCAATCAAAAATAGATTGAATTTATTCTGATATTTTAATATCTCAACCAGTATTAAGTGTGATATTTGTTTACTTTTTGTTTAGACCAGACGAACCTATTTTTTAACTGAAATGGAACAAATGAAATCAACAAATCAAATATCCTTATATCTACAGTACCCCATACCCTCAATAAACTGAGAACTATTGAGGTGGCGCATGAGTAAAGATATGTATATGGGTAAAAAGTATATTTGTTTTTCTGACACTTTAACATAAGAGCATTAAAATTGGGTACCATTTCGTTGGCACTATGGTGATCGGGCTGGTGCTTGTTTTGTGGAGAAGCCCTGCTTGCCTTTGCCGGTTCATAGAAATGATTGCGCATGGCTTCCTTCAACAATCGGACGTCGTGGATTTTGGACAGTGTTGGTTGGGATATTGTTCAAAAGAGAAATTGTTCCGAGGATAGAAGTATTTTGGTCAGTACAATGGACTTGAGAAGTTTGGTCTCGCAAGAGGAGCACTCAAGACATGGTTCTAGAGGATTTTGTGGAAGAGAATAAGATGAGAGAAATCTCTCTCCTGCTTAGAGTAGGCCACTTGAGAATGCTAAGCATGTTTGTGGGGCTGTTTGGGTAGTTGTAGATATTAAAGATGTATCGGACAGCTCGTTGTTGTACTAGTCCGGCCGCCAGGTCACGGATGCGTGTTTTGGCGTATAAAGTTTTTTTCTCTGCGGATTTTTTAAATTCAGGTATCCGACATCAAGATTTTATCGGCTGGCCATCTGTCAGCCTTGAGCAATTTTTTTTATAGCGCCCTAAAAAGTATACCCCCCCCCCCATTTTTTCCCAGACGTAAAACCAGTAACTTGGAATTTGTTGCAAATTCACATGACTAATCTAGTAAAATGTATATATTTCCATGAAGCTAAGACATAATGACACTAGTTTGGGCCAAAATTGAAACTCACCATCCAAGATGGCCACCAAAATGGCCGCCGGAAGTTGAAAATATGACATTTTTTCACAAATATCTTCTAGATCAGTTCATGCTGTTTGGAACTGGTTCAGTAAAATGACTTTATTTTATATTTTGTATATTAACTGATCATTGGAGCAATAAAATATGCAATTATTGGGGTCCTATCCACTTGTGATCCCTCAAAAATTCGATTTTACAGAACGCGTTATAAAATTTCACCAAAAAATCACGACTGGGTTTCTAGTCATATTTCAACAAGAAATGAACAGAAGGTTGCAATTAAGTGAGGCATACCATTACCTATGAATATTCCAACTCACTGGAACCAAAATTCTTACTTTGGCTCAAAATATGGAAAAATGTTAAATATCGCCCTAGGGTGTCCTGCAATCGCTTACAAGTTGTGGTTGATATACAAAATTGTCTATTATGCCTTCTATACATTGAATACTAACATGTCTGCTGCACCATGGTTAATTGTTACTGTTGCCACCACTGACATCACCAAAACTATTGGACGTTTCTCTCAAAAACTTGACATAAATATCGCCAAAAATTTGCTTTTCAGGTTTGGACCATTTTTCTAGTAATGTCAGTTAATTAACTAACACATATTTATAACCAAATGGGTCACAATTTGCTACATTTTCGGATAACGCAGAGAATAATTATATATATATATAATGTTATAATGATATATGTAAAAGAAATAACTTATTACCAATTTGGTTGCCATTTTGTAAGCCATCTTGAGCAATTTGTTCTATAAACACCGTAGTGTGACACATTTAAGATAGACCAATACAATACACACCTTTCAATTCAAAGATAGTTACAATATTACTAGAAAAAATTGTCCAAACCCGAAAAGTTTATTTTTGCCGATATTTATGTCAAGTTTTTGTGAGAAAAGTCCAATATTTTTGGTGATGTCAGTGATGACAACAGTAACAATTAACCATGATGCAGCAGACATGTTAGTATTCAATGTATAGAAGGCATACTAGCCAATTTTGTACATCAACCACAACTTGTAAGCGATTACAGGACACCCTAGGGCAATATTTACCATTTTCCATATTTTGGCGGTCATTTTGGCAGCCATTTTGAGCCAAAGTAAGAATTTTGGTTTCACTTAGTTGGAATATTCATAGGTAACAATATGCCTTACTTAATTGCAACCTTCTGTTCATTTCTTGTTGAAATATGACTAGAATCAGAGTTGTGATTTTTTGTGAAATTTTATACCGTGTTTTGTAAAATCGAATTTTTGAGGGATCACAAGCGGGTAGGACCCCAATAATTGCATATTTAATTGACCCAATGATCAGTTAATATACAAAATGCAAAATAAAGTCATATAACTCAACCAGTTCCAAACAGCATGAACTGATCTAGAAGATATTTGTGAAAAAATGTCATATTTTAACTTCCGGTGGCCATTTTGGTAGCCATCTTAGATGGCGAGTTTCAATTTTGGCATGAAATAGTGTCATTATGTCTTGGCTTCATGAAAATATATACATTTTCCAGATTAGTCATGTGAATTTGCAACAAATTCCAAGTAACTGGTTTCACGTCTGGGAAAAAATTGGGGTGGGGGGTATACTTTTTAGGTCGCTATAAAAAAAATTGCTCAAGGCTGACAGATGGCTAGCCGATAAAATATTGATGTCGGATGTCTGAATTAACAAAATCCGCAGAGAAAAAAACTTTATACGCCAAAACACGCATCCGTGAATTTCGGGTGTTTGGCGACCGGACTATACCATTTCAATTTTTGTAGTAAGGCCTATTTGCTATGAGTGCCATATGGGACGGCATTGCTCGAGCTGTGGTTGAACATGGGTGTTGTATGCCAGCTCCTGTATTACTGCTGTCGGTTCTGATATAACCATTTATGAACCTTAATGTGGCGTTTTATTTAATAATTGCAAAACCACCGTATTTATGCTATTATGATCAAATATGGGCCTTAAGGTAGGCGGGGGTATAGTAAACATATTGCAGGAAGATGTGTTTTTTTTTTTGCGGATGCCATTTTTTTTGGGACGCATGCAACCCCCCAGACTAACAAATTTCATTGTGTTATAAAATCCTACTGATAACCTCATATGAGTTATCTTTTTTGGTTTAAATGATCGGTTTCAGAAGCTGTTTTATTGAAATAAATGATAAAAGACCCGAGTCTGCTTATAGGTCCAGGATACACACAATTCCTTTACTTCAACAACCCCATTATCTACCATTATTACATACCAATTTTGTCAGTCTACTGTAACTTATATTATGCTAAATGACAAGCTGTCGCTATCAAATTTGGATAACGTCGGTGTTGTGAGAGTAGCATAAAGTGGTATAAACTTTAAACCTATCTGGCCTCTCCGTTGGTCACCCCAACATTATATGTACTGTCATTTGTGTGTGCCATAAAATAAACAGTTGTGTTTCAAAGCATCTTGTTAATAACTCATTTTAGTTTTGATAAATTTATTGTGTTAATTATATTCAATTTTATTTAATTTATTATACGTTGTTGATACTGTTTATGTTGAATATTATGGTATTTGTTTTATGACCATGATTGCTATCCAATTAAAATGTTGAATTTAATTGTAAACAACTTTTCATTTGATTTACCGCGTAAATTGCGCAAGAAAATATTTAAAGTAATTAGTGGACACTTTATTTACAAATTAGATTATAACCATGACATGAAACGAGCGTCTTTGTTTATGCCGGAATGAAAGCCGTTTATATAGCTCCCAGATGCATTTCTGTCCAGTCAGTGCTCTCCAATGAGTTTCTGAAAACTGCCCTAGATTACTTGTAGGCGTGTAGAAATGTTGTAGTGCCTGCATACCATGTACCCATAGAATGTCAATGTACCGGAAGTGCACCTTTGGTTTCAGCGCTGTATTAAGAAATCTTCTCGAAATCTGTCATTCGCGAACTGTCGGGGCCATGGCCATTCCTATAGCCGTTCCCAATTTCTGAAGGTATATATCGCAGTTGAAATCAGAATAGTTGTTTCAGAATAAGATTCCGCGAGCTTAGAGATGGTTTTGTTTTTCACTGTCGAATCAACTGAATCCAATGATCGTTCGAGCACTCGGATGCCGTCATATGTTGATAAAAAGATGAACAATAAATGCTCCTATATGGAGATTTAAAGGCACGGGCGGCGTTCGTTGTAGAAATATTCATATTTGTTCAAATCGCCATCAACGGAAGGAATATTAAAATATATTTATAGTTTTGTTCATATGCCAAACATAATCGGTGCGTAAATAGTATAATGTCAAGACGTACGATGGTGTACGTAAACAAGTTTAGCTTCTGTTTACATAACTCAGCTCAATTATATTGGTTAATCACACACAGATTATATAAACGCTCTGTAATGTTTCCATATCGGGGGGGGGGGGGTCGGTAACAAATAACGCTCTTTATGTTTGCCATATCCGGATCTAAACAAAAGCCAGGTTCTGTAACGTGTTTTGCATAACAAAGGAAAAAAACATTTGATAACAAACACTGTTTATGCCATATTTCCGATTGCTATAAGAACAAACTCTGTCTATATTTTACTATTCTTTCTGTTTATGGCGGTTTTTGACGGGGGTGAATATTTAACAGCATACCCACCGCCAAAAGCTGAAACATTTCAATGACTTTCGCAAGTTTCTTCAGATCGTTTGTTCAACGTACGAACATTTCATTGGGTTTACTCGTCAATGCGCATTTACTAAAAAACAAGGATTTAATATGGAATCGTTCCATGACAAAAAGCATGCATGTTATAGTATATCCAAGTATGTATCGGTCTATTTTGTTCGCGTCAGCGGAATGTCGCAAAAGCGATAAATCACTTGGTCATCTTGAGGCCTTGGCATTAAGTGGTCTTTTAAAATCCGTAACGTGGCGTAAGGAATGTTAATCTACTGTAACCGAAAAATGACCGCCTTGTACATGATAAGTATGTTAAATATCTCCACTCGATTCGTGTACCATATCCTGTATGATGTTATATCATGTCGCGAATCTATAACCTGGCTCCACCCGTGAATATCACACTTCACCATTTCAAAGTATGGGACATTTGATTTGTTCTGTCGGAAACGTTTTGAAATTGAAAAATTAAATTGAAAAACAACGCACACAATATTTGTCTTGGATAATACCTTTTCCTGAATGATGTATTTCACAGTATATGAATGTCTCGGCTCGAAATTGCATGGTTTGGGAGACTTATATGAACCGATTTCGCTTTGCGTCCCTAATACAATAATGAAATAATTAAATGTTCGTTGTGTAATATGCTCAAAACATCTCGTAAATCAAGCAATCTCGAGCTGGAGTTTCGTATATTCTGCGGAGTACACGATTAAGGAACCTGTATAAACTAGAGATATATTCCCTGCGTTGGTAATTTCAATGTCAGAACTTCAAAAAGTTCCCAGATTTTGACCAGATGGAATATTTTCTCTACGGGCGTAGCCAAAGTTGTGACATTCATGGTATGATCTGGTATGATCTATATATGGGCTCAAACCGGTTCTCATATTTTTCAACTTTTTTCTTCCACAGGACGATAAGTGATGGATAAAGAGGTCGAACAAATGGGACGTTTCGAGAGATTTTGGAACTAAATCTGTTGAATGGGTGTTGTGTATTTACACATTATGACAATACTGATTAAGAATTAAATAAATTTGTTTTGTCTCTATACATGTGTGATTTCATCTACTGTCCTATTTGACACACAATTTGTCAAAGTTAATTTTCAACTTACTGGGCAGAAGACTTTCAATGACAATCATTGATCACCCTAGAAATATTTTCTTAATCATTGGAATTTCTTAACCTGGTAGTGCTCCAAGAGAAATATTCAAGGTATAGAATATTTTTTTAACTCCAATAAAATTGTTCTCGAAATAGGATATATTTTCTTGTTCAGAATTTTCTAAATAAGGAACTCTTTTTTTGGTAGTGTATACATGTATCTACACATTGTGACAATAGTGATTGCCCATGAAATCAATTTGATTTGATTGTATTGATATGATTTTTATTACCGATCCGGTCCTATTCGACACAAAATTAGTCAAAGGTTTCAAAGAACCCTTTCATGACGTGGGGGGGGGGGTGCTCGCGAGGGGAACTGCGCATTAAAGACCATGTGTTTCTCTTATATAAGTCTTCCCATAGGGAACTTAACAAATAAAGAGAATGCACTGGCTTACTCTCTATCTAAATATCGTTAGGCCAATGCATTCTCTTGTATTTTGTTGATGGGGTGGCGACGACTGCAAGGAAAACAAGCCACGGGGTATGCCGAGATTAAGATGGGAAATCAAAGATGGCCACTGGTGACCCATGTTTTTTTAAAGAAATTAAATAGCTCCAACCAAGAGGTCACCACGAAGTTCTACATGGAGTTTTTGATCAATGCTATAAAACGCGAGGCATCCCGATAAATTTTATGACAAAAGCGATGATGCATGTAATCCAAGATGTCTGCAAGCGGCCATTTTATTTTCAGATTCTCATTCAAAAGCTCTAATCTAAGAGTTAATCCTGGGCATGCGTGTAACTTTTCCAAAAGAATTGTCCAATGTGGGTTGCAGGGTGTGCCGATGAATTCAAATGTGAAATAAAAGATGGCCGCTATGTCTGATGTTTTTAACTCAAGTTCGGGGGGGGGAGGTGCAGCTCCAATCTAGAGCACACCCCGATGATCCATATGAAGTTTGATGGCGATCTGATTACTGATTTGGCCTAATGGCGTTCTGAAGGATTTAGCTACGGAAAGAGTAAAATCAAGATGGCTACCGGCGGCCATGTTTTTCATCGAAAAAGTTCTAGAAGTGATCCTAAACATCCTTGTAAAATTTCTAACGAATTCTATAAATGTAGGCTGTGTGTGTCGATCGATTCTTATGTGAAATCAGATTGCCACCAGGATGTGTAATCAAAGAAGGCCCCTGGCGGCCATGTTTTAAAACTAAATTCGGGGGGTGTAAAGTTGTTGTTTTAACATGTTTTGATTTTCGTCACGCTAACAGTCTAAGAGTGTATATTTTTGCGTTGCGCTTTCGGCATGTTTCCAGTTGTGAAAACTTGATATTTTACAATATAATAGTGGCGGTCTCGCCCAGTTGCGGTCATGGGGCATAAGGGTGGATACACACATGCATGTAATGTCTGTATGTAAAATACATGTATTTTACATGGCCACACCAATAATTGGCAAAATTAATCACCTGCGCGCGAGAGGTCAATTTCACCAGTGAGTAGATATAAGCCATTATCAAACAAACTGCCATCAAGAAATTTCAGGCCAGTCATAAACATGTCTTCTTTCATGGCTGCCGAAATGAGTAATTCTTGTCTGATATATGTTGCTGTTTTTCACGAGTTATAATTCATTTCGAAAAGTGGATTAGAGCCGGTCGATTTTATACTTGATTTGTTTCTGTCATTTCTTGGAAACAGGGTCATCCAAAACAAAAATAAAATATGCAGATTTCTTTTATAGGATGATACCGGCTTGTTGAGATTTCTCTGATAATTTGAGAGCGAGCTCATGTGATAACATTAATTCAATTGGGATTGCAAATAGTCATTATAGCACCAAAAAATAATGCAGGTACAGCGTTGAAATTAAAAAGAAGACCCCCCCCCCCCCATTTATATATATGTTTCTCAAGCCAAAGGTTGAACAAGCTCCTAACTGTCACAAGCTTGAATTATAACATTTTCGACAATAATCCATGATTGAGGGAGGGGCTGGTTCTCGAAAGCTTCGAATAACTAAGGGAGTTAATTAAATGTATCAGCCGGGATTATCTGGGCCAGAATTACAATATAATGTTTTACTTAAATATTCCATAGTTGTAAATTTTGCGTATACATGCATGTATAACTGTATAACACAAGAGAGGAAAGGTGACGTAGTTGGGAACTCGTAGCTAGGCAACCCTTTCGCCGAATGAAGACAAACATCAACACCATGCATTCAAATTTAAAGCTGTATAATATGTTCATAATTATATGAATAGCATAAATTGCTGCATATTAGATTAATCACTCGTAGAAAACAGACACGACAGACATGACTACGATATTTATAAAGCAGGGTGTCAGGACTCAGGGTGCTGTATGCACACCCCCGTCGAGGAAATATGCAATGGTGAATTCGGTAGCTTCTGGGATAATATAGCTCCCCGTGCATGTTGGGGATCATAGCCCCCTGCGTTTGGGGAAAGAGGCCATCACTGGTATTAACATCAATAGAAGACTGACAATGATTTAAACAGAACGTCGACCATTTGAGTTATCGCGCGAATAATTATTGAAAGCGGCCTGACGACTTTGTCCCAGTTAACGGCTCTTCGGCGGTTCAGAGTTTAACTCACTGTGGTGAAACACAGTCGCAATGATTGGGTTGTCAGCAGACACATATTACACGGTGCGTATGATCCATGTAAAACGCTAAATACACGATATTTACAGAGATTACATGCATGTGTGTATCCACCCTAACGCGGAAAATCCCATGCTGGATTAAAGGTCAGAAGCTAATAATCATCCGTTATATCAATATTTTTAACATTAATTCTTTGTTTTATATCGAAAAGAAGAGAGATGCATTTTTTTTTTAAACCGTCCCAATTCGCAGAGGCACAACCGGCTATAATTGGCTTTATTATATGACTGTCATTATTTTCACTAAATACCACTATCGTTTGGTGATGGTTTTCCGATAAATCGGATCATGGTAGTATCGTGATCCGATTCCAGATCATGCGTGTCTGAATCAGACCGAGGCTCCTGGACTATTTTCAATTGAGAAATTTAATCGTAAATTGTTGTTGATTAAATTGTTGCGATTTGTTAATTAAATTTGAATTCAACTGATCCCCTTTTAAAAAATAATAATTTCAGAGGTTGTAAGAATTAAGTTCAATTGGTCATATAATAAACATATTATTACTACAGTGAAGTGATCTGAGTCTCCACATCACGTCTCGTTGAGAAGGTGAGATCCCAGATCAGACTCGCAGCCTGCGGCAGCTCGTCTGATCTGGGATCTCACCTTTTCAACTCGGCGTGATATGGAGACTCGGATCACTTCACTGTAGTGGTAATCTCTATGTATCCGAGGTAGATGATATCCGCATTAATCTGACAGCTATGTTATATTTACAAACGATTTCCCATAGATTTCGATAATTGCCAATGAGACCCGAAACGTGCCATACTGACGGCGGCAATCAATAAGGCCACTACTCGTATGTAACGCACACAGCAGTGTTTATGCCGAGTTTATCACCAGACGACAGTTCTATCATCACAGTTGATAAACCGTACAAAAAAATCGGAAGTCGCTCTCGCCAAGACGAACAATTCTATTTTTAGAACAACTCCATAAAACTAGTTTTCAGACCGGATAGACTGTTTCCCCCCCCCCCCCCCCCCAAACCGATATAAACTTAATTCTATATTTTACATACATATTTACCGATCACAAGCGGGCTCCATTTGAGCGAAGGACTCTTAATAGATAAAAACGGCCTTTGATCACTTCAGAAAATAATTTTCTCGACAAACGTCCCTCTTCAAATGTCACTTTAACACATATACGGCATTTTTTTGTAAATCATATATACTAGATTGCGGAAAGGCCGTTATATGTGCAACATATATGGAACTTACCTTGGCTCGGGTTTGTTCACAATCTGAAAGTAGAGGCTATATCTATTTAGAGACCCCACTAGTCGGTCTCTGTACGCCTAGTTGTTTAAGTGTGTGTGGCTGAAGAGTGTGTGGCTGATCACAAGTTGTCAAAAGTCTACGTAAAGTTGTGATGATGGGATTTGTGTGCAAAGACGAAACGGTGAATTGGGTTTCCATATTAGACATGTTCCGCCCCGATGGTTATTATTAACATTCAATCACACGACGAAGTCCGTTCCACAACCGTTTTTTTCAGATTTCTCGACAAAATTTGTTCTAATTGAAGTACCCAAGGAACTGTTTATCAATTGAAACCGTGCTGAAATCTTTAAGTATATTCGAGATATATTTTAAAATGTATTATGACATTACTATTGAAATGCATCGTACGCAATTGAAGACTTCTGCTCTAAATATATACATATCATGTATATTACTTCTCAATTTTTTTCCGGGAACTCAAGAGATGAAACTCTATTTTTTCAACATAAGTACGAACAGCATTTTCCAATAAATTTAAGTAAGCATTATATAATGTAGTATTAAACTTATTGAAAAATGTAAAACCTCAATGCTTGAATGTTCGCTATCAGTGGAGTGATTTGTTTATTTAAGCGATAGGAAACTGAAATATGCATTTACAATCGACATCCCATGACATCTCTCTTAACAGGGTACTGCCGTATATAACACACTTTTCCAGATCGATATTGTGTTCAGAAGACATATGTAGGCACAGAGAACCGCAACATGGTCTATCTATCGTTGTTTCTCCAGTTAACGAACATTGACAATTGCGATATCGTCGTCCCAATATAGGTCCAACAGGGGTGTACAAATAGATGGTCTCTACTTTCATATTGTGATACACACCAGCCAAGGTAATGTCGATATATGTTGCACACATAACGGCCTTTAAGTTGGAATATAGTGGTATTTCCGAAAGATGCTGTATGTGTGTTAAAATTACATTTGAAAAGAGAATTTTTTGCGAGAAAATGTTTTCTGAAGTGATCAAAGGCCGTTTTATCTATAAAAAGAGTTCTTCGATCAAATGGAGCCCGCTTGCGATCGGCAAATGTGTATGTACAATATATATTATGCTTATAGCAGTTTCTCCAGTCTAATGGTGTTTTGATCCTTCTGTACTATTTATGTTCAAATAAATAGAATTTTTCGTCTTGGCGAAGGCGACTTCCGATTATGTTTGTACGGTTTATCCACCATTCTCATTGATCTTCCGCTACTACGAGGGATAGTAAATACCCCTGCTTATAAGTCGTCCTGCTAATTTGTTATGATGCCGGCGTGTCCTGCTGAATTGCTACGATGGTGCTAAGGCAAAGGATTTATGTTGGGGTGGTACCGTTTGTTTTGCATGAATTATTATTTTTGATAATCCGAGCGATATTGCCAGCGAATGTATGAAACATTCAATAACATATATAATTAAAATGTTTTAATAATGGTTTTGCAAAACTACAGCCATATAAATTATGTCCGGTTAGAAACAAACACAGCCATTAAAATATTTCACAATATATACATTTTTGAATGTTTTATGGACGTGTTTTTCCTCGGTTTGTTCATATTGGCGAAAACCCCGCGAAAATGACGGGTTTTAATAAAATAATGGTACTGTTAACGGCATCACACTGCTCCACCAGCATCATAGCAAATTAGTGGACCCACTTATATGAACCAGGGTGGTATTATAAGTTAGTGTCTCCAGTTGTCTGGTATACATGTAGTGTGGTAAAAGGCGAGGTACATGTACACTGCTCACCAAGACAAAGCACGTTTTTTAATCGCTGCCACAAATGACATGTTCTCTGTTCCAATTCTCGGGGGAAGAAAACGTTTTATTTTCTCAACGATGGACAGTCAGCAGATATCTAGAGCATATAGTTCGTGTCCAGAAGGACTACAAAATATACGCCGAATGCCACCGACTGTCTAACGATTATCTTGCAGATAATTCTTAACTGTTTTCTCAAATTTTCCATGAGAATTTCTATTTCAGATCCATGGATCTTACTCTCAGAATTTGGCAACTCTTTCTCAAAGATATAACCATCTTCCTCCAAGATGAACATCAGACGAATTCTTGAAAGTATATTTTTTCGAAGTGTAATTAGAAATACACTGGCTGTTTCCTTGCATATACATGTATATGTGTGCATTGATTACTGCGAAGCGCGGGCCTTGCATGGGAATTTTGTGCTTATAGTTCTTCACCAATTCATTACCATATAGATTGTCAAATTAAATAATTATAGTACATATTGGAATTGTTTATTATTCGTCTTGAGGGAAGTTCATTAGAAATCGGCCGCAAAAGTTGCCCAAAATCGTTCAATCTCGAACTGGTATCTTCACATGCACTACCGAGGAACACTGATGTATTAATTAAGTAAAACATATTACCTGAGTTATTTGTTTAATATTGAACATTGAATAAATAAACAGGCAATATACGAAAGTTGTAAAGTTTCCCTTCAAAACAAGTCTAAACTGTTAAAAGTTCCCCAGGTTTAATGGGTGTAAAATGATATCTACGTCGTAGCCAGAGTTTGCTTGGTCTAGATTCGGCCCAATGGGAGACAGTTTTGAAATGCGCGCTTGAAAATTGCAAAATCCTAACAGCTTTACTCTCCTCGTGCTCTTTAATGATGGAAATGTACAATCTGACATCCCGTAGGTTTGGGAAATCCAACTGATGACCATTTCAATACCGTTGCAATTCATGTCCCACCATTTATCATATTATATACAGGGAGATGCTCAGTTGGGGGGGGGGGGGGGGGCATATGTATACAGCTTGGATATCAAACTTCACCCCGTCCCCTGAACCATACCACATATTGAATCAGGGATGGAATTAAAACTAAAATGCCGAAATACATTTGTTAACGCCCATCGGGTGTATATTGGTGGCCAGATATTATAAACATGTGGGCCGATGGGACTTTTATAAATAGAAAATTGGTTTTTCCGGTTTATTTAAAAGTCGAACTGCGCGATCAGGAGGCCGGTCATCGGTAAAAGGTGTAGTTAGGAATTTCAATTTCGTTTAATGTCCTTTACATTATTATGTCAATAATGTTGATTTTTGGTTTGTAACAAGCTATGTCAATTGCCAATAAAAGAAATTTAAAAGATAATTTGTAAGTCTTATATTTCAACTTTTATAGATATTTTTCGTTCTGCAGCCCACTGATGGTTGTGGTCGGAGACGCCCGAGTCGGCCGCCGGTTCGGTAATTAGGTGCTGGTTGTTATTGTTATTTTAACCGAATTCTGAGTTGGTAATTCGCGAAACCAATATATTTTATATTCTATAATTAAAATCATGGGTATATAATATATGATCTTGTTTATGGATATTGTAGGAAGTCTAATCTGGCCGTGTCAAATTGAGCTATAGCGATGGGATTTCTCGCAGGACAACACATTTCGGGTTTTCGTGGGGTGTGTATCCGCTGGATGTCTTATAGTTGCAGTATGTAACAATCATGACCGCGCTAATTGCTTTCGATGTTTAGGTATGGACAATGGCTGGACCATGCACTCTTGGCGGGAACACAATACCTCCGATTTTTGATCCGCATTTAGAAGCTTTCTGGTGTGGTGAATGAGAAACCTGCAGTAATAAGCCGTAGTTGTTTGTAATAATTCGAAGGATTAGTTGTTTTAACGGAATTCTGAGGCGGTGAATTCATGTAACCAATATATTTTATATTATAATTTATAGTTATGGCTAATAATATGATCTTGATGGCGTTACCATTTCTGATTATGGTTTTCTTGTTCTGAGTTGTTCTGCAGTTGGCTGATAACTAAAGGGGATGAAACAATTAACGAGCATAATTGACCAATAAATAAAATGTTTATACCCGTCTATGCTTATCTCCGCGCATATGTAAACGGTCTGCAGTAACTTATACCGGGTATAACGCGTGGCCCGCTCAGATCGATAACCGGAGGTGTGAAAACACTACCTCAAACAGACATTTAAAAATATTGTTTAAATATCTATAAAATTACCAAGAGCAATATCTGAAAGTGGAGTTGGATATTCATAATTTCGGCAAATCCATTTCTAAAATACTGCATTTCACTTTATACCGCCAAACCATACATCTAAATGAAAGCGGCCATAAGTGTGCAACAATATTATGCTTATCTTCGCCGGCGATGTAACTCTCTGAAGTAACTTTCGCTAGGTAACGCGTGTCTCGTATATACAGATAACCGACTATGTGTAAACATCACCTTAGTGAAGTTATTTGATTCGGATAAAAACGTTTAAAAGATTACACCGGTGTAATTTTCTCTGTATATATCGATGGCCGTTAATCCACTGAGCTCGTTGCCGAATAGTTTGTGTGATAGGTCGCCCCTAACTCAAGTTATGTCGATTCATGCGATAGAATATTACATTATTTGCACATATGAGTAATTTGACCCAGGGAATCTTATTAGATAGTCCCGTTGACATCAGATGGCATTAATAACTTATTAAATAAAATAAATAATCATAGAAACAAAATTGTTGCAATCTAGTCGTTGAAGATTGAAACGTGTTGATAAATTGACCCGTATAGAATAATTTGATAGATGCCGTTGATCTAAGATTACTTAAAAGGGAAATATGAGCATTAAAGAGCGTTCCTTATGCAGAAAAAGTAGTACAGATGGGTCACCTGACCAGGGCAAAGTCATGGGATATGCGCATACTGGCTAAGAATAAAGCACTACTTACTTACCTCAGACGTCCGATGACTTAAAGGGGGTGGGGTAATAAATTATATTATCAATAAAGGGCGTTTATTATCTCAAGATATGTGGTAAATTGGTGGTAAACTATTGTATTGTGGGAAGAGTATTAGTCGGATGTATGTCGCGTCGTGTTTATACAGGTCGTAAATAGAATCGGGATAGAGGTGTTAGATTGTTATTTAAAAATCAGACACCAATTTCCCACATATCTTCTGGAATGATAATAAACGCTTTTAATATTATCATATAATATATAATTCCCACTTTGAGTCATTTGAAGTCAAAGGTGAGTAATTAATGTTTTATTCTCAGTTCAGCCATTATTCATGGATGGAACACGAGAAGATGCGCCTATCCCATGCCATTTTCCTGGCCAGGAGACCCATCTGTAACATGTTTTCTACACAAGGAACGCTCTTTATTGTTTATATATACCCCTTTAAGTCGTCTGAGTTCAACGGCATCTATCTCATGACACTGTATGTGTCAATTTATCCACGTTTCAATTTTCAACAACCAGATTGCAATAGTTTTATGTATATAATTTATTAAATTAATTAATAGTGCCATTTTAAAACATCCTATGGGATTATTGGGACCTATCTAGTCAAATTACTCATATGTGCAAATGTTCAGCTCCGATGGTCCAGCCGTTTCTGTATAAACAATCAATAGATAAAAGCAACATCCTTTCATATAGTAGTCCATCATGTGACGTCACATGAAGGAAGATTAACGATTCAGACTGCATAATCCATAATGTATTATTCAATCGCATGAATTTCCATAACTTCAGTTAGGGGGCGGCCTATCACAAATATTTTCGGCAACGTGCTCAGTGGATTAGCGGGCATCGATAATGACTGAGAAAAAATACACAGGTGTAATCCTTTAAGCTAATATTTAGGAAAGTATGGCTTGTGTACATGTATAGTGCGCGCTGTGGAGGCTTGAGTTGGGGCAGCTTTGGTTGTTAAAAGCCCTTTAGCTATTGATCGAAAATACTAATATACATCCACCCCACCACCAACGCTCAAAGCCATGTGAAATTTTACCCGACATAACATGCCACCTCAATGTTTTTACATAATGATTTTATGGATCGCATTATGTCGGGGTATAGACACAATTACTGCGACAAAATACGTACCCATATGACAAGTGTTTGCGAAAAATATCAGACGACCATTAAGGTGTGCGCTACATGTAAACATGTACCATTTACTGAGTTCAAACTTCAGTAATTACATGGACGAAATTTTGCAATAACATTTGGAATCCCTAACTTCAGCAGCAATTTCAAAAGATCTGAAAATTATATCAAAATATTCATTCATGGAATGGGTGCTTGAAGTCTAATTTATGCGCCTGCGCGTGGAGTTGTGTTATGTATGGAAATAAAAATTAATTTGAGTGTTAACAAACTGAACAGAATTTAGCTCTTATAAGAAATAAATTCATGTTGGCTCTGAGGGGATGCCGGACCTCCGAGAAGAAAATATTAGTTTACGCGGTCACGGTGGGGAATCACGTGGTTTCGAGGTTGGTGAGTACCACGTATACCAAATGGGCGAGGCCAATGGAAACTGGAAACGCACAAAAAACTTAATACATGAGGAACTGACACAAAACATAGCATTTCGACTGTTACGAGCATATGCTAGTTTGTTTCTGAAATAAATTAATACCTTATTTGTTAGGAAATACTCAGAGGTTTTCTATAACATTCTTACCAAAGTTACCAGTCAGAGGAGACTACACCAGTCCATAGATCTTAGAGAATATTTCGACTGAAGACTTTGGTCGGGAATGTTAGAGCAAACAAAATAATGTGAACAAATGAGACATCAGCTTGTTTGAAAAATAGTATAGCATCAGGTCGTAGCCGACAAAATAGCCGGTGTTAAATATGTATAGTATTATGAGAGTTGTGAGCTTCTTGGAAGTTTTACAGGCTTGGTATACGCTGATGTACGGTGTAACATCACGTGCAACTTCAGACAGTACAGGACGGGGCTTGTTGACTATTTGAAGGAATATTCTTAATCATTAAATTTTGTAGGGATCGAGTCTCACCGAGATTAATATGTCGAACATTGAAGTAATGTCGACCAATTCACATTGGAGCTGAAACTCCCATTTAACCCATTACCCAACAGAAGGGCCCTGTGCCAATGCATTCTCTTATATATGCGAGTCGACCATAGGTCGCCTCGCATATATAAGAGAATGCATTGGCTTAACACATTAAAAATTATAAAATTGTTAAAGAATGTAAGAAAAAATGGTAAAAAGTGTTAAAATTAGGCCAATGCATTCTCTTATATATGCGAGGCGACCTATGGTCGACTCGCATTTTTAAGAGAATGCATTGGCACAGGGCATAACTATAACCATCACAATGTGGTAAATGAGCCGATTCCAATGATATCCATATTTGTATGGTTTTATTGAGACAGACCCAAGATATTTTAGGCTGTTGAAGCTTTATTTGGCCGGTTTTGGCCGGTTTGTTGGGTAAAGGGTTAAATTATTTTCATCAGACGGTCTCAATTAGAATGTGATACAGGGCCATATATGCGAGTATCCTTATTGAAATGAATATTCTTTTAGAATAGAAAAAGGTGAAGTTGATGGACTATACTCAATAAAAACATTGGTTAATTTTTGGCATTTCGAAAGCTTCTTATAATTGTTATTAAAGTGACACGGAACACTACAGTGGTATGTTGATGCGGTGATGCTCTTTTGTGTATTGACATACATGTTCTGTTTCATTGATGTATTTTATTATGTATTGCGCAATCATCCATTTAATGTCATACCATGTTGGGTGCTGGGCTCAAATTATGCACGGGCGTAAATAGATATATTTTGGGATGGGGTTCTTAAACAGAGAGAAGTTGCCTTCGATAAATACAAAGTTTCCACAGACATATTGTGACATGGGCCATCCGCACCAAAAATACTCCATCTGATACAGACCAATGTTACTCTGTATTAATACAAAACTATTAGTTAAAATGCCTCCGTGCTATAGGGTATATATGTGGCGTGCCACGCCAGGCGTTGAAGCATGCCACAGGCTCTTTGAAAAGCTAAAATCCTAACATTGCCAAAGGGTAATAACTCTATAAATAATGTACCTTTACGAAATAACGGCGATTTGTATGAGAAATTACAACACCGCAATAGATCAACTCTGGTGAAATATAAATCAAATTCTTCTATAGGGCGGGTGGGTTTGGGGGAGGTTCTTCAAATATTTCCGTTATTTCATCAAAAACACTTCTTCAAATATCTCCGTTATTTAGTTAATAAAAATAATTTCTTATTTCTATAATTCGCGCTATTTCGTTCTTAATTCTATAATTCGCGCTATTTCGTCATTTCGATGCATTTTTTATTCCGCTATTTCGCTGTATTTTCCTATTTCGCTTTTTCGTTGTATTTCATATTTCGATAATACGCTATATTTGACATATTATGGGATATTGGCATGCCTCAACGGCTGGCGTAGCATGCCACATACCCTTTAGCGCTGAGGCCTTTTAACTAATAGTTTTGTATTACTACAGAGTAACATTGGTCTGTATCAGGTGAATACTCAACGATTGGGAATTTCATGCCCGCGTCCATAGGAGGTTGGGTGCATCACCCTAATCTTCATGATGATTCCACTTATGGTTGAATTATGGAGTTAAATGCAATCAGATGAGACGTTTCGATCGGTTGGAGTTATTGGGTTGGAGATTTCTAACAGTTGGACATCTTGAGTAACCTTTGAAGAATTTCAACAGAAAGGGGTGCATACATATAGTTTCCCGGAAGGAAATATTATCAGGTTCAGGGGATGGAGGTACAGTCGGACAGCGAAGACCCTATATATACGGCTGTACAACAACGTTACCGCGATTCCGTGCCAGTAAAATGGCACTGAGTTTGAAATTTAAGACTGGAGAATAGGTTGTAATCATTCCAATAGTTTAATTTTCCAGCTAATATAACTGCAATTTATACTTTATACCGCAAGTATGATGTTGTCCTATATTCAGCCTAATTTTGGTTGTAAAATCTAAGTTGGAGTGGGGTGTCACGTCATGCGTACATTGGATTATCTATATTCCGCTCCATGCACTATACCGATGGAATTAATTTTCACCGGGTGCAATTGTGGACAAAATAACCCAATTATCGTAAACTAATCACATACATACTAGAAACTAGTCACAGACATCAACTAAACCACTCAACAACTGATTCAAATTGCTATATCCATTCCCGTATATAATTAGAGTTATTTCCCTTTACCCGTTAACAAGTGTTCGTCTTCACACAAAGCAACGGAGATTACATGTATAGTACTGGATCGTGTCTGCTCTTATAATTAACGGGAAATCCCACACACTATTAAATTGTCGGTAGCCATAGTATTCGACACATTCTCAGGAACTCAAAATACGGCTATTAGGATTCTATAGAATAGGGCACTGATGTTCTTTACAGAGAACCAAATCAGTTCTTGGTGAAGAATCCATCTGGGTCTTCGCGGAGAACCATTTGGGTCATTCGCAAGGAACCAAACAGAATCCAGATGGATTATTCAGAGGACCAGATTGGGCTATTTAGTTCTTGTACGTGACCCGAGTAATTAAGTTCCTCAACTTCCTCGCGAAGAACCAAGTAAATTTGCCCAATTGATTAGGTTCTTCGTAAAGAACCAAATAGCTTAGTTGGTCCACCGCGGGGACAGTTTGTAATTTTGTGGTAATAACAGTAATTGTAACACAGTTGTAGAACCAAAATTATGGTTCCTCATGTGGTTCTGCAATGAGGACAAATTATGGAACCAAGCATTTCTTGTTTGGTTCTTTATTAACCAAGAACCAGTTGGTTCTTTGTTTGGTTCTCCAATAAATATGATGTAGAACCAATTGGTTCTAGTTAAGGTTCACTCGGCTACATCGAATAACCAAATGGTTCCACTCTGCTACAGCGGAGAACCATATGGTTCTTCGACTGCGAATACCCAACTCTGTTGCTTCCGCTAGTGGGACAGTTTGTTGAACCAAATAAGCTTATGTGATTCCCCATATTATTTGCTTGTAGTTCATGTTGCACAGTTGTTTCCTTTCTGCACAATAATGATGACACGGAGCACAAGAGACTTAACTGGCAGTTGCACACGAAATACTATCTGAATAGTGGTGAGAATCAAAAGGGGAATTCAGAGCTGAATTCGAAAGAACCACAATCGACGAAACAAAAGCATGATCGTAGTAAACCGCGCAATGGAAATGAAAAAAAGGAACTGACGAGACTCTCAAGGGAAGTGGGATAGCAGATACTCCGACGCCATCCGAGCAAGATTCCCTTTTCAGCGCTGTGACCGACCAGACGAATCGAATGGAAGAGCGGACTAAATCTGAATTTAGTGCAACAGTTGAGAACGATATCGCCGAAAAGTTCTAGACATACAAAATCAACCAACATGTAACAAAACATATGGAATTCTATGAGGAAAAAAAGTTTAGAACTGAAATTGGAACGCGATAGTTATTATTTAATGAGGTGCTTCAAGAAGAAATATTAAAATCATAACTGGGAGTAACTTGTTGTTAAAGGAGGTAACATCTCTTCAAAAATATGCAAACCGAGCATAACAATACACCCGAAATACATTCCTGTGAGTTTTAGACCTACTGGAAGATAATACTCCTGAAAAGCAGGATGTCGAATCGAAAATGTGTGATATCCTGAAATCAACCGGGTCAAATTTCAAGGACTGGTATCATAGCAACATACCGTTTACCAAAGCCAAAGAACCACAGAGACAAACTGATGTATTGCATTGTCAGATTTCTATATCCAGATATAAGAGACAGCGTGTTCGAATTTATGAAAAATCTTCAGCAAGTAAGTAGCAAAAAGTCACCTGTACACATTCAATATGATCTCACAAAGGGCAGTCATGTTAATGGACAAACTGTTCAACCACCATCGTATAAAGTTTGGATATCACAGCAATGAAAAAAATCTGGGGAAAAACTTCAAGTTTAAAATATTGACTGACATTGACTATGCTATCAAAGGATTCTTCAGCTATAATATTCTCTCAATAGACATGTAACACCATTGGTGTCAGAAAACACTGGTACTCTATTCTAAGAATTTTACCCCTACAGATCATTCGAAACTGTGGAGTGTCACTTCAGGACCGAAAGCAGCAAATATTGTCTGTATTTCATCAAATAATTTGTTATAAAATGAACACACCATAATAAAGTGTTCTTCTGTTTCAATTTTTGTCTGCAAACCTTTTCTCATTTGGAAGTTTTGGCTGCGTGTATCGCCCCGCTTCGACTTTCATGTTCGATTGAGTTTCACCATTTCACCGATAGATCACTCCACTGCATATGGGAACCACCGATCTCACAGGGACATTAGTCAATGGAGATACACGTATCGCGTTACCTTCCATAATAATGTACTTCGACAAATACAACACAGTTGCGAAACCACCGCAAGCACGAATCGTTTATGATGTGCATGACGTTGGATCATCAGTTGCTAGCGTAACGGAAATTCAAAACTGGTTACAACATCCAACAGCCAGCGGCCATCTTGCATATGACATATGAATCCATCGCCACATCATGAAGCCCAATTTTTAGTATAATCGTTTTTGAAAATTTACAGGCATTTTTAGGATCACCTCTAGAACGATTTTCGATGAATAAGATGGCAGTTGCTAGCCATCTTAGATTTTTAAGAATTTAGTTAAAACCGACATTGGCGATCTTGGATTTCACATTTCAATCCATCGGCACACACGGCATCCAACATTTATTGGAGAATTCTTTTGGGAAAAAAACATATTTGCTTAGGACTGCCTCTGGATGTGAGTTTTGAATTTGAACGATTTTCGATGAAAAACATGGCCGCTGGCAGACTTCTTGGATTATACTCTTTGCATTATTAAATCTTTCGGGACTGCGTACAGCCCGCGTTTTTCATCGCATTGACCAAAATTCCATATGGATCATCGGGATGACTTCTATGGGTTGGAGCTATTGAATTTCATTTAATAATATTCTCTCTCCAGGGGTCAATACTGTGAACAATTTTATACCTGTAAATACAAATAGTATTTATTAATTTGTAATTACAAATTTGTGTTAATTATCACAGTGGTTTCATAGTACAGGGAAAATTTAGCCGTATTATTGTAATACCTCAGACTGGGCGAGGGGTGAAACCCCTAAAACGTAGAAAAAACTAACTCACCACTCTGCTCCCATTCACCTTTATCAGTGTTATCTGAATACCAGTTCAAATTAGACGGACGTGTATATAGAGCTAAAATAACTGACAACAATTTATATGGCAAAGTTACAATGCGTGCTATTATTGTGTGATTAGTGATATCGCCGGTACTATGAAACGATGAGCTAACAAAATCTCGCAAATTTCACAACGGTCTACTGCTGATTATTGTAGATTGCTTACGGGCAAACCGTTACCTGTGAGTGATTCACAATATATTGAATCACGGCAAGCCAAAGTTACAAAAGAATTAACTAATCATAAGTTGAGAGGTGATCGCTTATCAGAGCTATCCAATCGGTACACGGGTTGCTAAGTTGATGACCACTTGTCTGCGCAAAGTTAACTAATAAACTGTTCGTTTGTAGAGTGTGTATGTAAGTACAAGTCAGTGTAATATCGAGTACTACAACCAATTTGGTATCATTGTTTTCACAAATTACAACCATTCAGTTTGTGAAAACAGAATATTATTTTGATTGTATAACATTATATATATTGTGCCCATCCTATGATTTCAAACTGATCCGCTACTCTTATCATAACACATCGAGGCAGGAACGTGGCTCCATTTTATGAGGGGGTGCCCATCACAGTATCGACGCAGGGATGTGCTAAGGCTCTCGGTTATAGGAGGGGTGGTCATTTTATAATTTCAAACATCTCCGATATCTTATAATATATCGAGATAGGGACGTGGCTATATGGGCTCCGTTTGTTGATGGGGTGTTCATCCTATAATTTCAATATGCACCCTTTGAATAAAAAAAATGCCTATAAATACCACATAGCGATGGAATCGTATATCAAGAGGCGAGTATTTTAATTGTTCTACGCTGATAAAAAAAAAGTTAGTTAATATGACTAACATATGTTAGTCAAACGTTTTTCCCCAGGATGACTAACTTAGTTCAGCCAGCATGACTGAGGCATAACATTAGTCAAAATTACTAGGGTGATGTTAGTCATAAAACATTTTCATACGGGGGGGGGGGGGGGGGGCTACATCCCTTCGAATCAGATGGTTATATGGTCCGGTTTAAGGGTGTGAAAATCGACAATTTATGTTTGACACCCTATATAGACATTCTAGACAAGTTCCTTAACGTTGTAACTTTCAATAAATTGATAATTTTAGTAGTTACAAGGAACACATACTGCTACCTCACATCCAAGCTGACCCCCCCCCCCTCTAAGGTTTGTCAATTTCTAAATATATGCCATTTCAATCCAAACAAACACATACCCTCTAATAAATTGTTGGAAAAACAAAATAAGAGAACAAGTTCAACCTATTGTTGTTGTAAAATTTCCAATTCAAGTTGTTTCAGGTATCAAATCTCCAAATGTTGAACGTGTTGATAAAATGCTTGGGGCGAGAAACATAACCCAACCCCCTTGTCGCGACGTCCCTGTGGGTTGTATTTGAGATTTCCAGCTGACAAAACATTTTCACAAGGGGGTGAATCGACCCCTTGTCGCCACGTCCCTGCGTATCATAGATGGGTATATTATCCGGGTTAAGGGTGCGAAAACTGATAATTTATGTTGGACACACACATACGAAGACCTTCTAATCACGTTCCTTAACGTTATAACTTTCAATTAACTTTCATAGTACTCGAACATTCTTTGTGATTGGGAGATATTTGTAAATACAAGAGAGAGATAAGAGAGATAATGTTTATTCCTCCAACACATGAAGATAATATATACATGAGTGAGTTGCACCGTCAATGACATGACCAGTGCTGTACAAACAATAATTATATACAGAAAGAGTGCACATGAATGGTATATGCTATTAATCATACATGGATGTGTCAATTAAGCACAAAATACATATAAATGTGAGGCAGTCCATGAAAAGAATTTCCTCGTCACATAATTGCGTCATAATTGGGTGACTGGTGCCACCGGCTGCATATGCGAGAAACGCTTCTGGTGTGAGATTGTCTAGCAATGTGTATACTTGCACTCCGTGTTTGTTTAGAATTTTGTACCAGAAGGCGTTTCTCAGTTCTTGAATGTGAGGGGAGAAGCAGTGAAGGAACATATGTGACATCAGGTATGAATACGAGGAGTGACAGTGTTTGCACACTGCAGCGTTGTCATATGTAGTTTTGGAGAGGATGTTTGCCATGCAAAGAGATTTCGCCAATATTTTGGGTTTTTCTCTAGCGATCAACCAACCTCTCCATACTGAGTTTGGACAAGGCTTTACCGTGCGGAAAAAAGTCAGATGTGCATTCGTTAAGTTGGCAGTAGCTGTTGCGTTAGGGGTATTAATATTCAAGTTCAAGTTCACGAGCTCCTTCCAGGGGTCAATACTATGAAACTTTTTCTTTGTAAGAATCTACAATTGTTTGTAAGAAATAACAATTTATCATTCCGCCAATACTATGAACCTACGATTACAAACATAAATCACAAATAGTACGTGTTCTTTGTATTTACAAATATCTCCAATCACAAAGATTGTTCGAGTACTATGAAACATAATTTTTCAGTTTTCGCATCCTTAACCCGGATAATATATATATCTATGATACGCAGGGACGTGGCGACAAGGGGTCGATTCACCCCCTCGTGAAAATATTTTGTCAGCTAGAAATTTCAAGTACAACCCACAGGGACGTCGCGACAAGGGGGTTGGGTTATGTTTCTCGCTCCAAACATTTTATCAACACGTTCAACAGCTGGAAATTTGATACCTGAAACAACATGAATTGGAAATTTTACAACAACAATAGGTTGAACTTGTTCTGTTATTTTGTTTTTTCCAACAATTTATTAGGGGGTATGTTTTGTTTTAGACCAACATTTGCATATTTACCTCCTTTGGTCAAAAGTTTGGATTGAAATGGCCTATATTTAGAAATTGTCAAACCTTATGGGGTGTCAGCTTGGATGTGATGTAGCAGTATGTGTTCCTTGTAACTACTGAAATTACCCAATTTAATGAAAGTTACAACGTTAAGAACTTGTCTAGAATGTCTATATAGGGTGTCAAACATAAATTGTCGATTTTCACATCCTTAAACCAAAGCATATAACCATCTGATTCTCAGGGATGTAGCCCCCCTTATGAAAATGTGTTATCAATGGAAATCTCATAAACAGGGACATGGCGATAGTGGTCTTGGGAACACGATGCCTGGCACATTACAGCTATTCAGAATAGGAAGGGGCGAGTAGCTGCCAAATCGTATGAGTCACAATATCTATGACAAAAGTTAGTGATTAATACAAATAGTGAGTGATACTTGCGGATTATAGCCAACATTAGCATGTAACATGTAACATGTACTTACCATAATCAATGATATATCCAAGAATGGATAAAAATGACGCGTTTTCCCAATGTTAGTATGGTTTTTCGCTCAAGAATGCATTGCGAGGTAAATGATACTCATGTTCATGGGCGGATTATCCTTTGAGTTTCAATCGTCGACGCGAATGCATTTGGTCACGGTAAAGGACACGAATACGAAGATGCAAGCTCAGTTTTCATAAATGACTAGAGCATAAATGCAGTGACGTGGCAAGATGCTCTCTCCGATGCACCAACGTCGATATCCAACTGTATCCCCATGCACCCCTCAATTATAAACTTCTATTTCTGTGAAATGTAATTGTTTACCCCGGTTGGCTTCTGATTTTCAAGCTGTAACAGTAAGTTGTGCACCCCCGCCCCTTGGATTGGACATATTGACTAAATATAACTAACTTAGTGTTAGTCACACACATTTTGAGTAACTTTGGTCAATTATTGGAATTATTTGCACATAATTCAGCAACTTTAATTTACGCCTTCCAATTGACTAAGAAAAGTCCCCATTTCTTAGTCGTTATGACTAACATCACCCTAGTAATTTTGATTAATGTTATGCCTCAGTCATGTTGGCCGAACTAAGTCAGTCATCCTGAGGAAAAACGTTTGACTAACATATGTTAGTCATGTTGACTAAGTTTTGTTATCAGCGTAGAAAAATTAAAATAAATATTTTATTTTCACAAACTGAATGGTTGTAAATTTGTAATTAGTAAAAACAATGATACCAAATTGTTTGTAGTACTCGTTATTACACTGACTTGTACTTACATACACACACTACAAACGAACCGTTTAATTGTTAACTTGCGCAGACAAGTGGTCATCAACTTAGCAATCGGTGAACCGATTGGATAGCTCTGATAAGCGTTCACATCTCAACTTATGATTGGTTATTTCTTTTGTAACTTTGGCCCGCCGTGATTCAATATACTGTTAATCACTCACAGGCAAAGGTTTGTCCGTAAGCAATCTACAATAATCAACAGTAGATCTTTGTGAAATTTGCGAGATTTTGTTAGCTCATCGTTTCATAGTACCGGTGTTCTGCTTAATAAGTACGTTGCCAGATAAGTCAGTATCTAAAAATAGAACGGCTTAAGCATAGGCCCCGGTGCGCAAATGTGCTATGGACGAGCTCTGATTGGGTCTGCACATAAAGGTAAAGGTCATACTTCGTGTCGGGATAATACATTTTGCCAAAATTGTTATTTGTTGTCACTCAAGATTCTGTGTTCTTTGAGAATCAGGTGTCTTGCGGATACCAAAGGTCCAAACTCTAATTGACGCGGGCAAATTTCACTGACTTTCATTTCAACCTGAATAGAAGATAGATCTAAGAAGATTTACAAGACTTTCGTCCTCTTATACCGGTAACTAGTTGAAGCTTTCCTATGAAACAATAAGAACAAACAGTATAAAAACTCATTCTTTGTCAAAACAATCATTGAATGGAACCACCTGGAGGCTGGAGGACACGGCCAGCGCATATGATTTAACATCAACAACAACATTAACAGCGTAAGTCGTCCAACGGTGAACCTAGGCTACAGCCAAATCAAGGCTCCTACACCCGCCCGACCAACATACAGATGCAGATCGAACTTGAAACAAGATAATCACAAAGTGAGTATTTACTGTATTATATATTATAATATAAGTGTTTTCCACGTAAAATTAAAAAAAATTCAAATAAAAAAAAAAATTCAATTAATTCTATTCAATATAATTCATTGTCATTGAGTGATTGACGCGAAATTAGGTTACTTAGTACAACTGACCTCCTCGATACAATCATTATGATTAAACGCTGAAATGCATAAAACTAAAAGGCCATCATCCATGCGTTGAAATTATTCAGATTCAGGGGTCATTGATATTGTTGCCACATTTTGGTGTGTTGGCTGGTTGGAAACGGGCCAGCTCGTCCCACTCCCAGATCTACTCGTGGCCATATACTATAGCGACGAGGTCGCCGAGTCACTATGTGGCCATGGAAACGACGATTAGCTTTCTTGAGTTGTAATTTTAAGCCAGGTTTTATGTTCAAATTCTCGAGGCGGCTTCTAGCACTTAGATAAATACGGAAGGTCGATCATTTCACTGACAACTTTTTTCACGCTTTAATGACAGGTTGTCGTTAGTAGAGTGAGTAGATAGCCCTATAGACACAGTCTCGACCCATTGCAGGGACGTGACTATATATGGTCTCTGCGTAAGGAGGAGTGTCCACCTTCGAATTTCTAACTACACCCCATGAACCATATCAAATTCACAAGTTTGCGCGTAATTCCATTTGCACCCCCCGGTTGGGCTTTGATTTTTCCCAACTGGTCCCTCACAATCGCCTGGATGGTTAGCATATTCTAAATAAATCAGTAGTCTTTTTGTCACTAATCGGGGGGGGGGATAATCCACTGAGTAGACCATTCAGTACAAGAAAATGTGTAGATCTGAGCCTGAAAAATCCTAATATCTAGTGGTCTAACGCCATGCAAATTCACCCAGATTTGTTTTTATCTTAAATTAATTATCAGTTTCTGACTGACCACTGGGGAGGGACCGGGACACACCGGATCGACCATGCTTCGGCCAGGTGTGAGAATTTTTTTTAATCTGAACTTGAAATTTACTAAATCCTAACATCCAGACTGGCATCAAGCTTTCCAATTGTTGTAAACTTTGAGACCTGACACCTCCCCCCCCCAAAGGTTGGAAAATTTCCGACAGTATCTGATAGCCATTTCAGTCCAATTTGTTTACTAATACTAGGAAAATATGCAAATGTTGGTCGAAAAACTACAAATTCTCCAGTAATAATTTTTTGGAAAATCAAACTACGAGAACAATTTCAACCTATTGTTGGTGTGAAATTTCCGACAAATGTTGTGTCAGGTATATCACATTTCCAACAGTTGAACATTTGACCAAAGTTGGGGGGCGAGACACCCCTGTCGTCAAGTCCCTGTGTCAATCCTTTAGTTTCTTTATCGTATATAATTGGGGACTGATTTCTCATTTTAATATATATTTACCATCTGAACGGACATGACGCATTTGAACCACAATACTTGTGTATATTGTAGCGGGGATAATATAGGTCGCTAAAGACACGAAATACTCTGCAAAATCTAAGCATAATCATAACGTGTTTCAGCTGTTTTCTGTGTTTCGCACAGAAGTGAAGCAAACGCTCTTTATTCAATACATTAAAATAAACAGACTACATTTTAACACCTTTTATGCTTCCTAGTTTAATTTTTCAAACCTACCTCCGGGTTTAGATCCCGACAAAAATCCCAATTCTTGGGATAAATATTCCCTTGTCCCGACCCTTCGATCTGTTGAGGGATTCCAAACCAAAGATTACTTAATATGACTAAAATAAGGGACACATTCGGTCTTATATCTGACTGAAAGTACATGCACGACATTATTAGACCCTGGGTCTAAAACAATACATTTTATACCGATTATTGGTTGGAAAAATTTACGTAATTATAAATTTGAGCTATCATAATCTATTTTCTAAGTCTGAAAATTCCAACCGATTTATAGTCAACACTCGATCGGTCTATGACTTATATAATCCAATTGTTGAAAATGTTATCAAGATGAGTGAAAGAAAAGCACCAACCCCTTCCAACTGCCGCCGCGTCCTTGATGACAGCAACTGATTATCCTGAGGCCCGCCCATCTAATATAAATACAAATTTCCAACAATCAATAACGGTAAGTATAACATCGGCCAATAAAGTGAATGCGAATAACAATCTATCTATATATAATATCTGTTTTGTTGCAGTTGGCTCACCATACATTACCAGTCTATGTGATGAATTCTACCCGTAAAACAGTTTGCGATTACAAAACGTGTACCGGTACGGGTAGCTACCCGTACCCGTACCGGTTTGAAATCGCAAACTCGCTAGTGTCTTGATTGAGTTAAACAACCAGTTTTGTCCTTGTCCAATTTGTTTTACCTGAGTTACAGCCCTTAGTTTATCTCTTTTGAGCAATTTTGGGGAAATTTATGTCTGATGCACGATAACTTGAACAAACTTCAACTGATTCCATTCGTATTGGGTGTATGGATCTTTTACAACAATATCCTGAACGAGTTCGAAAACCAAACTTTTGTCCGACATTTTTTACCTGCGTTATGGCCCCTAGATTGTCTATTTTAGCAATTTTATGACTGTTAGCACGGAAATTTCAACTGTATCCATTCATATTGAGTGTATGGATCTTTCACAGCAATATCATGATTGAGTTCGAAAACCAGGTTTGTCCGATTATTTTTACGGCCCTAGTTTGTTTATTGTCAGCAAGTTTATGACCATTTGCGTGATAACTTGAAGAAACTTTCAACTGATTCCATTCATATTGGGTATATGGACCTTTCACAACTATAATCAATATCTCGGTTGAGTTCAAAAACCGGGTTTGTCCAAATTTTATGTTTACCCATACCATAGTATGGTAAACATAGTGTCGTTGTCCGGATTGACCACACGTCTTTACGCATGGTGCGATAACTGAAATATTTTCTATCTGATCGGAACCAAATTTTGTATATGAATTTCTCAGCACCAAATACAGATCGAGTTCGAATATGGGTTTGATCCGAGTTTTTTTTACAGAGTTATGGCCCTTTTTCGACTTAAAATTCATGCATGCTGCCATAACTAAAAAAAAATTATCTGACCGGTACCAAATCTGGTATGCGAGTTTCTCAGCCCAAAATACATATCGAGTTCGAATATGGGTTTGATCTGATATTTTTTAATGGAGTTATGGCCCTTTGACATTGAATTCATGCATGCTTCCATAAATACACCATTTCTCAACTGATAGGAACCAAATTTTGTATGTGAGTTTCTCAACTCAAAATACAGATAATATTGGTTTGATCCGTTATTTTTTAATGGAGTTATGGCCCTTTTTAGCTCAACTTACTTTTGTAAGTTTGAGCTATTGCCATGGCTTGGCGTCCGTCGTCCGTGTGTGCGTGTGTCCGTCAACAATTTCCTTTGGCGTGGGCTACAGGTCGTACCTTTGGTCTGATCTTTATGAAATTTTGCATGAATGTTGACATTGGCATGTAGATTGGAACGAGTAATTTTGGGGTCATTCGGCCGCTGGTGGCCATTTTGGATTTCAAAATTCAATCTATTGGCGCGGGCTACAGGTCGTGCTGTTCGTCTGATCATCATGAAATTTGTCATGGATGTTAATATTGACATGTAGATGGGAACGAGTGATTTTGGGGTCGTTCAGCCAAAAAACATGGCCGCCAGCAGCCATCTTGGATTTTACTCTTTGCATGACTAAATTCTTTGGCGCGGGCTACAGGTTGTAGCTTTGGTCAGAACTTCATGAAATTTGTCATGAATATTGATATTGACATGTATATGGGAACGAGTAATTTTGGGGTCATACGGCCAAAAAACATGGCCGCTGGCAGCCATCTTGGATTTTACTCTTTGCATGACTAAATCCTTTGGCGCAGGCTACAGGTCGTAGTTTTGATCAGAACTTCATGAAATTTGTCATGGATGTTAACAATGACATGTATATTGGAACGAGTGATTTTGGGGTTGTTCGGCCAAAAAACATGGCCGCCAGCAGCCATCATGGATTTTACTCTTTGCATGACTAAATCCTTTGGCGCGGGCTACAGGTCGTACCTATGGTCTGATCTTTATGTATTTTGTCATGAATGTTGACATTGACATGTAGATGGGAACGAGTCATTTTGGGGTCATTCGGCCAAAAAACATGGCCGCTGGTGGCCATTTTCAAAATTCGTCTGATCATCATGAAATTTGTCATGGATGTTAATATTAACATTTTGGGGACGTTTGGCTAAAAAACATGTCCGCCAGCAGCCATATTGGATTTTACTCTTTGCATGAATAAATCCTTTGGTGCGGGCTACATGCAGGTCGTAGCTTTGGTCGGAACTTCAAGAAATTTGTCATGTATGTTAACAATGACATGTAGACGGGAAACGAGTCATTTTGGGGTCGTTCAGCCGAAAAACATGGCCGCCAGCAGTCATCTTGGATTTTACTCTTTGCATGACTAAATCCATTGGCACAGGCTACAGGTCATACCTTTGATCAGATCATTATGAGATTTGTAAAGGCTGTAGATGGGAACAAGTCATTTTGGGGTAATTCGGAAAAAAACATGGCTGCCGGTGGCCATTTTAGAATTTACTCTTTGCATCAATAAATCCTTTGTCACACCATAATCACCACATCTCTGATCCGATCATTATGAAACCTGTTATGAATGTTGATATTGACATGAACATCTAGTCTTACTTAGACATTTCAATTAGCACTTTTCCTATTCCTCCATTTACTGTCGACCATTAAATTATTCCCCTACCTAAGTTGAGCTACAGTGTCATTGACACTTTCATTTAACTAAGAATTGAACAGACAACCCTAGCAGTCTACAATGATTAATCTGACATACATGTATTGTGTCTTGGGTCCATGGATAATTGGGCTTCAAACATGTCTAAATGGTTTTGGAAAAAGGCACTGGTGAGATTGGAAATTTCCAACAATTGAGAAAGTTTGAGGTGTCAGTTTTGAAATTCCAACCTACGACTTGGGAGTCTGTAGCCCGGTCAAAGGGGACTTGTTGAGCTGGAGGAGCGGGTGATCAGTAGTGTACAGTTGGTAATTTCAAGGTGGATTTTCATCAATCTACATATGTGAAGTCTCTCTAGCCACATATCCTGTTTAGAGCTATTTCTTTTAAAGTGATTATGAAAAGTTCTGACTGTTGTAGTCTCCAGCGTCCCAGTCTTATCAGTCTTTGCAGTCTGGTGAGCGACCCCACAGTCATTGACTGTCTTGTTATGTTTTATCCTACTATTTTAACATTTAAATTTGAGTATGAACTACCTGTAGAATTTAGTTCCTGATAACATTCACTTAATTCAAATAAATCTTCTGAGGAATGTCAGTGTTATACATTTTATATGTCTTCGAACACATGTACACATGTGGTGCACATATTAAATGTCAACACATGAATCTCATATCAGGTTTGCTCAAATTGGGTTGGTTATTCAAGAAGGGGAAAGTCCTTGCAGATTTAATACTCTGCCTTCAAATTAATTGAATCAAGAATATGTATGTATGTCACTGTGAACACTTTAATTTCTAAGCTGAGTGTATGGTTCTAACTATTTATTTTGAAGTAAATTTGAAAAGTACTGACTGTTGTAGTCTTCATAGTGCCAGTCTTCATATTGAATTACTAATTGGGCAATGTTGTCAGGCACTTATTTGATTAGCCCAAGTCTTCTCGTACTAAAACCGGCTAAGATATTGGGATGGAGGTCTTTAGTCCGAGTTCGTCCCGTATATAGTCACTTATGACACGACTTACGCCTACGATCTGTGGCGGGAATCTGTGTTGTATTTTACTCGATTAACCTAGCAAATCAATACGTGATGCTATATACATCGGAAAGGGTGACATCTTATGGTCACAATGGTGTATAATAATCTAACTTTAATGTTAAATTACACATAGAATATTCCGGTTGATTGCCACAAACATCGCTTTGTGTCTCTGTTTGTTTACGTTTTAACTGAAAGCCGAATTGTTCCGAATAACTTTGGCATAATCCGCTGGGTATTCTAGTTTCCGTTTCTATATATAGCGCGGGGTTTTCCGAACAAAATGGCGAAAACCGATCGCCCCAAAGTCCAGTTTCCTATGTGCTTTGAGAACAATTCCCGCACTAAAAACTTAATGACATAATGGAGGATCAGAACGGTAGCATATTAGAACTCTTACGTCTGACTTGCCATGCGTGTGATGTGCATTTTGACTTGTGTGTTGATCAAATAATCGGAGAACCGAATCACACAGTTTCGAAATATAGTTCTTCCGTTTCAGTGGGACTTTTCAAACTTAAGGTTCAAAATTTATACAAATTTTGTTTGATTTTTTGTGTGCTTAACAAGAGCAGTAAATTGCCCTGTTCGCTTAGTATATATCTTAATTTCGCGGAAGTCCACCAAATGTGGGTGAAATGTAGCACCATATAAGGCATATTATTTATTCTAATGCTCGTTGTGTTTACACTGTTTTAAACTTTGGGAGGGTTGTAATTCCTGTAATTTATTTAATGTATTACATTTATATCTCCAATGTTTAATTAATCTATTTATTTTTTATTTATTGACACACATAATTACGATTACAATGGAGAATTCATCGTAATTTGCGTTGTTAGTCCAAAATCTACGGAATATTTTCAACTGAAAATGCCGAACACAGTTCGCGAGGTCAACTGAGTTCGCATACTTTAAAAAAATTGTAAACATTGCGATAAATGTCTCTTTCGCATTAAATTATCGCTTTCAATTCACAACTGATGTGGATTTCAGATCAAATAGCATGTCTTCTGTTGAAAATATCCGTTTATTGTCGCAATTGTGATATTTTATTTCATATAATTGTGGTTTTATTTGAGCGGGTCAACAACGCTTAAGTCGTGTCATAAGAGACTATACGGGACGAACTCGGACTAAAGACCGGCACCTCCATCCCAATATCTTAGCCGGTTTTAGTACGAGAAGACTTGGGCTATTATTTGATAAGTGTTCTGAATAAATATTTATGCATGCCATTACACAATAAAAATTCATGTTATTTTATTATGTGGCTGAAACTGGCTCCATATTTAGTGTCGGATCGGCCTGCAGCCCATTTGTGCACTAAGTGCATACATAGAGGATCTCTAATGAGTCGCAATTTTATATGAAATTTATTAACCGAGCTAAAACTCGACTCAAATAAAAATTTTGTGGACAAGGTTCATAAATTTTGTAAATAAATTGGATGAATTCGAAATCCATTCTATCACATAATCGCATTTTAGCAAGGAAAACGATCTCGAAATGCCTGGGGTTAAATTTGTTTTTTTATTTCTTTACCACAACCAAAGAAACCTTCAAGAAAAAATATAGTTCCATTTTGAATGCGTCTTTTCTTGCTGACAAAATTGTTCAACCACCATTATAATAATAAAGTTCTGTCATTGATATCGACATCATTGAACGGAGCTCTTACGTCACTGCGCATGGGAATTATACATGTGTGTCTTACTAAAAAATATGAGATCGGATTTAGGGGCTACTGTGTGATAAATTTTGATCTTAGACACACTCTTTCTCTGGGAGCCTTTATTCAACCGCAGTCTCTTTGTGCGCTTTTAGCACAATTTGTTCGTTTAATCATTTTGATTTAAAAAAAAAAATTATTTAAAAGTTGAAAAAAATATTGAATTTATAATTATTTTTTATGTTGAAGTCAAAACACATTTGTTTTTTTAATTAAGTTTATTTTTTAAAATCAAAATTTCGATAAAATAACGGCATTACAACATCCGATGGGGTACCCCCGGGTTACCACAACAAATCTGGTTGAATCGATCATAGGGGTCTGGGAGAAAAGTCATTAACAGCCAGAGAGATCCTACTCTTTTTATCTATTATATATTTTGGGAAATCTGTCTGGGGGTGACGGGTGTGTGTGTGTGTGTGTGTCTGTTCGCGATGGACTCGAAAACGGCCGAACCGATTTCGATGAAACTTCGTATGTGGGGATACTTTCGGCCAGGGAGTGGCATAGGCCTATTAATTTGCCTGTGCGACGTGACCTTGACCTTGAAATCGGGTCATATCAAAGTCAAACACCAGAGTATCATGGGATTTCTATGAAAAATTAGTGTCTAGGGATACTTTCATATGGGGAGTGTCGTAAGCCTATTCATTTGCCGTGCAACGTGACCTTGACCTTGAAATCGGGTCAATTCAAGGTCAAATCGCGAATTTTTATGGGATTTCGACGAAATTTGATACGTAGGGTTACTTTTGTCCACTGAGTGTGTTCGATGGGTCAAATCGTGACCCCGACCTGACCTTGACCTTCAAAATTATCAATTCGAGGTCAAATTGGGTAAAACCGGATGGATTTCGACGGGTACTTTTGTCGGGTACTTTTGTCCGGGCAGTGTTTTGGACGGGTCAAATCGTTACCCCACCTGACCTTGACATTCAAAATGGATATTCAAGGTCAATTCGCCGAAAAGCAGAGGGGAACAGCCCGAACGAAGTCGGGTCCACCAGCTAGTATATATATATATATATATATATTGATATATTATTTTATTAGCATACTGCCTTTGTTGGTGCTTATGCAAATAAATCATATTGAATGAACATAATTTGCATAGTAGGGCTATAATATAAAGACAATTAAATTAGAAAATGGGATTTGACAGAGATGTCCACATTGAATGTGCAACTGCACACCTCCTTGAACCATACCAAATATCCAAGTCTATGAAATTCCTTTGCACCCCATCGCACTTGGGTTGGAAATTTCCAATTATCTGAAGCTTTACCGCTGTTGTAAATTTACAAACTGATATAATCCCTACGTTTGGAAATTTTCAAACTGATAACCAAAAGTCAGTGAAAGTAGGAAAATGTTTGACTTTTGGCCTAAAACAACAAATTGCACTGTATCATGCCAAATTCAACACTGACGTCATGATAATAAAAATATTTAAAATAAAAGAAAACGTAAATAATAATTAGAAGTAGAATAGCAACGGTGTCTTCGAATCCATGCCTGATCGACAGTGCAAGTGTCTTTTGTGTGACAAAAATAGCGATTACACTCAGGTGGTTGAATGCAATATTGACACTTTTTCTCCTCTGAACTGAGTTTATCCTCCGGACTGGCTGAAGTTATTACTATTAATTGTTAGTTGTGATGATGCAAATTTATATTTCAGGTTCTGACATTTCACGTGGTAAGGATTGAGGCCCATTTCAGAGGCAGGAGGGGATGTGTGGCATAACTTCTAAAATAACAAAATTAAAATCAGCCAACACCAGCTTCACCAGCTCCAATGAAGATTTTTCTCAGTTTCTATATAAGACTGAGACATTGGTCAAGACAGATAAATGGTTGCAAAGACACAGTTAAAGAAAAAAATGAGAACAAAACTTTCTCAAGAGAAGACACCACCACCTAAGGCTGTGTAAAAGACAAACTTATATTTCATCCTTCTCCTGTGCTCCACTTCAATGCAAAGTTTGGTGCGAGATATTGAAATCAGTTCTGTCGGTCTTGTGCATATGTCTGTTAGGAAATATTTTGCTCTATTTTGTTTAGGTGCAATTTTTAGCTCAACTTGCCAAAGTAAAATGTAAGCTATTGCCATGGGATGGCGTTTGTCTGAGCGTGTATCCGTCCATCTGTCAACAATTTCCTTTAGCACACCCTACAGGTCACAGCTCTCATCCGATCATCACCAACTTCATAAGGATCTTTGGAGTGACCTCTACATGGGAGCCATGAATGTTTCCCGAAATTCGTTTAAAACAGCCATCTTGGATTTCAAATTTGAATTCATCGGCAAATCCTTCGCAATTCCCTACAGGCCACATCCCTCATTGTCACTAGATGGGAGCCATCAAATTTTTCCCAAATTTTGTTAAAAACAAACATGATACGGCCATCTTGGATTTCACAAATTAATACATCGGTACACCCTGCAGCGGACGTTTATTGGAGAAATGTTCAAAAAATTTACAGGCATTTCACGATCAATTCTGGATGGCAGCTCTTGAATTTGAACAATATTCAAAGAACTGCCGGCAGCCATCTTGGATTTACTCTTTGCATCACTAAATACCTTTTCATGCCCTTGACTGACAACATTATTTTTTTTCTCATTGATCCCAAACTTCATAAGGTGCTTCGGGTTGACCTCTGGTGAACGCTACTTAAAATAACAACGCATTCCTTATATCTCCATTGGCTGTAATGTTATGAATTATCACCTCTCCAGGTTGAGCTACAGCGTCATTGACACTTTCATTATTAAAGATACATAATCCCCATATCATCCAGTACAACAACAATGGAAATTCACAAAAAGCTGATTTGGTTATCCAAATTAGTATATCCCCATTTGCGTAGGTCCCATAAATGGGGGGGGGGGAGATTTGAAGTGAGGAATGGGTGTATGTATATCTCAATTGAGACATATTTTAAACGAAAAATGATACAATAATCGATAAAAGTGGCTTGTTCTATCAAAAATATGTGCCAAGGTTGATAAACATTTTCTGTGTATACCTTACTTGTATTTAAATTTGTGCAGCACTATTTTTTTGCTCAGTTAATGGGCGAATTTAAAACGGACACAAATATTTTTGTAAATATCTTGGATCTGATTACAGTTTAAGTGCTTAATCATTCCCGAAGATACATGTATATCTTAAACACCATCAAGACAGATTTACATAGTGTAAAACATAACTGCGTCATCAATTTGCTGTGAAGATGTGTGTTTATATGCTCGAAATAATTATTCGGACACTGAAATAGTTATAGACATCATTGAAATGAACTAGAAAGAAGTAAAACCACAACCGTATATATGCTACTTGTCTGCAGGTTGTGTTGACATAACTAATTCAGGCTATTTGGTCAGGGAAGGTGTCACTCCATGGTTGTAGGTCGTGCTTTCGCGCACCATCAGTCTGGATCATGTGTACTTCACATGTATTTCAACATCATCAATGTTACCATGTTTTGTCACTTCACATATGGGTAATTGTGTTGATGTTTGTTGCTTGTATGAAACTATTGGCATACATGCAGACCTATATTTGTCCATTCAGTCTAACATTTAGTAATGTGTGTAATACATCAACATAGCCATTTTGTCTGCCATGTGGTTTGATGTAAACTCAGGATTCCTTCTAGTTTTTGCTCAGTTTTAAATTTGCACATCGATGGGTGTGCAAAAATTAGTACTGCACGAAATTTAAATACGAGTAAGGTAGGCATACATGTATATGCCACTGTATGCCCATAGCGAATGTTTATCATCATATTGGTCTGCACCAGTGACATCGGCGGATATTATTGATAGAACAAGCCACTATTATCATGTCGTTATTCATTTAAAATCAGTCTCAATTGACATATACACAACTGTTCCCCTTCAAATCTCTCTTTTTCGCCATTTTAGGGGACCTCTGCAAATGGGGACCTATTGCAAATAGTCACAATGTATGGTAGTGTTAGGTGTTAATATTGATATGATATTGTCACTTGCCATAGTATATATAAGTTTTATCATGCCTCGACTTGTAACTTCACAATTTTTGTAAACTCCGTCCCTTTGATGCTGTAATATATAAGCAATGGGGCACAGATTCCCAAAATTAGGAAACTATGAAGAACTTTAGGATATCGGACGTTTTCTTAAAACCAATTCAAACTTCTCAAAATAAGATTTATATTTTGCTTACAAGCAAGACAAATGTTACAAACATTGACAATGGGCAATTCGCAGTAAGAACATATTATATTATTTGATTACTGATGTGGAAGCTATAATTATTTCAAGCTGCGTGATACATAATGTTCATGCATTATTTTCATATGTGTACACATATTTTATTTTTAAAAAGTGGAGTATACTGTTTTGCACCTGTCTAGCCGTCCGTCAGACGTGCGGACGTACGTCTGATGTCTTTTCATATCATAACTTGAACAGTAGCTTGGATCTCAATGAAATTTGGTAGGGATGTTCACTACTATGAGGACATTAAATTGAGGGCTCCATTCGTCTTTTATAGTACGCATCACAAAAACAAAATCTCCAATGTCATTTTTCCCCTCATAGTTCAAATGCATCGCCCGTGGCATCACGTGACCAGAACATTGAAATCGATTGATAATTCACAGCTGATACTCTAGACCAAGTCTTCTCGGTCCACAACATCGGATATCGGTTGGGATGATGCTGTTTTAGGACTAAGTCCCCTCCCATTACTCTTCTATAATGGACTTTCATTCAAAATATGTACTATATGTACATGTGAAGCCCAGACATTCACATGAACCCCTGAATGTGATAAATAATCTGACAGAATAATCTTGATAGAAAAGGTAAAGTGATGATATGATCGTTTCATGTATTGTTTAAATACATTTTCTGATAGCGAGACAAATCAAAATTCTCTGGAAAACAAAGCTTTGTTTACTTATCAATTTTGTTGCTCTGTCATTTAATGGACCTCTGATATAATTATGCATGTTTGATACTTTTGTATCATCATCCTTTGGAAAGGCTGCCATCTATGTTCATATACACAAAGCATCCATTTGACCTCATCGAAGACATATAAGCAAGATAACTCCCACACACAATTATGGATGTAAAGTTTGTTATAGAAGAGTAATGGGAGGGGACTCTTCCAAAACAGCATCAACCCAACAGATGTCCCAAGCTGTTGTGGACTGAGAAGACTTGGTCTAGTGAAACTCAAGCTATTATTGGACTGACTTGGTTCTGTGTGGGTTAAAAATACTTGGCAGATTTTATGAAAATAAATTCTTTCAGCTTTTCAGCTCACCTGAAACGAAGTTTCCGGTGGAGCTATAATCATCACTCCTTGTCCGTCCGTCCGTCAAGAATCATCTTCTCCTCCAAAACCGTAAGACAGAATGGGTTCATATTTGGTGTGGATGTTCCCTATGTGAATCGCATTCAGGTTTTTTCAAATGAACCATAACTCTTTTCCACCATAGTAATTTTTAAAATGACTACTTCTCAAATTTCATTGGGGCGAATGGGTTCATATTTGGTACAAAGGGTCCTTGGGGGACTGTGATTAAGATTAGTTCAAATGAAGTCACTGGTTCAAATGTTGACGGAGCCAGTGACATAATTCAAAAAATAAATAAAAAAATTTAATTCAGTTTTTTTTGAATTTTCACCTTGCTCAATTTAACAAACATATTATTTTTTTTTAAACATGTTTTAAAATTTGAAAATGGTAACACCATTATAACATCTGCAGAGTTATGAATCTTTAATGAAATTAAATTATATTCGGTATGGATGGGCCTTGGGTGACCGGGTTCAGATTTGTTCAAATAGGGTCATTTATAGCTCAACTTACTTTGTAAGTTTGAGCTATTGCCATGAGTTGTCGTCCGTGTGTCTGTGTGTCTGTCAACAATTTCCTTTGGCGCGGGCTACAGGTCGTACCTTTGGTCTGATCTTTATATGAAATTTGTCATGAATGTTGACATTGACATGTAGATGGGAACGAGTCATTTTGGGGTCAATCGGCCAAAAAACATGGCCACTGGTGGCCATCTTGGATTTCGAAATTAAATCCATTGGCGCGGGCTACAGATCGTACTGTTCGTCTGATCATCATGAAATTTGTCATGGATGTTCATATTGACATGTAGATGGGAACGAGTGATTTTTTGGGTCGTTCGGTAAAAAAACATGGCCGCCAGCAGCCATTTTGGATTTTACTCTTCACATGACTAAATCCTTTGGCGCGGGCTGCCGGTCGTAGCTTTAGTCGGATCTTCATGACATTTGTCATGGATGTTAACAATGACATGTAGATGGGAACGAGTCATTTTGGGCTTGCTCGGCCAAAAAACATGGCAGCCAGCAGCCATCTTGGATTTTACTCTTTACATGACTATATCCTTTGGCACAGCTAGGTTAGACATTTCAATTGGCACCTTTCCTATTCCTCCATTAACTGTCAACCATTAAATTATTCCCCTACCTAAGTTGAGCTACAGTGTCATTGACACTTATATTATGTTTACCCATACCATAGTATGGTAAACATAGTGTCGTTGTCCGGATTGACCACTCGTCGTTAGTCCGTCTGTCTGTAGACACTTTACGCATGGTGCGATAACTGAAATATTTTCTATCTGATCAGAACCAAATTTTGTATATGAATTTCTCAGCACCATGGAGTTATGGAGTTATGGCCCTTTTTCGACTTAGAATTCATGCATGCTGCCATAACTCAAAACAAAATTATCTGACCCTCACCAAATCTGGTATGCGAGTTTCTTAGCCCAAAATACATATCTAGTTCGAATATGGGTTTGATCCGATATTTTTTAATTGTGTTATGGCCATTTGACATATAATTCATGCATGCTTTGATAAATCAACCATTTTCCAACTGATAGAAACCAAATTTTGTATGTGAGTTTCTCAACTCAAAATACAGGTCGAGTTCGAATATGGGTTTGATCCGATATTATTTAATGGCGGGCGTTATGACCCTTTGATTATTTTATTCATCTCTAAAATATATCAAAGATACCACCTGATACAGACCAATGTTACTCTGTAGTAATACAAAACTATTAGTTAAAATTCCTCAGTGATAAAGGGTATGTGGCATGCCACGCCAGCCGTTGAGGCATGCCAATATCCCATAATATGTCAAATATAGCGAATTATCGAAATATGAAATACCACGAAAAAGCGAAATAGGAAAATACAGCGAAATTGCGGAATAAAAAATGCATCGAAATGACGAAATAGCGCGAATTATGAAATAAGAAATTATTTTTATTAACTAAATAACGGAGATATTTGAAGAAGTGTTTTTGACGAAATAACGGGCATATTTGGAGAAGTTTTTTAAAGAGCGTGCCCCAAACCTCCCCCAAGCCCACCCACCCAAGAGAAGAAATTTTACTTGTATTTCACCACAGTTGATCTATTGTGGTGTTGTTATTTCTAATACAAATCGCCGTTATTTCGTAAATATACATTCTTTATAGAGTTATTACCCTGTGGCAATGTTACGATTTTAGCTTGTCAAAGAACATGTGGCATGCCTCAACGGCTGGCGTGGCATGCTACATACCCTATATCACTGAGGAATTTTAACTAATAGTTTTGTATTACTACAGAGTAACATTGGTCTGTATCAGGTGAAAGATACACAGTTTGCACTGTCCAGGTAGAATCTAATAAATCAGGTTTACAATGCCATGAAGTTGTCTTCTCACATTGAGCAACAGAGATAGTATCAAGTGACAATGACTCACTCTTGCATTGAATTAATTAACTGCTAGCAGATGTGTTGGCCATATGATGAGATATCATAGATGGAATGTTTATGCTTTTATATTTTATATGCATGGTTATTTAAATTTTATTTAAATCTTAAAGGCATAATCTGGTTTTATTGTTTAATAGCATTACTATTGGGGATCAATAATGTGATTGTGTTTAGTAGATTTGTTGGTTGCATGGGAAGACAACTTTGGTTTTCAATTTTTTTTAAACTTGATAGCTCTGTGTCAGTCTATGAGAACAAAATAATTATTCAAAACACTTTTACAACTGTAGGTCTAGTTTGTTTTATTTATATATTAATGGAAAGCTTTTTCGACATTGATTTCAATTGATTACACATGTGAATAGAAATATTAAAAAGGCACAACAGGTTTGAACTTTGATACATTTTTCTTGTACTCTGCATGAGATAAAACTTTTTATGTGTACCTATACCATAGTATGGTACACATAGTGTCAATGTCCGGATTGACCACTCGTCGTTCATCCATTCATCTGTACATCCACCTGTCTGTCCGTCCGTAGACACTTTAGGCATAATGCGATAGCTCTAACATTTTCTATTTGATCGGAACCAAGTTTTGTATATAGGTTTCTCAGCCCAAAATACAGTTCGAGTTCGAATATGGGTTTGATTCGAGTTTTTTTTTTTACAGTTTGGGCTGGTTATGGCCCTTTTTTACTCAGAATTTACACATGCTGCCATAATTACCAAATTTGGTATGTGAGATTGTCAGCCCAAAATACAGATCAAGTTCGAATTTGGGTTTGATCCGATTTATTTTAAAGGAGTTATGACCCTTTTTTTTGGTTAAAAATTTGAAAATTTTAATTTAAATTTGTTTTTATAGATTGAATTTCCTCGCTCAATTTAACACGCAAAAAATATTAAAAAACTTTTATATTAAATAATAAAAAAATATTTAATTAAAAAAAAAAAAACATTGACACTAATTTGTTTAAGTTGTATACCATTAATTAGGTGTGGTGTCCTTTTTTGAAGATATGAAGATTTTATTGCAATAGTTGCATGTAATATAATGATAGCAATAAATTGCCATGTGAACATCCAATATCCAGAGTATATGAGAGTACCTTTAATAGATGTCATTCCAAGCGAAATCTGTTATTAATTAAGTGGTGACATATGTTACAAAGCTCTAGGGGGTGGTTGTATGAAGGTAAAGACAAACAATCTGCTGGCTGGATAATTGTTTATCCTATCTGTCAAATTTATTAATGGCTAAACCATTGGATCTCACAGTGAGAGGTCATTGTGTGAATAGGGACAGAGTTATGAGATTTAAATCGACTCCTCCCCCACCCCAAATACTTTAACCCCTTCTTAAGACAAATTATTTGAGCTTTTGATTTTAAGTTTAAGTACTGATATATGTATTACTGTGATCATATCTTAGACCAATTATCAGTTATAGCTAATCGCCATCGCCAAGGTATGGGTTAAACATCTGTCGATCGTGATTGGCCTCTCGTTAGGAAATGAGATCCCCAGAGGGTGAATACGTTGTGCTATTCCACCTTGGGGGAACAGTGTCGTTACTCATTAAATTCACCTTTTGTGGACCTCATTCTGCAGAGGTCAGACACTCTAAATACAGACTTGGCTGTCCCAATATTATTTTGTTAACCACCACTTATCCAGGTGAAATCATACCCTATTGGATAGTGGGGGTATATTGATATTACTAGATGAATCGATCTCATAGATGGGGATTCACATTTGTTCTAATAGGGGCAGAGATAAGAGATTTAACTCTCTATCCTGTTTGGTACTGGTATAATAATATTGATTTCTAGGAAGCCTGGGTGGGGGCAATGTTGGAGGCAACGGGGAAGGAGTGTAGAGCGGTGGAGTTTTTACCACATATTTGATCAAAATTTAAACAGTTGAAAATTTCATGCCTGGTATAACATTAGTTGTAGATTAGATGTTCACATAAAAAATAGGTTAGAATTGATCTCATAGTTTGGTTTATTTTTCCCTCATGTATGTTTTTAAACCAACAGTCCATAATGGCATATGTTCCTACTTCAGGTTAAACTGTTGGACCAAATTGGCCACAAATTTTATCTTTATTTGGTTGGTGATTTTCAAACGTTTGAGAGCTTGAAGTACTGGTACCAGTTGTAAAAATCAATCTAAGAGGGATGTGCAAAAGGATTTTTGTGAACTTAGTACTGTGGTATGGTTGTTTTCTTTAAAAGGTAAGAGATTGGAGATTTGTCAGTGGTGTGCAATTAGAAATTTCATTTGACGAGCCTTGCTCATCTGAGAACCTCCAGCTATGTCCCTGTTCAGAACTACTTGTCTTAAGTGATATCGTCACGTGCTGACCCTTGTAGTCTCCAGAGTCTCAGTCTTTAAAGTCTGGTGTGCGACCCACAGTCATTGACTGTCTTGTTTATGGGAATAAACAATAAAAAAGCTATATAAATAAAGAAATGAATGCAGTGGGTTTGTGTGTGTGTTATTCATTTCTTAAATACAATATTTTGTGCAACTCTCATTTTATCTTTGAAGCTCCATACTTTAATATATACATGTATGTACTACTATAGAGCACATATTAGATATTGTTGTTATGGACTTTTCCCGAATTTGAATAAATATTTTGACAGTATTTCTCTTTCTCTCTCTCTCCATTGTCCTGGATATATGGCCTCTAAAAACAGTTGGGGAGAAGACCTTCCAACATTTCATGGATGCATGGGATGAAAATAATATTGCCTCTATCGATGAGATGAAACGACATTTTTATATCTTATCCTTTTAAGATATACCAAAATGTATAACCAGTGTTATAAATGAGATAACCATTGCAAGATGTTTATCAATTACAGATACAGTGCATGCGGTTCTGCATTACATTCAGTCAATAATGAATATATTTACAGGCATGTGGGCAATTGCATCATTCAATAGGTCATTTCTAAAGTGTTTCCATTTGTATTATCCCCCAGCTGTGTTACTAAATTACCAGCTTTTATAGAGCCTATAGACAAGAATGCTACTGTCAATATTTGGAGATATTTCATCCCAATATCTATAAATTCAAATCAATATTAGTCAGCAATCTTGAAGCAGTGAAGAAACCACACCTGATGTTACCCACAGATTACAATATTTTAGTCGCGCACTTCCATTTCAAATCAAAGTGGTTTTGTCAAAAAGATTCCCTACAGTATCTCCTCTGATGGGCCAACAGAAGCTTGAAGTTTGCAAAGAATCTTTCCATTTTTTAAACAGTTTAGTTTAAATATTCACCTGATGCCCTGTAGTACTTGTGGAGTTTCAATGTATTGAAGGAACAATAATTTAGATATGTGCCTTGAATGGCAAGCGTTTGTATCAATTGTGTGTTGAAAGACAAGCCTGTGTTAGGATCTCCAATAATTGGATATATGTCTGCATACAGTAATATATTTGAAGCTTTGAAGTACATTTATGGCAAATTTGTGGGATACCTTTACTAAATGGTAGATCAATGATGCACTTCACAATAAGGTGATATGGAGGTGATTTTAAAATATGAAAATAGAGCCATCAGACAGTGAGTACCTGCTTGGTGAGGAAACTTGCACGAGAGGAGGGGTGCTGTCAGCGCGGGACCTAATCATTCCACCATACAAAAAATAAGTCCATCATATCTGTATCAATTACTAGATAGGGTACCTGGCATTGCTCAGGTAAAGAATGAACACATTATTAGTGCCCCCTCCAGTGATTTAAACTATTTATTAGTCACCTGAGATAAGCATCACATATATATTGCATGAAACTCTGGATAAATTTACCTCTACTTTTAAGTTGATAATAAACGCTCTTTATTGCTAATTATTAGTACTTCTTTAAGTCATCTGAGGTCAACGGCACCTATCCCATGACACGCCCAATTTATCTCTGTACCAATTTTCCCATATATCTTCTGAGATGATAAATGTTTTTAATTGATAAGCTATGTTAACATAATTTACAAACCCCCTTTATGTCATCTGATGTCCAAGGCGCCAATCCCATGACATTCCCCTAGTCATGGGATCCCATGTGTACCAATTTTACTACATATTGTTTAAGCTGATAATAATTGCTCATCTCTATAATATAGTCTATAAGTTCCCCTTTAAGTTTGCCCGGGTCAATTTACCCCTGTATAACAATTTCCAGCGACCAGAGTCTAACCATTTTGTGTATATGATTCATTTTTTAAATTAGAATTGTTTATGCCCATTTAAGTCGTCTGAATCAGATGTTAACAACACCTATCTCGTGACAATATTCGTGTCAATTGACCCATGCGAAGCAATCTTTATTACAAAATTCCGACCATTTTGGGTGTATAATTAATTATTATTGTCATTTTAAGACATCTGATGTCAATGGCAGCAATCCCATGGCACTCCCCATGTGTACATTTTTTTTAGCACCAATGGTCCAGCCATTTGGTCGTCTAGACAGACAAACAGTTTTTTATTAATATATGTCAGAGTTCTAAATTGAGTTAGATAATTTTACTAAAGAAAACTGAAACTTTGTACCCAAAGTAGCAGTCTCCAATTTCAAGGTGCTTATCTCTGACATAGGCCTAAACATGCGCTCAGGTGATAATATTTTATATTAGCAAAATTCTTTTGTCTGGGATTTTTTGTATCACGCTACCAGTAATTGCTCACTTATAATACATTAGTATAGTCAAATGAAATATTTTCCAGTTCTTTTCTTTAGGAAGTGACATCTGCAGTAAACAATCTTGTGTCACTAGTTTCCAAGAGGCATGGTACTACCTCCTGCTGTTTAATTTGAGTATATGTAGTCCTTAAGCCAATCGCGCTTGCGTTAGTAATTTATTATCGAGCAATCCATATATATAATTCGACAGTGTGTAAACTCGCACTTAATTCTCTTTTATTGAATACTCGATTGTTGGTTCGTTGAGTTCTTGGTAAAACAACAAGAACATAGAACTGACGAACTTGGGTCGTCCAAACCACTACTCGAAATTGATGCAATGGTCATTCTTCTGTGGAAATGGGGCGGGGTAGAAATGCATATAGAACTTACTTTCGTAAATGGTATTTCGTTTTCCCACGCATAAATTCATACGAACAATATTTTATTTGCAGAATGTTCTGCAATTGAGTTGAACATACAGTAATTAATTTAGCACAGACCCCCCCCCCCCTCCCCATGCATGTAACTTGTGCTGCATGCGGCGGGGGAGAAAATGCAGTAGCATTGACGATATCAGTTATGTATATGCACGGACGCGTTGACACGGGACGGGGTCGTGGTGTCTCCCCTTCCCACTTTGGTAAAAAAAATCAACAGTTTGAACTTTGAAGTCCAATACACTATAATAGGTTTGTGTGCAGTTAGCGATTATAAATGTCCAATATGTGGCCATAGCATGGTGCAATTATATAGCCTTTCTTCAATTTTAAGAATTATTTTGGTTCGATCAAAGGTGGTGCATTTAGAAATTCCAAGTTTTGCACCAAAACGGAAACATTCTAGACACGTTCATGTATAGGGCCTAAATATGTTTTAAATATAAGTTTGCTCACCGTATAACCTTTATCGCGATTCTGATATAAATAGTTCATCCCTCAGACATATACGTATATAGTTTATCCACCCAACGATGTATATACAACTTATCAATTCCTAATATAGGCTGGGATTTGTGGATGCGAAGGCCTATACAGGCACGCTTAACCACCTGCCACAGCAGACAGTCACACAAACACGGAGTTAACGAAATGTATAGGGGATATTTTGCATGGGATCCATACATATATAGGTGTAGGCATGCTACCGAACATGGTTGAGTGACTTTTTTTTCGCACGATGTCGCCTCGGTTGCTCTTTATTGGAGATTCGATCGATGGTTTACACTATAGCTGCCAAGAATGCAAATATAGTACACTATATATATTGACATGTGTGCTCTCATATATAACTACGAGCAGCATCAGTATATAACCACCAACTCAAAGTTTGTGATTATGTTTTGGTTGATTCAGTGAAATTCGCATGTTTCCGTGGATTGTAGTATAATAGACTACAGAGCGCGTGGTATCAAACTCTGGAGGATCTTTTAAATACAAGCGTACTTGACCAATCCATTGTTACGAATTTGTTCAAGCATTTTAGTAACGTATTCAAAACTGGGTGTGATTCTTCCTGTGTATCAATGCACATTAATTCATTGTGATGCATGTAGCCACCGAAGGGGTTATCGTGATAATTATATATAATATAGCCTATACGACCCAAAAATACAGTAGTTATCAACATTGGTGGTGGGGGGGGGGGGTGGGGGGTAATAACCTTTGTTTTCTCATTCAATGCTAAATTCTCAGAAGCATTTAATTATTTTGCCATAATTAGCAATCGATGGGCCATATTTATTAATCGACATCATAAGTTAGGGTAGGTCTAGTCATTGCATAAATGTGAATTTATTCTTATCAACAGCGATGCCATACATATAAACACATTCCCTGTCCCCAATACGAAGAAATTTGCCCGGGGAGTTGATTTTAAACCTTTATTCGCGTAAAAACGTTTCAAAAATCAGATCACGGAAGCATTTTTTCGATATGGTGTGCGTAATACGTCATACACTACAAATTTATTGACTAGGCAACGCCAAACGACCATGTCGTAATTGCAGCGATAGTTCTCCGAGGGCGGGGCTATACATCCACGTTACTATTATTAGAAATATTGACTTATCTGGCAGGACGTACTTATTAAGCAGAACACCGGCGTTCTCACTAATCACAATATGATAGCACGCATTGTAACTTCCCCATATAAATTGTTGTCAGTTATTTTAGCTCTATATACATGTCCGTCTAATTTGAACTGGTATTCAGATAACACCGATAACAGGTGCATGGGAGCAGAGTGGGGAGTTAGTTTTTTCTAAGTTTTACAGCTGCCTTTTAGGGGTTTCACCTCTCGCCCAGTCTAAGGTATTACAATAATACGGCTAAATTTTCCCTGTACTATGAAACCACTGTGATAGTTAACACAAATTTGTAATTACAAATTAATAAATACAATTTGTATTTACAGGTATAAAATTGGTCTTAGTATTGACCCCAGGTCAGAGTGTCTAGAGTGACATTGACAATCTTCTGCCTAGTAAGTTGAAAATTAACTTAGAAAACATTTGACTAATTTTGTGTCAAATAGGACAGTGGATGAAATTACACATGTATAGAGTTAAATCAAATTTATTTAATTCTCAATCATTATTGTCACAACGTGTAAATATATGTATGCATTTAACACTCATTCAACATATTTTGTTCCAAAATCTCTCAAAACGTCCCCTTTCTTCGGTCTCTCAATCCATCACTTTTCACCCTCGGTCTGTGGAAGAAAGAAGTTGAGACGTATGAGAAACAGTTTTACGTGTTTGAGCCTCTATATCATACTAGATCGTACCACGAACATCGACTCTGGCTACGCCGTAGAAAAAATATTCCACCTGTTCAATCTGGCAAATTTTGGAAGTTCTGACGGTTGATTGTCGATTGGGGTTTTAATGTCACATGTTGGAAACATGTTGATTTTAACCCTTAACGCCAGTGCTGGAGTGCGAGGCGGTTGGGAGTTGTACCCCTTACCGACTGAGCCACCGAGGAGTTCTGGCGGGGTACTATAAAGTACATTGAAAAAATAACGCATGTAATATACTTCTTGGTTAAGGGTGGATACACACATGCATGTAATTTATGTATGTAAAATACATGTATTGTACATGGCCACACCAATAATTGACAACATTAATCACCCGCGCGCGAGCGGTTCATTGTTAACAGGCCAGACAAGTGAGTAGTGCTAAGCGAAGTCAAATTGTCTTCTATCATTACATTTAAGGCCACTCCAAAACATGTCTTCTCTTACGGATGCGGAAATTAGTCAAGTCTGTGTGATATCTGGCATTGTATTAATGCACGAACACCAGAAGCCATATACGTCTGGCATATACAGGCTTGATGTAGAACATTTTCAACCATGATGCTTGTTTGGGTGGGGTCTCGAAAGCTTCAAATCGCTAAGGGACTTAATTGAATGTATCGGTCGGAATAATCTGGGCAAGAAGGTACAATATGATAAGTTTTACTTAAATAGCTCAGAGTTAGCCACCCCCGCCTGGTAGCTTTCGGGGTCACATATAGCCCCTGCATGCGTCGGGGAAATCCTAATCCACCACTGCTATAAATAAGAGAGGACTGGTAATTATTTAAATAGAAAGTCTACCATATGGGTTATCCCACGAACAATTATTTTAAGTGGCCTTGAGACTCGGTCCAAGATAACGGCTTATCTACATTCCGACTTAATTGGAACTAGAACTCAGTGCGTTCAACACGTAGGCAATGATTGTGTTGTCAGTGGACACATATTACATCGTCTGTATGATCCATGTAAAACGCCAAATACACGATAATTACATAGATTACATGCATGTGTGTATCCACCCAAATACAGGTTCCTTAATAGACTGCCTGATTTAGGCGATTTTGTGAGCCCATTACACAATAAACATTGAATTGTTTACCCGGGGAAAATTTCACGATTGTATAAGTGACGCAGAGCGAACTTGGCTCACAAAAGTCGCATGCATCATGTGAGCTTGGACCTTCATATACTGAGAAATATTCACTAAGGAACAGGTATTAACTAAGATAAACAGCTGAGATATATATTGCCGGGGTTATTTGTTCTATGTTATAAATTTCGCCGTCAAAACAGGACAGAAAATCAAAACATTCCCATACTTTGAACTGGTGAAATGTGAACTTTACGGGCGTAGCTAGAAAAGAGATTCATCAAATGATCTAACATTATACTTGACATGGTACCCGAATCAGGGGGTAAGTTCCCTAAAAAATTGTTCAGACGTCCAACAAACGATATACAGACTGTTTGCATTCTGAAGAAAGTTGCGAAATAATTTAATTTTGTTCAGCTTTTTTCTAAACCGCTCTTTATTTATCATGCCATCAATAGACACACACGGAATGTTCTTTTGTTGTTTCTAAATATTATAACTTGAATAAGCATTTCTGCTGCATGAAAAGTCCACCAAAGAGTATGTTATTTGTTTAGGAACATACTTTAATCACAGTAACTGGTCCGGTATGTAACAAAACAAACTTTACACGGTATAATAGTTTCCTGTTCTTTGCAACAATAACATATGGAGGATCTGTAACGAGTTATGTTGTGCTATAAGGTTATATGAACGAGTTTCATAAATCTGCTTCACAACGAGTCGTAGACGAGTTGTTAATCAAATTTATCAAACGAGTTTCATAAAATCGAACATTCCAACATAACAAGTTGAAGAACTTGTATATCACAAGAAAACAAAAGCTATATGCCTTTTTAACAAATCAAAATCCTTAAAAGAAGCTGCACCATGAATTAATTTACAGCGTTGGCTGTGACGCTTCACAATCGTATACTGTGACGACATATTGCGCGCTCTGGGGCTGGCGACGGTTAATATAGTCCCCCAATGTGCCTGTCTGTTTTTGTGTCTATTTTCGTTAGTGAAACGAAGTTGGACAATCATTTTTACTTCAATGTACAAAGCAATCAGCATGCATTGTCTGGTGTTGGTGTCATGCGCGTCTTTTCGAAATAGTTTTAATCCGCCTGAATCCATGTAAAGACGCGCGGTCATTTGGTTGGCGCGATGCCAAGTGATATGTAACTAGTGAGAGATAAGCAAATATGTGATGGTTTTTATAATGATATAACATGGGTTCCATGTGATGTGCATGTATATCACATGATACCCATATTATATCATTTTTAAAAGCCATTACATATGTCCTTAACTCTCACTAGTGGTGAATATATAGGCGCGTTCTTCCCGGGCGGCGCGTGCAAATTAGTTACATATCAAAGAGGCAAATTGGTGGACTATATTTTCCGTCGCCAGCCACAGAGCGCGCAATACTGTCTTATACGGTTGTGAAGCGTCTGGGCCAACGCTGTAAATGTGTCCATTTTGCAGTTTCTTTTAAGGACTTTGATTTGCTAAAAATACATAAAGCTATAGTTTTTTCATGTGATATACAAGATCTTCAACTCGTTATGTAATGTTGGGATATAAGATTTTATGAAACTCGTTTGATAAATTTGATTCACAACTCGTCTATACGACTCGTTGTGAATCAAATTTATCAAACGAGTTTCATAAAATCTTATACCCCAACATATCTCGTTGGAGATCCTCTATATATTCAAGTACAATTTGTCATGGGTACTATATCATGTACATATATATGGCATTACCAGACAGTCGAGAGGACTCAAGTCAGTTTTTGGGGCAAAATCTTATTTAAACACGCAAACTCTTTCCAGCCATGGCTTCAGTTTGTGTCAAAACGTCGCATCCACCGCTATCTCAATCGGAACTTTCTTTTTACACGGAATATATCAAATTGAAGAGTAATACAAAAATATTTGTACCAAAATATGAGGGATTTATCCCTTTCATGACGGGAGCTTCCTGAATTTTTGCGCAAAATTCGGTGCCAATGCATTCTCCTATATATGCGAGTCGACCTATATATAGAGTCGCATATATAAGGGAATACATTGGCCTATATAACAAATTTTATATTAATTTTTTTAATTGTCTAAGAATGTAAGAAAAAAATTATAAAAAAATTATAAAAATGGTTTAAAAAACAAAAAAAAGCAAGAACAAAATGATAAAAATTTATAAAGAATGTAAGACAAATGATAAAAAAAAGTGATACAAAAAATTGTTAAAGAATGTAAGAAAAAATTAGGCCAATGCATTCTCTGATATATGGGAGGCGACCTATGACTTGCATATATAAGAGATTGCATTGGCATAGGGTCTTTAATGTTGCGCCAGCGCAGCTCCCGTCATGAAAGGGTTAAATAACAACTATTATTTTTGTGTATTTTGAAACAAAATTTGGACGTTGAAAAATTACAAAAAAATGATAGCACCAATGAAGTTGGATACCTCTCTGTACGATTAAGTATTACTAGGATGAGGTTAATTCTGTTCTGGGGACCTATGTTTATAAACAGCCAAATTCAAATAAATAAGGTTTTTTGTGTCTCCTGACAGATGATCAAAATCTGCATTGTAATTTTGGTAGTAATATAATGCATCAATGGTAGTTAAAAGATACATTCTGTCGTTCCTTCGGTTGCTAAGTTGGGCATTCCTCGTTCGTAATATCATACGCGGCTATACATGTATACTTACGCCATGTTGGTACACATAGCGTTTTCTGTCCCAGTACAGCTTCCTCGTAGTTGTCTTTACATTCACATTCGTCATCTACGCATTCTGCATTTTTGACGCATGGATCGCCTGCAGAAGTACACGCATCACCGACCGCTACCGTTCCTTTAAAGGGAAAACAAAATTAGAACAAGAGGCCAACATGTGTCGCAGGTGGGCAGATGGGCAGATATGACATTGGTGACGTATACATATCAGTAGCGGAAAGGGATAGGGTACTTTTAGGACGACTCCAAACCAACCCACATTGAACAAAATTTACAGAACTAACAACAGAAACTATGGTAGTCTATCATGTCTTTATTTAAAGATGCCATGTCCGATTTGGCACCATAAACCACATTGTATGTGTTTTATGCTGCATGTAAGTACATTGAGCGATACCATGCATCCCCCGGTGTAAGGTACGTTCACACGCTGGCAAGTTTGCACGGTATGTATTTGCAGGCATTTCGTCATAGAAAAACACAATGGTGCCAGAATATGGACGGAAACGTGTCCCACCAGTTAATATGAATTATTCTGCTCTTGCATTATCTGTTATTATATTTGTCATATGCTTATGTACCCTGAACAGTGAACATCCATCCAAATTAATAATATACCATTCCAATATATACAGTTATAACTGGGTAGGAGAATCCATTCAATAAAGAGTGGGTTAAGATTCGAAGATTATATATGAAAAGCGTACTTGTATCCAATATTACATGCATCTCGGGATATTGGAACATTCGTAAATATATGTTAATACATACATTTCGCATACTTAACGACGACAGATAATTATTACGAATAGCTATTTGTAGTCGTAATTTTTTCGGACGGTCCAAAAACCTTTTCGCAGAAATGACGACTACGAGTCTGTTTGTGAGACAATCGTGTTTGTCGCTCAGGATTACTGGTCTTCGTATCGTGTTTATTTTTTACTTCATTATGCTGTTAGCAGGTCATAGCTTAGCGCTTAGTTCGATTCTCGTGTTTCACGACGTCGAATGATTTGATTGCCACCAATATAATTTAAGGACATAACCTCAGAGTCATCTCCCACATTGAGATGCTGAGAAACGATCGCGAACTTATTACTATATGATGTATTTGTGAGTTTTGTTCAAAATCCAAAACCGTAATAGTAAAAACGGATATATAGGGAAAAACGACAACGGATAGCAAGAACACAAGTTCTAGTAACATAGTATCATATTCGTAATATTTATCTTTTGTCTTTCATTATGCGAAAGTTGTCTATTAAGGGTACGTTCATACACTGGCAATTTTGCACGGTATGGTTTGCAGGCATTTCGTCGTAGAAAAACGATATGGAGCCAGAATATGAATGGAAACAAGCGTATAAAATGCATATGTACCACACCTAACTACGTGCAAAGTAAAATTCCCGTAGTTCCACCCATAGCCATGCAACAGGGATTTGCCTGTAAATAGCGTGCAATTATCTCGCAAGAATCAATCATACAGGTATTTGCAGGCAAATGTCAGTAGCGCCGTTACAAGAGGAACTATACAGAAATTTTTCTTCTCGTGTCGTTCGCTTTAGTAAAGATGCATATTATAGGGACGTTTACTTTCATATTATGGCACCATGTGGTTTTCTATGATGAAATGCCTGCAAAACATGCGTGCAAACTTGCCAGCGTACGAACGTGCCATAAGGGTGGCGTCGTGGTGGCGATAACACCAGCTAAGAAATTCATAGTCGTTAGTTTGTGTCCGGGACACAATGCGAGACTTATTATAGGAAGAGATAGACAATCTTAAAACGATAAGCATTGAAAACTACCCGCAAGTTTGGAGTTAGGGATGATACCCGGGAAGATTTGAAAGGGCTGTCAGCCCTCTACTACAAACCCACGTTTGAATGCTATAATTCCGCCGATGAGCGTTTGTAGGGTTTGTGTGAGTTTGTAAGTAGATTACTATATGCCCATGCACAATAGGTGTTTGCCTACTGTGCATTGGGTGGATGCCACCACATGCAGCAAGAAGAAAAGCCCCCCCCCATTCCGAACATGGACCGGCGATGAAGACTTGCCTTGTTTTCTTTTATGAGTTTTGTGTGTTGATATATATTATTTTGAGTTCTGAATGGTTGTAATTTAGTGTCCTATTTTGTGCTTGCATGGTCTACATTAGTCTGTTCTTTGTTTGTACTACGGGTTCAACGCTAGGAAGATGGTGCAATGCCAGGCGATTGACTTAAGGTCGGTCGGTGCTCCTCAACTCTTGATGGTGCAATGTCTGCCTTTCACTCCTGTGCATGCGAATGTCAGAACCCGTTAATCTGGTTGTGTATTGCGGTCGAAAACAATAACTACCCACGGGATGGATTTATTTATATAGAGAGAGGATCACGTGACCGGTAATCACTAATCACATATAATCAGCCATCAACAAATTCTTATTACATTTACATTATATTATGTTAATTTTGTTATATGTGCTATAAACGTGCATTTATTGCTGGGAGATGGGCAATAGTATTATCCATCCCTTAACTAACACCATTTCCGATTGGGCAAAAGCCGCCACGTGATAGTCCGGGAAAAAATTATATTGTACTCCCGAATGTCATATTGGACTCCCAAGTGTGCAATATTACCTTTTTATCGGGACTCTGTGACGTCACGAATTAACTATTGCGAAATAAATCGGTGAAATTGTGATGCGCGCGCAACACTGGTGGATTTAGCAGACGTTTCATTTCCGCATTGAGTTTTTTTCATTTCCGTGTTTACTAAAGTTTTATTCCCAAATTTTTTTATAATCATACAGATGGATCATAAAATGTCAATATACAATGTGGTGTACAGTATGAGTTTTTCTTGTACGAGTCCATGTTGTTGTGAAAATGGGTGAATGGGTGAATCCATTCAGTATAGAAAGGGTTAACCAACTTTGGCATACGAGTGGAAGAATTATACATTTTATAGTTCTTTAATCTAGTCGTCATCGAGATGAGTTCTGTATTTATGTAACATGCACGGTGTTATTCGTTTAACTAATCGGACGCCGCTTATATATCATTATCCAGATTGCGTTTGCATTGACACCTCACCTGGCGAAACGATACGTCTCAACGTTTTTTCATAATCATATGGTTTTGATACTTTCTCTTATTTCCACTTGATTAGATCTTTACTCGATTAACATACTGTTAAAAGGCACGGGCGGCGTTCGTTGCAGAGATATTTATATTTGTTCAAATCGCCATCAACAGAAGGAACACCAAAATATATACAGTTCCGCTCATATACCAAACATAATCAGCGCGTAAATGGTATATTGTCGTCAAGCCGTACGATGGTGTACGTAAACAAGAGCCTGCTCGTGTTACAGAAGTTGTGCTTCTGTTTACATAACACAGCGCAATTATATTGGTTTATCACACACAAAATGATATAAACGCTCTTTATTATTTCCATATCAGGAAAACAGTAACAAATAACGCTCTTTATGTTTACCATATCCGGATCTAAACAAAAGCCTGGAAACGTAACGTTTTATGCTTTTGTTTACATAACAAAGGGGGGAAATGACAATAACATACTGTTTATGCCATATTTATTATTGGCATAAGAACAAAGTCTGTCTATATCTTACTGTTCCTTCTGTTTATGGTGGTTTTTGACGGAGGTGAATATTTTAACAGCATACCCACCGCAAACACCGCCCGTATCTTTAAATCGGCTACTTCCTGTGAATCATCATTGTTGAAGCCGAATCATCGCATCGTTATATAATTATGCTGGGTCGTCTCAAGTGTTGATCGGATATAGTATATGACGACTATTGTTATCCATATACGATCATGCGTCCTTCATGTTTATGGTTAAGTATCAAATATAAGACTACCTTATAGAACCATGCATATATACTCACGTAAGTTACACACAGTGACTCCGTTACATGTCTCTTGAGTGTGAGTGGTTATACATGAGCATGTGTTACTGGTACACTCTGCGTTCTTTTGACAGGGGTCGCCGCTAGTGGTACAGGCACCTCCGAGTGAAACAATGCCTACAAATAGTCCGAATTTTTAAATTTTTTTTTTTCCACGAAATGTTTGCAGTTTGGACCACGTGACTATTGTTTCCCCAAAATTTCGACAATTATTCTTATAAATAATTGACTTCAGCAAAATACTTTGTCTAGCAGGTATCATTTATACAAATTAATAAGTTTATAAATAAAGCATGGCTGAATGATTCGGAACAACAATGATTTGCCCCCACCCCTGATCCTCCGAAATCCCATCTGATAAAACATCATACCACTACTAATGATACTGTTCTTGTATTCAAAAGTAATGAGATCATACCTACGAACAAATAACAAAATACATTGAGAGAACGACATATAGGCGTGTGGATGTGGTGAACGTTATCGCACGGGTTTGTTGAACGAAACTAATACATACATGAGGGTATCACCCCCCCCCCTCCCCTGAATCCTGAATACCAGTTAATTTTGGTGGGTGAATCCTGAATACATGTTAAGAAATAATATGCGATAAATGACATACTAAGTGACTGTTTTAATATCAGACAGATACAAGCAGAAGTTACATAGACACATTATGATCCATTATTATAATTGACAGGATATTTGAGTAGAGTATTATGGGCGTTATGAGGCCGTTATGATACGATTAATGATAATTTATGATGGCATGGTGGTCGGATATGCCCAAGAAGCTATTCTACCCACTCATTCACACAGATAACTAGCACAAAATATTATTTTGCGCCATCAAAATCTGCGTCCAAGATGTTTTGCTTGAACCCGAATACCAGTTAATTCCGGGGTATGAATCCAGCGTACGGCTTCAAAACACCCTGAATCCCGCGTACCGAAATGGGGGGGGGGGGGGGTGATACCCTCATACATATATAACTCATATCACGGAGTTGACCATATTTATGAAATTGGTGATCGTTTTTGTTTATAAAAAAAAAAAAAAAAAAAAAAGTTGGTGCCCCTCCACCTACCCCCATCCCCGCCTACGATAGCACAATTTGTTAACTTTGAACTACACCATTAGATTGCTCGCATGTGAGAGAAGAAAACTATAGCTTTTGTCAATTATAGTGTCCCGACCCTAACCCAGACCTACATGGGTGCACCATGTCAGAAAATTTAAACTACAAATCAGATCAGAGTTCTCATATCATGGGAATGTCTATATCTACGTTTGGAAGAAATCGTCGGGTCGGGGTGGGTAAATATATTATGGTGTCCCTCCCAAAGTGAACTTTGAGCTAAACTTCTTAGATTACTCGTATCACTTAGACAACATATGTTACCATTTTGGTGCCCTCCCCGACAACCATCCCTGAATCAGACGGCGTCACTTCGGACAAATAAAAACTACACCATTATATTCACCATAGCATGCATAATTACGAGGAAATCGGTTATGAAACGGTGTTATCAATTGGCGTGTCCCCCTAACATCTGCAGCATGTACGGTATCACGCAAATTGGAACATTTAAAGTACACCATTGCATATCAATGTCATAGTGATGAGTTTGGATGAAATCAAATATAATGTTTATCAATTGACGTGCCCCTCGCTGAAACCCCTCCCTGACTCAGACAGTGACACTTTCGTGGCGGAGGTATTTCCTATCCCTGACTCCGGACAGGGCTACTTTCGAAATTAGTTAACAGCACCATCATCTTCTGCGTAAAAAGTTACACATGTCATGCCTCTTAGGAACCTCCTGCACGGGTAGCCACACGTGAATTTTTGTATCGGGCAGACATACATTCGCAAATATATATGTATATATATGTAATATACATCCAGGGTCATGTAGCTTTACGTGCGTGTTATGATAACACTATAATACAGTGTAGAATTACCTGGGTTCGCAAAGTACCGTCAGGAAATGTAATTAACACACATTACGTTTGGTTATTTAGTATAGATACAGTGTACAGTCAACATATCCTCATGTAAATAGGTACATATTGGACCTAAATATTCACATATGTTCTTATTGTACTTATTTGATTCTGAAATAAGCCCATAGTGAGCTTATATCCGTTATTCAGTTGAATGGCGCGGGTCGTTGTGAAAACACATTATGAAGAGCGTGAATCTGGTAAGTTATGTTGGTGAAAAAGTTGGATTTAATAAAGCCAATATGGGCTTGTTTCGTATGGATATAGTCCCATATTGCACTGTTTTAAAAATCGCGTTTAGATCCATATAGAGCGTATAATGAGGTTAAATAATATCAATATGAGCTTGTTTCGCTCATTAAAACAATCCCGTTATGTGTTTATTTTAACGATAACATGTTGACTATACATACTTACGCAAAACGCAAACTTTTCGGCCGCGATGAGACCTCTCGTCATGAGAGGGAAGACATGCGCATACGTCACTTCCGTTACACTCTGAACCACTTGGACAATCCCTGTCCGTTGAGCATGCTGCTCCAGGGGCTACTAACCTCCGCTTGCGCCACCAGCCCTCGGTGTGGTCAACCACCGACAGAACAAGGACCTACGAATAGAAGTTTCCTCAGAATTCACATATTAGGATATTCAACACAATCTGTGATCCATTGAATGTGTTTCGGTGTCACGTCACGATCTTAGTCTCTATATGTCCCGCTCCCAGGTGCAATTTTACAACGCTGCCGAATTTGAACACAAAATGGAGCGTATTTCAAAGTAATTTTCTTTTCAACGTTATCAGTTGGACCAGCTATTCAGTCATTACCATTATCAGTTGGACCAGCTATTCAGTCATTATCGTTATCAATTGGACCAGCTATTCAGTCATTATTGTTATCAATTAGACCAGCTATTCAGTCATTATCGTTATCAATTAGACCAGCTATTCAGTAATTATCGTTATCAGTTGGATCAGCTATTCAGTCATTATCGTTATCAATTAGACCAGCTATTCAGTCATTATCGTTATCAATTAGACCAGCTATTCAGTCATTATCGTTATCAATTAGACCAGCTATTCAGTCATTACCATTATCAGTTGGGCCAGCTATTCAGTCATTATCATTATCAATTATACCAGCTATTCAGTCATTATCGCTATCAGTTGGACCAGCTATTCAGTCATTATCGTTATCAATTAGACCAGCTATTCAGTCATTACCATTATCAGTTAGACCAGCTATTCAGTCATTATCGTTATCAATTAGACAAGCTATTCATTCATTATCGTTATCAGTTGGACCAGCTATTCAGTCATTATCGTTATCAATTAGACAAGCTATTCAGTCATGATCGTTATCAGTTGGACCAGCTATTCAGTCATTATCGTTATCAATTAGACCAGCTATTCAGTCATTACCATTATCAGTTGGACCAGCTATTCAGTCATTATCGTTATCAATTAGACCAGCTATTCAGTCATTATCGTTATCAGTTGGACCAGCTATTCAGACATTATCGTTATCAATTAGACCAGCTATGCTGTCATTATCGTTATCAGTTGGACCAGCTATTCAGTCATTATCGTTATCAATTAGACTAGCTATTCAGTCATTATCGTTATCAGTTGGACCAGCTATTCAGTCATTATCGTTATCAATTGGACCAGCTATTCAGTCATTATCGTTATCAATTAGACCAGCTATTCAGTCATTATCGTTATCAGTTGGACCAGCTATTCACTCAGTATCGTTATCAATTAGACCAGCTATTCAGTCATTATCGTTATCAATTAGACCAGCTATTCAGTCATTATTGTTATCAATTAGACCAGCTATTCAGTCATTATCGTTATCAGTTGGACCAGCTATTCAGTCATTATCGTTATCAATTGGACCAGCTATTCAGTCATTACCGTTATCAGTTGGACCAGCTATTCAGTCATTATTGTTATCAATTAGACCAGCTATTCAGTCATTATCGTTATCAATTAGACCAGATATTCAGTCATTATCGTTATCAGTTGGACCAGCTATTCAGTCATTATCGTTATCAGTTGGACCAGCTATTCGGTCATTATCGTTATCAATTAGACCAGCTAATCAGTCATTGTCGTTATCAGTTGAACCAGCTATTCCGTCATTATCGTTATCAATTAGGACCAGCTATTCAGTCATTATCGTTATCAATTAGACCAGCTATTCAGTCATTATCGTTATCAGTTGGACCAGCTATTCCGTCATTATCGTTATCAATTAGGACCAGCTATTCAGTCATTATCGTTATCAATTAGACCAGCTATTCAGTCATTATCGTTATCAATTAGACCAGCTATTCAGTCATTATCGTACGTTATCGATAGAGCTGGAGCGTAAATGCCATTTTGTTATGAGGAGAGTGTCGGACAAAAGTACATTTGTACGAAATGACTAATGGAACACCGGGAAAAGGTGACATTAGTTTCTTTTACCGGCGTCTCCGCAAACATTTTTCGTTTAATTTATTATATTGGGTTGCGTTAACCGTGTTTACATAATTCGACCAGCTATTCAGTCATTATCGTTATCAATTAGACCAGCTATTCAGTCATTATCATTATCAATTAGACCAGATATTCAGTCATTATCGTTATCAATTAGGCCAGATATTCAGTCATTATCGTTATCAGTTGGACCAGCTATTCAGTCATTATCGTTATCAGTTGGACCAGCTATTCAGTCATTATTGTTATCAGTTGGACCAGCTATTCGGTCATTATCGTTATCAATTAGACCAGCTATTCAGTCACTATCGTTATCAGTTAGACCAGCTATTCAGTCATTATTGTACGTTATCGACAGAGCTGGAACGTAGATGCCTTGTTGTTATGAGGAGAGTGTCGGACAAAAGTACACTTCTACGAAATGACTAATCGAACACCGGGAAAAGGTGACATTAATTTCTTTTATCGGCGTCACCGCAAACATTTTTCGTTTATTTTATTATATTCGGTTGCGTTAACCGTGTTTACACAATTCGGCTCCAAGTATATAGGATTGAGCATTTATTAATGCTTGAGATCAACATTCCGTAGCCGGAGTCGTACTGTTATGCCTGAAATAATGCCCAATTTTTCTTCAAATACCACTTTATGTATAGAGTGCTGAATGAACACTTGTAAATTGAAAAATCAGCACACCAAGAACGTGACACAGAATTCAATTGGCCGTTGAGAGGGATTATTCCGGAATGGCACCGAAAGATCCCAATTCATCCAAGCCTGTTGTGACGAAATGTGTTAGTTGTTTTTGTGTTATATAGGTCATTGGACTATAGTTATACCTCGCGGGAAGCCTATTGAATTGATAAAGTTTTCCCATCTACATTTTACAGTTACCGATAAAAGAGTTTGCTGTTAGATTATTGCACCCCGGATTAAGTTGTACTGCTAATTTGCTATCGTGTTAGTTGTTCCTGATGAATTGCTATGATGCTAGAAGGAAAAAAACTGCTGCTGTTAAACGGGCACTATACTAAAAAAAATTATTTGAGGGATTCGTTTAGCCTGAAATAATGACATGAACTTTACCAATATGCCAAATATGAGTACCAATGGAAATGAACATCGCTCTGGAATAAAACATGTTATTCGACCAAATTCTGACAACTTGCACTGTATTGAGTACGACGGGAGTACGGGAATCGAAGGGAATAAAAATATTTTACGGATGCCAGCAAAACCGGAATGCAATGAATAGTACACTCGTCATCGAGATATTCTCGTACAATTTTCAGGCAATTGTATCAAATAAAATGTTACATTCTATGGATACTTGTCCCATAAAGTTGTATTATATAGTCAGCGGGTATCCTGAGATGAAGCCCGTCTCGACATATATATTTACTTACATGAAGTGTGCCAAATATAACCAATCCACATCCGTTAATTAATTGTGGTTATGTCGCATATTGTGATGGTTACAGTTATGCCCTGTGCCAATGCATTCTCTTATATATGCGAGTCGACCATAGGTCGCCTCGCATATATAAGAGGATTGGCCTAAAACAAAATGTTAACACTTTTTACCATTTTTTCTTACATTCTTTGACAATTTTATCATTTTTAATATGTGTTAAGCCAATGCATTCTCTTATATATGCGAGGCGACCTATGGTCGACTCGCATATATAAGAGAATGCATTGGCACAGGGCCGTTCTGTTGGGTTAAGGGTTAATTAATTGTGGTTATGTCGCATATACGGATATTCTTAATCGTAACTTAGTTTATAACTCCAGCCATAAACTAAGGTATATTAAATAATTAAATTAGATTTTTTTTTATAGCCTGTTAACGGAACGTTTTAAGCAGACATATTCGTCTCAAATTAATTATTTTTAATATATTATCGATATTAGATCGTTGCTACTATAATGAATGTATTGGATATTTGGCATACAGTCCCCCATGTATAAGAAAATGCACCGTTACTTTTAGCATATCAGCAGGACCACTTAACTGGTGCTGTATTCCAACAATAGCGAGCGTTTGGACGAAAAGTTGCGACTTTTGTTCTGTCACTTTTCAATACTCGGATCTATATCTACCCCCAGAATACAGGGTGGGGTTGATAAAATGTGCCGGAAGATATGCCGTGGTGGGCTGTCGAAATATCTACTGAATACTTTAGCCCTTTATTTACTAAATGGATTCTCCCACTCAGTTTAAACAGTATGGTCTATGATTCCTTTCCAGGGGTGTTCATGCTAAATTTGCAGACAACAGTATGACAAAACGATACTTCAAAAGCAGACGCATTCCAATCCTCGGGTGGGAAATGTTCAGATAATAGATTCAACAAACGCTTGTTGAACTTATTAAATGAACAGTCACCAGGGGAATTATTTTCAATGAGTATTTAGTATGGGTTAAAAAAAACAAGTAACCGCTCTGAACATGATTCATTTGTAAAACTACCATATTTATGCTATTATGATCAAAGATGGGCATTAGTGAAGTTCGCATTGACCCCAGTCATTTTGAATATTGAACCATAAGATAAAAGCTACATATCTTTCCGCTTTACCACGGACGTTATGGTGCGTGATCTTCAAAAGACGCGAAGCTTTTAACGCTCAGAGGCATTATACGATTATGTTTAATAATCACATTATGTCAACGAAAAGGCTGGAAACTCCAACCGTTGAGGAGAGCCATAAATGCATTGGCTGTCAGTAAGATGGATATTGCATGAGACAGCCATTAGAATTATTATAATGAATAAAAATACTTCAGAATTCAGCAGTATTGTAGTAAATTATTTAATATGACCGATATAGCATCCCTCCGCCGACTATGTTCCTTCATTAGGGAAATTAACCGTTATTTTTAGCTTTATATATTGACGTTAGGTAATGATGACTATATATAAATTATAAGACGATGGCAAACATGACGATGATTGCGATAATTTTGATTATAATGATGATGAGTTATATATGACGATGACACTGGTGGATGTTTTTGTTAATGATAATGTGATGATGATGATAATGACGACGAGGTATAATGTTACGATTATGCATGGTGATGTTGACGACGAGGTATAATGTTGTTGATGGTGATAATGTGATGATGAACGAATAGACGCAGAGCGGGAGGTCGCTGAGCATATCATGTACATAAAATTACCTTCCTTCTATCATTCTTTTGTATATACACTATTTTTCTCAATATCCTGTAATGTGTGTACGGATCAGAGAATAAAGCATATATATAGAAGTTATGAAAATTGATATGTGTGAGAAAAATGTGCCTGTCATGAATGGATCTCACGTGGCCGGTTACTTCATGTCTGTTTTTCATCTGACGTGTGTGTCGAATAAATGATGTGGAGGATTTATGTAAATGTTAGCCCAAACTACATTTCCAAGTGACGATGGTTTTGTTGTTTATTTTGAGGAATAATACCGCGTCAGATGAATTCAGCCCAAATATGTTAACAGTTGTCGTGTAAAACATTCGGCAGTAGGTTAGCGTTATTTAGTATTTGTGGATGTCCTTTAACATGGGGAAAATAGACTACTGCGCTTGAACGAGCATGTGAATTTGTCGTTTTTAATGTATAGCAACTTGATAATCAATAACAGAGGCATTCTCTGTCAAATATGGTCGCTCTATTTACGGTATTAATTGCGGAACTTTCTAAAGTAAACTACGCGTAAACGGATACATACGGTAAATTATAGAAGGTGTCGGAATCGGCCTAATCACCCCAGGGCCAACTCGCCCCAGTCGACGTGTGTCAATTCGGTACCTACTATAACATGTGCCCGAGAATGAGTCTGGCTCGGAATAAAATATGTATACGGGTGTTATATAGCGTTTTGTCCGTTGTTTCTCAATGAATATTATTGAAATTTGGTGTATATGTCCGGGCTGGGACATGGAATACAACAACGTTTGAATTGTTTTTAAATTTACAAATTTGTTGATTTTATTCAATTTTTTTTTTCGTTCTGAAAACACACTATAAAGTGTATATAATATAATAACGAACACGAGACATACATAATTTATAAACTGTTAACAAAAGATATCAAATTCAATACATGACAAAGATGACTCAGTGGAGTTTATAAAGTGAACATAAAAACATTGAGGTAAGAATCTTTTTAAGGAATGCAACTTTATTTAATGATAATAAACACATAAATTAAAATAACAAACATGAGACATACATAATTTATAAACTGTTAACAAAAGATATCAAACTCAATACATGACAAAGATGACTCAGTGAAGTTTATAAAGTGAACATAAAAATATTAAGGTAAGAATCTTTTTAAGCATTACCAAACCGTTTAGCACAGACAACAGTCCACTTCACTCATCCGATCATCACCAAACTTCATATTTATCTTGATATTGATCTATCAGATGAGAGCCATCAAATATTTTTTTAATTTCATAGGAAAAAATGGTCGCCAGCGGCCATATTGCATTTACGTTATATGTTATCGCGTTATGTCGATATCTAGTATGTATAGGATATTCCCCGAGCTGTCGGGCATTCGGAGAAATAATTCACCGAGGCGAAGCCGAGGTGATTATTTGGACGAATGGCCGACAGCGAGGGGAATATCTGGCTTAATCCTCAGTATTTAAAGAATAACAAGACGAAATTTAATTTTACCTATAGTATTACTTTGAAATTTGTCAATGACATTACAATGTATGATATATTCAACTAAAAGTCAATAAAAGTTTTAACAAAAAATGTGAACATGACCATTAAACAATTTCCGAATCTGTCAGACAAATAAAGATTTGTACGCAAATTCAGTTGCCACTTTAAATAGTGATCTGGAGATTTGGAATTAAAATTGTCATTAAAAATGTGTCAATCGCCACCCCCCCCCCCCCCCCCCGCCCCATGAAATATGGCCAATCCTGCTATATATCCTACTTAGCTGTGCATTTATAAACCAATATGAACACAATATTTTTGACTCACATTATGTTATATCTCAGATAACACATGGGCGGAAGTCTAATTGACACCAGTGCATATGTGCATGGACACCTTCCAGTTACAACAAACATTTATTTTGCTTGGCCTGATACTGCTCGTCCTCGCTGCATTGTCACAAATCAAAATTGTCGCATTGAGTTGGTATGCACTGAGCCGCGTTGACAATCCAGTTATGATGAGTGGTTATCGGGATATCAGTTATAGGTAGCCCCAAACATGATATTGCCTTTGTCGCCGATTAGCTTACCACACGCTTTAATCTAATTAATTAACACGTCGTTCTCGGGCGCATTTGTAAATTGAATGTGAGAAGAGTGAATTTTGTCAGTAAAACGTGACGTGAACAAACTCCGCATTATAACAGGGAATGAAGTAATTTTCTAAACTTTCTGTGTCGACGTTATCTAAATGGATATTACATAGTTATATGTTATCAGCATGGCGTTCATTTTATAAGCGAAATAAACATCACAAGCACCCGGAGGTAAATGACAATCCAGCCGATGATCAAACTGATGTTTTCCGTTAATATTGGAATAAAAAAATCTTTCGATGAGTCGTTTTCGTATTGTACTGTTTATCTGATTTATTTCCATGAATTCGAAGTTGGATTTACAAGGAGTTCTTGACCAACGTAAGTTATCGAATGAGGTTTATTTACTATAAATATATAGTAGTCGTTACCCGTATAAAACGATCTTCAATTTCAGCATTTTGACATCAAATTCTTAACATTTTATTAAAATCCATGTAATCAACGTAACTAATCCACTTAAGTTATAGTGTGGTGTACCCGACATTACGAACTGATTTGGATTATCAACATTTAAATATTTAGCATTTACCAGAAAATTATACGTGCGAGTGATTCCGTGTTATAACAAGGCTCCACCTTCGTAAGTTTTTCATTATTAGAACAAGTCTCAAATACAATGCAAATGTGTCGTTAAAGATACGGGCGGCGTTGGCGGTGGGTATGCTGTTAAAATATTCCCATCCGTCAAAAACCGCCATAAATAGTGAAATATAGACAGACTTTGTTCTTATAGCAATCAGAAATATGACATAAGCAGTATGTTATTGTCGATTTCTTCCCCTTTGGCATGTAAACAAAAGCAAAACATGTTACGTTTTCTGGCTTTTGTTTAGATCCGGATATGGTAAACATAAAGAGCGTTATTTATTACTGTTTTCCTGATATGGAAATAATAAAGAGCGTTTATATCATTGTGTATGAATAACCAATCGAATTGCTCTGTGTTATGTAAGAAGAGCACAACTTGTGTGTGTTTACGTACACCATCGTACGAAAATATAGTCGAATTTCAACAACTAATACAACCAGTATTAAACATATTTCGCAATAAATATGTTTTGAATGTTTGATACGCATAATGGCTTTTCGTGGATATGTTCAGATTATCGCAACACCGCGAAAAAGACAAATTAAAAAATATTTAATGGTAGTATTTGTTATCAGCATCAGTTTGCCCTAACATCATCAGAGAAATTCAGTAGGACCCAACCGCATCATAGCAGATTAGCAGGACCACTTGACCGTGTTGGAATATATTTTTTCTAGTCCGAATTGTCTAATTCCGAAATTAACAATTTCACATTCCGGTTTGTAACTGTTTTCTTTATGTTCTGGCGGAATCGACGATTATAAAATAATTTACCCCCCCCCCCCAAATAAGTGAATTCTTTAACTATTTCTAGGCTACAGCCTCCATACTTGAATGTGGGGAGATTTTTCGACCATTTCTTCGTGAAAATCATTATTATTATTTTGTTTTGTATTGACTTGAAGCTTCCAAGCTTCTGCATAATCGACAAAGGCGAGGAGAGCCCCAGTGATATACCGGCTTTGTGTGCTCTTAAAATAAATGTTAATATAACATATATTTTTCAGCTGTTTTAAATAGTTCGCACACAAGTGAGAGAAAAACGCTCTTTATTCATACCACACCAGGAATGTATTAACAAGGAACGCTCTTTATTGTTCAATGCCAAAGAAGTTGGGGAACCGAACTTTCTCAATTCAATCTCTTGAACTAGGCTATGTGCGGCATACAGAGGCCTTATACGAATATAACAAACGCGAGCATAATTTAGACCTTCAAACCACTTATTCCCATAATCACACTGGTAACTTAAATAATAAATCTAATAAATATATTGTTTGTTCGCAACCAAATTACGACACTGACTTAGCATATGTGGCGTTGAGCAATGCATTTGCTATGCATATTGTCCAAACTCACAAGAGCAGACTTCAATTTTAGCTTGTACATTGTTTTAATTCGTTGTGGAACTCACGGTACTATTTGTTAACAGCATCAGTTTGCCCTACCATCATCAGAGCAATTCAGCAGGACCCAACCGCATCATATCAGATAGGATAGGATAGGATAATTTTATTTATAATACACATATTAATAGTACAATAAATTAACACATAACTAGATCATAATTCAGTATATTGCTGGACCACTTGACCAGGGGTGATATATATTTTTCTAGTCCGAATTGTCTAACATTGATGTAAAATTGTTGTTATTACATTAAACAAATTCCACCCACCGTCTTTCTTAGTATCCCTATGATCATTATAATCACCTAAGACTGTTCAGTTTCTTATTTGATTGATTGATTGGTCACACCAATTTTACATTCCGGTGTGTCAGCAAGTGGAGAACACAGCAAACAATGACTTGCGATTGTTATGACAATACCTGGGGAATATTTTAATATTCCACAGTTATTGTTAAAATAATGCACACTTATTGTTTAAATAATCCACAGCTATTGTTACCAGTGGGCAATCGGCTGGATATTGTGCAAGGGAGAACAATAGAAAATATGGCGACTGTGGATTAATACTTAGAAATTTCACCTTTCCAGATTCATAATTGCTCCATTGACTGTAACAGATGAAATTATTCCCCTCTTCGGATAGAGTGTCACTGAAACTTTATTTTGTCAGACTGTCTGTATAATCACTGATTATATATGGCAATAATCTGTAATAAGATGTAGCACTATTTTATTTTATATTTACACGCAGTGCTGTTTTTATACAACAATTATAATCCCCCCTAGATCATCATGTGATCGACCATACATCGCGCGAGGACCTGGTTGAATTAAGGGGGGTTTTATGGATCACTTCTGTCCTCAAGCTAGATTATACTTATGACATTTAATGGCATGTTACTAACGTGGAGGGTTAGATATGCTTGAGAAACCACCACTCTTTAATTCACACCAAGTTCTCAGCTGTCATGAACCCATAGCCATGATATATGGTTTATTTTATGTATACTAGTAATATAGTTATTTTCAGTACCTTTATATACCAGTACTGTGTATAACAATGCATATAAATTAATCCATGTATACATGTATATTGATTCAACGGATTCAGTGGTTTTGTCCATCAGTCTATCAAATTTGCGGGGAAAACATGGCCACAAGCAGTACACCCTGCTAAATTTCGAATTTGAATCAATTGGCGCACCCTGCAGCCAGATTTTATTGGAGAACTTTTTCTCATGTGGATATTTTGGGTCGCCGCTAGATGTGAGCCATATTTTGTTCTCAAACTGTCCTTGTGAAGACATCACTGCCAGCGGTGATCTTCAATTTTACTATTTTTATGGCTAAATAATTTGGTTGATCCTACAGACGACACCCCTTGTCCGATCGTCACCAGATTACACAATGATCTTCTGGATAACCAGCGTGAGAGTAATCTAATTTTCCCGAATTTCGTTAAAAAACATTACCACAGGCAGCAATTTGGTATCTTACTCTTTGATCCTCTTTTGCATGACTGAATTGTTTAGCAACTGTACAGACATATCCCTCATCTGATAGTCACCAAACTTCATATTGATCATCGGGCTGACAACTAGATGGGAGCTATCGAATGCTTTGAATTTTTTTTGGAAAACATTGTCGCCAGCAGTCATCTTCTATTTTGGTTTTTATATACATGTATATCTCTCCATGCGGATAGCCAGTATTACGTAGGTACTTCAACTTTCCGCATTCCTGTCATCATTTGAAATATAAAAATTTACCTGATACATGCACCCTTCAAATTGTTTTTCGTCGTATCTATTTTAATGACCCGCATGCTAATATTGATACAGATATATTTGTCTCAAACATTTCTTTGTACAATATACAGGTATTTAGTTTGTAACTAAATCTAGAAATATATAATAGTAGCTGGTGGACCCGACTTCGTCCGGGATGTTCCCCTCTGATTTTCGGAGAATTGCGCGATTTAACCTTGAATTGACTATTTTAAAGGTGAAGGTCATGTCGGGGTCACGATTTGACCCGTCCAAAACACTCCCCGGACAAAAGTCACGACAAACGTACCCGTCGAAATCCGCCCGGCTTTACCCGATTTGACCTTGAATTGACAATTTTGAATGTCAAGATCAGGTCAGGGTCATGATTTGACCCACCCGAAACACTCCTGGGACAAAAGTAACAGTAGTTATCAAATTTGGTTGAAATACTTCCGTTTTACCAGATTTGACCTTGAATTGATCTTTTTGAATGTCAAAGTCAGGTCGGGATCAACATTTGACCCGTCCAAAATACTCCCTGGAAATAATTTCCCCTAGGTATCAAATTTCGTGAAATCTGTCAGGCAGTTTTCCCGGCCATAGCTAACAGACAAACAGACAGACAAATGTACTAGCTGATGTACTCGACTTCGTTCGGGCTAGTTAGGGATTTTTTTGCGATCGCCTCCATCTGGACAGTACCCAGTATATACAGCGTCTGGCCAAACTATTGTTCAATTGGTCCAGAAACATGCCTATATCAGCACGTTCGAGAACATGGTCCCACGTGAAATTGGACCCGTCCATATTGCTCCCGGGATCGAAGTAGTCCTACACACAAATTTTTAGTCGGATCGGTCAAGGTCCAGAAACATGCCTATGAGCGAGGTCAAGTTGACACGTTAAATACCAAATTCGAGCAGTGTTAGAGTCTATAACACATACACACATGCATTCATGCATACACACATACATACATTCAGACAGGTGTTTCAAAATGTATAATCGATAGCTACAACAATTCTATGGTAGATAGTTCACGGCCGACCTGATGCATGCATCTTAGTTTTCTTGTCTCAATTGGTATGCGGTGATGCCAGCTGGTGGACTGGTTGACATTCTAAATCAGGAATAATTGTCGGGTTCTTATGCTGTCTATTTCATGAACAATGACATGAATTTGAAGATATTAGTTGATTATATATACCCCAGTCTGAGTAAACTCATACCTAAATATTCATTACAACATTGAATATAAGGTCTGACGGATAACATCGATATTTCATTTCCAAGTCCTCGGGATTCCGTAATCTGATTGATTGCGTAAATTATTTTCCGTCCAATGAAACCGTATGGGTTAATAAACAAGTGTCAGTGGGCGGAGTTAGACTCCCATAATGTCACCTCTAAATATAGTAACAGAGCGGAATTTCTCCGATCGAAAGCGATGCTTGCAAATACAACAGACATAAACAATGGCTTCGAAATTATATATTCGGTACGATTCGGATTAATTTGAAGGATGTGTATTTGATTTACTTTATTGTACCATGGTTTGCAAATCAAATTATTTGTCGTAAAAAAGTCATCTGAAAGTTAACACCGAGGAAATGACTTAATTTTATGCTTTTAAATAGTTCTAAAGCATCATTTTTGATGACGACCTTATTTTTTGCTCTCGGATGCAGCTTTCCGGGTGATGCAGCGAGTTCATCTCCCGAAAAAGAATAGTCGCACACACAACAAATATTATCTGCTGTAATCTTATGTCGCGACACAGGCCATTACTATTATTGCGAAGCACAACAAATAGCACGTGGGGACACCTGTCAATCATCGATGTATTTTTTTTAATCCGTGACGTCATTTTGGGGAAGCTCTTCGCTGAATAGAAATGGTTTTGGCTACATAAGCTCCAGACTCTATATTTCAAATATAGAGTCGACGTTCACCCAGACTGTATATACCCATGGTTTGCCACTGAGACAGCCATGTGTACTGCGGAAAGTCATTGTCCGCGGGTATCAGCTCCATAATTAGGGGTCATATCCATATTAATCCATTCTATACTAAATGGATTCTTCCACTCAGTTATAAAAGTATATATTAGAATGTTATATCATTCATTTGTACGGCACAAAACAGGACACTAGATTACAACAATTCATCACCCAAAATAACATATATATATATAACGACACACACAACTCATAAAGGAAAACAAGGTAAGTCTTCGTCGCCGGTCCAGGTTCGGATTGGAGGGCTTTGCTTCTTGCTTCTTGTAGTGGCATGCACCCCATACACAGTAGGCAAACACCCACTGTGTATGGGCAGATAGTAACCTACTCACAAACTCAAAAACCCTACATACGCTCTTCAGCAGAATTACAGCATACAAAAGTTATATAAGTGTCATTTATTTTCGACAATAGCATATTTGAATACAAGACTCCACTCTTTTCCAATGTTTACTGATATTTAAAGCCACATGGCGGTGTCCGCTCCAAATTACACATAATATTATTCGCTTTTGAATTTTTATCAGTATCGAAATAGGTCGATAAATATCTTGACTGCCTTTCTACGAGCATTATTTAACCCAAAAAGACGCATTGAAGTAATTAAAAATACAACGGTGTTTGGGTCCCAAACAAAAAAGCACCATTTGTGCGACACGGAACAGAAAAGAGCGTTACGTGGTAGTCTATTCCGGATATGGTAGCAATAAAGAGCGTTTTTCTTACTTTTGGTGAATAGTTCAAAACAGCTGAAAAATGGCTGTGACTTCAGACCATATGAAGCCGGTATATCAATAATTCGTTTATTTATCGACCTATCGTTACCGTAGCTCCAAATTACGTAGAAAAACATTTGGAGGTTCGAATGAGCCTTGTCCGTTTAAGCAATAATTTCAAATTATTTTTTCAATGAAAATAAACTCATTGACCTGCTGGGCGACCACGCGTGCTTCTGTGAAATTTTTGCCAATTATTTTTTTCTATATTTAAAAATTTACGTAACTTGTTCTCGGACTTCTTTGGATAAACCTTAGCGTGGCCCTTTATGATTCGGAAAATTAAGCAAATAAATTTAAATTTTGCATGTAAAATAGTAAACCATTTAAAGTACATGATTAGACTGTTAAGCGTCAAGCCCATATACAGACTCCCATTAAAGAAATGTACATACCAACAACACTGGAGCGAGTAACATCTTGAGAGCCATCGTGATTTGTAATAAACGGACCCGACCAGATCTCATTTATATACAGACCGTCACGGTGTATTTATTCCCGAAACGCAAAAAGCTGAACACCCGACAACAGAAATCGGCGCAGAGAGACGTCAATCGGCGTGAGTAAGGGTGGATACACACATGCATGTAATCTCTGTACTTAATCCACAGTCGCCATATTTTCTATTGTTCTCCCTTGCACAATATCCAGCCGATTGCCCACTGGTAACAATAGCTGTGGATTATTTAAACAATAAGTGTGCATTATTTTAACAATAACTGTGGAATATTAAAATATTCCCCAGGTATTGTCATAACAATCGCAAGTCATTGTTTGCTGTGTTCTCCACTTGCTGACACACCGGAATGTAAAATTGGTGTGACCAATCAATCAATCAAATAAGAAACTGAACAGTCTTAGGTGATTATAATGATCATAGGGATACTAAGAAAGACGGTGGGTGGAATTTGTTTAATGTAATAACAACAATTTTACATCAATGTTAGACAATTCGGACTAGAAAAATATATATCACCCCTGGTCAAGTGGTCCAGCAATATACTGAATTATGATCTAGTTATGTGTTAATTTATTGTACTATTAATATGTGTATTATAAATAAAATTATCCTATCCTATCCTATCTGATATGATGCGGTTGGGTCCTGCTGAATTGCTCTGATGATGGTAGGGCAAACTGATGCTGTTAACAAATAGTACCGTGAGTTCCACAACGAATTAAAACAATGTACAAGCTAAAATTGAAGTCTGCTCTTGTGAGTTTGGACAATATGCATAGCAAATGCATTGCTCAACGCCACATATGCTAAGTCAGTGTCGTAATTTGGTTGCGAACAAACAATATATTTATTAGATTTATTATTTAAGTTACCAGTGTGATTATGGGAATAAGTGGTTTGAAGGTCTAAATTATGCTCGCGTTTGTTATATTCGTATAAGGCCTCTGTATGCCGCACATAGCCTAGTTCAAGAGATTGAATTGAGAAAGTTCGGTTCCCCAACTTCTTTGGCATTGAACAATAAAGAGCGTTCCTTGTTAATACATTCCTGGTGTGGTATGAATAAAGAGCGTTTTTCTCTCACTTGTGTGCGAACTATTTAAAACAGCTGAAAAATATATGTTATATTAACATTTATTTTAAGAGCACACAAAGCCGGTATATCACTGGGGCTCTCCTCGCCTTTGTCGATTATGCAGAAGCTTGGAAGCTTCAAGTCAATACAAAACAAAATAATAATAATGATTTTCACGAAGAAATGGTCGAAAAATCTCCCCACATTCAAGTATGGAGGCTGTAGCCTAGAAATAGTTAAAGAATTCACTTATTTGGGGGGGGGGGGTAAATTATTTTATAATCGTCGATTCCGCCAGAACATAAAGAAAACAGTTACAAACCGGAATGTGAAATTGTTAATTTCGGAATTAGACAATTCGGACTAGAAAAAATATATTCCAACACGGTCAAGTGGTCCTGCTAATCTGCTATGATGCGGTTGGGTCCTACTGAATTTCTCTGATGATGTTAGGGCAAACTGATGCTGATAACAAATACTACCATTAAATATTTTTTAATTTGTCTTTTTCGCGGTGTTGCGATAATCTGAACATATCCACGAAAAGCCATTATGCGTATCAAACATTCAAAACATATTTATTGCGAAATATGTTTAATACTGGTTGTATTAGTTGTTGAAATTCGACTATATTTTCGTACGATGGTGTACGTAAACACACACAAGTTGTGCTCTTCTTACATAACACAGAGCAATTCGATTGGTTATTCATACACAATGATATAAACGCTCTTTATTATTTCCATATCAGGAAAACAGTAATAAATAACGCTCTTTATGTTTACCATATCCGGATCTAAACAAAAGCCAGAAAACGTAACATGTTTTGCTTTTGTTTACATGCCAAAGGGGAAGAAATCGACAATAACATACTGCTTATGTCATATTTCTGATTGCTATAAGAACAAAGTCTGTCTATATTTCACTATTTATGGCGGTTTTTGACGGATGGGAATATTTTAACAGCATACCCACCGCCAACGCCGCCCGTATCTTTAACGACACATTTGCATTGTATTTGAGACTTGTTCTAATAATGAAAAACTTACGAAGGTGGAGCCTTGTTATAACACGGAATCACTCGCACGTATAATTTTCTGGTAAATGCTAAATATTTAAATGTTGATAATCCAAATCAGTTCGTAATGTCGGGTACACCACACTATAACTTAAGTGGATTAGTTACGTTGATTACATGGATTTTAATAAAATGTTAAGAATTTGATGTCAAAATGCTGAAATTGAAGATCGTTTTATACGGGTAACGACTACTATATATTTATAGTAAATAAACCTCATTCGATAACTTACGTTGGTCAAGAACTCCTTGTAAATCCAACTTCGAATTCATGGAAATAAATCAGATAAACAGTACAATACGAAAACGACTCATCGAAAGATTTTTTTATTCCAATATTAACGGAAAACATCAGTTTGATCATCGGCTGGATTGTCATTTACCTCCGGGTGCTTGTGATGTTTATTTCGCTTATAAAATGAACGCCATGCTGATAACATATAACTATGTAATATCCATTTAGATAACGTCGACACAGAAAGTTTAGAAAATTACTTCATTCCCTGTTATAATGCGGAGTTTGTTCACGTCACGTTTTACTGACAAAATTCACTCTTCTCACATTCAATTTACAAATGCGCCCGAGAACGACGTGTTAATTAATTAGATTAAAGCGTGTGGTAAGCTAATCGGCGACAAAGGCAATATCATGTTTGGGGCTACCTATAACTGATATCCCGATAACCACTCATCATAACTGGATTGTCAACGCGGCTCAGTGCATACCAACTCAATGCGACAATTTTGATTTGTGACAATGCAGCGAGGACGAGCAGTATCAGGCCAAGCAAAATAAATGTTTGTTGTAACTGGAAGGTGTCCATGCACATATGCACTGGTGTCAATTAGACTTCCGCCCATGTGTTATCTGAGATATAACATAATGTGAGTCAAAAATATTGTGTTCATATTGGTTTATAAATGCACAGCTAAGTAGGATATATAGCAGGATTGGCCATATTTCATGGGGCGGGGGGGGGGGGGGGTGGCGATTGACACATTTTTAATGACAATTTTAATTCCAAATCTCCAGATCACTATTTAAAGTGGCAACTGAATTTGCGTACAAATCTTTATTTGTCTGACAGATTCGGAAATTGTTTAATGGTCATGTTCACATTTTTTGTTAAAACTTTTATTGACTTTTAGTTGAATATATCATACATTGTAATGTCATTGACAAATTTCAAAGTAATACTATAGGTAAAATTAAATTTCGTCTTGTTATTCTTTAAATACTGAGGATTAAGCCAGATATTCCCCTCGCTGTCGGCCATTCGTCCAAATAATCACCTCGGCTTCGCCTCGGTGAATTATTTCTCCGAATGCCCGACAGCTCGGGGAATATCCTATACATATCGTGTATTTGGCGTTTTACATGGATCATACAGACCATGTAATATGTGTCTGCTGATAAACCAATCATTGCGGCTAGGTTTGACCACAGTGAGTAACGCTCTGAACGTGTAGAGTGTCGTTGACTGGACGAAGTCGTCAGGCCGCTTAAAATAATTGTTCGCGCGATAACCCAAATGTTGGACGTTCTGTTTAAATCATTGTCAGTCTTCTCTTGGTTGTATACCAGTGATGGTCCCAGGATTTCCACAATGCAGGGGCTATATTATACCGGAAGCTACCGCCGGACTGATCATTACATATTTCATCGACCGGAGTGGGGGGGGGGGCACGTAGCAACATGAGGCCTACCCCCCTGAAGCCACGAAGCCACTCCTGATTTGTAAATATTGTAGTTGACAGTCATATCTGCCGTGCCTGTTTGCTACGAGTGATTAATCTCATATGCAGCAATTGATGCTATTCATATAATTATGAACATATTATTACAGCTTTAAATTTGAAGGTATACAGAAGGTGGTGTTGCTGCATGTGTGTCTTCATTCGGGAAAAGGGTTGTCCAGCTACGAGTCCACAACTACGTCACCTTTCCTCTCTTGTGTTATATACACACAATTTACAACTATGGAATATTTAAGTAAAACATTATGTTGTACATTCTTGCCCAGATAATCCCGGCCGATACATTCAATTAAATCCCTTAGTTATTCGAAACTTTCGAGAACCAGCCCCCTCCCCCAATCATGGATTATAGTCCAAAATGTGATAACTCAAGCCTGTACAGGCTAAAATGGTGACAGTTAGGAACTTGTTCATCCTTTGGCATGAGAAGTATATACTGCTCTGTAAATTCTGGGTTAAAATGGGGGGGGTGACTCTTTTTTCTTTCAACGTTGTACCTGCATTAATGTTTTTGGCGCTGTAATGGATATATGCAAAGAAATCCCAATTGAAAGTTATCACATGAGCTCGCCCTCAAATTATCCGAGCAATCTCAACAAACTGGTATTGTCTGTCTTAATGTTCCAATGCCTGTATTCAAGGCATGAGAGCACCATATCGGATTGTTAAAATTTGAACTGAGGCCATGCATAGTCGAGGAACAAATATCCTTATCCTGACTCGATTCGGCGTTGTCCGATTAGGCTAAATCACTTTATAACATGGAATCCACCATGTATGAGTTAGTTGATTGCCATGTGTATTAATATAGCACTTCCAAAATGTGGAGCCAGAAAGCCGTTCGGGTTCTGCTGGACGAGATAAAATTGGGAGTCAGTGTGTGGGCCATTAAACACTTATGTATCACAATCGTCCTAAAATAGCTTCAAAAGTATACACATTTATTTTTATTTTGGATGACCCTGTTTCCAAGAAATGACAAACAAACTCAAATCCATTTTTCGAAATGAACTAAAACTCGTGAAAAACAGCAACATATTTCAGACAGGATTTATTCATTTCGGCATCCATGAAAAAAGACATGTTTATGACTGGCCTGAAATCTCTTGATAACAGTTAGTTTGATTTTGGCTTATAACTACTCACCGGTCTCGCCTGTTGAAATGGAACGATCGCGTGCAGGCGATTAATGCTATCAATGATTGGTGTGACCATGTAAAATACATGCATTTTACATACAGACATTACATGCATGTGTGTATCCACCCTAAACAGAACAATTTATGGGTAATAATTTATTTTTAAATATTTGTAGTAAAGATATGCAGGTTTGATTACAAGTTTTACTTGGAAATTGAAGAAAGTTTCTATGTTACAGCGATGATGCTGTATATCTGATTGTAGTCATTTTATGAAATTGTCGGTTCGATGGACAAATGCATGCAATACACAATTCCAATAGTGAGGTTTCGCAAACTCATCGCAGGATTGTGTCCAATCAGCTATACGTGTATCTCATTGACCAAGCTAACGGGATCTCAAGGCCATAGGGAAAGCGTAATTAAGCCTTTTATACTAAATGTATTCTCCCGTTCAGTTATACAAGATGTATACATTGGAATGGTGTGTTATTAATGTGTAGGGGTGTTCAGGTAACAGAAGCAGACGACAGTGCAATGTATATCTATATCTGTCTTTGTATGTTTCGCGATGTTTATAATCACGGATATACGTGTTGTAATATTAGATAGGTTTCGCAAATTCGCGGATATAGTTATACGTGAATCTGGTCCTGGTCGTTAAACTCAAATATGGCCAAAAACAAATCGTTTCGCCATTCATCGATAATCGTGCGAATTTAGTGTGATTTTTGGCTTTGCACGATCTCATTGCGTGTAATAGACACTGGGGCACTATGCACAAGTCATTTTATCCTACAGTATATAGGTGCATCTGTCAAGACTATTTAACACAGAACTAAACATTTTCTCGACACGTGCTTACTCGTGTGTATGAGGGAGGTGTTGTAATTAATAAAGCAGGCGGTATTTCGCGCGAAAATTTGTCATTAAATTCAAAATATAAATATAAATATCAGATCAATGTGTCAGTCAGATAGCTAAGTTGTATACCTTACTCCTATTTAAATTCGCGCAGTATTAGTTTTCGCTCAGATTTGAATTCGCGCACTTTGAATTCGCGCACCCTGCTGCGCGAATTCAAAACTGACAAAATTAGTTTTCATAAAAGTCTTGTTTCAGTTCTTAATTATCCATGAAGATACATGTGTATATCAAAGACCGTCTCGAAGAAAACTTTCAAAGAATATAACGCAACTGCGTAATAATTTTGTTGTAAAGACGAGTACTTGCTGGTCAAAATAAGCATTCTGGTATTTAATAAATATTTATGGACATCATGGAATTGATCTCGAAAGAAGTAAAACCACAACCACGTATTTATATACATGTAAGTTGCTGACTTTAGAAAACAGATCAACTCTCGCATGGTTGCGTGTTCTTTAAATGTATAACTGCATGACACATGCAGACCACGGTGTCAACCCAGGGTCGTGAATACGGAGACGTGCTTTCGTGCACATTCATCATTCATTCTGGAATATGTGCATTTTTCTTGGAAGAATTTCAACATCAAATATCTAACCATGATTTATTGCTTTACATGTACATATTCTTAATGGCATTGAGATTGATTGGTTGACCATATGTAAATAAAAGTGTGTATTATATCTATCTAAAAATACCCCTCTTTATTTTCCCCATATTGTTTTTTATGAGTCGTACTATTTTTCGCTCAGTTTTAAATTCGCACACCAATGGGTGCGCGAAAAATAGTACTGCGCGAATTTAAATACGAGTAAGGTATACAATATCGCCAAGTTGTATATATAATATCGCTAAGTTGTATATACAATATAGCTAAGTTGTATTTACATCATATCTAAGTTGTATATACAAGATAGCTAAATGGTATATACAATATATAATAAATAGAGCATGGATTGAACCTGATTACGCGGTATAGTGCCCAGTGGGGTGGTATAGTCACAGGCCCCTGGGGAAAATTCCATATACACCAATATATACTATAACAGTGACAAGTTTCACAAGTCCGATTTTGGGAAAAAGACACCATCTATCATATTCCTCATAGATTCTCGAAATCTTTCTTCTCAGTTTCATTGTGTCTTAATGTGCCATGGCTTTTCCATTCTTTCAATGTATAATTCGATAGTATCAAACGAAGGGAAGTCGAGATATCGTATCGAAAACTAGCAAAACCTACCAAGGAAAGGTGGTCGTCAGTTTCCCTGTCCGGTAAGTAGTGATTATACACGGGTACCAATTCAATTATTAAGATCGCAATTGCCGAACTTGCTAATTCCCCGTGCGATATGTTGCCTTCGTTTAAATAGACTTCGCTAAATTATATATCAAACGTAAGAAAATGTTATGCTCTATAACATACACTGGGGCATATTTTGGCTCAGTTGAAACTTTGTTAGACTTATTGAAGATATTATATATATCTTTATTGCCTCTAGTATTGATGGCCAAGAAGATACACTGAAATATAGTGTGACTTATTTGAACGATTTTAAGAACCTATGAGCAATATGCTAGACGGTATGTTTTCCCAAAATCGGATTTGTGAACCTTCACCAGTATGGTATATATTGGTATATCTGCTATTTTTCCTCAGGGGCCTGCGGGTATAGTCCACGACGCGACGCGGAGTTAACTATTCCCCCACACTGGACGCTATATCCGCATAGTCAACGAAAAGGCATGCTCTCTGTATTATGTTTCACTGAGCAATTCGAACTTGTATCATACATTCTACATAACCGTATCTACCAACATGCATCAACTGCTGGACTGTTCAAATTCCCTTCATAACACGTTAAAGGCACGGGCGGCGTTCGTTGCAGAAATATTTATATTTGTTCAAATCGCCATCAACAGAAGAAACACCAAAATATATACAGTTCCGCTCATATGCCAAACATAATCAGCGCGTAAACAGTATATTGTCATCAAGACGTACGATTGGTGTACGTAAACAAGAGCCTGCTCGTGGTACATAAGTTGTGCTTCTGTTTACACAACACAGCGCAATTATATTGGTTAATCACACAAAAATGATATAAACGCTCTTTATTATTTCCATATCAGGAAAACAGTAACAAATAACGCTCTTTATGTTTACCATATCCGGATCTAAACAAAAGCCAGGTAACGTAACGTTTTTTGCGTTTGTTTACATAACAAAGGGGGGATTGACAAATAACATACTGTTTATGCCATTTTTATGATTGGCATACGAACAAAGTCTGTCTATATCTTACTATTCCTTCTGTTTATGGCGGTTTTGACGGAGGTGAATATTTTAACAGCATACCCACCGCCAACGCCGCCCGTATCTTTAAAAGAAATAATGTACAACTCGTTTTACTGAGAACAAATACACTGTACGTTTATCAGCTTACCGATCAACATTTTAAGAGAAACATAATCGTCGCAAGAATGTGTTGAAATCAAGATCAACTAGAGGTCTGATTCCATCAAATCAGATATACTTCCATGGTATCGACATTTCAATGGCTGTAATCTATATATGTATTTAGTCCTGAATGGGCATTTTGACCTAAGCTATTCGTTAAATTGAGTTAAACTGCGTTCGCAAGAATCTGCTGAACTGCAGCAACCGAACTGCTGAACGGGATGTTTAACTGCTGAACGGGCATGGCGGGTGGCCAAACAGTGCCGCAATCTTGTATTGGGAAATAACACATATATCGTTACAATTGAGTTAAACTGAACTCAGGAAATATCCTTGTATGATGTAACCTGCTGTTAACAGCTGATTCAGCATTTTAGGTGCATCTAGTCAGGTGTGTGCGCACTAAGATTAGTGAAAAGGTCGCGTGACATGTGTGGCGATATAAACTGACAGGCGTGGATGTACAAGATCTTGTTTCAAAAGCCAGAGACATTTTATTCTAATTGGAGTGGTGCTTGGTCACGTAACACGGCCAGAAAATGACACAATTCGATGGTGAATACGAAACCGTCACATTTATTTTATATCAGGAGAGACATGTTCTCTTCATCTTTTTCACTCGACGATCTATTCTGTGTGTTGAATCGAGGCATTGTATCAGCTTCAATGTGTTCTGACATGTTCTTGGTTACAGCTGTATGGGACTGACACTCATAGTAAAATTGAGATCCCTTCAGAATTTTCCTTTTTATATATGTGTGCCCAACACACCCTGTATACAAAACTGAAATTCCTTCAGAGTTTTTCTTCTGGTCTCCGTATTTTGTATAACACTCCCAGTATAATGTTGAAATCCCATCGGAGCTTTCCTTCTGGTATATGTACTCATGAATTTATTTTTCCTTTCATTTATAAATATTTAATTCATGCCGACTACCATCGGCTAACTACGGCTTACCAAACTCAAGTTCCAACTAGAAATGCCAATAGCAGTAAGTACACAGCATAGATATAGACACACGTATGATTATATATTGGCAGATCTTAAAAGATGTAAAATCTTTCTAAGGGAGAACTCTACAAAGGTTGTCGTATACAATTAATTGTTTATTTGCCAAAATATATTGGGAGCTTGATAACTCCCCACTATATACATGTACATGTAAGTAACATGTGATACGCACCAATATACACATGCAATAATGTACATCCATAAAATTGGTTATCAGTGTCTCAATATCATTCTTCAATTTATAATCTAAAATGCAATACAAGTCAACATTCTAATACATAGTATATTAGGAATTGAGAAGTATAATATACCTTGCATTTATAAAAGTATGTTATATCGGATCAAATATTGCATTGCGGTCGTTTCAAACCTAACACCAGTGATTTGGGGGGACTGTTATATCTGCTCCATCAATCAGATAACAAATTTACGAGTACATCTCTACGCTTTAAATGAAAGGCGCGTATGTGGAAAATATGTCAATTAGCAACATAGATAAGAGAAAATAAAATGCAAATATGCACGCGGAGGCTGATGATTCAATCAGTATCGAGGGTGTGTATGTATGTCAGTGCCTGGCCGCCTAAAATTTCACAAGTAAACTTTAAATAGTTGGGGGGAATATTGAACATATCAAACATTAACATACTAGATACTATTGCAATCGGCATGTATGCAACATTGAGAAGAAAATGGTAGTTGTAAATATTCAGTAATGTAGCTCCCCTGTGTCGCGATCATGTGGTCTAAGTAAGTCGAAAAATATATAGAGGATATGAAATGAGTGTTTCTCTCATATGATATTTATGAAACGAGTCTAAGAATTTTCAGTTTTCTCGAGCCTCCGGCGAGAGAAAACTGAAAATTCGTGACGAGTTTCGTAAATATCATATGAGAGAAACACGAATTACATATTCTATTTAGCATATGACACCTATAAATTGATTATGATGTCCAAAACGCACACAAATCACTAAATAGCTATATGACATCGGCAGCAAAAGGTTAATGTGACGTCACTTAATTGCACCGGAAGCCCAATTACACCTGGTGAACTAGCAGAAATAATATGCACGCGAAGATATAGTGCGCTATTCTGTTCTCAGTTTGTGACATTATATCGTATGTTTATTAGATAAATACGAATTACATATTCTATTTATCGTATAACAATGTCCAAAACTATATATTTCAAGATTATAATTGCGAGAATTTCGGCATCGCGTTGATTCGTGTATTTGACGCGCACGAATTTGACCTGCATTTAGTCAGAGATGCGGCTCGGCCCCCGGCTGCCATTCAGCCAATCAGAACACACTTTTTGTCAACAAACCAATCAAATTATCGGAAGGTGATATGAATTAGTAATTAATATGAAAATGATTTATGACATAGCTTCCAACGTAAATAATGATTGAGTCATATGATAATATACAGTTATCGCCCGCGATTGAGTGAGACACGGGGATTTGTCGCCCGCTCGAGACCTGGAATGTCACCCGAGGGCCGTCAGGCCCGAGGGTGACATTCCAGGTCGAGAGCGGCGACAAATCCCCGTGTCTCACGAAAACAAGGGTGATAATTGTTTTGTTATCTGACAATGGAGTACACACGAACCTCCTTAATAGCAGGCATAAATGCGCGCATATATTATTTAATCCAGTTCGAAAAGTTAATTCTATGTTGGAATCATCGCTATTTAGAAAATAAAACATTCATACTCTGGATTAATTAACAGACCCGTCATTTGCGCAGATATTCTCCGGTCAGTTTGCTGGTTGCATAGTGGAAATCGGTTCACGGAAAGAGGAGTAAAGCAATTTCGAAGTTGAGTAGCCATGCAGCGAAATGTTCGGTTTCGTTTCAAATGAGCGTGAAGACGCCGACAGACATGTTAATTTCCAGAATGCTAAAATGTGGAACTAACACGTTGTAGTAGTGCAAAAAGAAATTGACATCTGTCACAGATCGTTACGCAACATACGGGTATTCTCTGAAGTCTGATGAATGTATTGAAGAAAAGAAATAATCAATTGATAAACAGCAAAGAGTGGCCATTTGATCTATAGTACATAAACGTAGTTGTAACGTATGTACATTGTATGTGCAATTGTCTGCAGCATACCAACTACATAATAAGGTTTATCTATTTGTCCCACGGTCTTTATTATTGATATAAAAAGGTCCAATATGAATATTACACCTTATAACAGATATGTGTCTATGATAACACCATTATACATAGCGTGCTTTAATTGCAAATGAAAAAACACACAATTATGCAAATTAGCAAACACCACAGTTCGCGGTTGTTATGAAACAGTGGGGTTTATAAAAACAGTGTTTTTCGAAATTATCAGAGAGCTGTCAGAGAATCTCTGCGCCGTGAGTTATTCGTAGTTCTATGTTTACTGGTAACAGCTGAGCGGTCAATAACTGAGACAATGTTACCCTCGAGGGTAATATTATACAGTTATCGCCCGCGAGTGAGTGAGACACGGGGATTTGTCGCCCGCTCGAGACCTGGAATGTCACCCTCGGGCCTGACGGCCCTCGGGTGACATTCCAGGTCTCGAGCGGGCGACAAATCCCCGTGTCTCACGAAAACAAGGGTGATAACTGTTTTGTTATCTGACAATGGAGTACACACGAACCTCCTTAATAGCAGGCATAAATGCGCGCATATATTATTTAAACCAGTTCGAAAAGTTAATTCTATGTTGGAATCATCGCTATTTAGAAAATAAAACATTCGTAATCTGGATTAATTAACAGACCCGTCATTTGCGCAGATATTCCCCGGTCAGTTTGCTGATTGCATTGTGGAAATCGGTTCACGGAAAGAGGAGTAAAGCAATTTCGAAGTTGAGTAGCCATGCAGCGAAATGTTCGTTTTCGTTTCAAATGAGCGTGAAGACGCCGACAGACGTGTTAATTTCCAGAATGTTAAAATGTGGAACTAACACGTTGTAGTAGTGCAAAAAGAAATTGACATCTGTCACAGATCGTTACGCAACATACGGGTATTCTCTGAAGTCTGATGAATGTATTGAAGAAAAGAAATAATCAATTGATAAACAGCAAAGAGTGGCCATTTGATCTATATTACATAAACGTAGTTGTAACGTATGTACATCGTATGTGCAATTGTCTGCAGCATACCAACTACATAATAAGGTTTATCTATTTGTCCCACGGTCTTTATTATTGATATAAAAAGGTCCAATATGATTATTACACCTTATAACAGATATGTGTCTATGATAACACCATTATACATAGCGTGCTTTAATTGCAAATAAAAAAACACACAATTATGCAAATTAGCAAACACCACAGTTCGCTGTTGTTGTGAAACAGTGGGGTTTATAAAAACAGTGTGTTTCGAAATTATCAGAGAGCTGTCAGAGAATCTCTGCGCGGTGAGTTCTTCGTAGTTCTATGTTTACTGGTAACAGCTGAGCGGTCAATAACTGAGACAATGTTACCCTCGAGGGTAATATGGTGATTTATCGCCCGCCATGTGACGCACTCTCAGCCAATCAGAAGAGAGGGAAATGGGATGAAGGATAACAAGGTGATTTATCGCCCGCCATGTGACGCACTCTCAGCCAATTAGAAGAGAGGGAAATGGGATGAAGGATAACAAAACGAAATACTGCATGGAGACAGTATTCTCTGTACAGATCTGCAAAGATCTAGAGATGTGATAACGAGTGAAATTAGATGTTCTTAATTTTTCTCGCAAACGCTATTTATTTAAAAAGCCTCTTCCAAACAATCACAAAAACTGGTCATTGTTAGGTACAAATACCCCTCGCACAACAATTACTTTGACTGCCACCCAATATGGCATGGATGTAGCAACTGTAAGAAGCAACATTTGTGCCCAAAGCTATTTGTAATTATAATTGAAAAACATTTGAACGGATCACAAACTTGTTTATAAATCGCTTTGCTCTATATGTTTGTGATCGGCCCAAGTGTATCTAAGCAGTTTCATTACATTAGGAAATGAATATTATTCCTAAAGACATTTAAAATTTATTTACATGGAACTGTCCAATTAAATGTGTAGTGTAAATATATATACTTAGTGCTGAACATAACTTAGTGCCTCCATAACTCTGGCATATATATACGCCAGTACCAGTAATCGTATGGCCACATATGCAATTTCGGAGGAAGTTCATTGACATGTTTTCGGAATGATGGCAGATCAAGAATTTCGAAGGTAGTGGGTTCGAACCCATGTTCAGTCTGATACCCTTCCTAACTCTCGGTGAAAGGGCTTCCTTTTTAAGGATGTCCCCGTAGCTGAGGTGGTTAGGTCGTGGATAAGATAATCACAGTTTGTGCTAGACGAGGTTGGCGCGGGTTCGAACCCCGACCTGGATGACAATCGGGGCCGATTTCCAAGCTTGATTTGGTTTGAGGGACATCTTGGTGTACCATTACAATCGACACATGGCCATTTCGATAAGAAAAGAGAATTTGTTCACGCTCCCTGAGTTAAGCAAATATGAAGCAATGAACACTCATAATGAGTCGCTGCCTCCATAACTCTGACATATATATTTACCAACCATGTTCCTTGCTGACCTAATCATCAAAGGCATGGTTACGAACCTATATAAAAAGCAAATTACAGCTTAATGCCAGTTACCTTTATGAACACTTTCGGAATTTTCTTCGCGAAATCTGATTAAGTTTTATATTATCTGTAGTTCTTTGTTGAGTAACTCCGTTATTTCCAATGTACGTGTTTTAAAATTGTTTTCAGTTTTGTTATCTAGTTCTCTCCGAGATTGATATTATAAATTTCATCTGATTTGGAGACGAAAACAAATTTGGTGCCACGGACCACCCCTCGCAGACCCAAAATACTGAACCGACACTGTCAAAATTTGTCGCACTATTTGCGCTCTTTATTCCGGTCACATCGGCTTATGATTCGACCTCCAATAACTTGCAAGTTCGGAGGAGTTCAAGTTGCGAGTCGTTTGGTCCGTAACGGTAATGTTGAAGGCCTATACATGTAACTCTGGAATATTTAAATGGATTTTCGAAATTCTTTCAGTTTCGTGATCGGCTTATATTTATATTCCAAATTTCATCTGATACTAGCTCTCTTTATTCCGGTCACATCGGCGTATTTTACGACCTCCTGTGTCTTACATTTTCGTGGGAGTTGCGGTCTCGAGCAGTTTGGACAATAGTGATACATTTGATGGCCCATAACTCAGGTATTTCCACACGGATTTCAAAATTATTTGTGCTGTATGACCAATTTTATTCAGGGATTCCATACACTTAAGTATGCGTGTTTGGTCAAGATTTTTTTTTAAATCTTGCCCCATCCTGTTGTTAAAATATTGGTCCGGCCCTGTCCTGTTTTGAGTTTCACACTAAACGAACAACGATCGTTGAAACAAAATTCAGTTATCTGGAATGATACTGGAGAACAAGATAGTACAATACATTAGAGGTGTGCCTATCTACAGGCGATAAATCCACAGGGAAGACGCGGACAAACGTGTTGATGCCCATGGTCAGTAGGGCATATCGAGGTGTGCATACAGTCACATGTTCGATGCATTACTCCTCATAAATTCCGAGATCTTAAAATTACATTTTTCCCGATAACTCTGCGAGGATAACGCGCAAATGTTGGACCGAAACCAGAATACCTTTAGAATGTACTTTATTTAGCAATGTATATCAACAATAATGCATATCAACAATAATTAATGTAAACAAAATATTTTTAACATATCACAATATACATTGCAGGGAGGTTGCATGACCATATACTATAATGTATATACCGGAAGATGAGATAAACATCATTTACAATAAATGTGGTTTAGGGTGGATACACACATGCATGTAATCTCTGTATTATAAATGTTGTTTTATTTGTCGTTTTACATGGATCATACAGACCATACAATATCTGTCCGCTGACAACCCAATCATTGTGGCTATGTTTGGTGTAAACAGTATTTATTCCATATTATTCGTATATTACAAAAAACAAGACAAAGATTAATAGTGATGATATGAAAGAGATTCGACAACAAGCTTTAAGCTTTTGGGAGTCGTTTCCGATTGGCTAATGACAAGGTCCATCATGTGAGAGTGATTTTATAACATTTCAGATTGTTTCAAGTAGATGGGGGCTTCAGGTTTTAAATTGTTGACGTTTTATCGCGTGTACTATAGTCTACTCACATGATGGGTCGGTTCGATAGGTGTTTCAATATAAGGTAGTTTCAAATGGAATGATTTGGAGTATGTGGGAGTATGTTGGAATGGTATGGCGGTTGTCAGATGACTATAAAATAGTTTTATATGGAATTATTTTGTTTATGTGAGAATAGTTTAAGGGGTTATATAAGATATTAAGATGGATGTCGGATATGATAAGGAAAGTGTTAGGTGGAATGATGAAATATCTTGTTGGCAGTACAGGGCATTTTGAGGAGTGTGGATAATCTGTTGTGTCAGATTATGCACTGGTTGGGAATCTGACCTTGCTTCTGATCCAACGTCACATCATTAGGGGACGCACTTGTATTGTCTATTCTTCTAAACTGTATAACATACCGTGATAATAAGTTGCTGTCGTTTTGCAACAGTGTCCAATGTGTAATCCATTAACGTATCATATAGTTGACTAACATTAATGCGTTTAATATCAATGAGTGTGTGGCTCAGCGGACAATTATTTGGTGCCGTAATTTAAAACGTTTGGTACGAATGATAAATTTTTGGACTTGTTTGAAAATTGTTAAGTTGTCTTCCTATGAGATTTTAGTGGATCCACACAAGAGTGTCTCGGATGTAACAATACACAGATTAGAAATTGATGATAAGAGTGAGCGTCGTTGGGAGCGGTATCTAAAACATTCAAGTCAATAGTGTTCTGTGTCCTCAATTTATCCAGACACACCTGGGATGATCGGAGACAAAGTTGGAATAAGTATGGTAATTTAGGTGGCTACAATGTAATCTTAGTCGGGCGTGCATTATTTGGGCTTCGCGGGTGTACGCATAGTAAAACCATCTGTGGGCCTTCTTCATTTTCAAGTCGAGAGACCTCTTAAATGCTGAGCGGGAATCCATTATAATAATATTTTTGTCGAGATTGTTCCATAGGGACGTCGTTGATGGAAGAAATGATCTTCTGTGATATTCATAGTCAAAACCAGGGATTATGAAGTGATTGCTTTGTCTAGTTTCGCACCTATATATTTGTCCATGAGTCGGGGGTACTAGTGTTCTAAGATAAATCGGAGACTGACCATATACCATGTTATAAAAAAAACTTTTAACTTTTGTTTTTCACGACGTGATTTCAAAGTTTCCCAACCAGTTTCTAACAGCAGTTAGAATTACCGACAGATCTGGTGGCACCCGTCACAATTCGAGCTGCTTCGTATTGTACGTTTTCGATTTTATCAGAGTCTTGTTGGGAGCAGCCGTCCCATACAGCACAGGAGTATTCGATGATTGATCGAACTAGCGTGAAGTAGCATTTTTCGAGTGCTGTTCGGTCAAGATAGAATCGGTATTTCCTCAGTAGAGAGATGCGTTTCCACGCGGTCTTAGTCATTTCTTCAATATGAGGCCCCCAGCTTCCATCGTTACTCAATATAATGCCAAGATGTTTATGTACTTTTACTTCTTTTATGGGCTGTAGGTTCATGTACAGGGTTGAGTGGTTTAGTGGGATACGTTTTCTGGAGCATGTTAGTGATTCTGTCTTGAGTTCATTGAATTTAACATGCCATTTAGAAGACCAAGCTTGGAGTTTGTCAATATCCTGTTGCAGCACTATCGCTCCAGTGTGATGGTCATTGGTAGTAAATGCGATGGATGTGTCGTCGGCAAAGAGGCGAACGTTACATGTAATATTTGTCGTTTATAAATACGAGAAAGAGAATATGGCCCAATAGAGATACCTGTTTGACCACAGTGAGCCAAGCTCTGAACGACGGGTGGTGTGGGGCATGCAGCACCCTGAGTCATGCCCCTCCCCCACCACCCATGAAACCACGAAGCCACTCCTGACTTATAAATATTGTAGTTGACGGTCATTTCTGTCGTGTCTGTTTGCTATGAGTGATTAATCTAATATTCAGCAATTTATGCTATTCATATAATTATGAACATTGTATTACAGCTTTAAATTTGAGAGTACAGAAGGTGCTGTTGTGTGTCTTAATTATTTCGGGGGAAAGGGTTGTCTAGCTCTATGAGTTCCCAACTACATGTACGTCGCCTTTCCTCTCTTGTGTTATATATGTATACGCAAAATTTACAACTATGGAATATTTAAGTTAAACATATTGTACATTCAAGCCCAGATAATCCCGGCTGATACATTCAACTAAATCCCTTAGTTAATCGAAGCGTTCGAGAACCAGCCCCATCCCCCAATCATGGAATATGGTTATAATTCAAGCGTGTACAAGCTAAAAGTGTGACAGAAACTGTTAGGAACTTGTTCAAACTTTGGTTTGAGAAACATATACTGTTATGTAAATTCTGGGTGAAAAATGGGGGGGTGTCACTCTTTTTACTTTCAACGCTGTACCTGCATTAATTTTTTGGCGCTGTAATGGATATTTGCAAGGAAATCCCAATTGAAGTTATCACATGAGCTCGCTCTGAAACTATCCGATGAATCTCAACGAACCGGTATTGTCTGTCTTAATTTTCCAATGCTTGTTAATCAAGGCATTAGAGCACCATATCGGATTGTTAATGGGACATTAAACACTCGTGTATCACAATCGCCCTAAAAGAGCTTCAAATTATGCACATTTTATTTTTATTTTGGATGACCCTGAAATGACGAGAAACAAATCAAGTATAAAATCGACGGACTTAAACTGGATCCTAGATTCCATGTCTGTTTAAAGCCGGATTCCTGATATCAATGGATAGAGGGGTGACTCAAATCCACTTTTCGAAATGAATTAAACTCGTGAAAAACAGCAACAGATATCAGAAGGATTCATTCATTTCGGAATCCATCAAAGAGTTTATGACTGGCCTGAAATGTCTTGACAGCAGTTAGTTTGATAATGGCTTATAACTGCTCAATTGTCTCGGCTGTTGAAATTGTCCGCTCGCGCGCAGGCGACTAATGCTATCAATAATGATTGGTGTGACCATGTAAATTACATGGATTTTACATACAGAAATTACATGCATGTGTGTATCCACCCTTAGGGTGGATACACACATGCATGTAATCTCTGTAAATGTCGTGTATTTGTCGTTTTACATGGATCATACAGACCATGTAATATGTGTCCGCTGACAACCCAATCATTGCGGCTATGTTTGACCACAGTGAGACAAGCTCTGAACGTGCAGAGAGCAGTTGACTGAACGAAGTCGTCAGGCCGCTTAAAATAATTGTTCGCGCGATAACCCAAATGTTGGACTTTCTGTTTAAATCATTGTCAGTCTTCTCTTGATTTTACCAGTGATCGGCCCATGATTTCCCATGCAATGCAGGGGCTATTATCCCAACGTGGGGGGCAATAGTATCAGGATTTCCCTGACGCAGGGGCTATATGATCCCCGACTTGGGGCTATATATGATCCCGAAAGCTACCAGTCGGGGTGGCTAACTCTGAGCTATTTAAGTAAAACATATTATATTGTACCTTCTTGCCCAGATTATTCCGACCGATGCATTCAACTAAGTCCCTTAGCGATTTGAAGCGTTCGAAACCCCATGCCAAACAAGCATCATGGTCGAAAATGTTCTATATCAAGCCTGTATACGCCAGATGTATACGAACAGATGTGTTCGTGCATTAATAAAATGCCAGATATCACACAGACTTAACTAATTTCCACACCCGTAAGAGAAGACATGTTTTGGACTGGCCTTAAATGTCCTGATAGCAGAGATCTTGACGTCGCTTATCACTACTCACTTGTCTGGCCTGTTAACAATGAACCGCTCGCACGCAGGTGATTAATGTTGTCAATTATTGGTGTGGCCATGTAAAATACATGTATTTTACATACAGAGATTACATGCATGTGTGTATCCACCCTTAATGGAAATGGAGATTGTTAATCTACATTAAGATTAATATTAATCGAGGTTGAGGTTAATCCATGACACCTGAATAACAATCCCGACAATACAAATTTTTACATTGGACCTTGTCTATATATGATTCAAGTTGTTCCTGCATAATATGTCTTTTGAAATTAGAATGTGGTAAAAGGGATCTCAAGGACACATCAATGATTATCCATTGTTTTGGAAAATTGTGTAGCAGAAGCCTATCACTGAATGCAGTTCTAGACATAGTTGCATGAAAAGTACCACTTTGCCTAGTTATTGTGTTTGGGTTGTGGATTATATGATAAGTGTCCAGAAGCGGAAAGGGTAAAATATTATTTGACAAATCATGCATATACTGATAAATCCTTAATTTGTACAAATCAATAGCTTTCAGTATATTACTTTGCTTAAAAAGTGTTTCATTGTGACTGTTGTATCTTGCATTATTAATAACTCGGATTGCTCTTTTCTGAAGCACTATTAACTTATTGAACAAATGTGAATTACCCCATATTTCGATTCCATACATTAAGTGGCTCTGAATAAGAGAGTGGTAGAGCATACGCATACTTTTTAGTGGAAGAAATTTATTACTCTATTCATTGCATATAAAGCTCTAGATATTCTTGTTGGGACCACTGCCACATGTTTTAATGATAAATGTTCATCAATATTGATACCAAGAAATTTGAATGATTTGTCTACACAGTTGTCGCCAAATCTGTCTATTGGATGGTTATCTATTATAAGATGATGGTTGTTACAGTTATATTTACCACCAGCTGGCTGAAATAATATATATTTTGTTTTCTTTGGATTCAATGAAAGTATATTAGCCGCACACCAGTTACTTAGCTGATTCAACTGAATATTAGTATTTCTGAAAAAATGTCGAGTGTCAGAATGAGAAGAGTATACAGTTGTGTCATCTGCGAATGAAAGCAGGGACAGTTCGGTACTTCTAAACATATCATTCACATATATTAAAACAGTATGGGTCCAAGCACTGATCTTTGGGGGACCCCAGTATATTTAATTGAATCTTTGATGACACTATCCCATCTAAATCTACATACTGCATTCTGTGTTCTAAATAGCTTTGAACCCATCTTTTAACGTTGCCTCTGACTCCATAATATTCTAATTTTGTTAAAAGTATATCATGATTAATGGTATCAAAAGCTTTGGAGAAGTCAATGAATGTTGCTAATGTACAATCCTTAGTTTTCTTATCATTGTGAAATGCTACATCATTTAGAAGTCTAATGATGGGATGAGTAGTAGAACGATTTTTATGGAAACCGTATTGATCTTGATAAAATATATCATTGAAATACTCTGTCAATCGCCCACAAACTACTTTCTCTAGGATTTTTGAGAAATTAGGTATATTTAATCGGCCTGTAATTTTCTATAGCATTGTTTTCATTGGAGTTAAACAAATAAATAACTCTTGCTAACTCCAGTGGGAACTACACCTTCCTCCATGGATTAATTAATGATGTGACATAGTGGTACCGATATCTAATTGACAGTTTTCTTTAATAGGTTTACAGTTATTTCTTTATTGTCTTTACTTGTTTGTTTTTTTTCAGTTTGCCTACGACCCCATTCAATTCCTCTGGTGTTGTTGGTCTCAAAAACATACTATTTGTAGAGGGTTCATTTAAATAGCTATTAAAATCATGTATTGATTTTTTTCTCAATTTTCTCCGACTCGCAAGTGCCAATATTAGAAAAGTATTCATTGAAATCTTGAGCTTTTTGGCTTCTATTATTTACTTGCCTGCTATCAATATTAAAGCTCTGAGGAAATTGAGATTTGCTACTCTTGTTCACGATTACTTCCTTGAAAATTTCCCAAGTTTTCTTCATATTGTTTTATGGGTATCTAAAATGTTACCATAGTAGTCCCGTTTAATATATTTTTTAACACGGTTAAAATGTCTGCAATGATTTTTATAATTTTCTATGTTGATATCAGAGGGATCTTTTAATTTTTTTCGATACAATTTTCCTTTTTCTAATGACGATTTCAAAAGCCCCGGTGTCATCCAAGGTTGTTGTTTTTTATATTTTATTTGGATTTGGATTTCTCTCAATGGAAATGCAACCTCGTAAGCATTCATATAGATTTCCATAAATCCTTGATATGAGTTTTCAGAATTAGTGGACTGCATTACTGCTTCATGATTTTCAGATGATAAACTCCGTTTGAAGCAAGACGTGTTATCATCTCCAAAATTATGTTTCAATTTTGTTTTATTTTGTTTGTTTCATGATTGTTACTTCTCAAAAGAATGTTCCAAAATTATCGCTAACATCAGTTAAGATTATTCCTGTTTGACATTCATCATTAGGATGAGTTTCCGAGTATGATTTGACTCTTGTATGTCTAAGAATGGTTGGCATAAAGCCATCAGCAAATATTGCATCAATAAATTCATTTGTTTTACTATGTTGACCAAATTTCAAGAGGTCTATGTTGTAGTCTCCCATTAAAAAAGCCTTTTTGTGTTCAGAATTAATTTTCCCCATGAGGTCTTTGATTGTTATAATACATTGATATGTATCAGCTTCTGGTTGAGTATTAGGTTTGTATATGATACCTACAATATACGATTTTTTATGTGGTTCAATAATTTCAACAAATAATGATTCGAAGATATGCGGAAGAAATACTGACAAGTCATCCCTAATTTTATAATTCAAATCAGACCTAATATAAATTCCAATTCCTCCCCTTGTGTCATCATCATCAGGTCTACATTTCCTCAGAAGTGGATGATATCTAGTGGGAAACTAATGTTGTCCGGTGTTCTAAATATTTCTGTTAATCCTATAAGACCAAATTTATTTGTGTTATTTTGTAATTGATACATAAGTGTACTGAAAGCATCCCAGTTAGAATTTAAGCTTTGACAGTTCAAGTTAAATAAAGAGACTTGGCTTTTAATTTTAGGGAAAATACTATAGTAGTCATCTGGTGAGTAATATTTAGTTTGAGGCAACCCATTTATAGGGTTATCATTAAATTCTACTTGATGATCATTGGTTTGTGTATTGTATACTTCTTTAAAGTCCAATTTTACACCTGTTGCTATCTCATCAAGCCGAATGACCTGTTCAGCCATTTTTGAAAAATAAAAAACTAAATAAATACAAAAAAGTGAGTAAATGCAGATCATATATGAAAAGGCAGTAGTTATGGTCCGTTTAATGGTAAGATAGTTTATAGCTATATCATAATAATTAATAAACATTTCAAATGATCCCAGAGTCAGAAAATCAACATAAAATATGATGAAAAAAAACAACATTTGGTAACCCACCATACATGTATGTTGCGTAAAACACCCTTTGCTCCAACCCAGGATTCAGCCAACAGTGAAGTACAGCAATACCCTAAATAGTCTACCCCAAACCACAACAGAACCACGGACAATCCCTCAGGACCCAGTCGGAAACACGGCCCGCTGCCATTCATCGGAAAGCTCTCACTGATCATTTCAATATTTAGTGTATTTCAATGATTTCTATATTTTTATTAACCTTCTAAATAAATACGTCAGAAAGATAATAATACTTAAGTGGTATATACAACATAGACATGTGGTATATACAACTTAGCTATCTTGTATGTACATCTTAGCTATATTATATATACAACTTAGCCGTATTGTATATACGACTTAACTATACTGTATATACAACTTAGTTATATGCTATATACAACTTATAGCTATATACTGCCATTCATCGGAAAGCTCTCACTGAGAGCTCTCCGATGAATGGCAACAAGCCACACCTCCGACCAAATCCCGAAAAACCACCCATAACTCCGCCGTGGTCAAGGAGTCGATCACCCAGGGCATTACTGTATGCTAATTATATCACAGGCATCTGAGAAAATCTTCCATCCAACAGTACTAAACCATTAGTGGTTCAGCACTGTTAGAAAGAAAAAAATACAGATGCCTGTGAATTATTAAACTCTCTATCTAAATTAACATTATGAATGACTGAGGGTGCATTTACATTGCTATAGAAATGTACACAGATATACACGCAGACTAGTGTAAACGGGTTGATATAGAAATGCACACAGAAAGAAAGCGGTATTAGTTCGTGTGAGCAAAAATCGTGTCCTCTATACGTCACGGTCAACGCCGAAGCATTGCGATAGGCAAATCAGTTTTGATTAATTGTTACTCGGGCTTGGCGAATGTTTTCGTTGTCATTTCAACCCGTGTATTTCGAATATTGAACACGGACAGGGGCGTGGCAACTTGTTCAACGGTTGGAAATTTTCATACCTGACACAACATTAGTTGTAATTTCCAAACCAACAATAGATTGAAAATGATCTTGCAGTTTGATTTTCAAACATTTTATTTGGGGGGGGGGGGGTATTGTTTTCGGACCAATATTTGCATAATTTCCTACTTTTTATCAAAATTTTGGGCTGGAATGGCCATCAGCTGGAAATTTTCCAACCTTATCATAGGGGCGGGTGTCATGTTGGACATGTCCAACAATTGGAAAGATTGTGTCCTTGTCCCTCCCCGTGGCCAGTCATCATCGTCATATTTATTGTCTAACAGCTATATATAAAAACAGCATGTAATTTAAGAAAACAATATTGTCCTACATTGGTCAACATTGTCATTGGAATTGTCATCAGTTGGACATTTTACTACATTTGGTCACATAAAGGGTGTTGTAGGGTAACTGCATGATTTTCATTCTGTCTTCGAACCATTATCAAGTGGTATAAGGATACACTTTAAATACATGCGGCACATACCAAATCGCTGTTATCTGCTGATAGTTGATACATTTTTATGTCTTGCCTAAACTGACACGACTCGCAGTGAATTGTCAATTACCAGAGTACTGATCAGCGAGCGTTCAATATTAGTAATCATGTTGTGATCACAGTAATGCACGACACGTGACTTCATACCGATCTGTATACATTTCTACAGCAGTGTAAACGGTTCCTGAAAGTGAGACGGTGCACCACTCAGACATTATACATTTAATCTCTGTCTGGAAATGGAATAATTAAAAATGTTTATTATTTCAATATTTAGTGCATTTCAATGATTTCTATATTTTTATTAACCTTCTAAATAAATACGTCAGAAGGATAATAATACTTAAGTGGTATATTCAACATAGATATGTGGTATATACAACTTAGCTATCTTGTATGTACATCTTAGCTGTATTATATATACAACTTAGCCGTCTTGTATATACGACTTAACTCTATTGTATATACAACTTAGTTATATGCTATATACAACTTATAGCTATATTATATATAACGTAGCTTTCTTGTATATACAACTTAGCTATATTCTATACACAACGTAGCTATCTTGTATATACATCTTAGGATTTTTGACAGATGGCGCTAATACGCTGGCCCATAATTGAGAACGCTCTTTATTGTCCTCCACTTTTGGACGACAGAAAATTCAAAACGTGTTATAACTCTTAAATATCGACACCTTGCCATGGAAACATGAGCTCACGGATACGATCCAATTAATTTGTAGTATGGAAATCCTAATTAAGTTGGTTTTATGTTGACAGGACATACGATACGATAAGATTTAATGCAATATACACTCAATGGGCAGTTGCACGATAATAAATACAACATAATATGAACATAAAGAATAATTTAACATGAGTAATCACGTAAACTATTCATATACTTTCTCGTGAATTTACTGTCATAAAATTTCACGTTTTTGTTAGATATATGTAAATTGTCTCGAATGGTGTAGGATTATTTCCGCTGAGTCCCGCGGTGCTAATATTTTCAACAACAAACTATTTTATGCTTTTCCGATTGTTATTTTACCACCCTTTAACCAAGTCAAAATGTGACCGTGAACAACTTAAGAGAGTTATGATACTTTGACATTAACATCATCATGTGATCGCCTCGCTGATATTAGTCATCACATTTATAGGGGTTATATTTAAAAAGCTTTCATAGCCGTGACGAATATGCAGCCATCCGCGTGTCTCAAATTCAACCCTCTGGCAATCTAGTTGTAAAATGATTCCGTGATTTTATAGAATTGTTTACGTGAAACCCAAACTTTAAACCACTCATAATTATAATGTCGTGACAAACTGAAATCTGATTTCATTTTAATGGTTTGGGTCACATATTTTCGATCTGAATCAGCAGTTCTAGTTTTCCTATCAAACGCAGTGAGAGACCTACACAACCCCACAATACTTAAAGGGACACACGGCCTTCAAAGTGGGCTTATGTGAACTAAATAGAGGGTATCTAATGAGTCGCAATTCTATACGAAATTTATTGGAAGAGGTTTATAAATTTACTATAGAATTGCGACGAATTTGCGAACCATTTAATTACATAGTATAATTTTAGCAAGGAAACACGATCTCGAAACGGCTGGGATTAAAACACAAATAATATTGATTTCCTTATCACAACCAAAGAGGAAGTAAAGACACCTTCAAGAGAAAATATAGTTCCATTTCAAATGTGTCTTTGCTTGTTGACAAAACCGTTCAACAACCATTATCACACATGTTTATCCAAACTCCATGCAGGGTTTACCTCCCTTGATGACTCGGTAAGACCGCTGCTACCGGCGACATTTCACCCACATTTGGTGGACTTCCGCGATATTAAGATATATACTAAGCGAACAGAGCAATGTGCTGCCCTTGTGAAGCACACAAAATATCGAACACAATTTGTATAAAGTTTGGACCTTATGTTTGAAAAGTCCCACTAAAACCGAAGATCTATATTTCGAAACGGTGTGATTCGGTTCTCCGATTATATTATTAACACAAAAGTATAACCGCACGTGTACGACATTGTCACAACTCGAACGGCAAGTCAAACACAAGAGTTCTAATTTGCTGCAATTTTTACGAATAGTCAACAAAACTATACCGCTCTGATTTTCCATTCTGTCATTATGTTTTAGTGTGAGAATTGTTCTCAAAGCACATAGAAAATTTAACTTTGGAGCGATCGGGTTTCGCCATTTATCTGGAAAATCACAAGCTAAATATAGAAACACGTACTAGTACCCATCCTGTTACAGAGTCAGAAAGGAAGCACGACTGGTGTGCTCTGGTAGAGATTGATGTTTATCTCACAGCCAACACTATAAAACCCAACCGAAATCGAACATCATAATTATATTCTAATTACCATGATAATAAAGTTCCGGCATTGACATCGACATCATTAATTGCGCAAAGTTACTACGTCACTGCACATGTGCGTGGCGATAATACACGTGTGTCTTGCCTGGTTTTAGGGGCTAAATATGTGATCAAATAAATTATATAATAGTCTGCAAAATAACTATCATCAACAACTACATTAACAATATATCGACCCTGTCCTAATTTTTATTAGAAGTACCCCTCCACTAACGAGATTTCACATATCGAAAGATTTGTTATGTAAATATAAATATTACAGTGATATTATCCATCATTGTCCAATTATAGTCAAAGGCGGTACTATAGTTTAAAGATACGGGCGGCGTTGGCGGTGAGTATGCTGTTAAAATATTCACCTCCGTTAAAAACCGCCATAAACAGAAAGAATAGTAAAATATAGACAGACTTTGTTCTTATACCAATCAGAACTATGGCATAAACAGTATGTTATTGCCAATTGTCCCCCTTTGTTATGTAAACAAAAGCAAAAAACGTTACGTTACCTGGCTTTTGTTTAGATCCGTATATGGTGAACACAAAGAGCGTTATTTGTTACTGTTTTCCTGATATGGAAATAATAAAGAGCGTTTATATCATTTGTGTGTGATTAACCAATATAATTGCGCTGTGTTATGTAAACAGAAGCACAACTTATGTAACACGAGCAGGCTCTTGTTTATGTACACCATCTTACGTCTTGATGACAATATACTATTTACGCGCTGATTATGTTTGGCATATGAACAAAACTATATATATTTTAATATTATTCTGTTGATGGCGATTTGAACAAATATGAATATTTTTGCAACGAACGCCGCTCGTGCCTTTAATCAAACTTGACATTCAATATCGGAAAAGTTCATGCATGAAGTTCCATTGCCCCAATACGAAAATGATTCCACTTATGGTTGAATTATGGAGTTAAATGCAATCAGTTGAGAAGTTTCGATAGGTTGGAGTTATTTGGTTTGATAATTCTAACAGTTGGAAATATTGTGTAACCTTTGAAAAATTTCAACCGAATCGGGTGCAGGCGTATAATTTCCCGGACTCGGAAATATTATCTGGTTCAAGGGATGGAGGTGCACTCGGACAGCGGAGACCCTATACGACTATACAACAACGTTACCGCGATTCCATGCCAGAAAAATGGCACTGCGTTTGATATTTAAAACTGGAGAATAGGTTATAATCATTCCAATAGTTTACTTTTCCAGCTAATATAACTGCAATTTATACTTTATACCGCAAGTCCTACATTCAGTCTAATTTTGGTTGTAAAATCTAATAAGTTGGAGTGGGGTGTCCGATTGAACAAATTTTCACCGGGTGCAATTGTGGACAAAATAACCCAATTATCGTAAACTAATCACATACATACTAGAAACTAGTCACATACATCAACTAAAAAAACTCGACAACTGATTCAAATTGCTATATCCATTCCCGTATATAATTAGAGTTATTTCCCTTTACCCGTTAACAAGTGTTAGTTTTCACACATAGAAAACGGAGATTACATGTATAGTACTGGATTGTGTCTGCTCTTATAATTTACGGGAAATCGCACTCACTATTAATTTGTCGGTATCCATAGTATTCGACACGTTCTCGGGAACTCAAAACACGGCTATTGGGGTATATATAGGGCCTTGGTGTTCTTTACAGAGAACCAAATCAGTTCTTGGTGAAGAATCCATCTGGGTCTTCGCGGAGAACCATTTGGGATTCTTCAAAGGACCAGATTGGGCTATTTGGTTCTTGTACGTGACCCGAATAATTATGTTCCTCAACTTCCTCGCGAAGATCCAAGTTAATTTGCCCAATTGATTAGGTTCTTCGTGAAGAACCAAGGAAATTTGTTTGGAACCAACTGGTTCTTGCGAAGAACCAAATAACTTAGTTGGTTCCACCGCGGGAACAGTTTGTAATTTTGTGGTAATTGCAGTAATTGTAACACAGTTGTAGAACCAAAATTATGGTTCCTCATTTGGTTCTGCAATGGGGACAAATTATGGAACCAAGCATTTCTTGTTTGGTTCTTTATTAACCAAGAACCAATTTGTTCTTTGTTTGGAACTCCAATAAATATGATGTAGAACCAATTGGCTCTAGTTAAGGTCCACTCTGCTACAGCGAAGGACCATGTGGTTCTTCGACTGCGAATACCCAACTCTGTTGCTTCCGCTAGTGGGACAGTTTGTTGAACCAAATAAGCTTATGTGATTCCCCATATTATTTGCTTGTAGTTCATGTAGCATAGTGTTTCCTTTCTGCACAATAATGGTGATACGGAGCACAAGAGACTCAACTAGAAGTGGCACACGAAATACTATATGAATAGTGGTGAGAAGGAAAAGGGGAATTCAGAGCTGAATTCGAAAGAACCACAATCGACGAAACAAAAGCATGATCGTAGTAAACCGCGCAATGGAAATGAAAAAAGGAACTGACGAGACTATCAAGGGAAGTGGGATAGCAGATACTCCCGACGCCATCCGAGCAAGATTACCTTTTCAGCGCTATGGCCGACTAGACGAATCGAATGGAAGAGCGGATGAAGGAGCCGCCAACACAATCTGAACTTAGTGCAACAGTTGAGAACGATATCGCCGAAAAGTTCGAGACATACAAAATCGAACTGAAAAAAGAATTCGACCAACATGTAACAAAACAGATGGAATTCTATGAGGAAAAAAGTTTAGAACTGAATTTTTATAAATCATAACTGGGGGTAACTTGTTGTTAAAGGAGGTAATATTTCTTTAACAATATGTAAACCAACCGAGCATAACAATACTCTGGAAATACCTTCATGGGAGTTATGGACCTACTGGAAGATATAACTCCAGAAAACCAGGATGTCAAATCGAAAATTTGTGATATCGTGAAAACATCTGGGTCAAAATTCAAGGACTGATATCATAGCAACACACAGTTTACAAAAGCCAAAGAACCACAGCGACAAACCGATGTATTGCATTGTCAGATTTCTCTATCCATACAGCGTGTTCGAATCTTCAGCAAGTAAGTTGTGATAGTAAAATGTCACCTGTACACATTCAATATGATCTCACAAAGGGCAGTCATGTTAATGGACAAACTGTTCAACCACTATCGAATAAAGTTTGGATATCACAGCAATGGAAAAAATCTGGGGAAAATTACACACTGGAGAAATTATCAAGTTTGATATATTGACTGACATTGGCTGCGGACACACGTACAACAGTAGCGATGGCATAGTAGGTGTGACAATTTATTATGGTGGAGTTTGGTGACAATTGGTCGTCAGAATTATGTGCCATAGCAAGCCATGTTGCCCGCTGAGTTTCCGCACAATGAGTCGGCTCGACCAATTAACCCATTGCGTTTCACCAAGGTTGCCCTCTACTCATTACGTTTTGCTAAATTGTATTCACTATACGATATATATAATTGCACGATCGATCATCCAGAATTGTGTTTGACCGTGGCAATCCCTCATTCACTCACATATCATGCATGTACTACGCTTTGTTGATCTCAATTCATGTTTATCCACTTATATCAATTTCATGCGTATTAAGACAGTTCCCCAATTGCATTTTTTATTTTGCGACGTTTAGTTCTCCGCATTATTTTGCTAATATTTTCAGGTGGGCCAATGGAGCTGTGTCGCAACTGTTGGAGGAAATGCAGCTACGAGAAAGTTTCTAGCATAAACAAAGCGAACTATACAAGGACCAATAACAAGAAAAAGACTGATTGTAACGAATTTTGGATGACTCATTGTGCGAATGTGCAGCGGGCGACATTGCTGCTGGCTATGACATATTAATTATGACAACCAATTGTCACCAAACTCCACCATACTAAATTGTCACACCTACTATGCCATCGCTACTGTGATACGTGTGTCCGCAGGCATTGACTATGCTATCAAAGAATTCTTCAGCTAATATTCTCTCAATAGACATGTCACACCATTGGTGTCAGAAAACACTGGTACTCTATTCTAAGATATTTACCCCTACTGCAAATCATTCGAAACTGTGGAGTGTCGCCATATGTCCGAAAACAGGAACTATTGTCAAATAATATTTTCTTAATGTGCTATAAAATGAACACACCATAATAAAGTGTTCTTCTGTTTCAATTTTTGTCTGCAAACCTTTTCTCATATGGAAGTTTTGGCTGCGTGTGTCGCCCCGCTTCGACTTTCATGTTCGATTGAGATTCACCATTTCACCGATATATCACTCCACTGCATATGGGAACCACCGATCTCACAGGGACACTTGTCCCGACACATGTACAGTAATGCTCTAATTAATCGACTCCTTAACCACAGCAGAATTATGGGTAACTTTTTAGGATTTAGTCGGAAATATGGCTTGTTGCCAGTCATCGGAAAGCTCTCGGGTAGAGCTTTCCGATGAATGGCAACAAGCCATATTTCTGAAAAGTTACCCATAATTCTGCTGTGGCTAAGGAGTCGATTAATTAGACCATTACTGTATCGCGTTACCTTCCATAAAAGACACCTTTCGCATAATGAACGATGACAGATAATGATTACGAATAGCTATTTGTAGTCGTAATTTTTTCGGACGGTCCAAAAACGTTGACGCATAAATGACGACTATGAGTCCGTTTGTGAGACAATCGTGCTTGTCATTCACAGTAAGGGGATTACGGGTCTTCGTGTCGTAATTATTTTGTACTATATTAATTTATGCTGTTATCAGATACTTTGCAAGATACTCGTGTTTCACGACGACGAATGATTTGATAGCCACTAATAGATAAAAATTAAGGCCACATGGTGATAACAATCAATCTAATGACACAATATCGGAGTCATCTCCCACATTGAGGAGCTGAGAAACGATCGCGTACTTATTACTATATTGTGCATTTGTGAGATTTGTTGAAAATCCAAAACCGTAATCGTATTAAACAAAGGATAGGGAAAACCGACAACGAATAGAAAGAACACAAATTCTAGTGACGTAGTACCATATTCTTACTAATTATCTGTTGTCGTCCATTCTGCGAAAGGTGTTAAATAGTGGACTAAAATACCATTATAAGCGCGAATCCTTATGATGTGACGTTGGATCAACTGTTGCTAGCGCGACTGAAATTCAAAACGGGTTATAACATCCAACATACACCGGCCACCTTGGATTTCACATGTATGAATCCATTGGCACACATGTATAATAGAATTGTTTTTGAAAATTTACAGGTATGTTTAGGATCACCTGTAGAACGATTTTTGACGAAAAACATGGGCGCTGGTATAGCCATCTTAGAAAACATTTGACTAATTTTGTGTCAAAGAGGACAGTGGATGAAATCACACATGTATAGAGACAAATCGAATTTATTTAATTCTCAATCATTATTGTCACAACGTGTAAATAATATATGTATGCATTTAACACTCATTCAACATATTTTGTTCCAAAATCTCTCAAAACCTCCTCTTTCTTCGGTCTCTCAATCCATCACTTATCACCCTCGGCCTGTGGAAGAAAGAAGTTGAGAAGTATGAGAACCAGTTTTACGTGTTTGAGCCTCTATATCATACTAGATATACCACGAATCTCGACTCTGGCTACGCCCGTAGAAAAAATATTCCACCTGTTCAATCTGGCAAATTTTGGAAGTTATGACGGTTGATGATCGATTTGGGTTTTAATGTCGCTTTCAGCAACTAGGGCCATATCACGACATTGCCAGTTTTGGTGGTGGAGGAAATACGCACACTTACGGATAATCTAACCGTGATTTAAATAGCTGATAAACTCGTCGACCATGTGCGGCAAACCACCGGTCATCAGTGAGTAACTGGCAACACCACCAGATAACGATTTCGAGTAACAAAGTTCACGATGGAACCCTTAACCAGCGCTGGGGGGCGAGGCGGCTGGGAGTTGTACCCCTTACCGACTGATCCACCTAGGCCCCGGGAGTTCCGACGGGGTACTTTATAACATTGAAACATAACGCATGTAATATACCCCTTGGTTAATACAGGTTCCTTAATAATGTATTTTACAGTGTAGATGAAACTCCAGCTCGAGATTACCTGATTTAGGCGATTTTGTGAGCCGATTACACAATAAACATTGAATTGTTTACCCGGGGAAAATTTCACGATTGTATAAGTGACGCAGAGCAAAATTGGCTCACAAAAGTCGCATACATCATGCGGTCTCGAGCTGGATCTTGATATACTGTGAAATATTCACTGAGAAACAGGTAAGGAACAGGTGTTATCTAAGATAAACAGCTGAGATATATATTGCCGGGGTTATTTGTTCTATGTTATAAATTTCCCCGTCAAAACAGGACAGAAAATCAAAACATTCCCATACTTTGAACTGGTGAAATGTGAACTTTACGGGCGTAGTCAGAATAGAGATTCATCAAATGATCTAACATTATACATGACATGGTACCCGAATCAGGGGATAAGTTCCCTAAGAAATTGTTCAGACGTCCAACAAACGATATACAGACTTTTTGCATTCTGAAGAAAGTTGCGAAATAATTTAATTTAGTTTTTTTCTAAACCGCTCTTTATTTATCATGCCATCAATAGACACACACGGAATGTTCTTTTGTTGTTTCTAAATATTATAACTTGAATAAGCATTTCTGCTGCATGAAAAGTCCACCAAAGAGTATGTTATGTGTTTAGGAACATACTTTAATCACAGTAACTGGTCCGGTATGTAACAAAACAAACTTTACACGGTATAATAGTTTCCTGTTCTTTGCAACAATAACATATGGAGGATCTGTAACGAGTTATGTTGTGCTATAAGGTTATATGAACGAGTTTCATAAATCTGCTTCACAACGAGTCGTAGACGAGTTGTTAATCAAATTTATCAAACGAGTTTCATAAAATCGAACATTCCAACATAACAAGTTGAAGAACTTGTATATCACAAGAAAAAAAACAAAAGCTATATGCCTTTTTAACAAATCAAAATCCTTAAAAGAAGCCGCACAATGAATTCATTTACAGCGTTGGCTGTGACGCTTCACAATCGTATACGACATATTGCGCGCTCTGGGGCTGGCGACGGTTAATATAGTCCCACAATGTGCCTGTCTGTTTCTGTGTCTATTTTCGTTAGTGAAACGAAGTTGGACAATCATTTTTACTTCAATGTACAAAGCAATCAGCTTGCATTGTCTGGTGTTGGTGTCATGCGCGTCTTTTCGAAATAGTTTTAATCCGCCTGAATCCATGTAAAGACGCGCGGTCATTTGGTTGGCGCGATGCCAAGTGATATATAACTAGTGAGAGATAAGCAAATATGTGATGGTTTTTATAATGATATAACATGGGTTTCATGTGATGTACATGTATATCACATGAAACCCATATTATATAATTTTTAAAAGCCATTACATATGTCCTTAACTCTCACTAGTGGTGAATATATAGGCGCGTTCTTCCCGGGCGGCGCGTGCAAATTAGTTACATATCAAAGAGGCAAATTGGTGGACTATATTTTCCGTCGCCAGCCACAGAGCGCGCAATACTGTCTTATACGGTTGTGAAGCGTCTGGGCCAACGCTGTAAATGTGTCCATTTTGCAGTTTCTTTTAAGGACTTTGATTTGCTAAAAATACATAAAGCTATAGTTTTTTCATGTGATATACAAGATCTTCAACTCGTTATGTTGGGATATAAGATTTTATGAAACTCGTTTGATAAATTTGATTCACAACTCGTCTATACGACTCGTTGTGAAGCAGATTTATCAAACGAGTTTCATAAAATCTTATACCCCAACATATCTCGTTGGAGATCCTCTATATATTCAAGTACAATTTGTCATGGGTACTATATCATGTACATATATATGGCATTACCAGACAGTCGAGAGGACTCAAGTCAGTTTTTGGGGCAAAATCTTATTTAAACACGCAAACTCTTGCCAGCCATGGCTTCAGTTTGTGTCAAAACGTCGCATCCACCGCTATCTCAATCGGAACTTTCTTTTTACACGGAATATATCAAATTGAAGAGTAATAAAAAAATATTTGTACCAAAATATGAGGGATTTATCCCTTTCATGACGGGAGCTTCCTGAATTTTTGCGCAAAATTCGGTGCCAATGCATTCTCCTATATATGCGAGTCGACCTATATATAGAGTCGCATATATAAGGGAATACATTGGCCTATATAACAAATTTTATATTAATTTTTTTAATTGTCTAAGAATGTAAGAAAAAATTTATAAAAATGGTTAAAAAAAAATGCAAGAACAAAATGATAAAAATTTATAAAGAATGTAAGACAAATGATAAAAAAAAGTGATACAAAAAATTGTTAAAGAATGTAAGAAAAAATTAGGCCAATGCATTCTCTGATATATGGGAGGCGACCTATGACTTGCATATATAAGAGATTGCATTGGCACAGGGTCTTTAATGTTGCGCCAGCGCAGCTCCCGTCATGAAAGGGTTAAATAACAACTATTATTTTTGTGTATTTTGAAACAAAATTTGGACGTTGAAAAATTACAAAAAAATGATAGCACCAAAGAAGTTGGATACCTCTCTGTACGATTAAGTATTACTAGGATGGGGACCTATGTTTATAAACAGCCAAATTCAAATAAATAAGGTTTTTTGTGTCTCCTGACAGATGATCAAAATCTGCATTGTAATTTTGGTAGTAATATAATGCATCAATGGTAGTTAAAAGATACATTCTGTCGTTCCTTCGGTTGCTAAGTTGGGCATTCCTCGTTCGTAATATCATACGCGGCTATACATGTATACTTACGCCATGTTGGTACACATAGCGTTTTCTGTCCCAGTACAGCTTCCTCGTAGTTGTCTTTACATTCACATTCGTCATCTACGCATTCTGCATTTTTGACGCATGGATCGCCTGCAGAAGTACACGCATCACCGACCGCTACCGTTCCTTTAAAGGGAAAACAAAATTAGAACAAGAGGCCAACATGTGTCGCAGGTGGGCAGATGGGCAGATGTGACATTGGTGACGTGTACATATCAGTAGCGGAAAGGGATAGGGTACTTTTAGGACGACTCTATACCAAATTACATTGAACAAAATTTACAGAACTAACAACAGAAACTATGGTAGTCTATCATGTCTTTATTTAAAGATGCCATGTCCGATTTGGCACCATAAACCACCTTGTATGTGTTTTATGCTGCATGTAAGTACATTGAGCGATACCATCCCCCGGTGTAAGGTACGTTCACACGCTGGCAAGTTTGCACGGTATGTATTTGCAGGCATTTCGTCATAGAAAAACACAATGGTGCCAGAATATGGACGGAAACGTGTCCCACCAGTGAATATGAATTATTCTGCTCTTGCATTATCTGTTATTATATTTGTCATATGTTTATGTACCCTGAACAGTGAACATCCATCCAAATTAATAATATACCATTCCAATAAATACAGTTATAACTGGGTAGGAGAATCCATTCAATAAAGAGTGGGTTAAGATTCGAAGATTATATATGAAAAGCGTACTTGTATCCAATATTACATGCATCTCGGGATATTGGAACATTCGTAAATATATGTTAATACATACATTTCGCATACTTAACGACGACAGATAATTATTACGAATAGCTATTTGTAGTCGTAATTTTTTCGGACGGTCCAAAAACCTTTTCGCAGAAATGACGACTACGAGTCTATTTGTGAGACAATCGTGTTTGTCGCTCAGGATTACTGGTCTTCGTATCGTGTTTATTTTTTACTTCATTATGCTGTTAGCAGGTCATAGCTTAGCGCTTAGTTCGATTCTCGTGTTTCACGACGTCGAATGATTTGATTGCCACCAATATAATTTAAGGACATAACCTCAGAGTCATCTCCCACATTGAGATGCTGAGAAACGATCGCGAACTTATTACTATATGATGTATTTGTGAGTTTTGTTCAAAATCCAAAACCGTAATAGTAAAAACGGATATATAGGGAAAAACGACAACGGATAGCAAGAACACAAGTTCTAGTAACATAGTATCATATTCGTAATATTTATCTTTTGTCTTTCATTATGCGAAAGTTGTCTATTAAGGGTACGTTCATACACTGGCAATTTTGCACGGTATGGTTTGCAGGCATTTCGTCGTAGAAAACGATATGGCGCCAGAATATGAATGGAAACAAGCGTATAAAATGCATATGTACCACACCTAACTACATGCAAAGTAAAATCCCCGTAGTTCCACCCATAGCCATGCTACAGGGATTTGCCTGTAAATAGCATGCAATTATCTCGCAAGAATCAATCATACAGGTATTTGCAGGCAAATGTCAGTAGCACCGTTACAAGAGGAACTATACAGAAATTTTACTTCTCGTGTCGTTCGCTTTAGTAAAGATGCATATTATAGGGACGTTTACTTTCACATTATGTCACCATGTGGTTTTCTATGATGAAATGCCTGCAAAACATGACGTGCAAACTTCCCAGCGTACGAACGTGCCATAAGGGTGGCGTCGTGGTGGCCATAACACCAGCTAAGAAATTCATAGTCGTTAGTTTGTGTCCGGGACACAATGCGAGACTTATTATAGAAAGAGATAGACAATCTTAAAACGATAAGCATTGAAAACTACCCGCAAGTTTGGAGTTTGGGATGATACCCGGGAAGATTTGAAAGGGCTGTCAGCCCTCTACTACAACCCACGTTTGAATGCTATAATTCCGCCGATGAGCGTTTGTAGGGTTTATGTGAGTTTGTGTAATTTAGTGTCCTATTTTGTGCTTGCATGGTCTACATTAGTCTGTTCTTTGTTTGTACTACGGGTTCAACGCTAGGAAGATGTTGCAATGCCAGGCGATTGACTTAAGGTCGGTCGGTGCTCCTCAACTCTTGATGGTGCAATGTCTGCCTTTCACTCCTGTGCATGCGAGTGTCAGAACCCGTTAATCTGGTGGTGTAATGCGGTCGAAAACAATAACTACCCACGGGATGGATTTATTTATATAGAGAGAGGATCACGTGACCGGTAATCACTAATCACATATAATCAGCCATCAACAAATTCTTATTACATTTACATTATATTATGTTAATTTTGTTATATGTGCTATAAACGTGCATTTATTGCTGGGAGATGGGCTATAGTATTATCCATCCCTTAACTAACACCATTTCCGATTGGGCAAAAGCCGCCACGTGATAGTCCGGGAAAAAGTCATATTGTACTCCCGAATGTCATATTGGACTCCCAAGTGTGCAATATTACCTTTTTATCGGGACTCTGTGACGTCACGAATTAACTATTGCGAAATAAATCGGTGAAATTGTGATGCGCGCGCAACACTGGTGGATTTAGCAGACGTTTCATTTCCGCATTGAGTTTTTTTCATTTCCGTGTTTACTAAAGTTTTATTCCCAAATTTGTTGATAATCATACAGATGGATCATAAAATGTCAATATACAATGTGGTGTACAGTATGAGTTTTTCTTGTACGAGTCCATGTTGTTGTGAAAATGGGTGAATGGGTGAATCCATTCAGTATAGAAAGGGTTAACCAACTTTGGCATACGGGTGGAAGAATTATACATTTTATAGTTCTTTAATCTAGTCGTCATCGAGATGAGTTCTGTATTTATGTAACACGGTGTTATTCGTTTAACTAATCGGACGCCGCTTATATATCATTATCCAGATTGCGTTTGCATTGACACCTCACCTGGCGAAACGATACGTCTCAACGTTTTTTCATAATCATATGGTTTTGATACTTTCTCTTATTTCCACTTGATTAGATCTTTACTCGATTAACATACTGTTAAAAGGCACGGGCGGCGTTCGTTGCAGAAATATTTATATTTGTTCAAATCGCCATCAACAGAAGGAACACCAAAATATATACAGTTCCGCTCATATACCAAACATAACCAGCGCGTAAATGGTATATTGTCGTCAAGCCGTACGATGGTGTACGTAAACAAGAGCCTGCTCGTGTTACAGAAGTTGTGCTTCTGTTTACATAACACAGCGCAATTATATTGGTTTATCACACAAAAAATGATATAAACGCTCTTTATTATTTCCATATCAGGAAAACAGTAACAAATAACGCTCTTTATGTTTACCATATCCGGATCTAAACAAAAGCCAGGAAATGTAACGTTTTATGCTTTTGTTTACATTACAAAGGGGGGAAATGACAATAACATACTGTTTATGCCATATTTCTGATTGGCATAAGAACAAAGTCTGTCTATATCTTACTATTCCTTCTGTTTATGGTGGTTTTTGACGGAGGTGAATATTTCAACAGCATACCCACCGCAAACACCGCCCGTATATCTTTAAATCGGCGACTTCCTGTGAATCATCATTGTTGAAGCCGAATCATCGCATCGTTATATAATTATGCTGGGTCGTTGATCGGATATAGTATATGACGACTATTGTTATCCATATACGATCATGCGTCCTTCATGTTTATGGTTAAGTATCAAATATAAGACTACCTTATAGAACCATGCATATATACTCACGTAAGTTACACACAGTGACTCCGTTACATGTCTCTTGGGTGTGAGTGGCTATACATGAGCATGTGTTACTGGTACACTCTGCGTTCTTTTGACAGGGGTCGCCGCTAGTGGTACAGGCACCTCCGAGTGAAACAATGCCTACAAATAGTCCGAATTTTAAAATTAATTGTTTTTCCACGAAATGTTTGCAGTTTGGACCACGTGACTATTGTTTCCCCAAAATTTCGACAATTATTCTTATAAATAATTGACTTCAGCAAAATACTTTGTCTAGCAGGTATCATTTATACAAATTAATAAGTTTATAAATAAAGCATGGCTGAATGATTCGGAACAACAATGATTTGTCCCCACCCCTGATCCTCTGACATCCCATCTGATAAAATACCATACCACTACTAGTGATACTGTTCTTGTATTCAAAAGTAATGAGATCACACATACGAACTAATAACAAAATACATTGAGAGAACGACATATAGGCGTGTGGATGTGGTGAACGTTATCGCACGGGTTTGTTGAACGAAACTAATACATACATGAGGGTATCACCCCCCCCCACCCCCCTCCCCTGAATCCTGAATACCAGTTAATTTTGGTGGGTGAATCCTGAATACATGTTAAGAAATAATATGCGATAAATGACATACAAATTGACTGTTTTAATATCAGACAGATACAAGCAGAAGTTACATAGACACATTATGATCCATTATTATAATTGACAGGATATTTGAGTAGAATATTATGGGCGTTATGAGGCCGTTATGATACGATTAATGATAATTTATGATGGCATGGTGGTCGGATATGCCCAAGAAGCTATTCTACCCACTCATTCACACAGATAACTAGCACAAAATATTATTTTGCGCCATCAAAATCTGCATCCAAGATGTTTTGCTTGAACCCGAATACCAGTTAATTCCGGGGTATGAATCCAGCGTACGGCTTCAAAACACCCTGAATCCCGCGTACCGAAATGGGGGGGGGGGGGTGATACCCTCATACATATATAACTCATATCACGGAGTTGACCATATTTATGAAATTGGTGATCGTTTTTTTATAAAAAAATAAAAATAAAAAAAAGTTGGTGCCCCTCCACCTACCCCCCATCCCCGCCTACGATAGCACAATTTGTTAACCTTGAACTACACCATTAGATTGCTCGCATGTGAGAGAAGAAAACTATAGCTTTTGTCAATTATAGTGTCCCGACCCTAACCCAGACCTACATGGGTGCACCATGTCAGAAAATTTAAACTACAAATCAGATCAGAGTTCTCATATCATGGGAATGTCTATATCTACGTTTGGAAGAAATCGTCGGGTCGGGGTGGGTAAATATATTATGGTGTCCCTCCCAAAGTAAACTTTAAGCTAAACTTCTTAGATTACTCGTATCACGTAGACAACATATGTTACCATTTTGGTGCCCTCCCCGACAACCATCCCTGAATCAGACGGCGTCACTTCGGACAAATAAAAACTACACCATTATATTCACCATAGCATGCATAATTATGTGGAAATCGGTTATGAAACGGTGTTATCAATTGGTGTGTCCCCCTAACATCTGCAGCATGTTAGGGGGACACACAAATTGGAACATTTAAAATACACCATTGCATCTCAATGTCCTAGTGATGAGTTTGGATGAAATCAAATATAATGTTTATCAATTGACGTGCCCCTCACTGAAACCCCTCCCTGGCCCAGACAGTGACACTTTCGTGGCGGAGGTATTTCCTATCCCTGACTCCGGAGAGGGCTACTTTCGACATTAGTTAACAGCACCATCATCTTCTTCGTAAAAGGTTACACATGTCATGGAACCTCCTGCACGGGTAGCAACACGTGAATTTCTGTATCGGGCAGACATACATTCGCAAATATATATGTATATATATATATAATATACATCCAGGGTCATGTAGCTTTACGTGCGTATTATGATAACACTATAATACAGTGTAGAAGTACCTGGGTTCGCAAAGTACCGTCAGGAAATGTAATTAACACAAATTATGTTTGGTTATTTAGTATAGATACAGTGTACAGTCAACATATCCTCATGTAAATAGGTACATATTGGACCTAAATATTCACATATGTTCTTATTGTACTTATTTGATTCTGAAATAAGCCATGCATAGTGAGCTTATATCCGTTATTCAGTTGAATGGCGCGGGTCGTTGTGAAAACACATTATGAAGAGCGTGAATCTGGTATAGTCCCATATTGCACTGTTTTAAAACTCGCGTTTAGGTCCATATAGAGCGTATAATGAGGTTAAATAATATCAATATGAGCTTGTTTCGCTCATTAAAACAATCCCGTTATGTGTTTATTTCAACGATAGCAGGTTGACTATACATACTTACGCAAAACGCAAACTTTTCGGCCGCGATGAGACCTCTCGTCATGCGAGGGAAGACATGCGCATACGTCATTTCCGTTACACTCTGAGCCACTTGGACAATCCCTGTTCGCTGAGCATGCTGCTCCAAGAGCTACTACCCTCCGCCTGCCCCACCAGCCCTCGGTCTGGTCAACCACCGACAGAACAAGGACCTACGAATAGAAGTTTCCACATAATTCACATATTAGGATATTCATCACAATCTGTGATCCAGTGAATATGTTTCGGTGTCACGTCACGATCTCGGCCTCTATGGTCGGATTCGTCATCTCTGGTTTAAACCTCCGAGTTTAAACCTGGTTTAAACCTACATTGGCGGTCCAGCCAAACCGGGTCTAAGGGGGCGTTTTTGTCGTTCAGTTGCCAGCTAATTGACAACTCGATTCGGTGATATGATTATGCAATCAAACTACCCTCTTACCAATCGAACCAAAAGATAGGCCGATATAATGGTTATTGACAAGTCATAAATTATCGTGACCGCGTGCACGCTCAATGGATTTATTCATTGAGAATCAAGTATCGCTAATTGACTATTAATCCGATCTCATTCTGTGTTTAAGCGGCATCTGAACTGTTGGAAGTGGGCAAACATGCAGAGGGACAGCTTTCAATAAAGAAATATATTACATGCGTTGATTTGTTTTTCAATGTCATAAATTTCCAGTCGTGCAGAAAATCAAAAAGGTTCCCAGGTTTTGAACTGGTAGAATATTATGGGAATTTATGGGCGTAGCCAGAGAATAGCTTTGTGGCATGATCTACATCAAAATAAGTTATTAAATTTGACTCGTATAGCAATTTTAGTTTAGGATTGCAAACTATGTGTATAGCATATCTGGTCATGCAGTAGCATCGTTTTGGTGTCAAACTTAAAACGTTGAACCCTTCAAATGAATTCGTAGAAAACACCAGTATTTGTGATTGCCACAAGTCAAACAAAAAAACCACAAAATAGTTGTAAAAATCATATATTTAGGAACATGTCCATATCTGAGCAAAGCTCGCGTGCGAATGAATCAAATGTGACATGATAACACCAGTCGACAGTCGCCACTTAGACACGCCCTCACTCGAGATTATTTACAGCTCCACCCTTTGACTGATTGTTTGATAATTCTAAACCGCGATGAAGAAAAGACGGATTCGTCATCTCAAGTTTAGCCTCGATAAAGCTGGTTTAGCTGGACCGCCAAATTAGATGGTTTAGTTGCCGGTTTAAGCTTATAAAACGAAAAAACAGTATTGAAATTGACAAAAACTTATCCCCATACGCTTTATATGTGTGACTGCTTCTCGCTTATAAATTTCCAATCAAAATATGACCGTTGTCGTAATTATTGATTTTCGCAAACAATAAAACGAGGCGGTCCGCATTAGGAAAGTACGTTTAATAATCTCGACGATACAGAGACGCTACTGCTAAACCACTGGTCTGGCTGGACCAGGTTTAAACCAGAGATGATGAATGCGTCACTTATACCTGCGGTCTCGGGTTTAAACCACGGATTTTGCTGACTCACGGTGGTTTAAACCTAGAGGTCTACGTACACCAGGTTTAAACCTGAGATGACGAATCCGGCCCATATGTCCCGCTGCCGGGTGCAATTTCCAACGCTGTCGAATTTGAACACAAAATGGAGCTTATTTCAAATAATTTTCTTTTCAACGTTATCAGTTGGACCAGCTATTCAGTCATTACCATTATCAGTTGGACCAGCTATTCAGTCATTATCGTTATCAATTGGACCAGCTATTCAGTCATTATCGTTATCAATTAGACCAGCTATTCAGTCATTACCATTATCAGTTGGACCAGCTATTCAGTCATTATCGTTATCAATTAGACCAGCTATTCAGTCATTATCGTTATCAATTAGACCAGCTATTCAGTCATTACCATTATCAGTTGGACCAGCTATTCAGTCATTATCGTTATCAATTAGACCAGCTATTCAGTCATTACCATTATCAGTTGGACAAGCTATTCAGTCATCGTTATAAATTAGACCAGCTATTCAGTCATTACCATTATCAGTTGGACCAGCTATTCAGTCATTATCGTTATCAAATAGACCAGCTATTCAGTCAGTATCGTTATCAATTAGACCAGCTATTAAGTCATTACCATTATCAGTTGGACCAGCTATTCAGTCATTATCGTTATCAATTAGACCAGCTATTCAGTCATTATCGTTATCAGTTGGACCAGCTATTCAGTCATTATCGTTATCAATTAGACCAGCTATTCAGTCATTATCGTTATCAATTAGACCAGCTATTCAGTCATTATCGTTATCAGTTGGACCAGCTATTCAGTCATTATCGTTATCAATTAGACCAGCTATTCAGTCATTATCGTTATCAATTAGACCAGCTATTCAGTCATTATCGTTATCAGTTGGACCAGCTATTCAGTCATTATCGTTATCAATTAGACCAGCTATTCAGTCATTATCGTTATCAATTGGACCAGCTATTCGGTCATTATCGTTATCAGTTGGACCAGCTGTTCAGTCATTATCGTTATCAGTTGGACCAGCTATTCAGTCATTATCGTTATCAATTAGACCCGCTATTCAGTCATTATCGTTAGCAGTTGGACCAGCTATTCAGTCATTATCGTTATCAATTAGACCAGCTATGCAGTCATTATCGTACGTTATCGATAGAGCTGGGGCCTGTTTCATGAAGCAAGGTCATAAGATTATCTTAAGATGGACTTAATCTAAGATCTAAGGTAGATCTTATGATGTAACTTTTTCCGTTTCAAGAACGTGTTTCACGAAACAAGATTAAGTCCTATTAAGTAGTAAGTTAAGTTCCCGCTCATTTAGACTGGTTATCGACAATTTTCTACAGTCCGGAACAAAACAATGTGGGCTTGTGCAATCTTTATGTACGGCATTGAGAGGTTATCGAGAAAGAGCCGAGTCCGAGTTAACATTATTGTGTGACAGGGATGCTGGATAGCGGCAGGGGTGGGCGAATCAGCGCATGTATCTTATTGTCTATAGTCATTGGCCTTATATTCGCATATGGATCTTAGACTTGTATGAGTTCCACGATGTGAATTCGAACACGAGTACATCGCAGGCTCTTAAAATGACGAGCTTTGGGTTTACTGACGAGTGGCGGTATCAGAAATAAGACAATATAATTATATGGGTCGATGCATGACTGCGACCATGCATTCACGCCGAGTTAATCCACTGAGAGCAATGATCAGGCAGCGATTTTTTTTATGTGAGCCGACATAACTCGTATGTTATCGACCACCGCTCTCTACGTGTAGCAATAATCAAAATAAATCGGCGATGTCATCAGGACACACAAAGGTCATTCTTCGATTAAAAGGGAAATGAAAAATATTTGTTAGAATAACTTTTTTTTAATTATTTTTATGCATATGTTTTATGCGGTAGTCATACCATGGATATATATATATAACTACGTTTTCATTAGCACACTCGTATTAAGGGGTGTCATCGTTACGGGTGTGTATATCATATATACAGTATGCTGTACAACGGTCATCCCACCCCTGCAAAAAAAAACATGACAAAAATTTGGACAGCCTTGAAAATCACGACATATGGGCGTAGGCATAAACTCAATAAAAATAATATTCTCTATAGAAAATTGTCACTATTTCTAAAACATATTTTGATAAAGAGCGTTTGTGTAACCTTTCCTATATGACATATCTGCTTTGTAAACAGCCGACGGAAATTTTGAAAGAGGAAAGAATCAATACATTAATTGATCTCATTTTACCCCATCTCCCCACACACATATGGAATAACATAGAGGAGATTGTGAGCTTTGAGCTAGGTCATAATTCTTATCAAAAGTTTAATTCGTGGATAATACAATTTTATAATATATATTATCTATAGGTAACATACACAGCTGATAATTGACTATATCCTACATTTGACGAGGCTCGGGGGTGGCTAGTTGGTCTCTGTGGGGGGGGGTTACATCGTGCAATTTCCAACTGCACCCGCCCCTTAATTGAACCGGGCCAAACTTCAATGTTCGCGAAATGCCATGTCCACCCCACCCGTTGGATTTAAACTTTCCAATTGGTATCTCAAATATTCCAACAGTTCGAAATTTCTAACCTGACGCCCCAAAGTTGGTGATTTTCGGTTGCTGCTGTTTGTATAAAACAACACATTCCTTTACTAGTTAGAAATTCAAACAATTGAAACCTATATATAGTGTACGATTAACTTTGTTGTCAGGCATGATATTTCCAACTGCTAAACATTTTGACCAAAGTGTGTGTCTGTGGGGGGGGGGGGGGGGGTAGACAACACACACACCCCATTCGCCACGTCCCTGGTGATAAGTCTGTGCTCTGAATTGCTTTTACCAAACTAACCTATGGTTATACGGTGAGGGGGGGTTGCCCTCTCCAAACTTTGGTTTTGGAAAGTTTGAGGTACCAGTTGGAATGTTTAAACCCAAAGAGAATCTGGTGTTGTTTAATGGGGTATAGTTGGACACCCCCTCTCACTATGTAGCCACGACCCTGTATACCAGACGACGAATTGCCCACCCAGACAATGTACAGGGCCCTGTTTCATGAAGGCAACTTATGACATAGTTGGGACTTAAGATGGTCATAAGTTCAAACTTCAGTCATAAGTGCGTTTCACGAACAAAGTCTTAACCTAAGATGGTCTTAACTTTGGTCTTAACTTTAAGACTGGTGTGAGGTGTCATAAGATAATCTTAAAGTTAAGACCTACGTTGTGATCCGCAGTTGGTCCGAAATGTGGATGGGATCTAGTTCGTGTATATATTATTATAAACACATTTAACTGAATAACACCTTGCTAGCACGGAGGGGTGTTTCAGAAATGGTAGTAATTAATAACCAACTGGTAAGCTATAGCAGTGACGTGGCCAGTGGTTGAAAGATTGGCGGGGTGTCCGCTACTAACTGTAAACCGCCAAGACCGGACTATATATACATTTCTAATTGCTGTTACAAAAAGAATATATTTACATAGAGTTGAACATCATTTGCGATTCAAATCACCCAATCGCACTGCAGACAATAATCATGTTGAGACAATTAGTCCGAACATTTTCACATCGAGGATAATAGTGAATGCTTTATACTCAGTTTTTTTTATAAATGCTTATGTCAGCTATTATTATTATTATTATTTACACTTGCCTTTCTATATTATTATGTTATAATTTGATTGTAAAAATGTATTGTATATGTACCCCGTATATATATCAACAAGATAATAATACATAATATGTGTTATTTTATTATTATTATGTATATTATCATAATCTATTAACTATGAAATAAAAAGATATATAGCATGTATATAGTATACGGACCGCGGGGGCACATCGGGATCCGCGAAAGAACATATAATATCACTGTGAACTGGCCCACAGACCCCTGGGGGAATTACTAAAATACAAATATACCAGTGGTATAGTCTATATTGGTATTTAGTAATTTTCCCCCAGGGGCCTGTGAACCGGCCGTCTGTTCACGTGTTGTTAATTATAAACGCTCTTTATTAGAAGTCGTTGATTTGGTTTTTATTAAAACATATATGCAGAATGTCGTTCAACGTAACGTACTTTCGAAGTTCATACGCAGTTTGTTAATTATAACAGGCGTTTAGCACATTTGTCAACAGAACCGGAGCAAATGGCACTAACATCATTTATATATGGCTTCTACAAGTATGTCTCAGATTGGAAATAAGTCTATTTGGAGCACGATATGAAGTACTATTCACATTATAGCAATATAAATAAAGAGCGTTTTGTGTTAGTATTCCATGAATATTGGCAATCAATAAAGAGCGTTTAGCTCAGTGCTTCCACTGTGGTGTATTGTATGTGTATGCCGTGTTGGCGACATATTCTGTTTCCTGGTATTATAGATGCTTCAAAGACGTATAATGTATTAGAACCTAATATCAGCATTGAAAGGAGCGAACATGCTTTAATGGCATGTTATATGGGTGAAGGTTCACATTCTGAGTTAGGATGTATAAGTCCCTTTAATAACTGAAATAATATATTTGAGCTCGATACGTTTGTATAAAATAGGCATTGGAAGCATGCAGCTATGTGTGGATGGGGTCTGACGCGAAAACACAGTTAAAAAGCGCGCTCGTGCAGTTAAGTATGCACCAGTCATTATACTGATTATCGCCCTTGCATTAAAATATCATAATTATTCTTAGACACGCCCTAGTATCTGTCACCAGACACTGTACCTAGGCATATAAGACACACAGAACCAACATTTTCTGTGCATAGCTGTAATAAATTGTCGAGAGCCAGTCTAAAAGCGCGCGAACTTAAATTACTACTTAAGTAGGACTTAATCTTGTTTTGTGAAACGCGTTCTTGAAACGGAAAAGTTACATCATAAGATCCACCTTAGATCTTAGATTAAGTCCATCTTAAGATAATCTTATGACATTGCTTCATGAAACAGGCCCCTGATATCTCCGTAATTGCAAAATAGCATAGGCCGCCATACTTGTGATCGATATGCCACTTATCACGTGGGTCTTAACTTTAAGATTATCTTGTGACACCACACATCAGTTTAATTTATTATATTGGGTTGCGTTAACCGTGTTTACACAATTCGACCAGCTATTCAGTCATTATCGTTATCAATTAGACCAGCTATTCAGTCATTATCGTTATCAATTAGACCAGCTATTCAGTCATTATCGTTATCAGTTGGACCAGCTATTCAGTCATTATCGTTATCAATTAGACCAGCTATTCAGTCATTATCGTTATCAATTAGACCAGCTATTAAGTCAATACCATTATCAGTTGGACCAGCTATTCAGTCATTATCGTTATCAGTTGGACCAGCTATTCAGTCATTATTGTTATCAGTTGGACCAGCTATTCAGTCATTATTGTACGTTATCGATAGAGCTGGAACGTAGATGCCTTGTTGTTATGAGGAGAGTGTCGGACAAAAGTACACTTCTACGATATGACTAATCGAACACCGGGAAAAGGTGACATTAGTTTCTTTTATCGGCGTCACCGCAAACATTTTTCGTTTATTTTATTATATTGGGTTGCGTTAACCGTGTTTACACAATTCGGCTCCAAGTATATAGGATTGAGCATTTATTAATGCTTTAGATCAGCATTCCGTAGCCGGAGTCGTACTGTTATGCCTGAAATAATTCCCAATTCTTCTTCAAATACCACTTTATGTATAGAGTGCTGAATGAACACTTGTAAATTGAAAAATCAGCTCACCAAGAACGTGACACAGAATTCAATTGGCCGTTGAGAGGGATTATTCCGGAATGGCACCGAAAGATCCCAATACATCCAAACCTGTTGTGACGAAATGTGTTAGTTTGTGTTGTGTTATATAGGTCATAGGACTATAGTTATACCTCGCGGGAAGCCTATTGAATTGATAAAGTTTTCCCATCTACATTTTACAGTTACCGATAAAAGAGTTTGCTGTTAGATTATTGCACCCCGGATTAAGTTGTACTGCTAATTTGCTATCGTGTTAGTTGTTCCTGATGAATTGCTATGATGCTAGAAGGAAAAAAACTGCTGCTGTTAAACGGGCACTATACTAAAAAAAATTATTTGAGGGATTCGTTTAGCCTGAAATAATGACATGAACTTTACCAATATGCCAAATATGAGTACCAATGGAAATGGACATCGCTCTGGAATAAAACATGTTATTCGACCAAATTCTGACAACTTGCACTGTATTGAGTACGACGGGAGTACGGGAATCGAAGGGAATAAAAATATTTTACGGATGCCAGCAAAACCGGAAATTCTTAATCGTAACTTAGTTTATAACTCCAGCCATAAACTAAGGTATATTAAATAATTAAATTAGATTTTTTTTGTTGATAGCCTGTTAACGGAACGTTTTAAGCAGACATATTCGTCTCAAATTAATTATTTTTAATATATTATCGATATTAGATCGTTGCTACTATAATGAATGTATTGGATGTACCGTTACTTTTAGCATATCAGCAGGACCACTTAAATGGTGGTGTATTCCAACAATAGCGAGTGTTTGGACGAAAAGTTGCGACTTTTGTTCTGTCACTTTTCAATACTCGGATCTATATTTACCCCCAGAATACAGGGTGGGGTTGATAAAATGTGCCGGAAGATATGCCATGGTGGGCTGTCGAAATATCTACTGAATACTTTAGCCCTTTATTTACTAAATGGATTCTCCCACTCAGTTTAAACAGTATGGTCTATGATTCCTTTCCAGGGGTGTTCATGCTAAATTTGCAGACAACAGTATGACAAAACGATACTTCAAGAGCAGACGCATTCCAATTCTCGGGTGGGAAATGTTCAGATAATAAGTTCAACAAACGCTTGTTGAACTTATTAAATGAACAGTCACCAGGGTAGTTATTTTCAATGAGTATATAGTATGGGTTAAAAACCAGTAACCGCCCTGAACATGATTCAATTGTAAAACTACCATATTTATGCTATTATGATCAAAGATGGTCATTAGTGGAGTTCGCATTGACCCCAGTCATTTTGAATATTGAACCATAAGATAAAACCTACATATCTTTCCGCTTTACCACGGACGTTATGGTGCGTGATCTTCATAAGACGTGAAGCTTTTACCGCTCAGAGGCATTATACGATTATATTTAATAATCACATTATGTCAACGAAAAGGCTGGAAACTCCAACCGTTGAGGAGAGTCATAAATTCATTGGCTGTCAGTAAGATGGATATTGCATGAGACAGCCATTAGAATTATTATAATGAATAAAAATACTTCAGAATTCAGCAGTATTGTAGTAAATGAGAAGTTATGAAAATTAATATGTGTGAGAAAAATGTGCCTGTCATGAATGGATCTCACGTGGCTTATCTCATTTGGTATGCGGTGATGCCAGATGGTGGACTGGTTGACATTCTAAATCAGGAATAATTGTCGGGTTCTTGTGCTATCTATTTCATTGTGATAGTTACAGTTATGCCCTGTGCCAATGCATTCTCTTATATATGCGAGTCGACCATAGGTCGCCTCGCATATATAAGAGAATGCATTGGCCTAAAAAACACTTTTTACCATTTTTTCTTACATTCTTTAACAATTTTTAATGTGTTAAGCCAATGCATTCTCTTATATATGCGAGGCGACCTATGGTCGACTCGCATATATAAGAGAATGCATTGGCACAGGGCCCTTCTGTTGGGTAAAGGGTTAATGCACAATGACATGAATTTGAATTTGGAGCGACGGTAACGATAGGTCGATAAATAAACGAATTATTGATATACCGGCTTCATATGGTCTGAAGTCACAGCCATTTTTCAGCTGTTTTGAACTATTCACCAAAAGTCAGAAAAACGCTCTTTATTGCTACCATATCAGGAATACACTATCACGTAACGCTCTTTTCTGTTCTGTGTCGCACAAATGGTGCTTTTTTGGTTTGGGACCCAAACACCGTTGTATTTTTAATTACTTCAATGCGTCTTTTTTGGGTTACATAATGATCGTAGAAAGGTAGTTCAGATATTTATCGACCTATTTCGATACTGAGAAAAATTCAAAAGCGAATAATATTATGTGTATTTTGGAGCGGACACCGCCATGATTGTGGCTTTAAATATCAGTAAATATTGGAAAAGAGTGGAGTCTTGGATTCAAATATGCTATTGTCGAAAATATATGACACTTATTTACAAACATACATCTCACGTTGTGCGCTTGTACAGACATAACAGTCGGATAACTGTTGTATGCTGTAATTCTGCTGAAGAGCGTATGTAGGGTTTGTGAGTTTGTGAGTAGATTACTATCTGCCCATACACACGCAGTAGGTGTTTGCCCCCCGCAATCCGAACATGGACCGGCGATGAAGACTTACGTTCTTTATACTTTTATAACTGAGTGGAAGAATCCATTTAGTATTGAATGGATTAATATGGATATGACCCCTAATTATGGAGCTGATACCCACGGACAATGACTTTCCGCAGTACACATGGCTGTCTCAGTGGCAAACCATGGGTATATATTATTAACTAATATGGACGTAGAAAAACATTTGGAGGTTCGAATGAGCCTTGTCCGTTTAAGCAATAATTTCAAATTATTTTTGCAATAAAAATTAATTCATTGACCTGCTGGGCGACCACGCGTGCTTCTGTGAAATTTGTGCCAATTATTTTTTTCTATATTTAAAAATTTACGTAACTTGTTCTCGGACTTCTTTGGATAAACCTTAGCGTGGCCCTTTATGATTCGGAAAATTAAGCAAATAAATTTAAATTTTGCATGTAAAATAGTAAACCATTTTAAGTACATGGTTAGACTGTTAAGCGTCAAGCCCATATACAGACTCCCATTAAAGAAATGTACATACCAACAACACTGGAGCGAGTAACATCTTGAGAGCCATCGTGATTTGTAATAAACGGACCCGACCAGATCTCATTTATATACAGACCGTCACGGTGTATTTATTCCCGAAACGCAAAAAGCTGAACATACCCGGACAACAGAAATCGGCGCAGAGACACGTCAATCGGCGTGAGTAAACAGAACAATTTATGGGTAATAAATTTATTTTTAAACATTTGTAGTCATTCAGGTTTGATCACAAGTTTTACTTGGAAATTAAAGAAAGTTTCTATATAACAGCGATGATGCTGTATATCTGATTGTAGTCATTTTATGAAATTGTCGGTTCGATGGATAAATGCATGCAATACACAATTCTAATATATAGTGAGGTTTCGCAAACTCATCGCTGGATTGTGTCCATCATCTATACATGTATCTCACTGACCAAGCTAACGGGATCTCAAGGCCATACGGAAAGCGTAATTAACCCTTTTTATACTAAATGGATTCTCCCGTTCAGTTATACAAGATGTATATATTGGAATTGTGTGTTATTAATGTGTAGGGGTGTTCGGGTAACGCAAGCAGACGACAGTCCGAAGAACATATCACACAAGAACATAATGATTCATAGTCATTGGTGAGACATGTTCAGATAGTAAGTTCAGCAAACGTTTATTGAACTTATTATCTGAACATTTCCTAAGGGAACTACTCGTCAATTAGTATTTAGTATAGACCGGGTTAATGTGAGATATGTATCTATACTTGTCTTGATATTAGCTCGCGATGTTTATAATCACTGATATACGTGTCGTAATATTAGATAGGTTTCGCAAATTCGCGGATAGAGTTACGACTACGTGTATCTATTCGTATAGTCGTTAAATTCAAGTAGGGCCAAAAAAAAAAATTCGTTTCGCCATTCATCGATAATCGTGCGCATTTAGTGTGATTTTTGGCTTTTCACGATCTCACTGTGTATATTCGATACTGGACGCACAGCGTGTCATTTTATCCTGCAGTATATATGCATGTGCATATGTCAGTTTATTTCACACAGACCTGAACATCTTCGCGACACCTGCTAACTCATGTGTATATAAGGGAGATGTTATATATACAATCTATTATATATTTGGAACTTCTGTCTGACTGTCTGTCTGTATGTATGTATGTATGTATGTATGTATGTATGTATGTGTGTGTGTGTGTGTGTGTGTGTGTGTGTGTGTGAGGGTGTGTGTGTGAGGGTGTGTGAGGGTGTGTGTGTGTTATAGACTCGAAAACTGCTCGACCAATCAAATTCGAATTTGGTATGTAGGCCTACTTTGATCCTGGGAACAATATGGGCTGGCCCAATTTCATGTGCGATCGTGTCCTTGATTTTGATCTTGACCTCGCTCATATACGCTCATATAGGCATGTTTCTGGACCGAGCGAACAATAGTTTGTGCAGACGCTGTATATTCCGATCACAAAGAAATCCCTAAGTAGTTGACTACGCGGGTATAGTGTCCAATGGGGTGGGTATAATTCACGACGCGAAACGGAGTTAACTATACCCACCCCACTGGGCACTATACCCGCGTAGTCAGCGACAAGACATGCTCTCTTTATTATATTTCACCGCACAATTCGAACTTGTATCATGTATATTATGCAACCGTATCCTACCAACATGCACCAATTGCTGGACTGTTCAAATACCCTTTATAAGATGTTAAAGAAATCATGTACAACTCGTTTTACTGAGAAAAAAATAAAATACGATTATCAGCTTACAGATCAACAGTTTAAAGACATAGCATGTACTTGTTCGGTGCGTGAAACTGATCAGTTAGTAACCAGGCGCTATGCCAACTGGAGGAATGTAGCATTCTACTAACATCGCCGAAAATCGACCCTACCACTCCATAGAAAACATCGTCTGAACTACGCTCAATTGTAAGTATTTACTACTCGATTCGGGACGCATCTATCTGCGATAAACTAACGGAAACGATTTCGCCATCGAGAGTGACTGCATTTAATAAACATATAAGAATGACGGTGCCTGTTGTCAATTTGGATATAATATTTGTAAAAATTACTACTTTGAACAAGATTATTCTCCATTTATATTTGATCACCCTACCGGAGTGTTTCACATCACTTTAAGAGAAACATAATCGTCACAAGAATGTTGAAATCAAGTTCAATAAACCGAAACGCGCAGTATTTATGTTTTGTTTTGAATGCACGAAAATCCGCAAGGTGAATTCAACTGAATGTTGCCACTTCGCAAGTTCACGTCGTTCCTGTGAAAATTTTATTTCACAATATTATATCTCACGTGACTTTCTCGCATTCTGATTGGCTGCACACTGCTATACTATTTTACGATAGTACCCCAATAGGATTCCTACATGCCTACTATTCTTTTTCTATTTATAGTAACAAACTCATTTCGCGAAATCGGGCTGCCGCCTGAAGATACGGCCAATCTTAAACTATACCTTGTGTGATATTTGTTGCAATATCGGTATATCATTAGATTTATTGATGAATTGCAATGATCTTACAAATGTCCGATGATATCAAGCCAATGTATTTCATAGTTTGTCCGTTTTGTTGGCAAGCGGCTAGTCCTAATTTTGCAATGCCAGTGGACGTTATTTATAATTTCCTTTTCCGGTTAATCGAAGTTAAACAAGTTGACTTCTAAAATTTCGCCAAAATGTCTTTGCTAATGACGTATTTATAGAAATGAATCATGAAGAAATGCTGTTAGATGTAACTAATAACATAGTTGTGCTACCCTGCCATCGTCAAAATATTGCAGTAAATTGTAAAATCTGAGACTGATTTCCAAAATTCAAGGTAAATAAAAATGTGACAAAATCAGACTCAGAAATTGTGTGAGAATTGGTACAAATGTTCGATATAATATAATAAATAATGAATGTCTTGTCGTTGACTATGCCAAAATAGTGGTCCTCGGTGAGGAATACTCCACTCGCCTGCGGCTCGTGGACTATTCCTTCTCGAGGACCACTATTTTGGCATAGTCAACTCCAAGCCATTCATTATCTATATAGTAATGTTTTTATTTCATTTGGACACGCCTTAGTAAATTTGTGGAAACATATATATATATATATATATATATATATATATATATATATCTATTTTCGAGATTGTTGCCTCTATTCATGGCCGTTGTATGCTAGTTTGGTTCTTGTAGTGTGCATAATTTAACACGATACTATACATGTCCATTATATCTCACGTGACTTTCTCGCATTCTGATTGGATGCAAACTGCTATACTATTTTACGATAGTACCCCAGTAGGATTCCAACATGCCTACTATTCTTTTTCGATTTATAGTAACAAACTCATTTCGCGAAATCGGTTTGCCGCCTGTAGATACGGCCAATCTTAAATTATACCGTGTACGATACTTGTTGCAATATAGGCATACCATTAGATTTATTGATGAACTGTAATGATCTTACAAATATCCGATCATAGCTAGCCAATGTATTAATAGTTTGTCCGTTTGGTTGGCAAGCGGCCAGTCCTAATTTTGTAATGCCAGCGGGAGTTATTTATAACTTCCATTTCCGTTTTAATCGAAGTTAAGCCAGTTAACTTCTACAATTTCGCCAAAATGACTTTATAGCAATAAATGCACGAATCGTGCATGAAGATGTGTTGTTAGATGTAACTAATAACATAGTTATGCCCCCCCCCCCCCCCCCCGCCCCCGCCATCGTCAACAGATTGCCGTAAATTGTAAAATCTGAGACCGATTTCCAAAATTCACGGTAAATAAAAATATGAAAAATCAGACACAGATATTGTTTGAGAATTTGCACCAATGCTCGATATAATATAATAACTAATGAATGTCTTGCCGTTGACTATGTCAAAATAGTGGTCCACGATGAGGAATAGTGCATAGTCAACTCCAAGCCATACATTATCTATATAATAGTGCACGGCTATAGTGCACGGCTAAATTTAACACAACACTGCACAATATAGAACAAAGCTCTCTACCAATCAGAATGCGTCATTTCTGAGTGAGGTGAAATATAGCTAATTAAGTGGTATATACAATATAGATATGTTGAATATATAACTTAGCTATCTTGTATATACAACTTAGCTCTATTATATATACAACTTAGCTGTATTGTATATACGACTTAGCTATATTGTATATACAACTTAGCTATATTCTATATACAACTTAGCTGTTCTGTATAATCAACGTAGCTATCTTGTATATACAACTTAGCTATATTCTATATTTATTACACGATCCTGCCCTTATTCTATTTAATAAACCCATTCTATTTAATAAATTGTGATATTAAACGTTCGTTTTGATAGTAAACGTTCGTTTAATAACAGGAAATAGTGCGAGGTGACCTTTGACTTCCGGTTTGTCGTCTGTTTACATTCCGTACGCTACGTCTCAAAATACTATGACTTCCAATATTTTTCCAACAAACTATAATGAATGAAGAGTTTGAAAAGTGATGTCATTAAATATACGCAATTAAATACGCCATAGAGTCTTTATTTATCTGGGACTATTTCTTTAGGCGGACAAACAACGCATAGTTACGTGAGACGTCATCGCATGCCTTATAGAAGCCGATGTTAGTTTCGCGTCCCATTTGTTGATTTAAGTATGTTTTGTCGAGGTTTTGGATCATGTAATAAATATAATCTACAACTCGCCCCTAGTTTATAGTGGAATTTACAAAACTCGTCCAGTAAATTAGGTATGGACCTCGCCAAAGGCTCGGTCCAGACCTAATTTACTGGACTCGTTTTGTAAATTCCGCTACAAACTGGGGACTCGTTGTAGATCCTCTATATATAACTTAGCTATATCGTATATGCAACGTAGCTCTCTATATCTTAGGATTTTTGACACATAGCGCTCATACGCTGGCGTACATTAGCCCATAATTGATAACGCTCTTTATTGTCCTCCACTTTTGGACGACTGAAAATTCAACACCTGGCTATCGAAACTTCATATTAATGGGCTCATGGATACGATCTAATTAATTTGTAGTATGGAAACCGTAATTATGTTGGTTTTGTTGTGTCAAAACTGACAGGCATAACATAAGACACGATAAGATTTAATGCAAAATACACCCAATGTCCAGTTACAATTAATACATACACCATAATATCGACATAAAGAATAATTTAACATTAGTAATCACGTACGATATGCTTACACTTCTCATGAATTTAGTGTCATAAAATTTCACGTATACATGCTAGTTTTTGTTAGATATCTGTAAATTGTCTCGAATGGTGTAGGATTATTCCAGCTGAGTCCCGCGGTGCAATATTTTCAACCACCAAATGTGTTATGCTTTTCCGATTGATGTTTTCCCACCCTTTAACAAATTGAAAATGTGACCGTCAACAATTTAAGAGAGTTATGATACTTTGACATTAACATCATCATGTGATCGCCTCGCTGATATTAGTCATCACATTTATAGGGGTTATATTTAAAAAGCTTTCATAGCCGTGACGAATATGCAGCCATCCGCGTGTCTCAAATTCAACCCTCTGGCAATCTAATTGTAAAATGATTCCGTGATTTTATAGAATTGTTTACGTGAAGCCCAAACTTTAAACCACTCATAATTATAATGTCGTGACAAACTGAAATATGATTTCATTTTAATGGTTTGCGTCCCATAATATTTTCTATTTGAATCATCATTTCTAGTTTTCCTATTAAGCGCAGTGAGAGACATACACAAACCCACAATACTTAAAGGGACACACGGCCTTCAAAGTGGGTTCATGTTAAATAAATAGAGGATTTCTAATGAGTCGCAATTCTATACGTAATTTATTGGAAGAGGTTTATAATTTACTATAGAATTGCGACGAATTTGAGATCCATTTTATCACATAGTCTAATTTTAGCAAGGAAAAACGACCTCGAAACGGCTGGGATTAAAACACAAATAATATTGATTTCCTTATCACAACCAAAGAGGAAGTAAAGACACATTCAAGAGAAAATATAGTTCCATTTCAAATGTGTCGTTGCATGTTGAAAAAAGCGTTCAACAACCATTATCACACATGTTTATCCAAACTCCATGCAGGGTTTACCTCCATTGATGACTCGGTAAGACCGCTGCTACCGGCGACATTTCACCCACATTTGGTGGACTTCCGCGATATTAAGATATATACAAAGCGAACAGAGCAATGTGCTGCCCTTGTTAAGCACACAAAATATCGAGAAAAAAATTGTATAAATTTTGGACCTTATGTTTGAAAAGTCCCACTAAAACCGAAGATCTATATTTCGAAACGGTGTGATTCGGTTCTCCGATTATTTTATTAACACAAAAGTATGAACGCACGTGTACGACATTGTCACAACTCGAACGGCAAGTCAAACACAAGAGTTCTAATTTGCTGCAATTTTGACGAATAGTTTGCGAAAATCGTCAACCAAACTATACCGCTCTGATTTTCCATTCTGTCATTATGTTATAGTATGAGAATTGTTCTCAAAGCACATAGAAAATTTGACTTTGGAGCGATCGGGTTTCGCATTTTTGCTGGAAAATCCCATGCTAAATATAGAAACACGGACTAGTACCCATCCTGTTACAGAGTCAGAAAGGAAGCATGACTGGTGTGCTCTGGTAGAGATTGATGTTTATCTCACAGCCAACACTATAAAACCCAACCGAAATCGAATATCATAATTATATTATAATTACCATGATAATAAAGTTCCGGCATTGACATCGACATCATTAATTGCGCAAAGTTACTACCTCACTGTGCGTGGCGATAATACACGTGTGTCTTGCCGGGTTTAGGGGCTAAATATGTGATCAAATAAATTATATAATAGTCTGCAAAATAACTATCATCAACAACTACATTAACAATATATCGACCCTGTCCTAATTTTTATCAGTAGTACCCCTCCACTAACGAGATTTCACATATCGAAAGATTTGTTATGTAAATATAAATATTACAGTGATATTATCCATCATTGTCCAATTATAGTCAAAGACGGTACTATAGTTTAAAGATACGGGCGGCGTTGGCGGTGGGTATGCTGTTAAAATATTCACCTCCGTTAAAAACCGCCATAAACAGAAAGAATAGTAAAATATAGATTTTGTTCTTATACCAATCAGAAATATGGCATAAACAGTATGTTATTGTCAATTTTTCCCCTTTGTTATGTAAACAAAACAAAAAAACGTTACGTTACCTGGCTTTTGTTTAGATCCGTATATGGTGAACATAAAGAGCGTTATTTGTTACTGTTTTCCTGATATGGAAATAATAAAGAGTATTTATATCATTTGTGTGTGATTAACCAATATAATTGCGCTGTGTTATGTAAACAGAAGCACAACTTCTGTAACACGAGCAGGCTCTTGTTTGTGTACACCACCGTACGTCTTGACGACAATATACTATTTACGCGTTGATTATGTTTGGCATATGAACAAAACTATCTATATTTTAATATTATTCTGTTGATGGCGATTTGAACAAATATGAATATTTCTGCAACGAACGCCGATCGTGCCTTTAATCAAACTTGACATTAAATATCGGAAAAGTTCAAAGCGCTTGACATATGTTCTGAATATGATATTTTTACTAAATTGTTTGAACTTAATACCCGATTAGTGATGTTGTTGACAACTCCTGTAACAGTTTTGTTTACATAACAGTGGTTACAACAAGCGAATTTTCGTTATTGGAGAATATACTTTATATATTTCTCCATGTTCCTCTTGGTGGTGATGTTTTCAGATTTGTATTATGTTTGAACATTTACCAACTGCGAAGGGCATGTGTCCATTGAATTCGACTGGTCTCCAGAGCTAACATAGAATATTTCAAGAGGTGTATGGAGTATTCGAAATACGTGTATACATAATTCAGAACTAGCGATAACTTGGTAGGGGTTTTCGCTGTTTCAGCCTTAATTTCATGTCACGTTGTATTGGCGGAGCGCAGATGGCTAATTTCAATGGGGAAAATCATCCCATTCCATGTAGAAACTACCGCTCCCGGATAAGCAACTTACTGTCAGACTTGCTGAGATACCCTCTCATTAGCAGTTCTAAAGTTGTCACATCAAAATCATGGAGAGGCACACCATGCACACTCATACTATTTAACTCAATTGTTCTCCAGAGTTACGTGTAGATTAGAATGTCTCAATGAGTATTGAGGATCCGGAACATACATTACTAGCGATAACTCACCCGATACGGACCTACATTATACTGTATACTAGCTGAAACAGGCCCATCCTTTCGGGATCCTTTATTCAGCGTCACAGGGGCGTGCGGCAAATAGCTTTGGTTCATATTGGACTTATATGGTTCCACCGATGATGATGATGATGATGATGATGATGATGCTGATGCTGTTGATTATGATAACGATGCCGATGATGATGATGATGATGTTGATGATGATGCCGAAAATGACTATGATGGCGAAGATGATTAGTATGGCGATGATGTCTGATGGCGATGATCACGATGATGGTGGTGATGGTGGCGACGATGATAGTTATGCTGGTGCTCATGATGGAAATGATGATAACGACGACGACGACGATGATGACGACGACGACGATGATGACGACGAAGATGACAATGACGACGATGATGATGATGACGACGATGATGATGATGATGATTTTGATAATCATGCTAACGATGATGATCACGATGATTATGACGATGATGAAGATGATAATGATTACGATGATGATGATGACGGTGGTTGTGGCGACGACGATGATGACGATGACTATGCCGATAATGGTGATGATGGTGAAAACACATTTATCCACCGCTCACTACGTCTATTGACTACATAAAGCCTGCCTAATAAACGTTACGTTTATTACGTCAATGTAGCTTTATTAGGTTAGTACTACTTTTATGACGTAATTTGACATGCAAAGTGCGCAGGTAACTAGGGACGTCAACCGGCCTTAATGACGTCATTGTGATTTCAGAACGTTTTTATCGTGTATAATTCACTAAAATAATTCGTAAAGTTATACATGTTTGAGCTCTAAACATCTATAAATCCTCAGAACAAGGTCTGCTTATAATAAATGTAAAAATGCCAACGAACTATTTCGCTCTAAGCTGCACTCCGGTTTTCCCACGTCATGAATGCTAATTGGTTGGCTTGACCTAATAAATGTAATGGCGTCATCGAAGTAACGAATGTAAAACTGAGGAAAATGACAGATTTACCTCACAAAGGGTAAGTTTTGTGCGATGGATAAATAAAATATGCAGCTAATGTAGTCGCTTAAACTGTGTCGACAGAGCCTCGCCCAATAGATGCTCAAATCCCCATCACGGACATAAGCAGTTTAAGCGACGACACTAGCTAGATATTCTATATATATAAAGAGCGTACATCTGGTGCTGAAATATAGGCCCACAGTGAGCTTATCTGGGGGTTTTTAATTTATTTATTTAATTAAATGTTTTTAAATGAACAGCACAGTGAGCTTATCTGGGGGGTTTTTAATTTATTTATTTAATTAAATGTTTTTAAATGAACAGTTTGAAAAACTAACGCCGTTATAACCTCCGCCAGGGTACCCCGAGTCACTAACATGATCCGGACAGACATATTCTACTCTATGTATATATATTAAAGGAAAACTGTTTTAAAATGTTAGCCTTCAGTACAGGCTAATATTGCATGGCAACCTGACGCTGTGGCTTCAATACATCCATCATGAGCATATTAATCACGACCTTCAATTGTTGGGAGACCGAGATTTAAAGTTGGTACAGATGAATGTTTCACCACAAGGGCCACAACTCTACAATATGCATGATGTAGATATCCTCCACCCCATCGTGGTTCATGGGTGTACCAAAATAACATTCAAATCAGATATGTGGTGACTGAGATAGAACATTAAACATCATATTATGTATACAATTATAACATGCAGTTAACACCGCAAGGCGGTTTGCGCTCAAAAATTTACCTAATTTTATTCGCTTTTGAATTTTTCCCGGTATCGAAATATGTCGATAAATATTTGAAGTTTTGAACTACAGTCATCTCATAGAACGACGCATTAAAGTCACACAAAAACTACAACGTTGAACACTATGGGGCGCCATCCCTGCAAATATTCGTTTTCGGAGATATCTCATCGGTTTCGAGGAGATATCTCCTTGGAATTGCAATTCCTAGCATATATCTGCTTGGAATGTGGTCCATTATGGAGATATCTCCTTGGATCCAAGGCGATATCTGCTTGGATTATGGAGATATCTCCTTGGATCCTAGGAGATATCTCATCGCAACTACGAGATATCTCCTTGAAATAGTTTTCAACGAGATATCTCCTTGGACCCAAGGAGATATCTCCATATTCCAAGCAGATATCTCCTTGAAAATATTCCAAGCAGATATCTGCTTGGATTATGGAGATATCTCCTTGGAAAACCGCGGCCATGAAATATTAATGATTTCTCCACAGTACATATACGTTTTTTTCCATTTTTTCGAAATACATCCAAGCAGATATCTGCTCGGAATATGTAGATATCTCCTTGAAATATTTTTTGAAGCATATATCTGCATAATCCGAGCAGATATATGCTTGGATCCAAGGAGATATCTCCTTGAATATATTTCAAGGAGATATCTCCATAATGCGAGCAGATATCTGCTTGGATCCAAGGATGTATCCAAGCAGATATCTGCTCGCATTATGGAGATATCTCCTCGGTTTCAATGAGATATCTCCTTGAAAATATTTCCGAGGAGATATCTCCACATTTCAAGCAGATATCTCCTTGAACCCGACGAGATATCTCCATAATGCGAGCAGATATCTGCTTGGATCCAAGGAGATATCTCCGAAAACGAATATTTGCAGGGATGGCGCCCCATAGAACACGGTGTTTGGATCCCAAACAAACAACAGCCATGTGCGCGGCATCGAACAGAAAAGAGCGTTTCGTGCTAGTCTATTCCTGATAAGGTAGAAATAAAGAGCGTTTGTTTCACATCTGTGCGAAATATTGATGTTTTCAATTGGCCAGTATTTCGTGTACTTGTCAACCTATGTATATCTCCAAATTGCATAGACAAATATGGGAAGCTCGATTGAGCCATGTCCGTTTAATGTACATTTTAGTGATATTCATCTATGCAATACCCCTCGATAATTTGTAGTTATTCGGCCTGTTCTCGTGAAAATTATCACGTTATGGATATATAATAGGATTTGTTTTAGGTTCATAGTGGGCTTAGATTCGCCTCACATTGAGTCCATAAAGAACTGAAATGAGAGTCATTATGGAGACATATTAACTTATTATCACAACCCAAAGGGTTGTTTTACAGTAACATAAGCGACGCAAGTATAGTTGTGACGTCAGTAATTTCTATACCCTATCAACATGAAAAAATTGTTTTTACATCCGGGCGATTCAGACCTATGGGGCCCTATGGTGGCCGCCATGTTGGAATAGAATTGTCAAATTAATAAAACGAATTTATTTTTCTTCTTCGACCAGCCTCCCTATAGCAACACTATTAAATTTGAAAAACAAAATCAACCTTATTCAAAATTAAATGCTTAATGTGGATTTAGCTGACGCGGGCGCATAGCATTCGGCAAACGTCGCCAGATTCCGTACCGTTACAGTTAGAATATTACGTCCCCTGGCAGGCCATAGCAACGTTGGAAATGATGACGTAATTTCGTTACAAAATGGTGGCGCTCTCTTGTTTGCGAAATTTGAAATGGAATTGCTTGTTATTGTTATCGCTCGTATTTTAAATGTACAACGGTATCACAGCACGTAAGCGTTGAGAACAAACGAGAAACCACAAGCGAAGATAGCACTACGAGCCAATTACTGAAATGACTTTAGAGTCAAAGCAGTCAAAAGAAGAAGAAGAATAACAACAACATGTCAACAACAACAACTTGTTAAGTTGTTTTGAAGTTGAAGTGAACTGTGTTCAAAGTGAAAATCAGTCAGTCGGAAAGAAACTCAATGACGAATCTGTGACTGAAAAAAATATGAAAATGAAGGTCACTGGAATGGAATGTGGACTGGTCTGTGCAGACTGCTCACCACGGCGATTTGACTTGTTCTGTTATTGTTCAATTTTAAGTCTGTTTTCACCTGGACTGGTTTAGTGGTTAGACTTAGAGTTTCAACTGCAAGCATCAAATCGTTCAATCTACTAACTACTTCTCTAAATAGTAAATTTAATTGTTAATATCTAACACTGTCATGTCAAACCTCAACTTGGGTCAAGGAAATCAGAAAATGGACATTTTAGAGCTGACTGATTTACTATATACACAGTATAGTTCAGTCATGAACCGTTGAACGTAGCGCGTAGCTGGAACTTGTGCCAGTTGTGGACGCAATAATCGGTGAAAGCGTTCATGTGGCTTACTAATCTAATAATATTAGGATTGTATTAGTCAATTTAGTGATTACAGATTACTAAATTTAGTTATCAACGACTTCAGCCTCACCAACTCACTGTGAATGTGACTCAGGTCAAAATACAATTCTAGCCATCTACAGTCGACAGACTCGACACACAGATGTAACAAACATGTGAAGCCCAGTGAATTGGTGACTAACAAAGTGAGTCATTTATCTTCTTGTTGAGTGAAGGAAAAGAAGAACATCTCCCAATCCCACTTGGTCTCGGCACTGGTGAGACTGAGAGGTGAGAGGATATGCTTCCGGGCCAACTTTCCATCTGTGTGTATGAATTCTGTTTCCTGTGATGGACACATCAAGTTAAATTTAATAATTATATTGCACGGTGATTAGTTTTAGCATTCACACATATTAAATAATTCATGATTTTAACACTGTGTTCTCGATTTAAACCTTAAGCATAAAGCGGGAGCTTGATCAGCATGGCTAGCATATATATATTAACTAGTGGCTATTTGTGGAAAAATTATTAAATATAGCCCTGCGAACTTGCTATTGTCGACTTGACACATTGGGATTGGAATAATATGTTGAACTGTCACGACCTTCTAGTTATACATGTACATGACTAATGTAGTAATGAGGCAATCATATAAATGTTTAATCTAGTAGCATTTTCTCAGACCATGCCATGAACATCTATGTATCTATGCCTGTCCATAATAATGCCATTCCTCCCGGGCAATTATTAAAATGTTCATATACAGTAGATATACTATCAGATGCCTATTAACCAATAGTGTCAGCATGTGTCGCATGATTAGTAATTTTAGATAAAATTCTCAACGATCATTAAGTTTATTGGCAAAGAGACATATATAGAATTAAATTGAAATAGAATTAAATAGAATTAAATTTCCATCAATATTGTTAATTTCAGTCTATGTCTCCGCTATCACTATTGTTGACCATCACAATGATTAGACATCTGAGAGTACGATAAAAGCTCACAAAAGTCACGAACAAGCATGCAATCTCGAGCTGGGACCACCCTTAATACTTGTTTCTTATCATCTACTTCACAGAAGGGGTCACCCCTAAGTAGTAACCATATAGGAAATGCACCAAACATATCAATATTGCACAATGACATCAGTTTGTTTGATCTAAAATATTTATCCACTCCAGCCCCAAAACAAAAGTCATTTGGCAAATTATCTCATTCATTTTTGAAGTGCCTATCATCTACTGAAGTTGGATCCTACCACAGGCCATAACTTATGTCTCATTGAGTCTTTGTGCCCCATCCACGTAACCCGTTTTCATAAAAATGTATTCAGTATTATATGTAAATTTATCCAATAAAGATATTTTTCCCTTAAAGGTCCTCAATCCGAATCAATAGTCCCCATATCATCAGATTCCAACAACAAGAAGATTTTTTGAAATGCCGCTTCAGTTGACAGAATCGATTAATTGCTAAAAATAAATGCAGTCAATTATAGCATAAAATTGACAAAAACTTGTAATTTATCAACTTTTTGCTCAACGAATATTGCTGATTTGTCAAACATCTGACACACACACAAAAAAACAGTTGATTTTAGAATTATCAATATTCATCTGCAATTTGGTCAGAAAAAGTATTCTCGTCTGCTGTTTACTGGCCAATGCTGGGCCACCTAAAATTAAAATGATAGATTTTAAAAATCGGTATCTGATCACTCTGAGCTTTGATTTTGTGGGTTCCTCGACTTGAATCAAATATTGTTCACCTCCGAAGTCAAGGAAATAATAATATGCGAGGGTTAATTCGGATTGAGTACCTTTAAAATTGCAAAAATAAAATAAAATAATTTTGCCTTGAAAATTGGTCGCTTGGACAGATTCAACCTTCACCTGGTGATTGCATTTTGAAGAAATATAGTAAAATGTGCTATATGGCTAATATCGCTTGACTGGCACCATGGATATTGGTCTGGAAATTAGAGAAATGTTAGAGGCAATATCTCACTCTGACCCATGTCTAACTGTGGCCCACATTCCTCTATATATGGTGCTGCAAATAGGTTTATTTGTACCTAAATATTCACATATGTTCATAAGGTTTGCTATTCTGGGCGTATTTATACCAAGTAGTTATTATTACCACGATTTTACAGTTATCCATCTTTATCTGGAAGACCGCCCGTTTGATCTCGTCCTTCTGGCACGATCAGGCCCAGAAACAATAAAAATAGCAAAATGCGAAGATCGATATCTAATTACTCTGAGCTTTGATTGGTGGGTTCCTCGACACTAATCAAATATCCCCCCCCCCACCGAAACCAAAGAAAGAGTAATTTAGCAGCGTCTTATCGGATTGAGTACCTTTAAGTTATTTCCTTCATAAAAAGAGTCTTATGATAAAGAACCCTCTCAAAACTTTAGAATATAGAAAGAACTTCAAAATAACAAGTTATAAAAACCTTCTGAATATCGAGGAATATAGAGAACCTTGGGAATGGCGAAACTTCGGTATAATGAAACTTTGGGAATAGCGAACCTTTGGACATATTTTTGAATTATTTAATTTAATTTCAAAAATTGAAATGGTTCAACACCGAGCAGTCAGATATATCTTCAATATTTACAACTACCCAAGCAGCCCCACAAACATGTTAAACATTCTTAAATGGCCTAGCTACTCTTAGCAGTAGAAGAGACTTCTCCTCTGGTATCCTCTTCCATAAAATCAGATATAATCATGTAAACATCACTGACTCTGCTCCACTAACACCCACACGAGACCACAAACTTCTCCGCCCCTTCTATCGACCGAAATACCTCAGCACTTCCTTCTATCCCCGAACAATTTCTCTCTGGAACAAAATCCCAACCGATACTGCAAATATTCAAGACACATCATTGTTTAAGGATGCCCTCCACAGTCACTTATATGAACCCGGTAAGAGCAAGCAGGGCTCCTCCACAAAACCACCACCAGCGTCAAAATAATGGTACATAAATTCCAAATGCTCTTGATTTTAATAACAAACAAAAAAACAAAAAACAAAAATTCGTTTACCCATGTAATTATATTTTATTCATGCGCCCCCTAATAATCCTCAGTTCATTGAGGGTATGGGGTATACTGTAGATGTAGATGGATCGAGTGACATGTCGCCGTCCTACGGTCCATATATACGTACTGGCGTGATCGTATATATCGCAAGTTGGCCAGAAATACAGGCGCTCAGGCTATGAAACATACATTTATCATTTTATAGATGGACGTACGTGTTTTGGGTTGTCCATACGTACTGACGTAATCATATTAGGTTGTTGCTTTTCAAGTTTAGGCGTGAATGACGTCATTAATTTTTACAATACCATGAAACAGAATTTCGACGCGATGAAAAACGGCGCACAAAAATGGGTTAAAAATCACGTGACTTCCGCTCCGCTTCGCATAGCATCCTGGGAACAATAATATCCCCAAAAAAATGGTGAAATCACAGAATAGGAAGTGGACCAACGGGATTGTTATGAAATTACCAACTTTAGTTTTTTCTGAACAATTCCTATGTGATTTAGGCCTATAGATTATATTAGTTTCATTTTGACCAATTTTGTTGGTTAGCTGAACGAAAACCAGCGAAGACGTCATGATATGGTCCATGACGTCATTTACGTCATTTGGCTTTGTGGGCCAGAATCCAGACACATTTGGTCTCTATCGGAAACACTGATTTCACATCACTAGACTATAGACGCAATTATATATACGAAGTGGCTTTCGCACTGAGGGCTCATGAACGGTATGCCGCTCTTTAGCGATGATGGCTAAGGAGCGGTATACGGCTCTTTATAGTCGGACACTGGATATCGAGCAGTACGGATGATAAGTAATACCGTTGTTTATCGCGCCAGGACCATATGTAGCTAAATATTGGTATATACTGATGTAAACCACTCCTGTGCCCCGTTCTTTGACGTTTGTCAATATACTGCTCTTAAGCCACGATATACTGCTCTTAAGCCACGGCCTTATATATACACATACACGCTTTATTGACCGTACTAACACGGGACATAAATAGAGGCTCTATCAGCGTATAATCGCTTTTGTTAGAAGTTAGAAAACAGCGTATATAATGTATATTTGACTTTGATAAGTCTTTTAGTAACCAGCACGCAAATCAAAGCTTTATTACAACGACACAAATTAATGAGTAACACGCATAACACATATACAACTTTTTATATACAATATGCACACAATAAATATGGGATCATGGATCCCTCCCTACAAACGTGTTGTTTGTTTATTTGGTTTTCATTGTTCCTTTTTGTTTGTTCTTCTTTTGACCTAGTGTATATATATAAGATTGTATTCTTCATCATGTTTTCAAATGTCCTTTTGACTATCAGTTTGAATTTTTGACCTGCATGAGCTAATTCAGCTGCCTTCCACAATGTATACACTTAAATGCAATAAGAGACGTCTCTAAAGACCATTTTATAGAAAAAATACAGACTGGATTCAAACGAGGGATGTTTTCTATTGACAAGAGCCCATGAAACTGTTCGTGCGAAAGATTTGCCCAGTGATATTTTGGGATAATGCGCTCATGTATAGTCATTTATATTTGTCATAGATAAACGTGGGAAATTGCTAGGTTTAGTTTGGCATGGAGGTGTATGAGTTGCTTTAACGAGAGATGTGGTGGCAGGGTGGTACTGTAGTGTTCCGCGGAATCCGCCCCTCCAACCTTGGTGAAAATATTCAACATTTTTGAAATCCCATGCCGTGACACAGCAACAGTTGGAAACTACATGTATAGATTGAAATTGTTGGGACAGTTTGATGTATTTGTGTGGTTGCTCCACTACGTGTCACGTGCGATCATATTATGATCTTGACTTTGGTCTTAACTTTAAGTCTGGAGTGCGGTGTCTTAAGATAATCTTAAAGTTAAACCTGAGTTATGGTCCACCTTTTGTCGGAAATATGGATGGGATCTTGTTCGTCTATGTTATTATAAATAAATTTAACTGAATAAAATCTTGCGAACACGGAGTGATGTTTCGGAAATGGTAGTAATTGAAAACAACCTGGCATGCTATAGCAGGGACGTGGCCAGTGTGTGTGCGATTGGCGGGTTGTGACCGGGTGTCCATGCACTATACTAACGGTAAACCACCGGACTATATATACATTTCTAATTGCTGTAACAAAAAGAATATATTTTCATAGACTTGGACATTATTTGCGATTCAAATCACTCAATCGTACTCTAGACAGTAATCATGTTGTGACAATTGGTCCAAACATTTTCACATCTAGGATAATAGTGAATGACTTATACTCAGCTGTTTGATAAATTCTGATGTCGGCTTTCCTTAATTTCTATATTATTATGTTATAATTTGATAGTAAAATGTATTTTGTAAACCATACTCTCCTTGCTGGATAAATATATATATTTGCATACACCTAACATCGCTTCCAAATTTCCCCATAGCGTTACGGTAGACACGCCCCCCCCCCCCGAGTCAATGTGTTCATAAATCTATGAACGTAACGTGACGTCAATTTCAATGTCGTTCATAGGTTTATGAACACATTGGTCCCGGGAATCACCGGGGATTGTCGGACATGAGTATTGAGGGTCCGGATTTGGCAATAAATTTGTTTTAGTCTGTAATCAGTGTTGTTGCCCTTCACCTGAAACTCATCTCCTCTGATTACACATCAATCAGGTCACACAACCCACATCTTGACAATTAGTACCATGATAAGTACAACGTGTGGAGATCTCTCACCTCACAGCTACGTGATAAAATAAAGACGACACTCTGTTTACAACCCCACAACTTTCGAAACATCGCGAACAATGGTGTTTTCTCATTTGCATAATTATCGTTTTTAATTTGCAATGAAATTGCGTTGTGCATATATAGTGTTGCGACCGACGTAAATTCGTTTTATGTTGTAAGGTTCCTATTTGGTTTTCGCACATGAGCACTTTCATAGCTGCACAATATCATTATACTGTAGCTAATACTAAAATACCGCAGACAAATGCACGAGCGACCATACAATACGTTTCGTGTTACTAAGCGTTGATGTTCAAATAACCGCGATACTAAGTAGAGTTTGATCATTTTCCTTGCCACTACACATAATCCCCCGACCTCACAAATTAATCATTATGGTAGAACGGCGTGTTGTAAATTTCTTATCCAGAGCCGAAACAATTGTTAGTTTCAAATATTATCATTCTTGGTATCAACACGTCTACATTCATTACAAGCTAAATAAGACATTTCGTCATATGTGTATACTTTACTGTTAAATTAGGTTTTTCCGCTGTCCGTCAACGGATTCTCAGAATGTTTGGTTTTCTAAAAAGCGAGGATTCGAATTGTCCGAACTGAACTCCATGCGTTCATTTAAAGTTGAATAAATAGTGGGAAAGACAGACAATCCTAGTGCATAATGAATTTAAGTATATAAATATAAATAATAAACGGGGGATTCAACGTGGTCATGGGTTTTGACCGCGATAAAAATTCAGCAAACTCCGCATTTTTTCTGATTTTTTTATCGCGGTTAAAATCCCATGACCACATTGAAACCGCCGTTTATTTCTTAAGTAAATGTGTCGATGCTATACCATATTTTGGTAATAATAACGTATATGTACCCAGTATATATATAAGCCCAACGTGAATTTCAGATCCAATGTATAACATTTATTACATCTGCATCACATTTTATTGACTATGAAATGCAAAAACAATTCGCATTTATCATATATATAGAACATATATATCACTATGAACCATATATTCACGTGTTGTTAATTATAAACGCTCTTTACTAAAAGTCGTCGCTTTGGTTTTATCAAAACATCCATGCAAAATTGTTGTTCTGCGTAGCCCTGTACGTAGTTTCGAAGTTCACACGCAGTTTATTAATTATAAGAGGCGTTTAGCTTATTTGTCAACAAAAGCAGAGCAGATGGCATAAACACCATTTATATATTTCGAAGTTTCGAAGTTCACACAAAGTTTATTAATTATAACAGGCGTTTAGCTTATTTGTCAACAGAAGCAGAGTAGATGGCATTAAAGGCACGGGCGGCGTTCGTTGCATAAATATTCATATTTGTTCAAATCGCCATCAAAAGAAGGAATATTAAAATATATATTGTTTTGTTCATATGCCAAACATAATCAGCGTGTAAATGGTATATTGTCGTCAAGACGTACGACGGTGTACGTAAACAAGAGCCTGCTCGTGTTACAGAAGTTTTGCTTCTGTTTACATAACACAGCGCAATTCTATTGGTTAATCACACACACAAATGATATAATCAAATAAGTCGAATATGATTGGGGAATGTGGTTTTATATAAATTTTACCATATATATAATCTCTGCGTTACTTAAATTTTTAATACGTGGTGGGATAGTTAATTGGTTTCTTCGTTATCATCAAATAATATATCTTTATTAAAACTTCTTTCCTTATCAGAGCCATATGCAACACGCCAATTAGACTCTGTAGTCATTGGACCAAGTCTTCTTGGTCCATAACAGCTTGCGATGTCGGTTGGATTGATGCTGTTTTGAATCGAGTCCCGTCACGTTACTCTTCTATAACAGACTGTACGCCCAGAATCATGGACGAGAGTTATCTTGCTTGTACAAGTTCGTCGGTTTAGGTAAAATTTACATTTTGCGTTTATGAACATCGAGAGCAGCCTTTCCAAAGCATGACATCAAAGCAACGAGATCTATAAGTAAAGAATGCTTTGTTTTCGATAGAATTTCGATTTGTCAGCAAACTCAGAAAATATATGTAAACAATATATTAAACGATCGTATTACCACTTTACCTTTATCACGGTAAGTGATATATCATTTTGAAGACAGATAAAATTATTAGCGCGGACATGCCAGATAATTAATCTCATTCATGGGTTCACGTGAATGTGTCACAGTTAGTGACAATCCGTCATTTAATTAAATTAGTACTTTTATTTTGAAACAAAAAAGGAACGTATTTTTCTACATATCCATGGCGAGATATGGAATACGGTATTATTTTTGTTTGTTTGTTTGTTTGGGGATACCAGTTCTATGCATGTTTTGCTAATAGCGAATCAAAGTCACCATCGCACGCTTATCGCGCGATTGTTTGACATGTTCGAACATCTCAAAAGAACTCCAATTTCTTTGAGAGTCAATTGTCACTTTAAGAGGTTTGAGAACGACTGAGGTCAGTGTTTTATAACATACATGTCGTAGTAGGTTGCCCGGCGTAGACCGAGTTAAACATAACCAATACGTTTAAAAACGTTCATTGCGCCCGGATCCCCATCCCTGACTCGAGTGCATGGCGTCACTTAGGAATATTTAAACTGTACCATTATATAATGAATACGTTGTATTATGGCGCTGTGGTGAATAATGAGTAATGGTACCTTGAAGAATCCTGTATAAATTTGTATGTGTGTGAGTACATTCCATTTCTACCTCTGTTATAGATACAGCAGGTCTTAAACCGCTGGTCGGCACCCGGCAATGACTATATCGCTATTACATGTATTAGAGATATTCACCTTAACCGCACAAATGCAAATGGTATCGCACTATTCAAAAACTACACCGTTAGGTTTCTCATTGAAATGGTCATATCACCAATATACTTATAATATATGTTTGGATGAAATGTTATAATATAGGTTTGGGAAAATATGTTTTTATCTATTTAGGTGCTCCACCCTCAACCCATACCACTGACTACGACGGTGCCTCGTTGGTAACTTTGAATAATAGAATAGATTCATTGTACAGTGGATATGACTATGCATACGTTTGGTCCTCCTCGTAAAAAGTTACACCTGCTATAGACACCGGGGGACGCCTCGAGATGTCACGTTCATTTTTTTTTTGCCGACAGACAAATATATAATCGGTCACGGTGAATTAAACTTGTTTATAGCCGCAACGTACATGCCCCGTAGAGTTTATACGTGGTACTCCAGGATACGGATATATACCTCGTCCTGTTTCGAAAGTAATCGCGACACGATGGGGCATTGTGCTGAGCAACCAATAATTTTAAGTGCCGTATTTGTAAAACGTATATGTCCATAATACCACCTGCCATTAAACTGTAAAGGTTTAATTGCAATAACCATATTTCGTCTTAGTGGTCACACCCCGCTTTTCTCTGGAACATACCTGTGATATATTTGAATGTATGACGCACTTGCTCGGTCACGGGTGTCCTACTAAAAGCGGGCCGCAGCCAACCTACCGCACCAGGGGCCTATACTATAGAATACAATTTTTGTAATATCAGCGTTAATTTGTGATTTACTAATTTTGTAATACATATTTTGTGTTATATAGTATTCGACTGTATTTCTATCAGTGTATTTCTTTCATTGTAGATTGAAACTCAACATATTCCCAAAACTCTTTATATGCAAAATACATTGACATGTAATGACTTATATGATCTTTTTGGCGAACCATCTATATACCGGGATTCACTTGACCGGAAAATCTTTGCATTTGGTGGAGAAAAGGGGGGGCTGAAAGTTTCATCTGTTCATGTTTTCATAGTACTCGAACGCTACAGCTTTGTAATATGTAAAAATTCGCAATACGGAATGATAAAGTACTGGCTAAGCGGGTTCTATAGTACCGCAATAATACCATATTTGTGAAAATTCATTATTAGATTACAAATGCACAGGCTACATTATTGATTTTTCACGACGAATATCCGTGCGGAAAATGGTGAGTGCGATTAGCTGGGTACATGTTCTTTGTAATGCGGTCACGGAATCTCAATTGTTAACCCATTGAGATGGTTTACGCTCAATGGATTTGAAAGGAGATAGCCATGTCAGCGGCCTAGGTTTTAATTATGAATGGAATTAAAGAATTACAGTTGTCGGGCTTGGGCTCAAAACGTATATATCTAAACGATCTTTGTGCGAAGGTACATGGATACGCGGTGAATCGGTGGTGGTGGCATTTCGTGTTGAAACAGTTACTGATAGTTTCAGGCTAAGTCGGGGGGGGGGCGGAAAAAAACTGCGGGACACAACGTACCGGGGGTGGGGGGGGGGGGGGTACCTAGGCGTCAAAAATTTACACGTAAATTTTTTCCTTATTCATTTAAGGGGGGGGTTGTCGGAAAAAATGTAAATGTAATTTTTTTCCAAATATGTATTTTCAGACTCACAACTTCACTTTTCTCTCATTTTATAGAATATGGATTAACCTTAATATCCAAATCATATATACATGAGTAGTACAATCCACATAAAACAATTTTGGATAACCACTGTCTTGGTTTACATGTGATATTGACCCCATTAACCCTCTTAATAATGCCGACTATGTCAGTGTCTACCAGTCGAATGCAGAATTCTACCCTGCGATCGCTTATCTGGCAAATTTTTACTGCAGAACTATCCCATGTATTAAACAATTTCTCCTCCAATGGTATCAGAAAACAGTTATATGCTGGTATCTCACTCATCTCATTTGCATCTTTTTCAAAGTCGAGGTAATGACTAGTTGTCATTTTTTAAAGTGCATACAAAGCGTTGCGATCACCAATATACATGTTTGTACATGTCATGACATCACGAGGTACAAATCTGCGTTCTACTGGTAGACAATGACCATTTTAGACATAATAATCTAAACTAAGTTACCAAGCACCTTCTCGTGAATTGTAGCAATTTATGATATACACTCCGGTGTTTTTTTCGGTTTCCGGTCAAACCGAGTTGTTGTCCGGCTGGGGTAGATTTGATTTTTCTGGGGGGGGGGGGCAAATGGTCAGTGGAAAAAACTGCAGTTTTTGCTGTTTGGGGGGGGGGGTACCCAAACAGAAGAAAACATTTTTTTCCACCCTGTGTCTGCAGTTTTTTCGGCCCCCCCCCCTGGCTAAGTTGCATTAATAATCAGTGGACCCCAAATATTTACCATGACATTATGTACATATTTGAACCGCATGGCATTTGTGTGCTCAAGAAGTTTGCGTTCACCTTCTGGTCTAAACAATTTAATTTGGCCAATAGTGCCGCACAGAATGTTCCATGAGTGAATTTTTAGAAACAATCGGGGTCCCCCGATCCTTAACTTACCAATGTAGTAGTGCGTGTTGGTTATAACCAAATGTCATATGTTTACCTAAATTCAGCCGCTTATTGGGTATAAATGGAAGGTACTGAGAATTAGGTATAGTTTAAGTAGATGGTGCTATATATATGTTTTAAAATCGAGGTTGCAGGTGTCCCCGGAGACCCTGGACGAGGGAGTGTTGGTCCACATTGGAATTTCCAAATGAACACCCATCCTTTACAAAGGTCCGAGAACAACCATCGCACCCCCATCATGGGTTGAATTTTTCCAGCTGCATGTTATCTCAAACTTTTCAACTATTAAGGTCTAGATGTTCCCACTAATATTTCAGCCAGACAAAGCTAGCTAGACAAATTAGGTTCCATCCTTGGTAATATTGCTATATAAAGTTGATGTGGCCATTTGAACGGCAACCGATGTGTGTGTTTGCCGACCTTTTTCGACAAACCGTTAATAAACATGTAACATAAAACATCTGAAAATTGTAAGTATTCCACACGATACTGAAAAAATTACTTTTCATCGTGCGCAATTGTGGTCAAAATAACCCAAGTAGCGGAAACTAGTCACACATAATGTACCTTTATTCATCAACTAAATCACTCACCAACTGACACAAATAGGCATTGCCATATCATTCGCATATATCATTAGAGTAATGTCCCTTGACAAAATCACAAATGTTCAGATGTGCGTTCAACGAACGGTGGTCGATAGTACTCGATTTGCCGTCTTTTTGTGATTTACAAGAAATCGCGTTCGCTGTTAGATTACAGTGGTCCATGGTACTCGACACCTTCTGTACGGCTCAAATAAGCCTGCTATTACAAAAATTGTATTCTATAGTATAGGCCCCTGGGGTCCGAGCGAGATGGGGTATGCACTATCGTGCATAATAGGCCTGTATGTACCAAAGTTCCAATCCCCAACGCAATAGCTCGAGCGGAAACGTCACTGATGACACTTAACATGCGGCCGGTTCCGCCAAGTACGCAGAAAAGACACCGACCGTTCCTCTCCAAGCTGTCGAAAAGCTTCGATAAATAGAATGGTTTCGCAACTCACGGATAGAGCACCGGATAGTTTAGCTATTAGTATTCGTAACATTCACATGGGACAAACAAATTCATAACATAACGACTATGATAGGGATTTGTGTTTTATACTTTAATATTAAGATACCCATTGAGATTTCACGGAACGTCAAATGAGTTAGCATTAATATCGTCTGCAGACGGCGACGTGATGACAGGGGCGCCCCGACAAGGGAGATTGTGGATGCGGAGGGGTTATATCACCTCCAACTTTGGTCAAACCTGACACAACTTTATTTGGAAATTTCACACCAGCAATAAGTGGAAAGTTTTCTCGCAGTTTTATTTTCTAACTAGTGCAAATAGAATTACGCAAATTCAAGGGGTGCAGTTGGAAATTCAAACGTGGACACCACACCCTCCCCCACCGGAAATCATCTAGTCAAGTCCATGTCTGCGGACGAAGAACGTGATGAATGGGGTGGTTTGAATATATCCAGTAACACACTGCGCACTAGCCATTCCATGCTATGCATTATGTCTGATAAATCCGTTCCGTTGATCGACTAACGTGGGCACGAATTTATCAGACATAATGCATAGCATGGAATGGCTAGTGCGCAGTGTGTTACCACTTCGCACGATCTAGCATGCAGATTATGTTCAGCGCGAACGATAATCTTCTTATCAATCAGCCAATTGAGGATATTTGTCCAAACTCTTGATAAATGATGGATGCATGATGCAACATAACTAATTGACCGGGTGTCTGTCTAAGTGGATTGTTTGGGGTACACTCCGTCGCACGGTTCTAGGACATTATGACTATGATTTGAAAGTTCGCATAATTTTAATACGTATTACCGCTACTGTCGCCCCAAGTTTCGAAACGTCCCAATTGGACGTCTTCCGCATAATAAACTACTACTTATCATATTATGAATATGGGTGCTACCGTACCACGTCACTAGGATTTGTGTTCTTTCTATCAGTTGTCGTTTTGCCATATCCATAGTTACTAATACGGCTTCGAGAAGCCAAGTATGGACGCACGTACTATGCATGCAACCATCAAGCCCGATGCTACATATAACTACAAGAAAACTAAGATGCATGCATCAGGTCGGCCGTGAACTATCTACCATAGAATTGTTGTAGCTATCGATTATACATTTTGGAACACCTGTCTGTATGTATGTGTGTATGCATGAATGCATGTGTGTATGTGTTATAGACTCTAACACTGCTCGACTGATCCGACTCGGATTTGGTATTTAACGTGTCAACTTGACCTCGCTCATAGGCATGTTTCTGGACCTTGACCGATCCGACTAAAAAATTGTGTGTAGGACTACTTCGATCCCGGGAGCAATATGGACGGGTCCAATTTCACGTGGGACCATGTTCTCGAACGTGCTGATGTAGGCATGTTTCTGGACTATTTGGACGGGTCAAATCTTGATCCCGACCTGACTTTGACATTCAAAAAGATCAATTCAAGGTCAAATCTGGTAAAACGGAAGTATTTCAACGAAATATAATACCTACTGTTACTTTTGTCCCAGGAGTGTTTCGGGTGGGTCAAATTATGACCCTGACCTGATCTTGACATTCAAAATTGTCAATTCAAGGTCAAATCGGGTAAAGCCGGGCGGATTTCGACGGGTATTGAGACAGGGATGAACGGAAGGGGAGAGGTTCACCAAAATTGATAAAACTTAGCGCCGATTTCCACCAAATTGATATGTATTCTTCTTCATGATACAAGGAATCTAATTGTGCGATTTAACAACGCCAAATTGTTGTTTTTGAATGAGAGATTTGGAGGGGGTGGGCACTAAATTTGGTAATAAGTCGCCGATTGCCACCACACTTATACAAAATCATCCCCATGGTATGAGGAGTCTAATGGTGTGGCTTTTATCTGTCAAATGCGGCCTCATTCGAGCCAGGGTTGCATTGAAAGGGACAGGGGCACCAAAATTGATGCACAATTTTTTTAGCGCCAATTTCCACCAAATTGATACACGTTCTTATCCATGATACGAGGAATCTAATCGTGATTTAAAGACGCCATAGTGGTGCTGTTTGGGTGAGAGATGGAGGCGGGATGGATTGGCACCAAATTTGATAAAAAAATTGTTTAGTCGCCGATTATCACCAAATTTATAAACAATCATCTCCACGATAGCAGGAGTGTAATCGTGTGGTTTAAGGACGTCACAAGTGGGGCAATTCGAGTCAGTGGTGTATAGAGATGAGAGGGACACAAAACATTATATCTATATGTTTAGTGCCGATTTCCACCAGATTGATACATATTCTTCTCGGTGATACGAGGAATCTTATCGTGTGGTTTAGATACATCAAATTGGTGCCCTATGGGTGAGAGATATGGGGACCTTAAATTTGATACGAATTTGTATACTCGCCAATTTTCACCAATTTCATATATATGCATCTCTAATCTCTAATGAGTCTTAGTGTGCCAGCTTGAGTCCGAAATAGGGACGGGAGGGTCACCAAAATTGATACAAAATATTTTTAGTACCAATTACCATCAAATTCAGACACGTTCTTCTCAAATGATACAAGAAATAAAATCGTGCTGTCTGTCTGTTTTTTTGTCTGTCTGTGTGCGTTCTATATATAACTTTACGCGGTACAATCCAGATGGCACCAAGGCGTTCTAAGAGGGGTAACTTTTTACAAGGAAGATAATGGTGCGGGTTAAAATTTTCTAAAATGACGCTGTTGGTGGGAGGGGAAATTAAAAAAATTAGGTGAAATAGTTTTGTCGCTGATTTCCACCAAACGAATACACAATCACCTTCGCAATGTGGCGTTGTTCGAGTCAGCGTTGCATCAACAATTGATTTAATAAACCAAATCCCACTAAATTCATACACGTTTTTCTCTAATGATATACCATGAATTAAATCACATTTGGTGTCGTTTGCGTCACGGATGGCGAGCGGATATGCACTATCATTGATAAGATTGCTATTCGCCGATATCCACATGTAAGTTATATACAGTCACCAGGTCATCTCCATATCATTTTAAGTAGTTGGGCGTTCACATTTCACAATCCCGACATATGGTGACCCACATAAGTCACTTGAACAATTGTATCTTCTTAACAGTCATATTTATATGGGAATGGCAATCAAGGCATTCACACAATGAGCTAGCGAAAAGAGATAACAAGAAGAAACATTAAACGTTTATTTATCATTCTATTGAAGAAATACATATATTCGTGCACACTGAGAGACCTCGAACCGTCAGAGGACTGCATATATATAATAACAAAATTTAGTCTGTTCCATTCAATACAGTTTCCACAAAAAGTTACAATTTGTCAAGAGATATGGAAGGCCTGTTCAGAAATAGTGGTCACAGTGTGCAGTCAAATATAGTTTCTTCTGATATACAAGAAAATGCAGTTAGTAGCACAAGACTTTTCAGGATCCTACCAATACTGACATCTGACAAGGGTTTTAGTACAGACTCATCGACTGACATAAACAACTCAAAATCTCGCTCTGTGCCTGGCACATGTAGCTGATATATGTGCGTAGCAACATTTCGTTTAAACTAAGAATGTTTAGCCAATATATAGCACCATGAACAGAGGAGCACCTGAAAATTTCTTTGAAACATCTGTATCTTCATGGAGATATGATAGCCAGGTGTCCTCGAGATCTTAGTCCAACCCACTAGATTGATTGATACATCTCAATATGTAAAACCCAATTATCATCTTTTATCGAACTAATGTGTTTATGATGTTCATGTATCATATTATAACGTCTAATGTATACGCAGTTGTAAATAAATAAATATTTCATTATGGGTGGAACGGATTAATCGCGATAAACAGAATGACAATTGACAAGGTGAGCCACTACTTATATTCCATGACTGTAATAATCATGTTTTGTGATGCTATTTGAATATACAATTTATGAGAAAACGTATAACACTTTAAGCAAGAGCATTCTCTATTCACAACAAATATCCACAGCATACATTAACCTGGGCAACGCCGGGTAACCCTGCTAGTAGCTTATATAGTCGTAAATATTTCGGACAGTCCAGAAAACTTTTCGCAGAATCCGTTTGTGAGAATATATAGTGCCGTTCAAACTACATGCTACTCACATAATTCTGCTGTGGTTAAGTGGTCAATTACTTTGGACATTACTGTAAGTTTTGCCTTATAGGGCTGCACAGTCTCTTTGACAAGACGACGAAAGTCCTGACGGATTTATGTCTCTGGATTTGTGATTTAATATTAGTTTCTGTATTGATTGGATTCCCTCCATTTCATTGTAATTATGGTTTATGGCATAATAGATCACTTCACAGATCAGAGATCAATGACATATTGACAATTTTCTCACGCATTGTCAAACACAACTAATGTTGGAAAACTGAATGCAGGCGATATATCCATAATTCATTATACTCATCGCAATATAGGAGTTTTTGTCAGTCAACGATATTCATGACTGATTATTCTTTCGCATCTTGTTGTATTTATAACTATTTCTACATAGTACGATTCTCAGAAATATTTACTGCACCAGGAATGCACTTCATATTTGGAAACGGTTTATTACGTCGCGTTGGGAATGCCGCGTCGTCTTAGAAATGAGTTATAATCGACAAATCTAGAGACGTTCATCCGTTAGGATTTTCTTCGGCTTTTCAAAGAGACTGGGGCTTCACTACAGTGCGTTACCATATGGTCGGCACCGGAGCATTTTATTTAATGTAAGGTCCATATAGCGGTGAACTGAACAATTTATTCTCCGATAAATATATGCCGAAAGCAAACGAACTAACCCGAACAGCAACATTGACCAACAAAAGATATAAACCGCTAATCCCATTTTCAATCTAACAAACAGTAACGCATTGCAGCATCCAGGTTACGACCAACGGCACACACAAAATGGCTAAATATAGGAACAAAAGTATGCCTGTCTCTGTACTTTTTTTTTAGAATACATGCGTATATATGTACAATAACGGGGCTACCCAATATCTGGCTGATGAACTTCTTTAAGTAATCACGTTTAGTGTGTCTCAATTATTATATAATTATTATATCTGTGGCTGGGCTGATGTACGATCTGTGCTAATAATATCCGGATATTCCAATGACACTGAAGTTCATGTCCGAAACAAGAACAACGCGGTATGCTTTGGTTCTCCGATTATTTTATTAACACAAATGTCTAGACGCATAGGGACAACGACACGCATGACACACAGCAGTAAAGTCAAACACAAGAGTTCTAATTTGCTTGTCAATTTGCTGAGTATCATGCACCCGTGACAGGGTTCGCCATTGTTGGTTGAGAAAACCGGCGCCAAATATAGTAACCTTCAAACTTGTATATACCCATCCCAGAGACAGAAAAGAAGCTTAACTGTTGAGCTCTGGTATAGATATTGATATTGGCCCCGTTTGTAGTTTGTAATGCAAATGACAATAGAGACCTTTCGCAATACCACGCAGTATACGGCCAAGAATTCGATCTTGACACAAGCGGGTTCTTATGTGAGAGGAAATATACCCCAACATGGGGTCTGAAAGATACACACATTACTTTTTCCATCAAATATATGTGTAACTGAATAGGGTGGGGCATGCCGTCTCACCAATTAACCATCGCATATAAGTTGTGATGGTGTCCACCTTACTTGGACTATATATCATGTCCGTGATCGTCATAGTGATTTTGCGAAAGGTCACTAATATATTGGTGTGGTTACATAAGGGATATAAGTGTGTAGAAGTTGAAGTTTTAAAGACCTTGTGGCAATTGGTTGAGTTATAACTGGTTATAAATTCGAAGGTCAAGTATTCTATTATAACTAACTCTGGTATATTTCGCAATTAGAATAGACATGTATGATTGGAAATCTCACATAAATGGTAGTTTAGTAGTGCCTATACAAGCTACAATCTACAAGCGGGATATCTCGGATGCATCCAATGGTATACGCCTTCAGTGTGTAGGCAAACAACTATCATGGTGCATGTGAACCTGGAAGATTTCTACTGTAAGCGGACAATTGGCTTTGGGAATTTTTTAATAATTTGGTGTGTAGCGGAACGGAACGTTTTTAAATGGCATTAATGCGTTTTACGTCCGGCAACCAACTTCTCGGTAGAAGTATCCAGGGGGTTGTCTTGTTCCATGAATATGAATTGTAAAAGTCAACATGACGCTTGATCGGTAGAGTGATCAGAAGCATTGCTGGTTGATTGCGTTCTTGATAAATAAGTTTCAGTACGATGATTACGCTCAATACAAACAGGATATATAGATAAGTTTTAACAGGATATATAGATAAGTTTTAACCCTTTCTAGTATATATACGAAATGGATTCCCCCACCAAGTTAAAACAGTGAGATGGAAATGTTCAGATAATAAGTTCAACAAACGACATATTGTTGAACTTATTATCTGAACTTTAACTACGGGATGACTACTCATCAATGAGTGTTTAGTATAGAAAGGATTACAAGAACAGTCGCAGTTAGAATTAGTTATATAAGTTGGCACCAACTTCAAAGTCAAGATTTTGATCAGTTTTAGTTAGTACTCAATTCAAAAAGATTTAAATCGGTTTTATCCGAACATTTCCATTCATATATATATATATATAATTTATATTATTTAAAGCTGCTAAAAGTTCTTTAATTAAAGGACCACTTACTTTGAAAGGTGGAGGTATATATCATTTGTGTGACACTCTGTCGATCAAAGAATGTCGAAACAACCAGGCGTGCCGTAATACCCCCGTTGGCTTGATTCAATTTGCATTTAAGAAAGATAATATCACAGTTGGCGTCAACCAAAAACTAATAAAACTAACAAATCTATGTTGAAAAAATCCGATAACTCCTGATAACTCGGGCGAAAATAATTGCACAAATCCCCGATTCAAACAAAGCTTAAAGCTTGGACTCAGTTAGGTCACATGCGAAGTTTGGTGGCGATCAAGTAAACATCACATCAATTACAGTCAATGGAGTGATAATGAATTCGGAAAGTTTAGTTTAAGTAATTCCAGAAATCAACCCCGAACAGCCATATGACGCTTGGGATCAATTGGATGAAAAATATTGGCAATAAGGTATGCAGAAGTATTTAGTGATGCAAAGAGTAAAGTCCAATACGGTGCTGACAGCCATGCTGTTGATTGATTATCGTTCAAATTCGATAGCTCCCATCTAAAAGTGATCCTGAATATGTCTGTAAATGATTAATACGGCGGCTGCATGGTGTACCAATGGATTCAAAAGTGAACTACAATATGGCCGCTAGCGACCGTGTATTTTTTTACGACATTTGGATGGCTCACATCTCTAGAGTAGTCACCCCGCATATCCATATGCATTATGTGGTGACAATCGGATAAGGGATGTTGCCTTTAGGGTGTGCCAAAGGCTTTAGTCGTTCAAAGATCAAAATAAAAGATGGCTGCCGGAGGCAAATTCGATAACCCCATCTATAGGAGACCCTAAACATGTCTATTAATTTTCAAAATAATTCTCCGATAAATATGGGCTGCAAGGGGTGCCAATTGATTCAAATTTGCAATACAAGTTGGCTGATGGCGGCCATGTTCGGTATTTCGTAAAAACAAAACAATGGCTTGTTTTCTTTATGCCTTTTTTAAATATATTAATATTGAGCCAGAAATGGCAATAAACATTGTATATACTACTTATATCAGTATATTTAGAGGATATTAATTGGTTTGTTTTATATAAGGCCCGATATTAGTCCGAGGTAACCTCATATCAGCCTGAGACCGAAGGTCGAAGGCTGATATGAGGTTCCCGAGGGCTGATATCAGGCCAATAATATCAAACCAACCAAGTAATATCATGCTGATTATTATTAATTAGATCACCTCTTAGTAACAGTTTAATCCCGACAACTCTTTCAAATGAGTGACATCACAAAAAACCTATGTCTACACATTAACTAGCAGTGAGATAGAAATACGGCATGTTATAAAACCATATTACTGTGAATATGTGATGTCGTAAAGTTATATTACTCGGACTAGTGATGTCGTAAAATGGAATTACTCGATTTAATGGTAAATTGAAACGATATTCACCTAGTTCGAAAACAAACAGTTTTGGGTGAAATGTTTATATTTAATTAACAATGTGTTATATATGAGTGGATTATCACTTCAGAACCCACACTGAACCCCTCTTCCCAGATGCATAGAATGCATCACTGTTCCAGACTATGAGCCGAACAATATTGGCACTACATTTACCTGCTGCGAATCATTAAAAAACTGTTTGCCAAAAAAAAAATTTAAACAATAAAACTAGGTCATCATATCCATGAAAACTGGAAATTAAAACATATTGCCTGCTACTGTCTGGTATATGGATAACAGACGCATATATTCAATTGCTGTGTGATGTTCTACCGCAACTTAATTCTTGTTCCTCCCCATGCACAAAAAGAGGCCACACAATGGTACTCAAATTCATACCAACGGTTGTGTCCATGTATATTAGTCAACAGTTACATTTCATTCTCAAACTCAAATGATGTGTTTTGCGTGATTTGACGATTTGGTAAGACATTTAAAGACATTAAGAACATTTAAATGTGCAATCACTGACATCGGTACATTTCTGGATTTTCAATGTTATAACTGTAGGTTCGCAGTCAGGACCAGTAGGAAAAGAAACGTGGGCCTTTAAAATATCGAACAAGTTGATAAAAATGAAACACATAAAACATTAAAACGACGACAGATTCCCCTGGTTGCATAAAGTTTATAATATATTAGAAGACAACGAACAAATACTTTAGTGGCACATGGAACATATACCGGATAGCAACCAACTTATCTCATACTTGAAATGTAGTCTAATATCCCAGTTTAGAAACTCATGGGAAACGGACTTAAATTTAGAACCAGCAATCATCGACTCCCGATTAAAATAGGTCGTTGGAGAAACTCCGAACAATCTGATCGCGTATGCCAACTCTGCAAATCCGGTAAAATTGGAGACGAGTTCCATTACCTTCTCGTATGCGAAAGCTTATCTAAAGCCAGGCGCCGTTTAACGTTTTCGGACAAACGCCCCAATACAATCACTATGAGCGAACTACTTAATCAGAAATATCCAACAAGCCTACGACGATTATGTGATTTTATTAAAATTGTAAACCGCGAACTATCGAATGTTGAATGATAGCGATTAGAATACTCCATACGGTATTATAAAGATAAACTGACACGCCGCCTTGTATATAAGGCATATACACTATTGATAAATTTATAAATGAATAATGTTATATATAACAATTGTGCTATTATATTTATTTATAATGTGTTAATATTTATTTATAATAATAATAATATGTATAATATGTATATATATATGTACCATGTTATATGTAAATACTGTACAAATGTTATCTCGATACCTATGTATTATAAATAGGTCATGAGAATAAAGAATTGAATTGAAAACAAAACAAAAACATGCATTTAAAAAATAAAATCTTCAACTGTGTAAACCATCATTGCACATTATCAATTACGAAGGCATATGCGATATATTGAAGGGTTATGTTATCGTGTAGATATAAAATAAAAAATATGTCACAAATCATTGCAAAAGGGGTGGGTCTCTGAAAATACACCCGAAAAAAGGTTTGAAAAAACAAACAAATGGAGGTGGTGTGTGCCAAGATACGCCAAAAAGACAAAACACTAAGTGTTCGGAAATTCCCCCCCCCCTGCGCCGATTGCAGTTTTCCCAACCATCGACGTGATAATGCATCCGAGAGCAATCTTGACGCAATCAACACATTTTGAGTCGTGGGTGTAACACCATTGACGAGACGATTAAGGGTGGATACACACATGCATGTAATGTCTGTATGTAAAATACATGTATTTTACATGGCCACACCAATAATTGACAAAATTAATCACCTGCGCGCGAGAGGTCAATTTCACCAGTGAGTAGTTATAAGCCATTACCAAACAAACTGCCATCAAGAAATTTCAGGCCAGTCATAACTGAACATGTCTTCTTTCATGGATGCCGAAATGAGTAATTATTGTCTGATATATGTTGCTGTTTTTCACGAGTTATAATTCATTTCGAAAAGTGGATTAGAGCCGGTCGATTTTATACTTGATTTGTTTCTGTCATTTCTTGGAAACAGGGTCATCCAAAACAAAAATAAAATATGCAGAATTCTTTTATAGGATGATACCGGCTTGTTGAGATTTCTCTGATAATTTGAGAGCGAGCTCATGTGATAACATTAATTCAATTGGGATTGCAAGTATTCATTATAGCGCCAAAAAATAATGCAGGTACAGCGTTGATATTAAAAAGAGTGACACCCCCCCCCCCCCCATTTATATATATGTTTCTGAAGCCAAAGGTTGAACAAGCTCCTACCTGTCACAAGCTTGAATTATAACATTTTCGACCATAATCCATGATTGGGGGAGGGGCTGGTTCTCGAAAGCTTCCAATAACTAAGGGAGTTAATTGAATTTATCAGCCGGGATTATCTGGGCAAGAATTACAATATGTTTTACTTAAATATTCCATAGTTGTAAATTTTGCGTATACATGTATAACTGTATAACACAAGAGATGAAAGGTGACGTAGTTGGGAACTCGTAGCTAGGAAACCCTTTCGCCGAATGAAGACAAACAGCAACACCATGCATTCAAATTTAAAGCTGTATAATATGTTCATAATTATATGAATAGCATAAATTGCTGCATATTAGATTAATCACTCGTAGAAAACAGACACGACAGACATGACTACGATATTTATAAAACAGGGTGCCAGGACTCAGGGTGTTGCGTGCACACCCCCGTCGAGGAAATATGCAATGGTGAATTCGGTAGCATCTGGGATAATATAGCTCCCCGTGTATGTTGTGGGTCATAGCCCCCTGCGTTGTGGAAGAGGTCATCACTGGTATTAACATCAATAGAATACTGACAATGATTTAAACAGAACGTCGACCATTTCAGTTATCGCGCGAATAATTATTTTAAGCGGCCTGACGACTTCGTCCCAGTCAACGGCTCTTCAGCGGTTCAGAGTTTAACTCACTGCGGTCAAACACAGTCGCAATGATTGGGTTGTCAGCGGACACATATTACACGGTGTGTATGATCCATGTAAAACTCCAAATACACGATATTTACAGAGATTACATGCATGTGTGTATCCACCCTAAGGGTAGATCTGATCATCCGCAAGCTGTTTAAATACAATTATATTGGTCTAGATATTGTTTATTCAAAGCTGTGTAGTTTAATCTACCATCCAAACTCACGCAATTAATACAGCTATATGTCAGATTCATATTTAAATTTCAATTCAGTAACATGATTTTACCTAGCAATTGCAGTTATGGGTTGAATTCACCCGACCAGTATATACGCCAAAAGCATATATTTGTTTGATAATCTATTTTTTTTTTGCGTGTTTACTTCCATTACATACAAAGTAGATGATCATCCGCCCGAAGGCCTGCTAGCTTGAGAACTTTGTTAGCTGAGAGTATTCATGTGTTGGGTCTATATTGAAGCAATTGTAATTTCGTGGCATGCGCTGTAATGGAGAGATTGTGAGGGAGAGGAAGAGAGAGAGTAGGGGAGAGTATGAGAGAGAGAGAGAGAGAGAGAGAGAGAGAGAGAGAGAGAGAGAGAGAGAGAGAGAGATTATTTATTGTCAAAAGAGCGTATATTATACATTTAATACAAAGAATGAAATTAATAAAAAATGGTATTATATTTTTGTTCTGTAAATATTATGTCTCATTATTGGGTGTCAACTTTGATTTCCGAATCCTGATTTTTGCATGAATTCGGCAAACCATTCACTTTTGCCGGCAATCGATAAAGATAAACGAGTTGGCCTCCTTTCAGATCCATTAACAACGGTCTCAAATAATTGGACGAAAATCGAGCGTAGTGGTTGTTGGTTGTTTCGAGCGTTTGAAAAGCTAGATATTAAAGATACGGGCGGCGTTGGCGGTGGATATGCTGTTAAAATATTCAGCTCCGTCAAAAACCGCCATAAACAGAAAGAATAGTAAAATATAGACAGACTTTGTTCATATACTAATCAGAAAAATGACATAAACAGTATGTTATTGTCAAATGTTTTTTATGTAAACAAAAGCAAAAAACGTTACAGAACCTGGCTTTTGTTTAGATCCGGATATGGTAAACACAAAGAGCATTATTTGTTAATGTTTTCCTGATATGGAAATAATAAAGAGCGTTTATATCATTTGTGTGTGATTAACCAATAGAATTGCGCTGTGTTATGTAAACAGAAGCAAAACGTCTGTAACACGAGCATGCTCTTGTTTACGTACACCATCGTACGTCTTGACGACAATATCCTATTTACGCGCCGAGTATGTTTGGCATATGAACAAACTATATATATTTTAATATTCCTTCCGTTGACGGCGATTTGAACAAATATGAATATTTCTGCAACGAACGCCACCCGTGCCTTTAAGCTAAATGTTACGATGGCTATGGTAACGAAGCCTTAGACGGCATGCCTCATTCGAGTTTCCAAAGTGCGTCCACAGATAGCTTGATAAATACACAAAATATTGATAAAACGGCTTCATATGTTTTGAAATGTACTTACCATGGTCACAGCCATTTTCCAGCTGTTTTCAATTTTTCTCACAGAAGTGAAATAAACGTTCTTTATGCTACCATATCAGGAATTATATAGACTAACACCGAACGCTATTTTCTGTTCCAAACATTGGACTCCTTGAGACCCAAACATCGTGTTTATTATGACTTCTGTGACATATAATGCCGGGGCAGTTCAAGTATTTATCGACCTATTTCAATATCAGAAAAATTCAAAAGCGACTGTTATTAGGTGTATTTTGGAGCGCACACCGTCGTGAGTCTTTAAAATATCCATCGATGTGAAAATCCCCATTAGTTTGTTAGATCGCATGACGTACACGCCTGCGTTTCTACATGAGCTGAGCACCTTGCAGGCCCGCTATAGAATATGTGCACCACCCCACTTGTGTTGCGTCAGCCTGTTTGTCGTGGGGTGATGTAGGAATCCTGGTGGAACTAGGATGGCCGTGTCGCGTGTGGTATAGGCCTGCGGGTAAGGCTTAGCTCATTGCCCATTTTCGTGCTACATTGCTTCTTGGTTGGCGATCTTGGGTCGAACCGGCTGATTCAATCGGATAGTCACGCACCATCGACTACATCATTCGCCCACCATTGACATAACATTATATAATTAGGATATACGCGCATGCGTTTGGGGAAGAGGCCATCACTGGTATTAAGATCAATAGAAGACTGACAATGATTTAAACAGAACGTCGACCATTTGAGTTATCGCGCGAATAATTATTTTAAGCGGCCTGACGACTTCGTCCCCGTCAACGGCTGTTCAGCGGTTCAGAGTTGAACTCACTGTGGTCAAACACAGTCGCAATGATTGGGTTGTCAGCGGACACATATTACACGGTGTGTATGATCCATGTAAAACGCCAAATACACGATATTTACAGAGATTTTATGCATGTGTGTATCCACCCTAAAGTAGAAAAGTATTTTTGTTTTTATAACTATTATAATCCCGGACGTTTTGTGATATACTCAACTCTCAACATAGATGGTATTGTGGAGATGGGTGGGATATCAGACTTGTTATACTAGGCAGGAGTGAGAATCATTATTAGTCACAACAAGGCCAGTTGCAGTAACACTAGATTTAGGTAACTTCGTCGTTTGTATACTGAGTCTCTTGTTAGTGTAACACTTTTTATATAAGGAACCAGTTTTTCTATCATTCTGGAGTTTCGATAGACATCGTGCTGTTTTCTTCTCGCAATTGTATTGATATTTCAGTTCTGAGGAAAACATTAACTGAAAAATTAATTGGTTTGTATTAGACCGATATATATTGTTTAACTAGAAGACACAATATGTTTGTGGTATAGTTTATACAGATGGGTGGTGTGCCAAGAGTCATCGTCATATTTGCGGGAGAGATTTATAGGATGATTTTTCCACAATTACAGATTTCTTTACACGACAAAACACTACCAAAAAATGTGGCCGGTATCTTCCTTTTCACTTTCTACAACTATCACAATTGTCATGTATCATCTTTTCTTGTACCGAAATATGGAGAATTAAGCTATTAGTTTGATAATATTCTAAAATTTAACCATTTCAGCTTAGTGTCAGGGCACAGACGTGCAGGCGTCGTGATGAAGGGTAGTTTATCATATGTCCATACTCTACTTCCCATATCAGGTAACTATGAAAGCAACTTTGTGTGCGCTTTGGTCGAAATATGAGTATCGATTAAAGCTTTGTAAAAGTACTGTCTTTCCCGAGAGTTTTTAAGCAAAGTAATGAAATTATTGGGTAAGAAACTTATTGGTTGGCCAAGCTTTTTTTCACGCAAGTTTATGGTTAGATATTTGTTCAAAGCGATGAAGTCTGTAGGCATATTGAACTTTCTATGTACACCATCTAGTGAAAGAAAGGAACCTTTATTGTCTAGCATAGCATTTATTAACATAATCCTTTTTTTGCGCCAAGAAGTGAAGTTTATTACATTAAAATATTGGTTTGTACTTGGCTTACTCCACAGCGTACAGGTGCTAATATGGCAATTGTTCAAATTTTTCTCTAGGAATTTTACAAACGATTTGGCTAACTTCTTTGCCTGTTTCTCCAATTAGTCATAATCATATGTAAGGAACATCGGGTCATCGCATAGGGGAATGTAGGGGCATCCCATTTGGTGCTCTTTGTTATTAGGCGCCCCATGCACCAAGATTACTGTCATAGAAAGCATACAATTATTGACGTCAACCATTTCAAGTCACCGCTTTTGTAATCTTGGCATACAACTTTGCGTTTCACTCGATCGCGCTTTTAATTCCATAGAAAAATACATGGAAAATTATAAAGCATGGTATCAAGTGATTTTATAAATATTTTATCCGGATTTAGAAGTGACACGAAAATGTGCGTGAATTTTTTACGTATAACTGATTTTATCACAGTCATTCGACCAATGGGTGTCAGTAATCTGTGTTTCCATGCCTCAATCTGTTTTTTTCACATCAGAAAGTTTTGTATCGTAATTGATTGTCATTTGGTCAATGTCTGCGCAAATCAGAAAAATATAGGGCGAGGCTCTGTCAACCTGTCGATAACCACGGTTTAGAAGTAAGATATGAGATATATGTCGATTTATCAGCATACTACATCTAGTAGAGAGTCAAGTGCCTTTTCAAAATCTAGCAGGGGCAGAAAACCAGGTTTATCAGCTAATTGTGTCTTATGAATAATGTCATAACTTAGTCTGGTGTTCTTTCCAATATAACGATTTTTAAGTAACCTGTTTGGATATTGGTGATTATATCGGATAAAACACGTTTCATTATTTCAACTATTATTATGAACTCTACATGAATACGCTAGTATGTTATATTCAAGAGCGATAATGGTCGCCTTATTCTTCAAAACGTGTATCGCTTTGTCTTTTTTTTTCGGAATAAGATTATTAAGTCCTTGTTTTGGGGTAATCGATAATTCACCAGTATCAAAAAACTTCAGCAATTGACTCACAAATAACTGGGCCTATGTTTTGCCAGAACAATTTCCAAAACATCATTTTGTGATCGTTTCAGCGCGTTTGATAGTTTGTTTAGAGTTATCGCTCCTTCTTTGCGTTTTCGTTGAGTATGTTTATTCCCCGATGATAGCGTCAATATCATATTCGGTTGTCTTTGCAGATGCATTTACTCGTAACAACGTTCATGCTTCATTCATTATGTCTGACTTCTTATCAATGATTTCCCCCGTGGAGTCGATGAGAATCGATAGAGTTTTAGTTATACATTTTTTATGCCGTTTTTTTCTCTGTTTATCCCACATATACAGTCTCTTTGAATTTCGTCTTTGTTGTTGAATGTTCAAATCTAGTTCTGGTCACACATGTCTCGCTGTGGGGGGGGGTACAATAATGCTGATATATGCACGTGTCACAGCTTCATCCACGTACTGGTCTTTGGCCCGACCATACTTCGAATGGTATTCCGAGGATATATTCGTATATTTGCTTTTCATATTGTCAACTCAAATCTTTACAACAAGGTATTGGATTCGAAAGTCGGGTGATGCTAAGGTATACCATCGGTACTTGGTTCTTAACATTCTAATTTGAAGAAGCCTATACGTTGTTTGTGAATGACAAAACACTGCAACGGACAGCTGGACATTTGAAATCCGTCAAGTCAATGGGGACTGTGTCAGCAAATGTTTATCTGCTAATATGATATTGAAAGAAAGTTCACTCTCACGAACATCGTCAATGAACATGTTTTGGGAACATCCAAAAATGAAAGTGTTGATGCCAACACACAGCAGGGGTATCAGAACAAACGAGTCAGTGCATCACTTGCACATGATGGGGTAGATTTTGCTTACAACAAGACCCTATATCTCAGGAAATGAACACACCTACTCAAGTTGAGTCATTTGCCCCAAAATAATAGCCAAAATCTCTTCACGTTTTATGCCTCTCCGAAACATGTTGATAACTGTTTGAAAAGTTCAACACGAAGAAATACTTTTAAGTTTCAAAGACAATAACAGTATATGTGGGTTTGATTTAAACATATCTTATCTGTATATCATAAGACCTGTTCCTGCACTGTAAAACACCAGAACAATAAATGTAACGCATAATACATATTCTGATAAAGTAGAATACTACTGTTCTGGCTAGAACATATGCGTTTTCAATTACGACACCACTGTTCCGTCTAGAACACAAGTGTTGTCTGTCAGAACACATATGTGTTATCGCCAGAACATGTTTTGTGAGAACACATTTTACACGATCGACACCTGTAAAATTTAGAGAAAACATATCATGTGTTCTGGGGCATACATAGAAAGCATGTGTCCTGGAATTTACAGGTACAAATGGAAGTAAATAATCTATAACATAATATTTGTTCATTTATTTATTTATATTGTTAAATTAAATTCAATGAAAAATGCGATATATAACACATTGTTCATTCATAATTTATTAATCTTGGAGAAACGTCTTTAATCTATTTATTTCATGTTAAGGCAGCATGTAGATTTGTAATGTTCTTTCCTCTGAAATATTATAATCGGTGTTCCGTCGATTCAATTCCTAAGTTCGTATGTTGTCATGCATGTGCCGTCATGTGATACAAATTAAGCCATATTCATAATTTAACTGTACTGGGTGTTGTAAAATGCTGAACCTAGATTATAATTATTTAAGGCCACATATTCCAGTTTGGAATAGATAAAGTAAGACTGTGTTAGAATAAATAAAAAACGTTTATACATTTATAAGTCTTGATGTCACGATGAACCAGCTCTGTACAGTGATCATTTTTCAGCGTTTGGTGCAAAGCACATAAGCCGAACAATTTTGTATTCACCGTTCGTGGTAATAATGAGTGAGCGATCAATTATCGCATCGTGCACGAACAATGAAAAGCGGTCACGCTATTATAGAGCGTGTGGTGTCATTTCTAGCCGAATCGCATTGTATGTCGGGTCAACTTCAATATGTTTTCTCTTTTTTTCCAAACATTTCAGTAATGTTATGGATTGACGGTTCAATAACGTAATGAGATGCATATGTTGAAACTATATCTGAGAAACAGATATTCTTATAACGCATGACATGATGCATATTATAGAAAACTGACGTTGAATTTTGTTGAATTATCACTAATAAAAGTTTAATTGTAATTTTGAAAAGTGCGTATCGCACCTTATTTAGGCATGCAGTAATAGTTTTATATATAGTCATTTATATTAAACGCATATAAATGTGTCATCCGATCACGATCGTAGTGTATATATTTGAACATGTTATATATGTTAATTTATCTTTATATATTATATAGTGTGTACAGGTTTGTGTTGCACAATTGATCAATTAGAATGAATTTCCGAACATTCGAGCTGCGTTAGAGATGTTGGTTTCGGAAAGCAGGTTTCCATCGTTTTTCCCAAGAGGTTTTTCGTTGGTTTTTCCTGACCGCCAACGCAGACACTGTAGGATGTAATTAACCTGTATGTGAAGACGTGCCCGTCCCTTAAAGGTACGGTTGGCCTTGGCGGTGGGTATCCTGTGAAAATATTTCCACCCGTCAAAAACCGCCACAAACAGAAAGAACATCAAAATGTAGACAGACTTTGTCCGTATACAAATAAGAAATATCGCATAAACAGTATGTTATGGTCATATGTTTCACCATTGGTATGTAAACAAAAGCATAAAAAGTTACTTTTCTGGCGTTTGTTTATATTATGATGGTAAACATAAAGAGCGTTCTTTGTGGGTGAATTCCTGATATGGAACTAATAAAGAGCGTTTATGCCATTTGTGTGTGATTAGCCAGTAGCATTGTGCGGTCTTATGTAACACAATCAGGCTCTTGCTTATGTAAAATATAGTAGGTATGTACGATAACATGCTGTTTACGCGATGGTCATGGTATATATGAACGAAACTGTATGCGTTTTAATGTTTTTCTGTTTACAGTGTTTGGAACAAATATGAATATTTTCGACAATTAAGGCCAACCGTGCCTTTAACGTGTAATCATGTATACCAATACACGCTGATGTCGACCCCCTAGTGGACTCCGGCGCGGCTTGATGGCAATGATGGTGTTATCATTATTGGGGAATGGGGAATACTAAATGGTAACATGTCACTCTAAACATTGCTTCTATTGTTCGCTATACGGAACTAAATCTATGCACCTTCACACAGGTAGTTCAATCTGTGTTCTTTGTTTTGTTTCTACAATAGTCCACTCTCAATCATTCAGTGATTCTGTCGGTGTCAGTGGTGTTCAAACTGCAAGTTAACTATATAGGTCATGTGGTTCGTTAAGGGATAATACTGGGGGCGTTGGTCTATATAACCGACAGGGAATGTGTGTGTGAACATTATACTTGATGGTTTACATGACTGAATTCAATCAGTACATATATAGAAATATGTATACATAGATCTACCTTCATATATACAGATACATACATACATATATAATAAAGTTAGTTTATTGATTAATCACGAGAATCTTCCGGACGATTCAATAAATTTTAAGGTTGCATCAAGGAGAACGAAATTATCGTTGTCATTCACCAATCTGTCTGTATCTGTATGTGTACGTCCCAGTGACCAGTTTGGCTTTTATGGGACGGTGTGGAGAGAGCGCATTTATTTTTCTATCCTAGTGAGTGCCGCTTTGAATGTTTCGATATCTGCGGCGTTGACAGTGTCGTCATCAAGTTTATTCCAGTCCAGGATGGTGCGCGGGAATAAGGAATACTTGAACTGGTCTGAGTTTGTTGGTATTGGTTGAAATGATTTTTTGTTGTTGGTCTCAGGCTGCTCCACGATGTTGGTATAAACACAGTCTTCGTATTTTCTTTTTTTCAGGTAGTTATCTGGTGGTATTGCGGGGCCGACCCCTGAACCACTTTGTATAATAGGGCCAGGCGTTTGTTTCTGCGACACTCTTCTAGAGGTGGAAGTTCTAGGTTTTTTAGCATTCTGGTCACTCAGCCCTTATCTCGTGAGGTGTAGTCTCTGGTGATGAACCGTGCTAAAATTTAGCCGTGTACGGGTTCCAGATTGTGGCGGAGTACTCCGTAATTGGTTTCAACAAAGCAATATATGCTGTTTTCCTGCATTTTTCTGGACAGTGTTGGAGGTTCCTCTTCAAGGAGCAGAGGGTGGAGTTTGCCTTCTTGGTGATGTTGTTTATGTGAACTTCCCATTTGAGGTCGTTTGGCATTTGGGCGCGGAGATAAGGATTGGTTGGTACTTCCGCGAGGATTTGGTCGCCCAGTGTGTAGAATTTCTGGGTTTTCTGTTGGATGCTCATTATATAACATTTGCTGGTGTTGAACCGCATCCCCCACTTCTTTGCCCATTCTTCTAGGTTATTCAGATCGTTCTGTAGTTGATTTTCTTTTCACCTTTTCCAGCATCGATGAAAATTTAGCCGTGTACGGGTTCCAGATTGTGGCGGAGTACTCCGTAATTGGTTTCAACAGAGCAATATATGCTGTTTTCCTGCATTTTTCTGGACAGTGTTGGAGGTTCCTCTTCAAGGAGCAGAGGGTGGAGTTTGCCTTCTTGGTGATGTTGTTTATGTGAACGTCCCATTTGAGGTCGTTTGGCAGTTGGGCGCGGAGATAAGGATTGGTTGGTACTTCCGCGAGGATTTGGCCGCCCAGTGTGTAGAATTTCTGGGTTTTCTGTTGGATGCTCATTATATAACATTTGCTGGTGTTGAACCGCATCCCCCACTTCTTTGCCCATTCTTCTAGGTTATTCAGATCGTTCTGTAGTTTGTTGTGGTCTTCGTATTTGTCGATAGGCCGATAGAGTAGGCAGTCGTCGGCGAAGAGTCGGACTTGCGATTTAACTGTGCTGGGAAGGTCGTTTATGTGGCACAGAAAAAGCAGAGGTCCTAATACAGTACCTTGGGGATAGGATAGGATAGGATAATTTTATTTACAATATACACACATGGAAAGTACAATTACAAATAAATATAATATTAATAGACTATACATGTATATTGCTAGGGGTGATATAGTCATGGCTGACTGTCTTCCTATCACCCCTTGGGGCACTCCTGACTGCACATCAACTTATCTCGAGAACTCGCCTTCTAGCATGACTCTCATGGATCGTCTGGTTAAGAATGATGTTAGCCATTTGTGTATTTGACCGTCGATGCCGTATGTTGTCAGTTTATGGAGGAGCTTGTTGTGGGGGCACCGTATCGAACGCCTTTGAAAGGTCGATTATGGCTACGTCGACCTGCTTTCCGTTGTCGTATTTTTGAAGTAGGCCGTGGAGTGTGCCAGTTGTGTCTCGCATGAGTGTCCTGATCTGAAGCCATGGTTTAGTGATGTTGGGACGTTATTCTCCTCAAGGTATTTCATAATGTGGCGACGGATTATATGTTCCAGGCTTTTACAAGGGACTGATGTTAGGGGTACCCGTCTGTAGTTTTCTGCCAGGTGCCTGTCTCCTTTTTTGTAGATGCTTGACACGTTTGCCTTCAGCCAATCTTGGGGGAGTTTGCCGGTGTCTTGGGAGAGCTTGAAGATTAGTTTGAACGCTGGTGCTAGTTCCATTGCGCATGATATGAGTACCCGGTTGGATATGACGTCGGGACCTGAGGCTTTGTTGGTCTTGAGTCTGTGTAGGAGAGCTTATATGCCTTTTATCTCCAGCTCGATGGTGCTGTCATACTTCTTTTCCGGTGGTGTTATATCCGACTGTTTCAGTGGTTCTTCCTGGGTGAATACGGATAGGAATTGTCGGATGAGTACTTCGGCTTTGCCTTTGGCGTCGTCTATTAGGGTTCCTCCATCTTTTAGAGGTGACACTCCGCGATGTTATCATGTCGTCGGGCCTTCATGTATTGCCAAAATGGTCTGGTGGTGTTGTTCTTCAGCAGCCGCTCGGTGATTTTGGTGTTGACAAATTCTCGTTCGGCTTTTCTTAATTCCCATTTACACTCTCGCTGTATATGCCTGTAGTTTTCCCATTTCCCTGATCTTTTCGCTCTGTTGTATATCCTTCTCTTCTTTCTTAGTAGACGCTTTGCGTGTTTCTTAACCCAGGGAGTATTGTGTTTAGGTCTGATCATCTTTGATGGTATGTGTTTGTCCATGATCTCCTGGATTCCGCCTTTCAGTGTGTCAGGATTCGTCAGTAGCCGAAGGCTTTCCCCTAGGATTGCCACTTCACTCGATGCGTCACCCCAATTCGCTTTCGCGTACATGTATATTTTGCGGGGAGGTGTGTCTTGGTGGTGTGTCTTCATGTCGAAGTCCATCACTACCATGGCATAGTCTGAGATGCCTGGTATGTTGTTTGATGTCTTCGCCAGGGATGGATTTGATGTGACGACTAGGTAGAGGAGGTGCTTTTCTCTTGTCGGTTTGTCGTGGATCTGTGTTGTCCAGCTTTTGATGTAATATGGAGCAGGTTTTCTTGCACTTCCATCTCTGGTGCTGGTTTTGTCACCATTAGCCGTTTCCAATCCACGTTAGGGCAGTTGAAGTCGCCACATAGGATGGTCTATTTGTTGTCTCCAGCTGCCAGTTTGATCGACTTCTGTCGTTCGTTTGTGTGTTTGTCCTCGCGATGGAGCATGTAGAAGGATCCGATCAGGATGTCTTTATTTGATCGTGCCTTTATCTTTACCCAAATTATTTCGCAGTTAGTAATGAGTTGTGGCTGCTCCGTTGATATGAGGCTTTTGTGTGCCAGGACGAAGACTCCGCCCCCTACACATTCTCTGTCGTTCCGATATACGTTGTAGTTTTCTGGGAAGATTTCACTTGATCTGATGTGCCCGTCTGTTGGTATTTTGCCTGGTTTCACTCTGTTCAGCCAATATTCTGAACCGCAGGTGATGTCTGGTTTTACATATACTATGGTTTCTGCAAATTCAGCACCTTTATCCCTGATGCTCCGACCGTTGACAGTGAGGATTCTAAGGTTCCGTTTCGGTGGTAAATCGAAGGCGCTAAATGTCGATGATGACTCAACAGGCTCGATGGTGGAGTTTAGCTGCTCGTATATGTTTGACTACTACCGTTTTGTGAATTTGATAAAAGAGGGATAATCCAAAATCATATTTCACACAAATTCTTGAAATTCAGTGTCACACTAATTTGGTATTGTACATATATTTTGTCCAGGAGAATAATTAATCATGACGACACACGATAAGCAACTCAATTAGCATTCAAATAGTTTAAATGTAGTTATGAAGGAGCGATCGAGTTATCCTATTATTGTAATTTAGAAATGCATATATTATTAATATTATTGAATAACAAAGCTGGCGCAAAAGATTGCACAACGAATTTTGTCGGAAGACTATTAATTCACTGCGATATTCTTGAGAATAAAATGTGGCTGTGCACTGCATATGGTATGCGCCGTCTTCTATTATTTCCCAACGCAAATACAGGACACGTGAAAATGTTATGGTCATATACCACTATAATAGTGGAATTCAGGATGTGCCTGACCTGGTCATATACCACTATAATAGTGGAATTCAGCATGTGCCTGACCTGTTGAAGATGTTCTGACTTAGATCATGATCTGAACATCACTGTTCTCAGCTAGTTTATTTACTTCGGACAATATTACTGAATCGTTCATTTGAACACATGAGAACACACGACATTGTGTTCTGCATCAGGATACCAAATATGACAAAGAGAACACGTAAGTGTTCTGCACAGAACTGACGTGTGTTCTGTTCGACTACTTTACTTTAAACATATTTTATTTGTAATAATACAAAGTGGATTGGGGCACAAGTTACTTAACTTAATGAGCCCCTCTCCGGTATATATTGTTACAAAATTACATAATTGACAAAGTGGCACAATAAGTAACTTATTTACAGCTGTGTGGAATGTGAGAGAATGGTGACTGGTGAAGGATGATCTTAGCGGATCGTTAGGAAAGGATGATGTAAGGTGGTGGGGTGCCAACGCCGATTGTGTTTAATTAAAACATTGTTATGACCGAGCAAGTACCAGGTCGAAAAAAGCAATAAACAACAATAAACATATTTATGTCCTACTTATTAATTAAGTTAATATTATTTGTCAAAACGTTTAGTTTCCGTAATAAAATGTTGTGCTATTTTGAACAATTTCACATTTTGTTTTATATCTATGTTATGGATGCCAGAAAGTAAATCATTCATATGTGTTCATTCGAGTCCTTCTCGCGGACTGTCAGATATGTAGTTTTGGAATTTATCAGACTTTAGATCACTGCAATAGTTCCGTAATTTTGCGTGAAGTACATATAATTGCCTACGTCCCGTGTAGAAATACATCGGGGGTCTAGTGACGGGGTCAATTATTCTAAGATAAGTTTTGAAATCTGAAATTGTGGGGGCATCTGTTATTACGGACGGCATGTCATTCCACGCTTTTATGGTTGAAGGGAAAAATGACTTTTTGTCATTCTCAGTGTTACTGAAATATGTGTAAAATGTTTCGGGATATCTGAATTCATACTCTGATATGTCAGCTACTCTGGGTGGTAATATGTTTGTGAGATAAATAGGGGCATTCCGATTCATAATGTTGTACATAGTTTGTAATTTGTGTAATTCACGCCTCCTCCTCAGTGGGGGCCAGCCGACTTCTTTCATTGTGTTTATTTCAGAGACTGATCGTGTGAGTCCACTGACTATTCTGGCTGCATCAATGTGTAACCGTTCAAGTTTATCCATTTGATATTTAGGTGCATTTGCCCATACTACATCAGCATAATCGTATAATGGTAAAATATACGTTTTATATATGTTTTCTAGGGTCTTCCTATCGAGCTGGTATTTAAATCTTCTTAGTTGTGATAAACGCGAGGCTATTCTTTTAATAGTTGCATTGATATGATTGTTCCATGGCATATTTGATTGGAGTTCAAGACCGGGGTGTTTATGTGTCTCAACAAAGGATATAGTATCATTATTAAAGGTTAAATTAGGAGTATCGCCGGATGTGCCAGTCAATGAGTACGACATGCCCATCGTTTTTGAGGGATTAAAACTGACTAGCCAATTGTTTGACCATCTTGATATGTTTTCAAGATCCTTGTTCATGGTTTGCGCCAATTCATTTAGGTCATGGTGCTCGTTAGTAATGCAAGTGTCGTCATCGTACATTCTCGTAACAGAACAGATGTTGTCTGCTAAATCATTGATGTAAACCAAAAATAGAAAAGAGCCTAGGATTTACCCTTGTGTCACGCCCGTAGGATATAGCCTTGTGGCACGCCCGCTGGGATGACCTCATAGCTAGAAAACCTGTTGTTGACTAATGCGCGCTGCTGTCGGTTATTTAAATAGTCTCCTATCCATTTCAAAGGTTTACCACGAACTCCATAACTTGAAAGTTTATGTATTAGTCCCCTGTGCCAAACTCTCTCGAATGCCTTTGATATATCACAACAAAATAGAACATGTATACTGTCCAGTGTCGAGATATTGACACAGGTGATTGTATAGATATATGAGTTGTTGAGAAGTGCTTTGCCCTGGCATGAAACCTGATTGACGAAAGAATAGTAATTCGGTTTTTTTAAGAAATCCCTGATCTGTTTTAATACAACTTTCTCAAATATTTTTCCCAAGCAGGGTAGAAGTGAAATAGGACGATAGTTATTGCTATCAGCGGGTCGTCTTTTTTAAAGATGGGGACAACAGCCTTTTTCCATACAGATGGAAATGTCATGCTATCAAGAGATTTTCTGAAGATTAAAACTAATGGACGAGCAATTGATTCTGCAGTAGTTAGGAGCAGTGTTGCACTAATTCCATCGTAGCCATGGGCTTTGTTCAATTTAAGTGATATAATTGCCAAAATTATTTCATCTTCGGTAAACTCAAAGTCCTCCATCGTGTTATTACAGCGATAATTGAACACAGGTAAACTGTGGTTTGAGTCGTTTATTGATGAGTTAGTAATGAAGCTCTGGTTTAATATGTTAGCCTTGTCAAGATCATCAGTCGCGTACACGGTTCCATTTACATTTATGGTATTTATATGGGCATTAGAGCAGTATAGGGGTGGAACATTCGTTGTTTTCTTTTTACATATAGTAGGTAATTCATTAGTTGCCAGAAATCGCGGTCTTCCAATTTTTCATCAAATTTCGATTTCGCGAACTTTTTCATGTTATTAACTTTATTTCGACATTGCTTATATTTTTTCCATATGTTGGGATTATTATGTTTTATGGCTTTGGTTCGTAGCCTTTCGCGTTTGCGAATTTCTCTTCGGATTTCTGAGTTAAACCAGATTTTATCATTGGGCCGAACCGTAACAGAGGATGGGGAATTGTATCGTTCATTACTGACATAAATTTATTTTGGAAAAGTATGGTAGTTGAATAGGTGTCGATGCACTTAAGGAGATCATCCCAGTTTGTGTTACCGAGTATTTCGTTGGCTCTTTCAAACTTTGCTCTGGAGTAGTTCCATACTACTCTCTGAAACGAAGTCACTTGTGAATAATCAAAAGCTAATGACACATATACACCTAAGTGGTCAGAGACTCCCGGGTTTATTACTTCAGCTTCTAGTACACGAATGGAATTGCCGATAATAATAGGGTCTAATAATGTACACGATGATTGTGCCACTCTTGTACGGGAAGTTATAACGTTTTTGATGCTATTATTATTTCCTTCAAATTCGAGGAATTGTCTAGAAGGTTGGAATTGTAGTCACCCGTGATAATAATATTTTCGGTTTTGTCAAATGCGTCTAATATCGATTATTCTAAGTACACCCAATAGTTTGGATCACAGCACTGGTCTGGTCTATATGACATTCCCAGTATGATATGACTTTTCTTAGAGAATATTTCAGACCATAATATTGATGAGTCAAATTCTAATTCATATCTACGCCTATATATGATGTGTGTCGCGAACATTACACATATACCTCCACCGCGAGAGTCGCGATCCTTTCGAACAGGATATTGGTAACCAGGAATTTTTATTTTTTCTGAAGAGAAAGATGGGTCCAGGTGAGTTTCGCTAAAACACAGAACATCGAAATCATTGATCATATGAACAATTTTTTCTAGTTTATTTCAAATACTTCTGATATTGTACTGGAAAATTGAAATTGTGTGATGTATTTAATTCATGGCAGGTCCGGGGTTAATCTCAATGTCACCTGATAGTATCAAGATGAGAGAGGTTGAAATGAATAATAATTTAAAATTTTGGGTCCGGAAACTATATTTCAGAGTTTCGCCGTTTGCCACAAGGATCTTGGATGTCTTCTTCTTCGAGTCAAAAAGTCCAATTGCTGCTCTATACTGCTGTATCGGACAGGTCGTTATATTTTAGTCGGTGGTTCGAAATGAGTAATGAGCAGCAAATGGGCTTCGTGACTGCATGGAGAAGAGGACATTGTGTTTGTCAATTTCAACGTTGGTACCTGGCACTTAGACTTTGCACAGTTGTATGACAGACAGTGTATCGGAGCTGTATGTGTGAATATGTTATGGAACCTCTGATATATACAAAACATGGAAACAACATGAAAGGTTATAACTACACAAACATATATGTAAATGGAAATAACAAGTGTGCGGTGATAGTTATGGTGCAGGATGGTGCGATTGCGGTGAGGTTCCATCATATGTCGACTGACGTGTGCTTTTGTTTTTGTTTGGGACGGGGATGATAGACAGGATGCACGGTCCGGACCTTAAGTTTCTGAGTGAAAATGAATTTTAATCTGATTATATAGTCACTATTCAATTTGTAGCCTTAAGATTTAATTAGGCTAGCTCGGATCCGGACCTAGTAAGGTTTATACCTGGATTAGGTGGTTGTAACGACACAATATAGTTATGATGTCGTGACATATCGTGAGGCAAATATAAGTTTATCTTTATTGCGCATATTATATGTAGTCTTTCTATTGTGCATATGGGCGACCTTGCTTGATATCTACGTGTACGTTCATTTGGGCCCGTAGCCAGTAGGCCTATATGGTCTAGTTATACATACATGTATTATCTTAGCAATGCAGGAATATAAAGAGTAATAAGGTTCATATGAGCGTAGGTTATATTTTTCCGCATTTAAATCAAATTAAGTGGTACGCGGTTCCCAAAAGATGTGCGATATATGTAATTTTTGTCTCTATGGGTTGTTATACATTTCTTCAATATTCTGTATTGAGATCATTCAGGCGTGACGTAGTTTCTCTTCAGCAACATGCTTTTTCGGATTGCTTGCAACTAAAACCGGGAAATGTGTGTAATTAGTTTGCGCTTTACATGCATAACAGATATTGACAGGTACTGGTGGTTTTATTATTTGTAACATGTGTTTGTCCTTTTTTTTATTAGTCGTTTGTTTGAAATGGTACAGGCTTTTAAAAACAACCGGCAGAGTTTTCACGTGATGTTGATTTTGAGGGCAATGTAATTAGGTCAGGCTAATTTACTGTTTCGCTCAATGGCTTTGCCAGACAAGTTTTGAGTGACATGTGCGCCGCAATAGTAATTAGATACAATTTCTGAAGTACACTGATAACATAGTATTGCTCGTCTGTGTCATTTGAGGAGCTTTGGTATCTTGAAACAAATATGATATTAAATTAATAAAGCAAAGAATCTTGGAAATTTATAAATCATGTGCTATTCCTTGGCTCAGATTCCTACTTAGACTAATTACTTATCATTTGTGATAACAAGTACACACTAAAAGAAAAAGTACTAGTGTATTTTATATCATAGACTGTGCATATTTCTGGGACTGGGGAAGTGAGGTTGTCAACTTGCATGATACTTGCATGTGGAAGTAATTTAGTATATATAATAATACTTAGGTACATTATGTCATTTGGTATTTTTGCACTAAAATTATATATCAGTAGATAGGTGAGTAGGTAGACAGGCATGTGTATACTCTGGTAAATGTATTCAAGCCTCAGTCACACTAAAAGGTACCAGTTCACTGTCGAAAATTTACTTGGGTGTAAAAACATAAGTCATAGTGATTTCATCCCACCCCCCCCCCCCCGGTGGTAATGCAATAACCATGATATATCCCTTACACTGATGGCTGGGAATTATTTACGCTAGCTCGGGTGTTTTAAACTTCATCCAAGTGTCAAATGGTTGAGCCGTAGCCTGTATCTTATATGATACTAATTTAGGTTTCGATTAATTACTCCAATGTGTTTTTAAATCTTTTCCCATGAGCCATAACGTTATTTGCACCGAAATATGTTGCGGTTTCTGCCCCAGCCACCTTATTAAGGTCTTAAACACATGTAGCAGTTATAGAATGGCGGCAGAACAATACAAGTTTTCCTGTTTGGAGAATGTATCCAGTAGAACCAAATAAGCATGTACTTGTATGCTATCAAATTTGTTATTTATTTATTTTATTTACTTTCATTTATTAATTATTATTAATTTTATTTATTTATTTATATATATATATATATATATATCTATTTTATTTTATTTTTTATTAAATATGTGCGTACCAATTAGGCAATGCTAATATTTGTACTTTCTAAAGTTGTGCGATCCGTCATTCAAGTAGACACAGATTTGGTTAGGCTGGATACATGCTACATTCATGTTGTCAAATTTACTACATGTACCTTAACCGGGTTGAGGATTTTGTGCGTGCTGCTACTTACACATACAATACATCTATATATACATAACTTGTTTGTATCACATCATTTGTAACATATAAATTCAAAATAAGGAAGCATATAATAATATATTGAGAGTAGGGCCACCATGCAATTGACTCGAATAATGGTCTTAAGACACATACATGTATAGCAGTTCTAGTATGGTGGCAGAACAATACACAGTTTTTCTTTTGGAGAATATATCCAGTAAAAGCATGTACTTGATGGTATTAACATATTTGATATATATATTTTATTTCTTTTATTTATTTATTATGGTTATTAATTGTTTTCTCGCTCTCAATAGGTGCATACCAATTTAAATAGATGAAAAACTAACTCGTCTATTCTGAAAGGTACTCAATCCGAATTAGCGCTTGCAAATTACTATTTCCTTGGCTTCGGGTGTAAAAAATATTTGATTCGAGTCGAGGAACCCATCCATCAAAGCTAGGAGTCATCATATATCGATGTTTGATATCAATTATTTTAATTTTATGTGGCCCAGTAAACTGTCGACGAGAAGAACTTACCTGACCAGATAGGGGATGAAGATCGATAACTCTAAAATCCAGTGGCTTTTTTTGTGTCAGATATTTGACAACTGGCCACATTTCGTTGAACAAAACGTTGATAAATAACAGGTTTTGGACAATTTTATACTATAGTTGACTGTGGTTAGCATTATTTTTGGGAAATTAATCTATTCTGATAAAAATTTTGTTGTTGTTGGAATCTGATGATATGGGTACCGTCGAATCGGATTGAGTACCTTTAATCTCAACTAGAGTTGTCTATTGGAAATTATCAAAATTCTCATTCTATGTATGTTTCAACTAATCACTTTATATATGGATGATAGTTAAACAGTTTTGAGTTAGAAATTGGGCAATGGTTCAACATATCTTGTTCCTATATTTAGTGTTTTGCCCACAGTTGCAAAATCTTCCCGAAAATTTAAGTGGAATAAGTTGCTGTGTAGATTATTTGTATTAATTATCATATGGTCCAATGATGTGTGTTTGGATGCATCACGAGACTGGTCATCTCGATAAGCATAATGCTTGAAGACCAGTCATGGGTATAGACTCTCCCCTATGACTTTCCTCTTCCCGAAAGGTTGGTGGAAGGGGTAATAAGAGGAGGCATAGTCATATATGATGCAGCCCAACCCACGATCCAGTACTGCATGTGTTGTTAATATACTTATACCAGTTTCTGATTAGTTAATCTTGGAAACTAGGCAATACAGATATTTGTACTTTATAACTTAAGTTGGGTGATTCAGCATTCAAGTAGACACAGATTTGATTTGACTGGATACACACATCATTCATGTTGTCAATTTAGCTACCTTAACCGGGTTTGAGGATTATGGTGTCATGACCTGCTGCGTCTTGCACGTACAATACAGCAATAAATACATACAATACATTTATAAATACATAATTTGACTATATCAGATTATATATTGTATATAATATTCAAAGAGGTAGCATATAGTAATATATTGATAGAAGAGCCACCATGCAATTGACTCCGGAGCAGATCTTGGTATAGTATCATATGGGCATCCTGTTTTAGGGGGGTGATAATTACTTGTTGATCAGGTAACAATCAGTTGTTATACAGTAATACTGGAGTCTATAATTTGATTTTGGAGATATTATTATTAATTTTATTTGACTTTTTTATCTTTGATTTTTGTTTTTTTGGTCTATTTTCCCAGTAAATTATGTGAAGATCAGTTGATGGGTAAACATCTCAATGATGCAAGATGCCCATGTGGTTTTCTTAATTACTTTCAAATAGTTCTGGTCCGCAGTCATGCATGGGAATGGAGGGGGTGCACATGCTCAAAATAAAATATAATATGGTTCTACCAGAAATTTAGATAGAATGAGATATAATCTCATTGTAATTAATGCTTTAAGATTAATCAAGCAGAGCTAGTTTCAGTAAGAATAGTCTACAATTCATTCTCAAGCATGTTCAATGTACCTGTAAGGATTCTGTATCTCTTCACGGCCAGCCTTTCAGCAACTAACTCAACTTAAATATTTGATTAAATTTGGTTTTTCTTTTCTTTGAGAATTAGATGTTTAGCTCAGGCACAAGAATTACAGTGGGAAAAACATTGTGCGGCTCAATGTAAAAGCATATATGAATGTTGTAAAGTTGGAATAATTTGTAACAATTGCTAACCTAGTTGTGAAAAAATATTTTTGTCGTAGAAAAAAATGCAGAATGTCTATTTGATTATATATCAAATAAAGTAATTATTTAGATTTTCAAAGACAGAAAGATCTTGGAAGAAACACAAAAGAGATACACAATCCTAAAGATATTCAGTTGATTTTTGGCCTATTAAGTCAATTGGTATGTTTTAAAAGGGGAAATATTAGTGCATTCAACATTCGTTACTATCAGTTTAGTACATATACTGATTTCATGCAGTGTTGGGGAGTTAACGAGGAAATATTCTGATTTTAAGTGCATGTAATTAAATTTGGATCAGGTTGTCAATTTTATTGTTAGAACTAAATTGGATGATTTATCTGTTTGGCCCAAATGGGCTGAGTGGGAGTTGAGTGTCCCTTTTAGTGGCGAGTATTCGTGGGATAAATGCAGATATGGTTATGTATTCTATGTCGTTCATCTTGAACAATATAAAGACTATAAAGGGTGGGGTCTTTTAAGAATATTCTGTTCGACTGTCGAGAATACATGCGTTCTGCTCAGAGCACATCCGACGCGTCCGTATTTTCCACAGTGTGTTCTTTGGCGTCCTATTGTCAACGGCTGACACGACGTTAACCCTTTACCCAACAAACCGGCCAAAACCGGCCAAATAAAGCTTCAACAGCCTAAAATATCTTCGGTCTGTCTCAATAGAACCATACAAATATGGATATCATTGGAACCGGCTCCTTGACCACATTGTGATAGTTACAGTTATACCCTGTGCCAATGCATTCTCTTATATATGCGAGTCGACCATAGGTCGCCTCGCATATATAAGAGAATGCATTGGCCTAAAAAAAATCTTTTTTTAACACTTTTTACCATTTTTTCTTACATTCTTTAACAATTTTATAATTTTTAATGTGTTAAGCCAATGCATTCTCTTATATATGCGAGGCGACCTATGGTCGACTCGCATATATAAGAGAATGCATTGGCACAGGGCCCTTCTGTTGGGTAAAGGGTTAAAGCGCCAACCGATCGAACAATTATAGATGCTGCTATAGACATATATTCATGCTGCGTGTAGATACTCAAAGACCCACCGTGTGGCCCGGGATAGAATATGTTGATCGCCCCACTGCGATGTGTCAGAATCCCATAATCTGCATCCCGTGATTGTGCTGTGTGGTACTCCTGCTGGTATTAGGGCGGCCTTATCACGTGCGGCATCAGCCTATATGTATACGGCTTGGTTCATGGTCCACATATGTTCAACATCTCTCCATGACGGGTGGTTGATTTTGACTAACACAATCACCTAGTGGATTAATTTTTTGTTATCTATTTCATTGTTTTTCATTTTATGTTTATACATGTTCCTGTCGTCTCGTGTTTCATTGAATGTTGTAATGGTGATTGTTGGACGTTTGAATTTAATACTGTTTGCACCCAATGTCGAGAAATCATGTGTTTGGTTATTGACCACACTGCAAATCATAGCTAGACAAAGGATATATGTCAAGCCAATCAGGACTGGGTCAGTAAATGGCTCTCTCCTGGTTGAATGTTCAAAGTACAGCCTGTTCTCCCGAAAATCAGCACAGTAACTGCTTATAATATAATTCCTTTTATGTAGATAATCTGCTTGGAATCCCCTCATTTTGAGAACATTTTAGTCACATTTTCGACTCATAATGAGACAATTCTAAGCAGATTATGAGACACAAATAAGACAACTCTCGACTTTTCAGGTGGACTCTCTTTAACATGTGTTTTCACCGTGGCCCGTGCCATAAAACGAAATAACGGGTAAGTGTCCATTTATCTGTTATTTCATAATCAGATATATCACATTATGTACTTGACATTATAGGTCAATTATGTGCGTATTTTCGCGAGGATATGTTGCAAAGAAAGTTCAATCTGACGCTCTTCTTAGGTTAGCATCTCTTGCACAAACACATGTGTTGTTTACAATTCACCAGACATTGAACAGTAGCAGGAATACATGCGTACAGCCTGTTCTCCTGAAAATAAGCTCACATTAACTTTAATTTCAAAAACACAAGTAAGCCCTTATCGGCATTTAAATCTGAATTACGCTTTATATGAACCTATAGGCTGGTCGATAAACTAAAATTTTATGGTCAACCTAGAAAAAATTTGGACTAAGTTGGTTTTTATATCATTTTGAAGAGGACGCTCTCCTCTATAACATATCCAAAATCCGCTAAAATCAGCTTTGAGCAATTGTTGTAATTCAAGATGGCGTCCAAGATGGCTGCCATTTTCCTATAAGTCAGCTCGATGCAATTATAGTGAGAACATCTTGTCATATGTATACACTTGTATACATTTTTGTGAAGCTATGACATAACGCCATCTTTATATGCCAAAATTAAAACTTCCCGTCTATGATGGCCGCCAAAATGGCTACCGGAAGTGGAATTTATACGTTTTTACTAATACTTTTAAGATAAGTTTATGAGGTTTTGAACTGGTTGAGAATTGTAACTTTATCTTGTATATAGCATGCTAACTGACCATTGGAGCAATGATATATGCTGTTCGTGGGGGTCCACACCCTTCCGATCACTCAAAAATTCGATTTTACAAAACGCGGTATAACATTTTACAAAAGATCCCCTTTGGGATTCTGGTCACATTTCACCAAGAAGTGGGACGAACTGTGCAATGTAAGTGATCCATTCTATATCTTATTGATATTCGAACTCAATGGTACCAAAATTGTCACTTTGGCTCAAAATGGCTGTCAAAATGGCCGCCAAAATATGGAAAAATGTTAATTATTATCCCAACGTGCCATGCAACCGCTTACAATTTATGGTGATATACACAAATGACTATTCCGTATTATATACATTGCATACCAACATTTCTTATGCATCTTTATTAATTTTTACTATTTAACATTCTGAAATTACCAGAATTATGGGATTTTTCTATCACAAACAGCATCAAACTCTGCTAAAAAATCACTATCTTTAGTATCAAAGGTTCTTTTTATTTTGATATGCCTCAAATATGGCATAGTTTGGTGTTTTAGACAATATTGCTCAAGATTACATGCAAAATGGCAACCAAATTTAGTAAAAAGTTTATATTCCGAACAGTATTCTCGGCTGTTCCGAAATTGTAGCAAATTGTGACTCACTTGGTTATTAAACATACTACTTAATCAATTGACAACTTAATCTTATATTATGGTTGTCCCAAAACCTTATGGGGCACGACAAATTAAATTTAAGGGATGCAGTATGAATTTTGACGAACACCTCTTTTGGGATTATGTCCATGTTTTTTACGGAAACGAACGGAACGTTGAACCTGAACTGACAGGTATCATATTATGAGGCTACTCTGGCCCATTAGCATCAAAAACTTATAAACTATTGTCATGAAAACCGTTTTCTTCACATTGCATATAAAACGCAATTAATGTGGAGAACACTCTGATATTACCTCTATCGATTAACATATCCTTGAGTTATTGTGGAAAGTGATAGTCACACAAAGGTGCACCAGTACAAATCACACATGAGCATGCAGTCACTCCATATATACATACATGAATACCACGCAAATGGCCATGTGCCACTCGCTGTATAGACATACACCTCACCCGTTACAATACAGCCACAATTGGGTTTACCCACACCAACGCATGGTCATATAGCCGTGAATAACATTGCAGACACACCAGGTATACTCCTACACCTCACATGACATGTATACATATTCACTACATACATGAACACAAAGTAACATCTTGTATACCTATTCACCTAACCATAGGCCATACAGTCACTCCATGTATATGTATTTGCCACATGCATAGCTATACAGCCACTAAATTTATACATGTACACCTAACCGATGACCATACAGTCACTCCATACCTGTTCGCAACATCCATTGTCATATATTACTTCTTGTATATCTATTTGCCTCACCAGTGGTCATACAGTCTCACTCCCTGTATATATATACATATTTGCGACACCCATGACCATATAGCCACTCAAGATATACATATACGCCCAACCCAAAACCATAGAGTCACTCTAGGTATATACATATAACCTCACAAAAGTGACATTACAGCCCTTCTATATATATCAATGTCTCGTACCGCGCATACGGCCATTCATACACTCCAGACTTGCATATACACCCGACCCATAACATTTCAGCTTCTCGCTGTATACGCATAAACAACAGTCGTGATCATAGTCACTCCTTGTATATCAATACACCCCACCATTAATTTTGTCATACTGTCAATCCCCATATACCTATGTACATATTGGCCGTGCCATGGTCATGTAGTCACTCGTGATATACATATACACCTCAACCATGACCACAGCGTCACTCCAGGTGTGTATATATACCTCACCAATGGCCATACAACCCTTTTAGATATACCAATACCCCGCACACACGGCCATTCGTACACTTCAGACTTGCATATACAGCTCAATCGTGACAATTCAGCCACCCGCTGTATACATATACACCTTCTCCACGAGCATTCAGCTAGTTACTGTATGCTTGTACACACCACCGATGACAATACAATAGTACATATTAACATATACATCCCATCCATCACCACGAGGTTGCTCTCTATATACACTAGCTGCCAATGGCCATCAAATTGTACTCCAGGTATGCATATACACTTCAACAATGACCGTGCAGTCATTCCATGTACACATATACACATTGCCCATAACCACACAACCACACCCTATTTATACATACACACATCCATTACCATACATCTAACACCCGCCCATGACAATACATCCACCCAATGTACATATGTACAGCCCACCACTGACCACACAGTCACTCCATGTATACATACAGGACAGTGTAGCTGCTCTCGTTATGACCATACACCACTTCAATGACCAGACAGCCACTCGCTGTAAACATGTTCACCTCACACATCAGCATACAGCTACTCCTTATATACCTATACATCTCACTATGGACATCCCGTCCATGGCCATATAGTCACACATTGTATAACTATTCACACCATTCATGAATACAATAATTCCATGTATACCTACTCACATCGCCTATAACCAGACAGTCAACAGACATACACACTGTATTAAGTTGATCAATGTTGATGCTAATGGACCAGAATAGCCACATAATATGATCCATCTCAGTTCGGTTTCAACGTTCTGCCCATTTCCGTTCAAAAACAAGGAAGTTTTAGACAAAATCCGTATTGCATTCATCAAAATGAATTTGTCATGACTCGTAGGGTACCGGGACAATCAGAATAGAACATTTAGTTAATTAAGTAGCACGTGAGTCACAATTGATTATGTATACATATACACCACGTATATACACATATGTATATAATAATGTTTACCAAACTTGGTTGCCATTTTGGAAGCCATCTTGAGTAATTTTGTCTAAAACAACCCAGTGTGACACATGTAACACATATAAAAACAATAAACATCTTTGATACCAAACATGGTTCCATTTTACTTTCAAAACATGGCTCAAACCTGAACAGCGATTTTTTGCCGATTTTGATATCAGGATTGTGACAGAAAATTTCGAATAATTCTTGTAATTTCAGTGGTTAAAATAGTAACAAAATACCAAAGGTGCATCAGAAATGTTAGTACTCAAGCTATATAAGACATAATAGTCAACTGTGTGCATCACCATAACTTGTAAGCGGTTGCGTGGCACGCTGGGATAATAATTACCATTTGCCATATTTTGGCGGCCATTTTGGCTGCCATTTTGAGCCAAAGTGACAATTTTGGTACCATTGAGTTCGAATATCAATAAGATATAGAATGGATCAGTTACATTACACAGTTTTTCCCACATCTTGATGAAATATGATTAGAATCTTGGGGATCTTTTGTGAAATGTTATACCGCGTTTTGTAAAATCGAATTTTTGAGTGATCAGAAGGGGTGTGTGTACCTCACGAACAGCATATTTCATTGCCCCAATGGTCAGTTAACATGCTAAATACAAAATAAATTATATGAAATTATATGAAAATGGCAGCCATCTTGGACGCCATCTTGAATTACAAAAAATGCTCAAAGCGGATTTTAGCGGATTTTGGATATGTTATGGAGGATATATTCCTCTTCAAAATGATATACAAACCAACTTAGTCCAGATTTTTTCTAGGTCAAACCTTTTATCGACCAGACTACTATATCGACTTACCAAATTACTCACTTTATAATGTTTTTTCACGGTGTTCCGCACCATTAAACGGAATAAAGTGTATAAGTCCACTATGGGCTTATTTCCGAATACAAAAATCTAATATTAACCAGTGTGAATATATATTAAGTCCAATATGAACACATATTTGCACGAGGATATGTTGAGTATATAGACAGTCATAGGTGTAGACATGGGTGAGTCGAATAAGAATTTTATGAAAGATTGTGAACTATGTGATCATGTATAAAGGATGCGGATTTATATATTTATTTGGTCACAGTAGCTTCATTATGATAGTACAACTTTCATGACAATTGACCTAAAATTTGTCATTATCGTTTGCAACGTTTACTCGTCCCTAATTACATGTATCTGCAATTGATAGAAAATGGAAAAAGATATATTTTTTCGTATATGGGCGTCATCGAAAAAACTAGTGAAACAATTGAAAGTGGCTCTTTCCAATACAAAGGTAAATTTGTGTGCGATGTTCAAATATCAATTGTCAGCATGTTCTCGTAAATCATAAGCTAACTATGAACATATTAGGGGTCGAAAAAGGTTCATATTGAACCTAAATATGTTTAATATGAACCTATTTCAAAATTAAATAAGTCAAGATGTGGCACTATTTAAGCAATAGATATACAAGCCTATTTACCGCGATAACGTGTTTTCGTTGTGGCCGGTGCCATTCAACGGAACACTGGGTATAAGTTAATAGTCGGGGGCTTAATTCAGAATAAAAGTACAATATGAACCTAAGTGCACATCTAGGTTCAATGTGAACATATTAGCACAAGACTAAGTTGCATATATGTGGCTAATTCTGTCGATTAAACTGTCTGTGTCCATTCGGGGGATGTGACATATATTGAACTAGACAGAGCCTCACACAATAAACGTTAAATCCCCTTCACGGACATACACAATTTAAGCATCGACACTAGCTACATTATATATGTTGGTACACGATTCTAACGATTACCCCCTGACACGTAATGCTGTTTGTTTCGACATATACTATTGCGTGAATAATACTCCCGAGGATATCGACATGACCATCACACGATTCCAACAAACATAAACCATCGACCTACGTCAGAGGTTAACACGATTACACCATGTCCGACGCCTGGTATGATGAGATGGTTTCCAACCAATCAAGTTTATACATAACGTAATGACTCGTTAATGGAATACTCGTGATTTATCCTCGTCGTAACATATGGGAAATTGATATAGTATATCTCCAGCGGTCTGAAACATGGGCCACATCGCATATATTCAATTATTACACCATCACAGGTGGGTAATGTCGCCAGTAATTACAATGCCATGTGTAATCTAAGGAGAAGAACCGTCGGTTATGCGAACCCGTATCTGATCCGCCAGAGCAATACTCTTGCCGAGCAATGTTGCCAGTTCTTTGATCTCTTGGGGCTAATCATCAAGATGTTCTCTTCCTTGACTAGACTTACCTCGTCCCGCCCATGTATCGTGGAATTGACGCCAGTAACCACGGTGTAACAAGCTCAATTCAAGTGTACTACTAATGTGCACTCTAAGTGTCGGCGCACACGATCCCGATTGTCCCTGATTAATCCGGCTGCAGGATAAATCGGGGACAATCCGGACCGTGTGCGCCTAACTTTGGAGCGGTTTTTGTCGGATCCGATTTAATCGGACCGATCAAACTGAGTTTGATTTCATCAGGAAAATCCGGCTCGTGACGATGGCAACGCTCGTGTTTTGCTTGTCACATGACCGTCACATGACCAAAACCTCACTCAAAGTGTCGAAATAGTTAGCGGCGACCGCTATTCGAAATTAAATCAAGAATTCTAATTGATCGACAAGGAAAAACGGCTGGTAGACCTGTGGGCAGAAAATGAGTGCCTGTATAATAATCGCAACAAGAGGGCGGCAGCTGTGTAAAGGTCTATTACGCCAATTTACGGCTATTACTAGTGACCTCAATATATTATTAATATATTCATTTAGTTTATTATTTAAAAATATTAGTCTTTAGAAATACATATTAAAGGCACGTGCGGCCTTAGTTGTCGAAAATATTCATATTTGTTCCAATCACCGTAAACAGAAAAACATTAAAACGCATACAGTTTCGTTCATATATACCATGAACATCGCGTAAACAGCATGTTATCATAAAGATTTACTATATTTTACCTAAGCAAGAGCCTGATTGTGTCACAGAAGACAACACAATGCTGCTGGCTAATCACACACAAATGGCATAAACGCTCTTTATTCGTTCCATACCAGGAATTCACCCACAAAGAACGCTCTTTATGTTTACCATCATAATATAAACAAACACCAGAAAAGTAACTTTTTATGCTTTTGTTTACATAACAATGGTCAAAAATATGACAATGACATACTGTTTGTGTGATATTTCTTATTTGTATACGGACAAAGTCTGTCTACATTTTGTTGTTCTTTCTGTTTGTGGCGGTTATTGACGGGTGGAAATATTTTCACAGGATACCCACCGCCAAGGCCAACCGTACCTTTAATATAAACCAACATGACTAGGTATAGTAACTGGCTAGATAGGCTGACCCCCCAATTTTATCGGGCCCGATTTACCGGCAGCCGGATTTAACCGGGTACAATCGGGATCGTGTGCGCCGACACTAAGAGAAATAGACTATTCGTGTCCAATCAAGAAAGCTGTTTTGCTAAATCGTCTGCACGACGTGACAACAGGGGACCTTAATGCATACTACCAACATATTGTAGCGACTTGTATGCACAACCGACAGTGAGAATATTATAATTAACCCTTTCTATAATAAATACTCATTAACGAGTAGTTCCCTATGAAATGTTCAGGAAATAAGTTCAACAAACTACCATTTGTAGTTTGTTGAAATTATTATCTGAATATTTCCCTCCAATGAATATGAATAAAATTTATGTTATGTAATATCTGTTTGTCTGCCTGTCGTTTGCTTTTATTGCCCGAACACCCTCAAATGAAAAACAGACCATTCCACTATATGCTTTATAACTGAGTGGGGGAAATCCATTTAGTATAGAAAGGGTTAAAGCCACATGACTTTAATACACCTAATAATATTCCCTTTCGAAACCGATATCGAAATCGGTCGATAAATACTTGGAACTACCTTTCTATGATCATTACATGTCACAGAAAGACGCATTGAAGTCATACAAAATACAACTCTGAACACGATGTTTGGATTCCAAACAAAAAACAGCCATTTGCACGGCATGGAACAGAAAAGAGCGTTTCGTGTTAGTCTGTTCCTGATGTGGTAGAAATAAATAGCGTGTAAAATGGCTGTGAACATGACAAGTATTTTCGGAGCATGTAAAGACGGTATAACATTATTTCGTGTATTTGTCAACCTACTGTATACCTCCTTCATCTCCTCTTCACCACGGCTGCAGAGACAGCAGTTTGTAAATTTGCAGATAGAACAGGCACAGAATGACGCGGCCCTTGACAACAGAGTGAGAATGAGACGGAGGAGGCGGGCAATTCCGAGGAGATGCTGGGTCCGGCCATGGTTACACGTGGGGAGAAGAGTTCAGTTTGGCCACTAGCACCGCCTGATGCATGAGCTACGGCATGACGATCCTGCATCCTTCAACTTCCTGCGAGTGGCACCAGAGATGTTTGATGAGCTCCTTGTCAGACTTGGTCCAAGATGCACCAAACTAGACACCCGATATAGAAAGGCTATCGAACCAGGTGATTGCAATTATTATGCGCCGTCTGGCATCCGGTGACAAGTAATCCAGTATGAAGTTTGACTTCATAAATCATCATAATACCATGTCTGTCGTAGTACGAGAAGTATGCCATGCAATCGTAGAAGAATACAAGAACGAAGTCATCACCTGTTCAACAACCCCCGCAGAATGGCGTCCCATTGCTGAACAGTTTGCACGTACATGGAACATCCCTCATGTCTGTGCAGCCCTTAATGGAAAGCATGTTGCCTGTAGAAAGCCAGAGATCAGTGGCAGCATTTATCACAATTATAAAGGCTTCTATTCCATTGTTCTGATGGGCCTTGTAGACGCAGACTTCGGTTATGACGTGACAACAGATGGTAACATTTTAATCGCTCCAAATAAAATTACAATATTTATACAACGAAAAAGGGATCGGCGTTCGAAATTATATGGAAAGCTTTACTTTCTTTCGGAACGATTCTGTCAACCTTTTTGAGGATTGCTGAAGATGTTTTGAGGTAATTTTTTGAACTTTGATTGTGGACAGCATCAACCACCCAACCGCCGCCATTTTGAATCGATGTAAACATTCCGATGCCAAAAAGGAAAAAGACGAAGAAAACTGGCAAAAGCAGTACAGACACTGATGAATCGAGCAGCAGTGGTAAGAATAATTCCACATTAAATAGTGAGGACAGTTTCAACCCTGATCCAAAAAGACAGCTAACAATGGAAGATTTCATGTCGACAAAATCAGGCATACCACCCTCGCCCATTGTAACAGACTTTACGAAACAGATTAATAACTTAATATTAAGAATCGATAAGCTTGCAGAAACGTCTACAGAAAATCATAGGTCCTACTCCAAAGAACAGCACGATCAGATTGGCAATTTCGGTCAGATTGTGAACAAATTCAAAGAAGAAATCCTGCAGGCATTCACCGACAAGATCTCTACTCTGGAGGGAAAAATTAAACAGCTGGAAATCGAAAAGGACACACGATTTAAACAGTTTCAGACACGAGAAACGATATGGCCACAGAAATGAAGGAGTTGACATATAAGCTGAATGACTTAGAACAGCAAGGCAGGAAAGATTCGATAAGGATATTCGGCATCAAGGAAGTGGAAGGCAACGAATCCGGGAAAGATTGTCGGCGAAAAGTCCTCGAAATGTTCAAAACTCGATTACATATCGACATAGAACCATGGGAAATTCATATGTGCCATAGGATTGGCAGGAAGGTGTCGAATTCTGATGAAAATAAAACTCAAAATTCTGGTAACCAGCAGCAGAAACCTAAAACCCGTGCCATGATTGTGAAATTCACGAACAGATACACAAAGTGTGATATAATAGAAGCCAGAAGCCAATTGAAGAGATCTGGGATTTCTATAGTGGAAGATGCAACCCTTATGAACTCACATCTTCTGTCGAAGGCATATAAAGCACCTTCTGTAAATAACTCATGGTTAACAAATGGAAAGTTATACTTGAAATTGGCTACTGGCAAAATTGAAAAATTTCGAACAGAAGAGGAACTTAATGCCCTTATTGGGTCTTAACCTGTATCTTATGTAGTTGATCAAGAGATATATCCAAAGATATGTTTTATGTGTTGATAATAGTGGAATATACATTATATAAACAGAAAAAATATATAAAAAATTGGTAAAATAAAATAAATACTAACTGCACAAATTATAGCTGCTTATATTATGCCATTATTGGAATACACGTGTATTACTAGGTAATGACTTATTAACTAACTATATGTGTGGCTACCTATGTATGTGAAATTTGGACCAGCAATGATCAAGTCTTTAAAAAATAAATATTTGGTGAGGTTTATTACATATCACTTCAGTTCTTTTCCACGAAAACGGATATAAATCTACCAAAACGTGTGGTTCAAAACACTATTACATGATCTACATTACTATTTTCCCGATAAAACCTCACATTACTAGTAAATATTTTGCTTTCAACTATTGTCAACACACAAAATCGATCAACCTCGAGCGGGGAAGACAATTTCCTCCGCTGTTCTTGTTTCATTTTCATATATGTTGTATATCTGTATATGTGTATTATTTGTTTCTATTCTGCAAATTTCCAGACGACCCATAATCAAGACACAATAACAACCCACACTCAATTAAATTACCCCCCCCCCCCCACCCACAGTGGTAAGACTAACACACCGCCAAAAAATAAGCTCGTAAAATTCACTTACCAAACTCATATCTGAAAATAACAACAATTATCAAAGTAACACTCGAATCATTTTCCTGGTGTAACATTATTCCAATGCCATCAAAACACATTCAAAGAATAAAACTATATCCTTCAATATCCACATCATCAGATCATAGACTATCATCCTTATTTAAGAAGTCAACATTATAAGTTAAGTGTCTCCCATCTTATAACAAACCAAATAGAAATGCGAAATCGCTCTTACGACTGGGTCAATTTACGCTGAGTATTATTGACCCATTTACTTGATCCGGACAGGCGACAGACACAATTTCGGTACAACTCACAACAAATCATCACGATTATCACCTGCCAATCAAGATCGGAATGTATATGAAATATCGATCGGTCCACACAGGGGAAAAAACATATAGCAGGGTCGTATATACAGTAACACACCCCACATTGCTAACTAATTGGAAGGGGGCCCGCTGTAAAACATTCAATTAATTAATAAGCTTCTGGCTGAATATATAAATGATGGTACCCCCCCCCCCCCGCCCCCCCCCCCAACCCCCCCCCCCCCCCACACACACACACATTAACCAACTCATGTCCCATTCCATGGCCCACCATTTCCGGTTTTGTAAAAACCTTCAGCAAATCTTACTAAATACAAATGAAGAGTTACGCGTAAGTTTACAAATAAATTTGAATTGTCAGATACTATATATCTATAGCTATAATGTGTATCGTAGAATTTTGATTTTTCAGATTATATTTATTGCACATATATTAGAAGTGTCAGATCATATACAGCTATGTATATCTCACAGTGTAAGCTTACAACTAAATTTGAATTGCCAGATTATATAGATCGGAAATCAGTCTCGTTGAGGAGACGACAATGATCTTAACGGATGTACACCGAAAGAGGATCTTTGTCGGCTTTTCAAGGAGGCTGATCTGAACGGCATATTGTAATAGCTTTCCACTACTGTCTGCATGCAATATTATATATGTTGATACCTACAACGATTAATAACGCGCAAAGCAAAAAAAAAAAAAACTTGACATCTACTCGTGTTTCTGTCTACTGATGCAGATTCCAAAATGATTAAAAACACTTTTAGCTGAAAGCATGGGTCACAAAGTCAGCCATTCATGTTAACAAACGCCACGACTAAACTTATTAACACGTTAAAGGCACGGTTGGCCTTAATTGTCGAAAATATTCATATTTGTTCCAAACACTGTAAACAGAAAAACATTAAAACGCATACAGTTTCGTTCATATATACCATGACCATCGCGTAAACAGCATATTATCATAAAGACCTACTATATTTTACCTAAGCAAGAGACTGATTGTGTTACAGAAGACAGCACAATGCTACTGGCTAATCACACACAAATGGCATGAACGCTCTTTATTATTTCCATATCAGGTATTCACCAACAAAGAACGCTCTTTATGTTTACCATCATAATATAAACAAACACCAGAAAAGTAACTTTTTATGCTGTTGTTTACATAACAATGGTCAAACATATGACCATAACATACTGTTTATGCGATATTTCTTATTTGTATACGGACAAAGTCTATCTGCATTTTGATGTTCTTTCTGTTTGTGGCGGTTTTTGACGGGTGGAGATATTTTCACAGGATACCCACCGCCAAGGCCAATCGTGTCTTTAAATGGACGTGCTCTATTTGAACTTATAATTATATATTTGCTATCAGGTAAAATATGGGTCGACAAATATTCGAAGTTTCCTTATGATAACCTCTTTTACTCGAAACAAAAATTAATATAAATTATAGAAAATCAATTACCGAGCCAAGCCTTCATCTAAGAAAAACAAACCAAAGAAACGCTCTTTATTTCTACAATTTACAGGACAATTACCACGAACGATCGGAAGTAATTAGTGACAAATAAAACCGATTCCAACATTGTATACATTCTACGAATTAGCTCTATCTTTAAGTGACAATCCGATGACTATATTTAAGGTACCTCGCAAGTTTGTCGTCATAGTATTGCCCATTGGAACCATACTTTAATTTGACAGAGATTAGTATAATCTAAGATTAAAAAATCACCAAGTGCATTTAAATTAAAGGTGTATTGTCGTATAATATTTCCAACAACAATAACATTGTTCAAAGCTCAAAAATAGTAACAGGTTATGTCCCAATTCAGCTATGCAATAGCTCATTTAAAAACATTTACGGAATGGCAGGCAGTGTGACCCATGCGGCAGCGTTTTGAGTATTAAAACCACTGTTGGGTGGTTGATGCTGTCTTATGACACATTCGTCAACTGGAATGAATGTATTATTTATTTTCGTTTTGTTTATTTGTTTTCTCCATGTTCTCTCTGTATGTCTCTTATGTTGTGTGTATGGTGGCGACTTCAATGTGTTTCTTTTTGGATACAAGGCATCTCATTATGAATTTTTAGCTGTATACAATGTATTATTTCCGTTGGCGTGGTCGTCCGCCAATTCATATCATGACTACAATTAAGATATTATCTCTGAACTGCCGTGGACTGAATCAATCAGAAAAACGTCGTGATGTGTTCCGCCATTTGCGTTCTTTAGATGGTTCAATATACTGTCTCCAAGACACGCACTTCACAAAATCAATGGAAAGATGCATAGAAGCTGAATGGGGCTACAAAACTATCATGGCTCCCTTTACTTCTCAATCGAGAGGAGTAGCTATCTTATTCCAAAATAATTTTGACTTCAAACTGCATCAGGTCCAGCGTGATCCAAGTGGAAATTTCATCGTACTGGATATCATTATAGAAAATCTTAGATTAAGTCTAGTCAATCTGTATGGCCCAAACGAGGATAACCCTGACTTCTACTCTAACTTGAAAAAACTTCTCGACAAAATCGGGAATACCCAGATTATAATGTGCGGCGATTGGAATCTTGTTCAAAATCAGAATCTTGATACTTATAACTATAAACAAGAAAATAACCCACGTGCAAAAATTCAAGTCAAAAATCTTATCGACAGCCTCGAACTAATCGACATTTGGAGAATCTACAATGCCAGTGAAACACGATTCACATGGAGAAGAAAGTCCCCAATAAAAATGGCTCGGCTGGATTATTTCTTAGTTTCTTCGGAACTCCTCAATTTATCAAACACGGGACCCGCGATAATACCGGGTTATAAAACCGATCACTCAATTATCTCCTGTCAAATAACCGTTAGCAACATGAAAACTGGTCATGGGTTTTGGAAGTTCTATAACTCTATTTTACATAGCAAGGAATATTGCGACTTAGTTAAAAGACTCATAGAAGAAAATAAAGTTCGCTATGGCTACTCATGTGTAGAAGATGGCGGTGAACATAAAGCTTCATGTAATATCAACAAGAGACTTCTTTTAGATGCCATCTTGTTAGACATTAGAGGAGAAACTATAAAGTTCTGTGCGAACCGTAAACGAGAACGTCTTAAAAGAGAACAACTCCTCTCTGAAATGAAAAACATCATATCAATTAACCTGGACAACCCATCAGTAAGTCTTAAATGTAAACAGAAGCTCATGGAAGACATGGAAAAAACTGAATCTGAATTAGAAAAAATACGAAGAGAGAGCAATCGTGGTGCTATGATTAGATCCCGAGCGAAATGGGTCGAGGAAGGAGAAAAACCCACAAAATATTTTCTGAATTTAGAGAAACGTAATTATATTTCTAAAACCCTGACCAGTTTGACGGATAAGAACGGTAATAATTTGACAACACAAGACAGCATCATGTCGGAAGCTCGAAATTTCTACCAAACTCTCTATTCACATAAAAAAACTGACGATCAAGATCTAAATTGAATGTTAAAAAATTCTGAAACCCCCAAACTAACGCCATCTCAAGCATCGAGCATTGAGGGTCCGCTAACTTTACAAGAATTGACACATGCATTAAAACAATCGAAAAACTGCAAATGCCCGGGACCATCTGGTTACACATATGAATTCTTCAAATGTTTCTGGTCTGATCTGGGGCCCTTTGTGACAGACTCACTTAACGAATCATTTTCAATCGAAGAATTATCGATCACACAAAAACAGGGTATTATAACACTCATTCCAAAGAAGGGCAAAAACCGTCAATTATAAAAAAACTGGCGACCCATCTCCCTTTTGAACACAACATATAAACTCGCCTCCTCGTGCATCGCATATAGACTTAAACGCGTCCTCCCGTATATAATTAATTCTGACCAAACAGGATTTCTAGCTGACAGATACATTGGAGATAACACAAGGCTCTTATATGACATAATGCATCAAGCGAAAGCACACGATAAGCCTGGAGTCCTGCTCCTAGTAGACTTCGAAAAAGCATTTGACTCAGTGTCATGGTCCTTCATACATAAATGCCTCAATTTTTTCAAATTTGGTGATTCCATAAAAAAGTGGATGACAATTCTATATCAAGACGCTAGTTCGTCCATCCTGATTAATGGTCACATATCACAAAGTTTTAAATTAGGGCGTGGCTGTCGACAAGGTGATCCCATATCCCCATATATTTTTCTCCTCTGCGCAGAGGTGTTAGCATTGTTGGTAAGACAAAATGATAAAATTAAAGGAATAGTCCTCGGTGGTTCAGAGTATAAAATATCACAATACGCGGACGACACAACGTTTATACTTGATGGCAATGAAAGTAGCATTCGTGAGGCCTACTCAATACTTGACCTATATGCTCGGGTTTCGGGACTGCGTATTAACCCGGAGAAATGTCAGGCGGCATGGATAGGATCAAGAGCAAACTGTGAATCAACCATGTGCCATGATTTAAAATTATCCTACTCAAACACTTTCAACTTTCTGGGCATTAATTTCGACACTGATCTTCGAAAGATGATGACAAACTACTCCTGTAAATTGGACGAAATAGAACGACTAACCAAGATATGGAGCCACAGGCTACTAACCCCAATTGGAAGAATAACTGTCATTAAGACACTTATTCTTCCAAAGCTAACCCACATATTCATGTCTCTCCCCAATCCAGACGATGCTTTCGTTAAGAAGTTAAACACAATTTTATTCCAGTTTATCTGGAACTCTAAACGAGACAGAGTACAAAGGAAGCAGTTATGTCTCGATTACTCCCTAGGAGGACTGAAAATGATCAACTTGGAACATTTTAACGACGCAATGAAAATCACATGGCTGATACGTCTGATATGTAAACAATCAAATTGGGCACCTCTCCTAAAAGACACCCCCATTATCAACGACCCCCTGTACCTAACATATGATGCTAAGTTCCTGTCAAAACAAACTTCAAAAATTTCTAACCCATTTTGGAGGGATGTTCTCAGCTCTTGGTGCGAATTTATAAGCATATATGATAAAAATGGTAATATCATGTCAGAGACCATATGGAATAATTCTAACATCAGAATGGAAGGAAACCCAATTAACTTTAATTCGTGGAGAAATGCAGGCATATATTTTATAAACGATCTGTTCCAAGCAAATGGAGAATTTCACACCCATGACTCCCTTAAGGCTACATTCAATATTTCTACTAACTTCGTTATTATAGCTAGCCTAAAACGCCAAATATATAGCCTTTCAAACTCTCGAAATCAGCCCCTCCTACGATTACCCTCTCCGTTCTTACCCAAAACTTTGATCCCGTTATTAAGGGACAAGAAAGGCGGTCAACTCTTTCATCGAGCCCTGTCAATGGGGAAACGGGTGCCAAACTCATGTAAAAAATGGAATTCGGAAATAAAAGACGACTCCCAATCATGGGACAATATATTTCGCAATCCATTCACAACGACGCCTGACACAAAACTCCAATGGCTCCAATTTAGAATTAATACGAGAATCCTATCGACGAACAAATTTCTGAAGATAGCAGGCATAAGAGCTGACGATCTATGTAAGCGATGCGAAAATACTCAAGAGAACATTTCTCACATTTTCTGGGACTGCCCATATACAAATCGGTTTATAACCGAAATTCAGTCTTGGTTGAAAATTAATGAAGTGTCTATACACATAACCAAACCAAGTATGCTTTTTGGCTTTAATCATTGCCAAGTGAATTCTATCATAAATTACTTCCTACTTGTGCTAAAGCAATATATATATAGGACTAAATTTGACCCGATCCAACTTTCAATAAAGGCATTTCTCGCTGAATTAAAATTCAAATATGAATGCGATAAATACACATCCAGAAGCAACATGCGATATCAAGAGTTTAAAAATCGATGGCTACCCTTAGAAAATATTATTAATGACAACACCGATTGACTTGCTGATATTCCACAACAAAACCAAATTTATATGTATATACATGTATACACCCCGATTAATATAATTATATACATAGAGCCTGGAACCCGAGCTATCTCTCAAATTTACATTAATCTTTTCCTAACTTGATCATCAAAAAGCCGGCAAGAATTTATCTGCGCCTAACTTTACTCTTTATATAACTGTATAACTGACACGCGTCATTAAATGCACGAACGTTGTGTCGCCCAATAGCCAACGGAAAAACAAACTATTTATCGCTTTACAATAACTACACCAAAAACAACTATATGATTCAAGCATGATTTTATTAAAGTCGCCAGTGAGAAAGTATAGCCCGAGTGAAATTCACTTGGGAGCGTACAAAAGTGAGTGCAAGAATATAATATGTATCAATGTATCGTTAATGTAATGCTTGTGTGTATGTATGTCTGTCTCATTTTTTTTGTTTTTATATCTACTTCACCAATAAAAAAAATAAAAATAAAAATAAAAAGGATAGATGTTGTTGGTCACGGACACATGTCAGATGCACAGATCTTCAATGAATCATAGCTGAAGGAGTGCCTAGAAGATATGACCATTGGAACGAAGGTGCATTCTTTGTATGGAGGAACTCGGCGATGAATACCACCTTGTTATGAACTGCCCTCAGCTAATTCTATTTGAAAGCCTACTATCACAACCGACTGAACACAATTATATTGCATGACATCTTCGATACAAATAACAGAAAGATCATACTAAATCTATCAATAAATCTAAAAAAGGCCGAAACACTATTGATCCACTCCTGAGGCTCGACCAAAAAATGCCACCCTCATACAACATATGTACAGGGAATCGTCCCACATAAAACATATGCCACTAATAATTATACCATAGTATTATCATACACACATTTATATTTACGCAGATGAACGTCTACATACACATGTACAGGTACACCCCCTTGATGATATTCATTTTTATATTAATAAATACTTTCTTCTGTGTATTCCCCCATATTTGATATGTATCTATATTATTATTTCATTTGTAAATGAGGACAGTATGAATGTAGTACTCACGAATGTCAAATTAGACGATGAGTTTTTAATAATAAATTGAATTGAAACTTCAGCAAACCACCAACCAAATGACGACGGGTGAGTGAGTATAGAGTGACATGTGAAATCCCCTTAGAAGTGGGTGCAATAAAATCCTTATTTGATAGTCTGTATATGAGGAAATATCACATCAGCTGAGTTTAATATTAACTTTGCATTATTACAAGGACACGGTATATTTCTTCCTCGGCGTTTGGGCTGGGGACATACCTGATGAAGCCATAATCTCAGCACAAGATGACCAATGAGTAGAGGATCTTTATCTGCAGGATACGGATTCGGCATCATGGCCCAACTCTGGCAGATTCTACTGACCACCATGCAACATGATACCATACGACTGACTCATCGTCGAGGCCCACATCTGTCTTCAGAATGCTGCATTGGATATTGAGGTTGCCAACCACCAAGCGATTACAGGTGCTTGGTGGGCTGGTGTCAGGATGCATGAGACACAACATGAGAGGGTCCAACTGTGATAGCACTGCAGACAAGAAACAATGAGAATACCTCAAGCTTTACTTCAGTTCACGTGCCGGCTCTGTGCCCTGGTATGACAGGATGATATACAGACAGTTGTGAAATATATGAACAGTTGTCAAATATATCAACAGTTGCCAAAGAACAGTTTTAATGTGGCAACATATTTAAGTGGGGCAAAATGTTTAAGTTTATTTTAATACCTAACACAGATTTTTCAAAAAATAAAGTGAAATTCACAATTTTCAGAAAAATAAAGTAAATTGCATTGACCCTTTACCTAACACAGATTTTTCAAAATATAGATTAAACTTAGCAAGTTTCAGAAAAACTTTGCTGACTGTTAAGTTAGGTAAAGGATTAAAGTAAACTAGGACAACATGTATTTCAAGTTTCCATACAAAAATAAATTGCAGCCATTATTTTGTTACAAGTAATAATAACCATAGCACATAATAAACTAAAGAAAAAATTAAATAAAATGGTACACAAACACACTCTCTGAAGCACGTATAAACTGTCTCTGATACACAAACACACTGTCTCTGAAACACTAGTTATCCTTGTTGTTGTTGGCATCCGACTGCTGCTTCTTGTTGGAATCAGGGCCGGTCAGTCTCTGGATGAATGAGTCGCTGAATGAAGTGTGACTAATATTGGCTTCTGTGATGCCACTCATATTGAAGGGTGATGGTTGCGATGCATGCACAGGAGAGCTGGTAGTGGCAAAGTTGGCTGTAGATGAAGGTGCCCGCCGGGTCATCGTATGGGATGGCTTGACCATGGGCTGCAATATCGTCAACTGGTGGGGCTGAGGAGACTGCGTCTGGCTATGTATCCACCCTGCACATTGCGACCCGCAGACAGTACCCGCCTGAAAGGTGGCTGTCAAATAATGAAAAGGGAGCCTGGTACTGCTGAGAGGGAGCCCGGTACTGCTGGGAGGTAGCCTGGTACTGCTTAGAGGGAGCCTGGAACTGCAGAATGGGAGCCTAAAGGACTGCTGGGCTGCTGACCGGGCCTTCGGGTCATCATTTAACTCGAGATACTTGTAGAGGAGGTGGGAGTGCTCCATCTGGAACTGCCGCCACAACGAGGGATCAAGATCCTCCATCACGGATTTGGCGCAGTTAGCATACTGGACTTCTTCAGGAGGCGGCCATACATAGTCCGCAAGAACCGATACCAGATCTGTACATTTCACTATCCTTCCTCATCTCCTTCGCCTCGTCCTCCCACATTTTATTCTTCAGCATGTCCTTGTAGGCGTTCAACTTCTTATTGTAGAGGTACTCATTCTCCCGGATCTATAGCGCCATAATCTCATCATCATTCAGGTAAATGGTCTTCTTTGCCTTCTTCTTGGGCTGGCCAGCAGCAGGACTGACATCTCTGGACGAATCCCCACTGCTGCCCCCTGTGACTCTCTGTGCCGGTTTCAGCTTGTCCATCATCTTCTCCTGTATCACAATGGACTGCCACCCTCTCTCGTCGATATCAGCAAGTATTCGGTCTTCTTCTGTCGACTTCTTGGCTGATAGCCTCTTGGGCCTCACATCTAGAACGACAGGTGCCAGTAGACGAGCCAGCGGTGGGGGGGGGGGCTGCCATCGCCTCATGGACCTCATCATCAGTACCCTCGGCAGCATCGCCAGCTGCAACAGATCTGGTCTTGATCTGTAAAGTCAAAAGCAAAGAAGGTACGTAAAGGGTAAGAACAATTTTATATACATTTATTAATAAATTATTTATATAAAATTATTTAACATAAGAAATATTTTACACTAATTTTATATGTATTTTGCATGTGTTTCACATATGAAGGTAATCACAATGTTAGAGAAGTGCATATTACTACTGACTGACAAGAAAATGATATTTAATTTTAACTTACACTGACAGTGGTGCATCTCTTCACATCATAGGTGTGGGTCCAGAGGAAGGAGAACTCTGACAGGATCCATTCCCCCCTCTCGGTGACCTCAGCTGCCCCGTCACCGGACTTCTTCGGGAGGCGGCATACATAGTCCGCAAGGACCGATTCCAGATCTGTAGCATCTCACTATCCTTCTTCATCGCCTTCGCCTGGTCCTTCCACAATTTATTCGTCTGCGTGTCCTTGTGGGCGTTCAACTTCTTATTGTAGAGGCACTCATTCTCCTGGATCCATACAGCCGTAATATCATCATCATTCATGTGAGTGGTCTTCTTTGCCTTCTTCTTGGGCTGGCCAGCAGCATGACTGACATCTCTGGACGAATCCCCGCTGCTGCCCTCTTCTTGGACTTCTTAGTCCGAAGATGCAAAAGATAAAATAACATAAGATACACAAGATAAGATAAAATGAGATGAGATAATCTTCATTTCACATCGATTGTACGATAAAAACATTAGCTCAAAGCTATTTATCCATGGTACTATATATAATTTACAAAATATACATTTAACCTGAAAGAAAAGGTAAAAAGCAATTAGCCAAAACAGTAACATACCTTGGACTTGTTGGGATTATTGAGTGTCTTGTGTGTCTTCTTGTTGAATAAGTTCTTCATCATCAGAAACAAAAATGGACGTAGCACTGGGCGTAGGAGGCGATGGTGGTGGTGGACACTGCCTTTCTCCCCCCCCCCCCCCGCTGCATTTGGGTGCTGGAGCCTTGCTTTCGCCTTTTACCATTGTAATATGTTCGATGTTTAGCGCCGAAAACAGACTGAAGACTGACGACTGGGGCACGCAGGAGGCTCTATTTATACTATCCGCGCCCATGCAGAGAAAGTTTTGCAAACGTATTGAAAACGTATTAGCAACGCAATAAGAACGTTTACAGCGTAGAGGAATCCATAGTTTGTTAAATGCCCATTTAATTTTCGAGTCAACGAATACTGTTTTTACAGTGCCTTGATAAACGGTTTTAATAAACAATATGTTACATAAAATATGATTATAATACATCACCATTTGGAACGTTTGTGTCTCAGAAGGTACCCATGGAGTAATAGAAAAAGCTGAAATCATAGAAACATTTCGCCCTTCTCGCTCCCAGAATGCAACAGAATTCAAACTAAGATATAGCGTTATTCCCCTTCCATTAAAAATAATACACTTTGCAGTACTCTCTAGATGAAACCTAAGTGCAAAACACGTCAGTACCTCAACAAAAGCAACATGTTCACAGTTTATTACAGCGGATAAGTTGATAATAAAATATGTTGGAGCTTCCTCTTTCAAACTGTATATAATAATTGCTTATGTTTCATCTATATACATATAGCTCACAAAAACGCATACCCATTTAGATGCAGGTCTTGCTACAATATTGCAGCTGTGAGTTTAAACCCGTGTTTAAATGATTGATTCGTTTCCACTTTGGACATCATTATTCGTAAAATTCTAATATCCTAGCAAATCCATTTCATAATCTGCACATTCAACCTGTTTTTCTTCAATGGCCAACGCCATTTATTTGTCGTATAAAGGCAAATAATTGGCAATATTTCTTATGAATTAATTGTATTTATCAACTCGTTGCGTGATTGGTAGAATTAATATAAGCTCCGCCCAATGCTGTCACCCGGTTTGCAAAACAGGTGATATTCACCAGTAGTATAGTGATGTTACCGCGCTGATAATTCATGTGACTTAGGGTGGATACACACATGCATGTAATCTCTGTAAATATCGTGTATTTGGCGTTTTACATGGATCATACAGTGTAATATGTGTCCGCTGACAACCCAATCATTGCGGCCGTGTTTGACCACAGTGAGTCAAGCTCTGACCTTGCACAGAGCCTTTGACTGGACGAAGACGCCAGACCGCTTGAAATAATTGTTCGAGCGATAACCCAAATGATGGACGTTCTGTTTAAATCACTGTCAGTCTTCTCTTGAGTTTTATACCAGTGATGGCCTCATGATTTCCCTAAACGCAGAGGCTATGATCCCCAACATTGGGTCTATATTGTCCCGGAAGCTATCGGACTGACCGTTGCATATTTCATCGACGGGGGATGCAATATACGCGGAGTGCTGACCCCCCCCCCCCCCTGGAGCCCCTCCTGAATTATAAATATTGTAGTTGACAGTCATGTCTGTCATGTCTGTTTGCTACATGTACGAGTGATTAATCTAATATGCAGCAATTTATGATATTCATATAATTATGAACATATTATTGCAGCTTTAAATTTGAAGGTACAAAAGGTGGAGTTGCTATGTGTCTTCATTCGGGAAAAGGGTTGTCTAGCTACGAGTTCCCAACTACGTCACCTTCCCTCTCTTGTGTTATACTTGTATACGCAAAATTTTCAACTTAGGAATATTTAAGTAAAACATATTGTACATTCTTGCCCAGATAATCCTGGCTGATACTTTCAACTAAATCCCTTAGTTATTCGAAGCTTTCGAGAACCAGCTCCCTCCCCAATCATGGATTATGGTCGAAAATGTTATAATTCAAGCATGTGAAGGTTAACATGGTGACAGATAGGAACTTGTTCAACCTTTGGTTTGAAAAACATATACTGTTCTTTAAATTATGGGTGAAAAATGGGGGGGGGGTGTCAATCTTTTTAATTTCAACGCTGTACCTGCATTAATTGTTTGGCGCTGCAATGGATATTTGCATGGAAATCCCAATTGAAAGTTTTCACTTGAGCTCGCTTTAAAATTATCCGAGCAATCTCAACAAACCGGTATCGTCATGAAAGAGCTTCAAATTCTGCATATTTTATTTTTGTTTTTGATGATCCTGTTTCCAATAAATGACAAATCAAGTATAAAATCGTCGGGCTCAAATTCACTTTTCGAAATGAATTAAAACTCGTGAAAAACAGCTACAGGTATCAGACAGAAATTATTCATTTCGACATCCATGAAAGGAGACATGTTTATGACTGGCCTGATATTTCTTGTTAGATGATGAATTATTTGAATTTGAATCAATTGAAATATAAAATCGGAATTCTTAACATAGATGTCAGTATCTGTTGAAAGACGCACAACTTCGCTTCTTGTACACAGTATACCAACATGAACTAATTGAACTCGGCTTTTAATCAAACAGTTACAACCGATTGTAATGAAATTATTTACCGATCGTATACCAATTCGGATAAATGAGAAGTTACTTTATATCTAGTATAAAAAGTGCAATGGCTACGACATAACGAGTTTACCTCTAACCGCTGTAAACATGATTACACGTTCATATATAATAAGACATTTGAACTAGTCACTTGGCTATACTAGTACAATAAACACCTATAGCCTTAACGTACTATAAATATACTGTTTTTAATCATTTGTGTGCCCAGGAGAGCTGATATAGAAGTTGAAATTCGTTGTTTTTCTCCAATGACCCAGTCCCTTTTATATATATATTAAATATACACTATTTTGAGGAAAATCTTCAAATAACGATAACAAGAAATATAGTGAGTCAAACTAATAGGATTACTCTCTTCGGTTTGAAAATGTTTAAGGGGAATGGTAGCGAGTGTTACTGAACAAGTGCCAGAAACACGCTGGGACTGCTGTCAGACGAACAGTGATTTATATACACCACGGAACATGAGTAATATGATGTGTAGCCATTTATATTGATTCTGACAACCTGAACTTTTTAAAGGTACTCAATCTTATCAGACTCCTAAATTACGATTTCTTTGGCTTCGGGGTACAAAATATTTTATTCGAGTCGAGGAACCCACACATCAAAGCTCAGTGTGATCAGATATCGTTTTTTGAAGTTTGTTATTTCTCGTTATTTCTCGAGATGTGTAATAATATGTGGCAAAGAAACACGTGGCCAAACGGAGGGTCTCAGACAAAATTGAGGATGAAGATGGATAACTCTAAAATCAAGTGGTAATAAGGCAAAATTTCGTGATACTTTAGTGATAATGCGGCCATATTTTGTTGAACCAAAAAATGTTGATAAATAACAAGTTTTGGGAAATTTGATACCATAGTTGACAGTGGTTAGCATTATTTTGTTGCAATAAATCGATTCTGATAACTAAAGCGTATTCAGAAGAAATGTTGTTGTTGTTGTTGTATCTTGATGGTATGGAGACCGTCTGATCGGATTGAGTACCTTTAAGAAATGAATGGTGGTTTCAATCGCAGGCACCTGTGAAGTTCCCATCCACCCATGATATATACAAATATGATCCATGTACCTTATATGTGAGTAGAAGGGAACTTCACATGTGCACGTGGTTTCAATGTTGGATTTCGATCGCCTACAAAATTAAAAGGTAAACAATCCGATTTTATCGTCCCCATATATCATCAGATTCCAACAACAACATTTCTTGAAATGACGCTTCAGTTATCATAATCGATTAATTGACCAAAAATAATGCTAACCACTGTCAACTATAGTATAAAATTGCCCAAAAAGTGTAATATATCAACATTTTGTTAAACGCAATTTGGTATCGATAGTATGTTGGTCGGCATTCGTCGAATATTTGCTAGGCTGCAAAATATTACAGGTGGTGAAAAATAACAGATTAAACAAATCTATATCTGATAACTCTTGAGCTTTTATGAATTGGTTCCTCGACTCGAATCAAATAGTTGTTACCCTCATCCAAAGAAATCGAATTTAGGAGCCCTCAATTCGGATTGTACATCTTGAAGTTAGAGTTTGCTTAAAGGGGACTGTACACTATAAATCCGGTCATCTATGGGACCAACTCCTATTATACTGAACAGAATATATGCAACAAATGAATGAAATTGAGCCATGGATGAGCGCAAAATACACCCATGGTAATTATAATGAAAATTAGTTTATTGCAAGACTCATTAACTCATTTTTTTCATTGTAATTTCCATGTTATTTACATCGTTCATAGAGCACATGGGTTTATTTTGCACTCATCCGTGACTCAACCTCATTCATTGGTTGCATATATTCTGTTGAGTATAATATATAGGAGATGGCCCCTAAATGGTCGGATTTAGTGCACCCCTTTAACTTTTATCGCGTTTACATCCCATCCGGGATGAATCTTCTGTTTTATATTTATATTTACGTATTAAACACCTCGACAGAAGTAAGTTCCCCCGACATATCACACTGTATCTCAAGAATCATAATGCCAATTAACGGGAATTTTTACCTGTAAATTCCGTATATTATGAGTAAGTTATAGGACTGCTAAAGTGGGCGAACGTCGATCCACCCGCCTACACGATTGAGTCAGCAGTGGAGGTAGTGTTTAATTAAAGTCACAAAACCGTTATGAGGGTAGAAAACTCTTTTAAAGACTCGTGTGAAGAAAAGCGCTGTGCTGCATGTAAACCACATGTTTGCGACAAGACTTGTGTGTACCGGGCCTCATTGTAATGCTTAGACACTGAGTCACTGCCATGAGGCTTCCTCTTGCAGATGATGAGGATTAGCAGATGATGAGGAATATCATATCATGAAGTAGTTTCTTTAACCACTCTTTTTAAGACCTGCTCGCTCCCGTTGGTGCCATACGTGGGGAAGGTCTTCATGTTTTAACCGTGAATTCTGACATTTGAACATCACCAAATGTCCAGCATACTTAGCATATTCCCTCTCAGAGAACTCAGCGATGACGTGGAAAGTCGACTCCTCACATTCAATCTGTGTTCATCCAAGCATGTAGCTATTCACCCTAGCATTAGTTACATGATATGTTGGTCACATAACAGATTATGTTCCCAAAGTTTCATCCATACTGATGAATACATTTGAAGATATCCTAGAAAATACCAGGGACTTACTGATTGGAGGTGCTTAGTTCAACATATCCTCGTGCACATAGGTTCATATTGGACCTAAATATTCACATAGGTTCACATTGAACGTACTTGATTCTGAAATAATCCAAAAGTGGACAAATATCAGGTTATTCCGTGTTATCGCGAGGACCGCAGTGAAAATAAAAACATATAAAGAACGTACATCTGTTAAGTGGACTTAGGTGCATATAGAGATTCAAATTATGTCGATATGAGCTTATTTGTGTTTTTGAAATAAGTTCAATACGGGCTTATTTTCATTTTAACATACTGCTCAGTTATATAAATTATCAACTCGAAGTTTTATATAATTAATCCATGTGAATACATTGTAATGTACACCTACCACTTATTTAAGGCATGGACGGGTATCATATATATAGAGGATCTCACATGAGTTTCTATTTTATACGGAATTTATCAACCGAGTTCACTAAATTCGATTTGAGCCGAGGTTTACCGAGGCTCAAATAGAATTTAGTGGACGAGGTTGATAAATTACGTATAAAATAGGACGAGTGTGAGATACTTTTTATCACATGATCAAATAAACGCGAATCAATGAGAAATATCCATCGAAAACAACGAAAAAACCGCAGCGATCGCAAGTCATTTGAAGAACGATGTGACGTCATCGCACGCGCTGATATTAAACGTGTCTCTTATCGATAATTATGAAACTACTTTTATGGGCAAATTATGTGATAAAATATGATAAGCTTGCAAGGTATGCCAATATAATTCAAATTACAGAAAAATATAAAACTCCGTTAATTAGTAGTTTATTGAATACTGTAGTATTTGATCGCCATGCATGATCTGAAAAAGCTAGTTGCATTAGATATACGCTCGCTTTGTTAATTGAAGACGACTTAGTCAGCAGTTAGATCATATCAAAACAATCAATGGTGGAGATTTACGATAACAAGCTGTGGTGTGAACGGAACGGGTTATGCTTGAATATGCTAGATTTATTGTTGTTGGTGGTGGGTCCAAAATATCAGCCTGGATTGTTGCCAATAGTAACAGCAACGTTGTGGTTCAGGTATTCCGGGAATACATTCAGGCCTATATATTGCTCGCAATGTGCTTCCAGGGAGTGTCAGTTTAAAATGTGTGATATAGTGTGTGAAATTGGGCCGAAATCAAACAAATTTTGTTTACTACATGTATCGTAAAACTGTTAAGCCCCCATCCCAACACTTCTGCGTGTACTTGTTCAAAATTCGATCCCTGGTTCAAGTACGCCCCACAGCACTCTAGACCATATTGTGTACCTATTTCGATTTACGATCTAATACAACATCATACAGCTTCAATGTGTTAAAGTGTGCAATAAATTAAATCAAGGCATATCTTCTTTGGATCAGCCACAAGTACTCATTTCAGCGTGCGCAATACAACACGAACAACAAAGCAACGAGTATCTCCCACAAGCAACGCCACGCTGGCGCTGTCAGACACCCAGTTCGTGATAGGTTTTAATTTCGTCTATCTGGAATAAAAATTGGAATTCGATCGGAGTTATCTTTAGTCAGATATCACTCAGCACGCCTTGACTCAACCGCCGACAATAACCCCGTCCCTGGCGGATTTGCATGAGCAGTGCGGATTGAACAGAACTGGTCGGTCCGAAATTTAACCACACGGCTGGCTGAAGCGGGCATACTTTATTATATATATATGCCCACCGGAAAGGGATGTTTTATGGTATTAGTCTCTCGTCCCTCGCTCTATGCGTCGGCATGCCTGTTCGTCCAGTGTTCGGTTCCAAACTTAATCTTAGTTCCACTTTCCTGAGTGCAATGAAATGATGCATATATGTTTACTTTCACTGGATTTACTACAGTTGCATTTCCGTTGCTATTCGGGTTCAATTTTCTATTCCGGGTAATAACTTTAGTTCTACTGATTCGAATGCAATGAATTTATTATACATGCGTACGTATATTACTACAAAACACGGGCGGAGTTCGATTTCTCCTTGTTCCAGTCGCATATTTATTTTAACCAGAACTCTACGGAACTCGACGTAACAATTTGAGTATTCTTGTGTTTTCGGATACTATAGACCCGGTTGCTTGATCGTCACTAAACTTGGTAAATGCGTGTATGTGTCTAAAATTATTCGAAATTGCAGATTTCGTATAGTGGTAGAATATGGAATTTGTCGGACGATTCGTAATAGAATGGTTAACCCTTTGCAACATATCTTGTAACGAGTTTCCGTGTGATAATTCCAGTTAAAGTCTTGCTGTAATAGCAACAAAAATGAGCCTTACTTGATTGATTGATTGAAAACGCATAATGAGCGTCCGAGTCATAAACCTTTTGGTGACAGGTCCTAACCCTCCCATGACTGGAGCTTCCTGAAATTTTGCGAATACCCTATGCCAATGCATTCTCTTATATATGAGAGTCTCCCGGTATGAGCCTCGCATATATAAGAGACTGCATTGGCCTAACAATGTTAAACTTGACATTGTAAGCCAGTGAATTATCTTATATATGCGAGGCTCCCTATGGGAGACTCGCATATATATCAGAGAATTCACTGGCACGTGATCTTGAATGCTGCACCAGCGCAGCTCCCGTCATGAACCTCATGAAAGTGTTAAAGGTTGAGTTTCCAGTTGCTTTTTCGTGCATCTATCTGAAATAATCTCAAAATACAGCCTCAGTACGAATATGAAATTGGCTTGACGCTTTCTGTAGAGTGTTGTCATTTCGACTTACAAATTAGGGGTAATTTTCTTCTGTGCGCATAATATTTCATTGGGTGTGATACTGATACGACTGTTGATGCTCTGTGTGTTCTCAGAAAGGACAGTACAAACAATTGTCACAAGTATTTTATTCTTACTACTGTATGAAACATTGTAAACTTTATATGACTTTGGCCAGGCTGTGAGAGCATAGAATTCATATTTTCTAGTTTTTTGTAAACTGCGTTGGCGGTCGGTATGCTGATAAAATATTCACCTTCGTCAAAAACCGCCATAAACAGAAGGAATAGTAAGATATAGACAGACCTTGTTCTTATGCCAATCAGAAATATGGCATAAACAGTATGCTATTTTCAATTTTTTCCCCTTTGTTATGTAAACAAAAGAGAAAAACGTTACGTTTCCTGGCTTTTGTTCAGATATGGATATGGTAACATAAAGAGCGTTATTTTTTACTGTTTTCCTGATATGGAAATAATAAAGAGCGTTTATATCAGTTATGTGTGATTAACCAATATAATTGCGCTGTGTTATGTAAACAAAAGCACAACTTCTGTAACACGAGCAGGCTCTTGTTTATGTCCACCATCGTACGTCTTGACGACAATATACTATTTACGCGCTGATTATGTTTGGCATATGAGCGGAACTGTATATATTTTGGTGTTTCTTCTGTTGATGGCGATTTGAACAAATATAAATATTTCTGCAACGAACGCCACCCGTGCCTTTAACACAAGAAACCACAACAGTAACGTCACCATTCATTGATTCAAAGAACTATATGTGTTGGCCACACATGCATGTAATGTCGACCCCAAGTGATGCTACATGTAAACATGTAGCGCTAGTATGTGACAACGCGTACCAAATTGGCCCATGCCTAACAGTCGTGTGCTGTTTGAACTGAACTTGGATGTTGCATTTGTGTCACAGTGGTGACGTATATGGATTACAGTGGTTATCGCGACGGACAAAGAAGCTTGAGGACAAACGTAATTTAAACATGCCCCATATGACTTTATGCCACTACGGACCGGGGTTCTAATCCAACCATATACCCCCAAAAAATTTGCTCTGTCTCAAAAACCCATGCAGCATTCTAAAATCGGCGATTTTAATATAACTGAATTATAGAGAAGGAGCAGAATGATATATACAAAGTATGCGATGCTTATCTATAATTTAGTACGACATTTGTATAAGGCACTAACTTCTGTAATATTGAGTTCGTGGGAATATGAACTCTCTATATATAACATCCCCCTTTTTCCACAAACATTAAAGCTCTATTTAAGTCCCAATATTATTTACAGTCAAAATGAGTCATTGTTCATCTCCAGTTGTATTCATTTTCAAATCTCAGTGGTGGTTTAGATATTCTTCCACTTCTGGTTTGTGAACTTTGAGTTGGTCTACTTATGATTGTACTAGAAGTTGGAGTGATGTCTTGATCATAATCATCGTACTTAAAGTTTGTGTACTCCTTCTCATTTGTTGCCAAAATTTCTCGTCTATTCCTTCGATATATTCCACAAGATTTAGTTTCTATGATGTATGAGTTCGGCGCATCAGAAATGTCCTTCACCTTTATCGGTATCCACTCATTGGTTTTCACATTCCTCATTCTAACGATTTGTCCTTTTGTTACAGGTGTTAGTTTCTTGGTTTATCGAACATTGACAGATTTCTGCTTCTGCTGTCTCTCTCTCGCTGGTGATGTTTTAGGTTTGAGAACTTTATTGCTTACTGGTGTGCGTGTTCTCAGCTTTCTATCGAATAGAATCTCAGCAGGTGATGGCATTCCATTTTCAATAGGTGTATTGCGAAAAATCCAATATTGCCAGGTGTGGATCCTCACCTGTGTCTTCACATTTTTTAAGAATGTTTTTAATTGTCTGAATATTACGTTCAGCAAGTCCATTGCTTCGATGGTAATGTTGTGATGATGTTGTTATTGTGATGCCCCATTGTTTGGCGAACATGTGCATCTCCTCACTGGTAAGATTTGGTGCATTGTCACAGGCTATTGTCATCGGTATTCCATGTCTACTGAACACTGATTTTAGGCTATTTATGACACTGCACGTCTTCAAGGATGATAATAAGCATGTCTCTGGAAAGTTCGAGTGATAGTCCACAATCATCAGATAATCCTTTGATTTATAGTGAAATATGTATATTCCAACTTTGTTCCATAGGAGTTCAGGAATGTCATGAGGTTTCAGTGGTTCGTTCTGATTTGCATTTCTATGCTTCAAACAAGTGTCACATTTCGAAATGTACCTATCGATGTCGGTTGTCATGTTTGGCCAATACACTGTTTGCCTCGCATTGTTTTTGGTCTTTTCCATGCCAAGATGTGAACTATGTAGTAATTGTATGATTTGTGTTACACAGTTTGTAGGAATCACCACTCTGTCCCCTTTATATATTACATCATCGTGCACATATAAGTCTTGTCTGAACGTCCAATATGGCTGAGTTTGACCAGGTAAGTCCTTCTTATTCTCAGGCCATCCATGATGAATCACATTTTTCAACATTTGTGATGTTTCATCAGTCTTTGTGTTTTTGCTAATTCCGCCAGAGTTAATGCTTTCATCGGAATGTTCGTTGTTATTAAATGAATCTGTGCACCAACGTCATCATCTAGATCATTCATAGTGTCATTTTCCAGGTGTCCATCACATCGGGATAATGTGTCCGCTAAGAATAGTTCTTTACCTGGCTTGTACTTGACATTAACGTCGAAATGCTGTATTCTCAACAACAGTCGTTGCAGCCTGGGAGGAGCTGCTGACAACCCCTTCTTGAAGATAACTTCGAGCGGTTTATGATTCGTTTCGATGTTCACAACTGTTCCATACACAATTTGTCGAAATCTCTCCAGACCGAACACTATTGCCGTCATTTCCTTTTCCAACTGACTGTAGTTTTGTTGACAATCAGTTAATGCTTTTGATGCATAAGCCACGGGAAGCTGATTTTGTAGCAAACACGCACCTACATGTAACGTATTTCTGGACGCGTCAACTGACAATGTGACATCTTTATTCACATCGAAATGCTGCAGAACAGGTGCATTCGTTATCGCGAACTTTAATTCCTCGAATGCAGCTGTGTGCCGTGTATCACAATGCCACAACACATCTTTCTTTAGTAATTCCCTCAACAGAGCAGTTTTCGCTGTTGCGTTTGGAATAAATTTTGACACATACGTAATCATTCCGAGAAATCTTAACAAGGATTTCTCTGCATCAGGCACAGTCAGACATATTATTTAGAATATCCACTTTAGAATGATCAACTTGTATGCCATCTTGGCTTATTATGTGACCAAGATATTTAATTTCACTGACACATATTTGTGATTCCTTCTGGAGTTTCATACCACACTCACGTATACGATTGAGAACGCACCTCAACCTTTGATCATGTTGAAATTTGGTGGACGCGTATACACATATGTCGTCTGCGTAGTAGGTCACTCCAGGAATTCCATCCAGCAACTGGGAAATACTTTTCTGAAATTTCTCCGTCGCACATTTTACCCCATGTGGTAATCTTCAGTGCCTGTACCTTCCGAAAGGTGAGTTGAAGGTGCACAACATGGAACTTCCGTGATCCAATTTCAACAGCCAAAATGCATGGCTTGCATCCAGGAGACTCCAGTATTTCGCACCAGCCATCATTCCCGTTAACTCCTCCACTGTCGGTATCTGGAAGTGTTCACTCTGAATCGCTGTGTTCAAGTCCTTCGGATTTAGGCATATCCTTAGACTTCTATTTGGTTTTTCAACAATCACCATCGAACTGACCCATTCTGTCGGTTCATTAACTTTTGTTATTACACCAGCTTCTTCCATTGTCTGTAATTCATGTTTCAGTCTCTCTTTCAGTTTATGAGGTACACATCTCGGTGGATGAATAACTGGTCGAACTGATTTGTCAATATGTATGTGGTGTTCCCCTTCAATTGTCCCAAGTCCTTGAAACACATCCTGAAATTCGTCAAGAATGTTATTCGGTTTAGAATCATTGATCACATACGTCCTCTGTACTAGCTTTAATTCTAATGAAGTTTTCAGTCCAAGAACTGGTATTACATCACCATCAACAACTTGAAAATCTGAGACATTATTTCTGTCTTTGTACGAATACAGCAAGGAAGCTATTCAAAAAGTGTTAATTTAATGTCCAGAATACGATACTAGCTTGACTTTTGACTTTGCCATTTTGTCCTTGCTCAACTTGTCATGAATTCTTTTGGGAATAACATTACACTGTGTACCAGTATCTATTTTGAACAGAACAGTTTTATCATTAATCACCAAGTCAATGTTCCATTCATCTGCATCAGAACTGTCAACAGATAACACAAATTGTTCATCACTGTCAGCTTCATCGGTGACCACGTGAACTTTCTTTGCTTTCTTCTTAAAACAACAGCGTTCGTAGTGATTTAACCCTTTGCAGTAATTACAGCTCTTGCCATATGCAGGACAATTCATTTTGGCGTGAACTGTACCACATTTTCCACAGGTGTATTTATTATCAGACATCGCACCTTTCACAGTCTCTGTTTTTGGCTGCCATCTGCTCTTCTTTCCAAGACGTGTCGATTTAACTGTTTCAACCAGTTTATCCTCATCTTTGAAAGTTTGTAGTTGTGCGTGTGTCACTTCCGCAGCACGACATATGTCCATTGATTTGACAAGTGTTAAGTCCTTATCACGCAGCAGTCTTTCACATAAAGCACCCGAATCAATGCCACCACACACGATGCGGTCTTTAACGAGACTATCTTTAAGGTCCCCAAATTCACAGGTTTGACTTTTGGTTCGTAGTTCCGTGACATAGTGGTCAATAGTGTCACCTGATCTCTGGTTGCAAGTACAAAAAAACAGTGTCGCTCATATGTCAAGTTCTTCTGCGGCGCACAGCATGCTTCGATTTTTCGTATTAGCAGGTCCAAGTCATTCGAGTCCTCTCTTGCGGCATACGAAAAGTTGTTGTACACTTCAAGTGCATCCTCTCCAATCATATCCAGGAAGGTCATCACTGGAACAGGTGCTTGTTTTGTTTCAAGTCCAGATGCTCCTGAAAAGATCGTCCATTGTTGTTTCCATCTTCGCCAGTGATCAGCAACATTGCCTGTTAACTTCAGTGGCTCTGTGGCCCTCAGCTGGTCCATATACTTGACCATAGCTGTAGCTCCAGTCCTATACTTCTGACACCATATTAAATCATATGATGAAAGATGTGTTATTATGTTATTGAGATTTTAATATAACTGAACTGTAGAGAAGAATGATATATACAAAGTATGCGATGCTTATCTATAATTGAGTACGACATTTGTATATGGCACTAACTTCTGTAACATTGAGTTCGTGGGAATATGAACTCTCTATATATAACAATATATCTAACACAGATACCTTAAAATGTGCATATAGTGTCATAAGTGCGACGTCGAAAATAGCGGCCATTTGATCTTCCTTCTTTTTTTTCTTCTTTTTTTTATCTCTTCGGTGGCCGTGTGGTATTGACGTCGGACTTCGAGTTGCAAGGTGCTCTCACTATCATGGGCCGGGGTTCGAATCACCATCCAATCCCCCCCCCCAAATTTACTGTCAAAAACCCATGAAGCTATAGTATATGCTCTTATTACGCGAGGTGTCACTTGAAATGGGAATTTCAGCGAACACCATATTTATGTAGCCAATGAATTCTGTCAGGATCAGATTGTTGCGAGGCCAATATAGGGGTCAAAATATAACTTTTTCACATTTTTCTCATGCTGCCCAACCATATTTTTGTGCATTTTTCACGTTAGTTACCGTAATTTCCATCAGTCTCAGTTTCCTAAACTATCTTAAATTTAACTATTTCTCATTTTTATTTGAGAGACAGTTATGTCAGTGGTATCGAAAATGGTAAAAGGTTGCCAGATAATCCTTTGACGTTTCCCCTGTGACGTATTTCGTTATACACCAACGTAATTGTTTTTGCTGATTCAGCTAAATGTGCCCGCTTCAACTCCGATTATCGAAAGCCCATCATATATTATCACGATATATATACATTTTTGTAATGCGGAGCATATCTGCTATACGATAATTCAATCGTTGTGGCCATGTGCCGAACGTAAAGTGAACGCGGGGTAAAAACTTAACCCTCCTCCAAAACGTTAGTTAGTGACTCGCTTGACGAACGTCTGATTGAGTCGCGATTTTTTCGAAACTTACACCACATTTGACTCTTGCAAAGTAACTTTTGTTGAATTTAGTCGTCTAGTGCATTAAATATATCTTTTTTAGACCTTTAGCACCAAATATAAATTTTATTTTCCTGCCTATTTCTTAATAATTTTCCATTTTTTTCGCTAATTCAGATAAATGTGCCAGATCAGATATTGTCATAATATATATAGTTTTGCGGTCCGTGGCATATTTGCTATAGGACGATTATATCATTATGGCCATATGACGTACCTAGCTCGAACGCGGTGCAAATATTACCCCCCCCCCCCCCATGCTTTTTAGTGACGACGAGTTTGACGAATACTTTTAGGATATTTGAAAGTAATACGTGTATATCACCTGCTACTGAGATAACTAAAACACCAATTCACATAGCTGTACAAGTTATTCGATGTTTCCAATTCTGTTAGTTGTTTTATGCCAATGGAGTTCAATACATTTACTCAAATCTTCTGCTCGGTGTCCGATCTCAACTCCGTGCAAGAAACAGAGAAATCATCTTTTTCAACACCTATTACCGGCTTGAAGGTTAGTATAATAATTAATAAACTCAAATGGAGAGACAATAAAATGCAATCGGCCCAAACTTAACCCAACATAATCTTATTCTAGAAATATACCACAGGTATGGATCGGAAAAGGGCAAAATGTCGAGACTGGAAGTATGGCACATGGTTCACGTCAAATTGTTCTATGAAACTACGGAAAGCCAGAACGTCAACTCTTTGGAATATCAAAATATTTTTTGTCATTAAACAATTTCCACTACATATAACACATGCACATTCCCTCAAATGTTCTTTGATGCACAAGTAGTATAACTTACAACCAAGGTCATCTGTGCGTTTAACATGAAACCACGAATACATCTCTCAGGTGGTCCGTTCTTGAAGATCAGATCGACTCCAATAAGGCAATTTTACCAGGTGTTTCGCCGTTTTGTTAAGCGTCCTCAAAAAATGAAAAGCTTATCCACGATAAAGAGCGTCCATGTGATAACTATTAGAGAGCGTTCTTGAATAATTTTGTTGTCAATACTTCCTATCGTATTGCCTTTTGGTTTCTCATGGGCAGTGTTTCTCTTGTGTGGCTGCTATAATGATGTATGTGTTATATACGAATGCCGGTATATCTTATAATGATATCTAGATGTACACGAATACCGGTATATCCTATAATGATATCTTTATGTACACGAATGCTGGTATACCCTATAATGATGTCTGCATGTACACGAATGCTGGTATATCCTATGACGTATGCATGTGCACGAATGCCGGTATACCCTATGGTGTCTGCATGTACCCGAATGCCGGAATACCCTATAATGATGTATGCATGTATACACGAATGCCGGTATACCCTATAATGATGTCTTCGTGTACACGAATACCGGAATGCCCTATAATGATGTATGCATACACGAATGCCGGTATACCCTATGATGTCTGCATGTACCCGAATGCCGGAATACCATATAATGATGTATGCATGTACCCGAATGCCGGTATACCCTATAATGATGTATGCATGTACACGGATGCTGGTATATCCTATAATGATGTATGGATGTACACGGATGCTGGTATTGCAAACATTTTTCCATTCAAGTTGATTAATTTGACGCCAAATTAAATGTAGACCATTAATATCGGTGACGCACACTGATAGCACAATTCCAACGCAATTTGAGCTTGTTTTCGTCAAGGTACACATGTACGGACATCCGCTGTCTAATGTACTTTCATAATTATGATAATATCCTGTCTTTATTTATCCCAGGTGGATTTCCATATAACTATCATTTATGTTACATATTTATATCCTATTATCTTATAATCTATCCATTTAGAGTGGTTTAAGTTCACGACAGGTAGGCTTGAAACTGCAATTAGCATCGTTTGTTTGAGATATATGAAGAGGGTCATTTATCATGCCAACCTCTATACCAAAACCTCTGCCAACTGGGTCCGTATACTTCAGTTTAGATCGTCTTGTTATCAAATAATTGGAATTTATGGGAGAAAACAGAGCGAAAGGATAATTAAGTGAGGAAGTTGGGAGAAGTTTGGCACCGAGTAGAAGTCAATTAAAGAGCAAACTAATCGAATTTTATGAAAATAAACAAGTGCACCATGAGGCATTTATCGTTCTCGCGGCTGCTAATGCCGAGCAAAATGAAGTGTTTATGAGATACTCGTTACTAATAATTGAAGAGAAGCCGCATCCGGTTCACACACGTCGATTACACACATGGTGATGTGTTGTTCCATTAGGAAAACCTCAGTAAATCCATTTATTCATATATTTTCGATGTTTTAGAGAGACAGCAATAACTATTTTGTTATTTTTTAATAACAAAATGGCATTCTTTGGTGTGTATAATTATATATAGGTCTATTTTAAGGCAGATTTCATTTTCATTTTATTTTCGACAGACTAAAGCAAACAAAAACTTTAAATTAGATGTTTTATGCTGTTATTGTAACTGGAGGTCTGGAACCATCAATATGATCTCTTCATAAATCCAATAGGAATCCAGAGGCATTAACAATGTTAGTTCGTCGCCATGAGGGTGTAACATATGAAACCGGTTGCATTTAGTTTGATCTCATGGTTTGTTTGCAATTGTGAAATTACTGAATTAGCTGCTGCTAATCCGGATGAAAATGAAGCTTTTGTGAGATACTCTTTACTAATAATTGCAAGGAATCTACATCCATCCGGTTCACAAACGTAGTGTACACAAATGGTGGTGTGTTTGTTCCATTATGGAAACCCCGAGCAAAGCGAATTCTACTAGAGAAAATAACATATTTTCTATGCATTTTTTTCACCCACTGACCAACGCGCGAAGCGCGTTCAGTGGGTGTACTATTATCGTAGGACTCATGCGTTTCTGCTGAATTGAAATAGTGCCTATGCGTTTCTGCTGAGCTGCACTGACGTTTGATCGCAAAATAAAATTATAACCATTATCAAAGCACACGTTTGGATAACACCGCCATAAACAGTTTCATATTATGATGTTGAGCTCATATCGTCAATAAAATTATAGTTATAATTGATAAAACTAAATTGTACTGCTAAAGTAATTCTACCAATTGGGTAACTAGATTCAGGTTGAGCTGGAACTTGAGAAAATTTTAATTTCAACCAATTGAAATGCCGTTGGCATTGGAAAGGGTTAAGGTTGTGGGGCAACGCAAATGACGTCATCGTAACCAATGCGCCTCAAAATGAGTCAAAAATCGTACACAGTACATGTCTCGCTTCGTCTCGGAATCGTGATTTAAATTCATTCATTTTGACTGTTACTGTGTCCTAAGATATTAAAAACTTGTGGAATGTGCTTAGGAAGGATTGTTTTGATATCTAATAAGTGGGATTTACCTCCCAAAAAGGTGAGTTTCAGGCCTGCATTTGTTGTCAATCTGTAGATTATCTGATTCTGACAGCGCTCGTCTGCAACTAATTGGCAGAATTCGCGTGTTTGACTAAACGTTTTCTTCACTCGTTTCTCTCAAAATGCACAATAATCGGTCAAATTCTTTCAATAATTCTATCTAAATACATCTTAGCTATTATTCGGATCAGATCTCCCCGTCGAGAAAGCGATATGTTGACCAAAACGACACTTGAGAAAGTTGTTTACATTTTGAGCGCACACTGCCTGCGGCACAGAACACGCTCGATTTTTATCATCGAAACAAATCAATTTCTTCCATCTAAAAGATAATTACGTGCTGGACCCTGTCATTTTAGGAATATATAAGTATTCCACGCAGACATACCTCAGTCTCAGCTTAAAATTTTGAAAAATAACAGTTTTATCGACATAAATCGATTTGAATGGGAAAATCCCGTGTTAAAATTTATCATCGAAAAAAAATAATTTCTTCCATCTAAAAAATAATTACGTGCTGTACCCTGTCAATTTAGGAATATATAAGTATTCCACTCAGACACACCAAGTCTCAGCTCAAAATTTTGAAAAATAAGAGTTTTATCGACATAAATCGATTTGAATAGCAAATCCCATGTTAAAATTTATCATCGAAAAAAATTAATTTCTTCCATCTAAAAAATAATTACGTGCTGTACCCTGTCATTTTAGGAATATATAAGTATTCCACACAGACACACCAAGTCTCAGCTTCAAATTTTGAAAAATAAGAATTTTATCGACATAAATCAATTTTAATGGCAGATCTCATGTTAAATAAATTTTAGGGCCCTGCGAATGTTTTCTGATCTGTTCCATATTGGCCACCAGAGTCCATATTTGACAGGTTCTACCTGATAATTGTGTGACAGTACAGTCGCGTTACTTTATACGTCAACATTGGTCATTATCACCCGACAAATTTATTTCGGTCTATCGTATCAACCCCCATGTAGCCTGACTAAGTGTCAACATTGGTCTTTATCGCTCCACTAATTTTTATCGTCTCATCGGTATGAATTCCATATCCAATTATCCACATATAACCAACCGAACCTCTAATCCCGGTCCAATTTTTTTCATCGCTATAGTCAAGTTACGTAATATTTTATCACGTGATACTTGTACTTACATGTATATGTCTATGGTATTACTATAGTATACGGTATACGTATATCAATTGCTATTCCTTTCTATATAATCCTGGTGCCATCTATAGAGATAAAGATAATTTCAGACCCCCCCCCCCCCAATTTTATATCATTGCCGCTACAGTACAGTCGCGATGCATCACATGGCAACATTGATCGCTGTCGCTCTACTAATTTATGGCAGTTCATCGTTCCCCTTTTTCTCCGAGTCTATTTAACCAACCCAACATCTAATCCCGGCCTAAATTATTATTTTTATTTTCATCGGTATACCGTAGTTGTGTTAATACATACATATTTTTATCATTTGATTCCAATTTGCATTGTACCACTATAGAAGTCCATAAATGACTATTCTGGCACTATATAGAGATAACTAAGATTGTGACACCCCCCCCCCCCCCATTTTATAGCCTTGTTGCAACAGTAGAGTTGAGATGCATGATATGTCAACATTGGTCGTTATCGCTCTACAAATTTATATTGGTTCAACCCTTAGTTCCCTGTATCGCCCACTCCTCCCTCAATTTATTTTTTCATTTGTATTATAGTCTCGTTACGTACATATTTTATCTCTTGTAACTTTTGCTTCAACATGCCGAGTTCCGCTGCAGACGATACAAAACTGACAACATTTCGAAATGTAAGCAGGCTTCAAACTCATCTTATCCAAGAAACTTGTGTATAAGGTGTACTCGCATTTGTTGCGTTAAAAACCAAAGGTCCCAAGTCATGGTCCAAAATCCCCAACACACTGATGTGAGGTTTAATGATAACTCACATCTACATAACCTAACCAATATAAGGATGTGAGGTGTAATGATAACTCCATCCACATACAGTAATGTCCAAAGTAATTGACCACTTAACCACAGCAGAATTATGGGTAATTTTTCAGGCTTTTAAATCCTGAAAAATTACCAATAATTATGCTGTGGTTAAGTGGTCAATTACTTTGGGCATTACTGTAACCAATATAAGGATGTGAGGTTTAATGATAACTCTATCCACATAATCAATATAAGGGTGTGATGTTTAATGATAACGCAATCCACGATTCCACATAACTAATAACTATGTGTGAAAATTAAATAAAAAAAATTAAATTCCATGATGGTGTCCAATATGGACTATCTAATTCTGCTCCAAAAACATGTATATTCAATATATGGATGTTTATTGGGGGGGAGGGGGAAACCGATTATTTCAATGATATTTTAATTCACTGGGATCCAAAACCCGACCTACGGGAGCGCGCTTCGTGCACAACTGTATCTTAAGCATATGTGCATACTGTATTTAATAAGCCAACAATTGGAATCCCAACAGAGAAGACTGGCGTAGGTCCCTTGCGCATAGACATCGTCGATGATCTCTATGGGAAACCAACTTGACATTTAATAGACAATTTCGATTAACTGCAATAACTTAAGGAATCTCTAATTGAGCTCAAGCCCAATAAGAATATTCCTTCAGTTATTGTGCTTAAGCGCAGTTAGAGATACCTTATTGCGCTTAAGCACAATGTGATATTCCTGTGCAATAAGGAATATTCTTATTGCGCTTAAGTGTAATAAGACATTCCTTATTACACGTAAGCGAAATTACATCAATATTGCACTTAAGCGCAATTAATATCTCTCTCATTAGATCACCCTTGTGCAAATAGTAGAATAATCCTATATTTGTTCCACCCATTGTACCATGGAGATGGACTACACCACCTGAATTATAGGGAGTTTATGTACTATATATAATATATTCCTTATTAAGAGATTCCTTATTGGGTTTTATTATATAAGCGCAATTTGTAAATTCCATTATTGCGCTTGAGTACAGTTAAATATATCCTTATTGCGCTTAAGCACAATAGAGATTCCCTTATTGTGCTTAAGCGCAATTAGCTCTTCTTGCGATTAATAAAAAAAAAAGTTCTAATTGTATTGTAACTATTGTTTTGTCCTTTAATATTTCCCATACATCATGTACACATATATTATGCTAGAATGGTACTATTATTACTAATACCACTCGTAGTAGTTAATACCACCTTACTGTCAATATCCTATCATGGTTAGTTTCAAATCATAACGTTAATTGTTATTACTATGTGTGTACTGTACATGTACATCAGTCATCAATTAATAATATTTTGCTATTTTGCATGCGAAGTGGAAGACCCTCCAATAGCTTAACAATACCACTCGGGACAGTGGGTGTTTTTCCTCAATTAATTGAATTTCTTGTTTGCACATAGTTTCCATGTCTAGCGCATTATTTTGAATTTTTCTTCACATTTTCCAGTTATAACTCAGTGTTTAAATCGGATCGAACAATCTTTCGCCAATTTTTTGGCCAATTCTGATCCGTTTTGGCTATTTTAAAAACAAATTTGACCAAATTAAATCCTCATTTGCTGGTCCAACAATTAATGAATATTTTTTTTATTTAACATCAACATTCTATATAATTATGTCCATACCTTCAAATACCGTGTTCTGTAATCCCACCATTGTCACTTGACAATATACCATGACTACCCACCATCTACCAGTCAGCCTTATGGCAGACAAAGGATACAATAGTGCAAATCCTCATTACTGTTAATCCTTATTACATTGTTTGATAGTGAGTGCATGTTACAAATTAAACTGCATTACCTAATCAATTAGGAGATTGTCATGCTATAAATTGGATTCTCTTGTCGCTCCCGTTACAAAATCGCCGGTCCGCTTTTGGAATTGGGGGGGGGTGGGGCTTTGCTTCCTGCTTAGATGGCATGTAACCCATACACAAAAGGCAAACATCTAATCCCTATTAAACACTCACAAACCAATTAAACAAACGCTATTCAGTGGCATTATAGCATACAAACGTGGGTTGTAGGAGAGGGCTGACAGCCCTTTCAAATCTTCCCGGGGATCATCCCCAAACTCCAAATCATCTCCCGTTACAAAATCAATTTCGATTTTTGAACTAGATTTCCGATATAGGGCTAAAGAAATCTCTGGCCAAATGAAATTTGTTTTTGCCATTATCGAAAGAAAAAATGCCATTGGCCAATGTGGCTTATGACAGCATGAACCCTGGTTATAATTTGGGACAGCAATAACTATTATGTTAATATTTTCAATAGCAAAACGACATTCTTTGGTATATACATGTATACAAGTCTGGGTGCTATTTTAGATTTGTTTTTTTTAAAGATGCGTTCATGGTTCCGTGGTAATAGCTACGAACATGTGTACTATGCTTTGCATTTTATTAAGACACTGGTGTCTAAAATAACACATTTGGGACAAGAAGTGCCAACTGAAAGACATTACATGTATATTGTTTTATATTGAACGTTCTATTCATTTAATTAAAATGGTTCCGATGTCTCAGAAAGCTGCAATAGCTACTTGTATTACTTTTTCAGTAACAAGGTGACATTCTTTGATATATATGTCTAAACACCTCCAAAACAAGTCAATTAGCCCCTCATATAATATCCTGTATCTCCTATGTTTGCCCGATCGCGTTGAAATGTTGAATGAATTGAGAACATTGTAAATGCAGTACGTTGTGACAGTCGATTATCCCGATGGTTGTCCAACTTTCTTCTGAATGTTGATGATTGATATTGCCATTTTTACAAAATCACACTTTCAACTTTGACGCTCAACATAATTGCGTACTGATCAGATAATAATAACAATAATTCCATTTAATTACACGCATGCGACAGGTACCAGTCAAACTGGAATTATTTTCAATGCGTAGGACAATAACTGGGTGATCAGTGTCCCCGGTCTTACTACTGCTTGGGATTTGCTTAATCTTGACCAGTTGCCCTGTTGGGAATTTAGGGGGCACGATTTTGAACTACCCCCATATCTGGTCAACTGCATTCACTCGAAATCGTCCTGCCCCGTATGGCGGACAAAGCAAGGGTAATCACCATAGATGTGTTTGAGGTAAACATCCTATTACGCACGTCGCTCGTAGAATGTTTTTTTTTCACCTAATGATATAAGATACTCAATGCAACTATGGCGATAACACTTGTCATAAGGGACAGGGGTCCTTCCGGGTGAATACAGTGGACCATTATGGGGGTAGTTCAAAATCATGCTCCTGAATTCCAACAAATTGACAACTGGTCAAGTTCAAGAAACTCCCATGTAGTAATAAGTCCGGTGACACTTAAAAAAAATGATCACCCAGTTAACCCATCAACGCGTGACAATGTTCAGCGTTGAAGTTGAAAGTGTGATTTTCCAATCAAGCGACATTCAGAAGGTTAGAAAGTCGTCGGGCTAATTGACTCCTACATTGTACTGCATTTACCATGTTATCAACTCGTTCAAAATTTTAACGCGATGGGGCGCATAACATAGGATATACCAGGTATGATATGAGGGGGGGGTGGCTTACTTTTTTAGGTTTTTATTTAATGTGTTAGATTTCTTTTTTTTAATTTTGCAGTGGAATAAAGCAAAAAAAACTCCTAAGTTAGATTCATGCTATTGGTGTAACTGGAGGTCTGGAACCTTGAAACCATCTATAATGATGTATTGCATAAATCCAACTAGGGCTGAGAAGCAACAGCAATTTTAGTTCCTCGCAATGAAGGTATAACATGTGAAACCGGTTACATTCAGTTGCATCTAATGGTTTGGTTGATATTGTGATTTTAGCAAGTTGTACAGTATGTGAATGTGATTAGCTACTAATCATTCGACATTGAACATAACTGATACTTAACTGCACATATTCGTCCAGGAAACGCCAGTTTGTCGAAATTTTCAGTTGGAAATTTCATTCCTGAAACAACGGTAGTTGGACATTTAAAACCGAAAATATCTTGATTGTTTTTCTTAAAAAATAGTAGATTTTCAAGAGGTATACAAAAGTACTCCAATATCACTCAGAATGATCCCCTTATACCATAATGATGTGACAGTATTTGGTACTGACCCAGATACCACTACATGTTCTATATTGTATACCAACTTTACGAGGTAAATTATGTTATCTTACATAGTTTCTTACATTATCTGCAATTGTAACAGGGAGCTTGTTATGTTACAATCATAACTTAATTAAAATGACTGGGTCGCGATCTGTTCCCATTGCTCCAGCAACTGAAACCTCGTCGTGGCACAGCTCAAAGCGTGAACTTACGTAGCAATTCCCAACGACTTACGTTATGTCAATACCCCTGACTTATATGATACCCAGATGTGTGGTGTGTTGATTTATGATGGTATTAGGGCGATAGTATAACGAGAGGTATCGACCTGCGGATACGACTGAGCCGATGGTCCACTTCAGAGTCCTATACATCTCCCAACGAGCGTGGTTGAGTTGACCGCTCTTAAAATTAGTCCGCTAGTCACGCCTCTCGTTAGTGTTTAAATTTGTTATATGCTATATTACTCTATTGATGTGTGAAGTTTTTGTCGGTATACCTGTGTATATTGTTTATGCCGTCTCGTTTTTCTTTGAACTTCGTTAAATCCCCTCTGTGGTGTTTCAAGTATCAACGATGGGCATGGCCGAAAGAATTCCAAGAGCAAAGACATCCATCATATGTGCACGTTGTTTTTCACAGACCATGAACACACGAATTGCTCGCAATCAAAACAAGTGTTCGAACTGTATCGGTGCATAATTAGCAATGTATCGTTCGTGTCCCATATGAGACTAAGGATTCAAAGTAGAGAAAATCAAAGCGGAGAAACAACTTTCATATCCAGACGACCAGAAAATTGCTGGACCTCGACCGTCAGCTGGATATCGCACATTGTCTGCGGCTATGCCCACAAGGTAATGCGTTGGTGCCATCACCCATACAGAGAATCAAACCAATGTAGAATCACTGTATCACTTGCAACTCAAGTCGAAGAGTCCGATATTATTTCTGTTCCAGAACCTGCATCACATGCCATGGACACATATATATGTACTGGTGTTGATACAGATGTTCTAAAACAATATACTCAAGTTGAGCCAGTTGCTCCAAAACAATCGCCAAATTTAACACATTTTGCTTTCAGAAACTGAGGTTGATATTTGAGCTTGACAACTTTAAAGATTCATAATCCGAATTAACGCTCGAAAATTACTATTTCCTTGGCTTCGGGGGTCAAAAATATTTGATTCGATTCGAGAAACCCACCCATCAAAGTTCGGAGTGATCAGATATCGATTTTTTTAATCTATTATTTTTCACCACGATAATTTTTTATGGCCTAGTAAAAGGTCGACGATAAGACGGCCTCGACCAAATTGCGGATGAGGATGGATTACTCTAAAACCAAGTGGCTTTTTGTGTCAGATATTTGACAAACCGGCAAAATTTCGTTCAACAAAATATTGATCATTAACAGGTTTAGGGCAAATTTATACTATAGTTGACCGTGGTTAGCATTATTTTTGGGCAATTAATCGATTCTGATAACTGGTGCCGCATTGAAAATAACGTTGTTGTTGGAATCTGATGATATGGGGACCATCGAGTCGGATTGAGTACCTTTAATACGATACTTGAAGAGAAACGATTTGAGATATACGTGTTAAAATATATAACCAAATATAACTATATACGTGTTAAAATATAAAAACAAATTTAACTATATACGTGTTAAAATATAAAACACAAATTCAACCTAATTTATCACCTCAGAAAGAAAAAAAATCCATTTTCTACATCATATAACAAAGATTGCCGTTTGTAAATAAATATATTGTGATCTGTTAATAATAAAAAAAACATTTATTGAAACAGTCGACAGTTACATGTACCAATGAATTTATCATAAGGTGGCGGCACGACGCTTCAGAGGATATGAGTCGGCGGATAAAGGTCTTCGAATAATGCGATACTTAACATAAACGTTTGTACAATCATCGTTATCAAGAATAGATTCATATATTATTTATATACGTCGTTCGGCCTGTTCTCCACGAAAATTCGCACATTATCTGATTATAACAGAACTTGTTTTAGGCAATATTTTCAATATGTTCAATATTCCTCCCATAACGAGATATCGTGTTAAAAGTTGAACCCATTGTTATGAAAACATCAAATGTTACAGTAAATTGCCGTTTGCCGTACAATACGAAGAGTACTAACTATTTCAAATAACAATAGTTTGAAAACAACCTACATATTTTCAACTGATTTTATTCACAATAGCCATTGTTGATATTTGTTGACAAAACTGTAACAGTTACTGTTTACATAATAACAGTTTTAACATGCATAATTGGGTAATAATTATTAATGAAAATATATAAAAAAAACTATATGTTTTTCATGTTTTACAGATTATTATGATTTATCGCATTGTGGATGCCTTTCTGTCCCCTTTAGTCATGTCTATACTAAATGTATTCTCCCAGTTAGTTCAAAATGTACGTCGGAATGGTCTGGTACTGCTTTACAGGGATGTGTATGTAATATAAGCAGACGACTGATAAATAAAAGTACAGCAGGAGTCAAATCTATCGAGGGAAATATTTAGATAATAAGTTCAACAAACTATTCATCAATGATGCTTTAGTCTAGAAATGATTAAACTTATTATATGAACAATTCCTATGGGATAACTGTTCATCAATGATGCAAAAGTATAGAATGGATTAACCTATAGGTATGTACCTATTATCAGCATGTGGCGAAGACGAACAATTACTAAGTTTAGGTTAACCACCCGTACGCTTGCTGAAATGAATACTGATACTTTCAGATAATTACACAAACATCGCTGCGAGCAATACATACCGCACTTTTCCTGTTGCCTCATTAACGCAGACTATTACGAGGAATTTGTGATCTGCGATATGCCGTATTTTTGTGAACTGTTATGCGCTTCGACAAACTGACACACGGTACAGACGCGTATCAATAAGATAATACGCTGTGCGATAACTCGTACAGAACCGAATATCAAGATTTATAAAGTCGATCGCATTCGCATGGAATATACACTGTCAGAGCGTAGGTATAGGCTCTTCTGTGAGTAGGTACACAAATACGAAAACTACTCTTGGGATCCAAATGAAAATTCACCCTATACGATACCTATTTGGGCTTCGTCAATTATCTGTTATTGAATTATGCCGACCAACACCTATGCCAGAAGTAAATTTGTAACGCTGAATTAGTGTTATACTATGGTTTCGGGATTCTTGTTAGCCATGTTCAAAATTGGAATTTTTTTGCCCTGGTTCACTGCAACTGATTTTTTACCCAGGTTTGGCAAATCGTGGTTTTCTTGTTGGTGTGATGATTTCAAAGTTGTTGTTTTGTTAATGGTTGCAGCACAACATCTTTTTTTATTTCCCTACCTTTATTTTGTATTTGTGGCATGTTTGAGGAATTTTATCGCGTCTAATTTATGAGCTAAACACTCATGTGGACATGCCGCCATTATTGTTAATGTCAAGTGTTCTAATATTCAGACCTATCCAACATGGGTAAAACTATGCCAGTTTCAGCAAACCTGGGTAAATAAATATGTATATATATATAAATGGAATTGGCTGACGTTTGTTCATGTTACATATCGCGCTACATATATAAAATTGCTATGAATAGAAACAAGCTGCATAACTCTGGTTAGAAAGTCGGGTCGGGCCTGATTCCCTGCGTCCAGCTCTCGCTCATGACAATCCATCAATAAATGGGGCTGGATGCCCGACGCCCGACAACCGTCCCTTGTTAAACCAAAAATCCCGTATTGCGAATCTGTAAAACAATTCCCAAATTCGGCATAAGTAAATAGTCTGTGAAGATCGTATTTATTCTTGAAAAATTGCAGGTTGTGATAAGGAAATCAATATTAATTTTTGTTTAACTCAAGCCATTTTGAGATCGTTTGTCCTTGATAAAATGTTATTATGTGATAAGATTTATCTCAAATTCATCGCAATTCTATACGAAATTTATTAACCGAGTGCACTAAATTCGATTCGAGCCGAGCTTTAAAATTGCGACTCATTAGAGATCATCTTAATCTTCGAGTCCCTTAATTCATGCTTCAATCACATTTATTAACCAGATGAATACGACCTGATCCATCTGTTGAGAATTCTCACTGATGTAAATGGTTACAATGAACCTAAATTAATTCATCTACTGCACCTTTAGTCTGTGATTTATGATAGGTTTGGTAGGACTTCTTGAGAAAAACAGCACCAGAAGCAACATTTTTTGAGGAATAGACCCTGATTAATATGAAAAACTGTAAAATGGTAATTTTCTATCATTCATGTAAAGATTTGTATCTGATACAATACATAGGGGTTGGCTGGCAAGATTAAGAAAGTTAATGTGTTTTTCAAGTAAACCAAAAACAATCCTGTTCGCAAAGGGCCGAGTGAAAAATACGATACTGGTATAAACATTACTGACATCGTTTTAACACTGTTGTGACTTTAGTCTGTTTCTTTCATTCAACATAGGGTTTCTAATTTTATTGAGTTTTAAAGAAAATACCGTTGGTCGGATGCAGAATTAAAAAACAAAATTCGTCATTTGTTTTAGGGCGGGCGTTTTTATATATAGGCGTCGGATCCGTAAACTATTATATAAAACAGGGTGTCGTAAACTACAAAACATTCACAACCGAATAGCTGTTTATCCGTAGTTACGTGAGCATGATTTTCTCTTAGTGTTCTCACAGCGGATAAAATTCTTGATTCTTGAAAGATAGACACCAGAGGGTTCGTGTAAAGTCATTTTCGCAATAATCTAAACACGAATGGAGTGACACAGGGTGTAAGTTAGGGGCCTACATTGTTTGTTATCTTCATAAACGATCTTCTCGGCCGTTTAAATTGTTTATGTGAACTATTATTACTGATGGTATACCACAGTGACATAAAACATAACTCACCACGATCTACATGAAGACATCAAAGTTGTTTGCAAATGGTCCACCGATTATCAATTACCATTCAATCAGAGAAGATCAATGTCATCCACCAGCCTTTTCTCGTGACAATAAGCACTAACGGGCTTATTTTAATGTATGATTGGCATTACCTAACCCCGATATACGCTCTATATGGACATACAAATCGGTTTTTAAAACAGTCCAATATGAGACTATTTCCATACGAAACTAGCACATGTGAAAAAGATCTCGGAGTCAATTTATATCGAAAATCATAAAAGGATCTATCCTGGAATACAGCTTGGGATGATCCTCATCAGTTCGTGGGCTTGATAGAGACCTTCCAATGTCTAAGCGAACTCTGTAATAAAACAATACAGAAATACTATTCCAAAGAGTGTTTACCCACACACAAGATGTCACATCAGCAATTGTAACTCAGACGATGCAACAAATATATTGCGGATTTCGTCGTAACTGATGGAAATATATAGCAAAGTTCAACCGGCGGTTGATTGACTCATATCTATACCAGCAAAATTATGACTTTTATTGCTGACTTCCAATTGTTGTGACAGTTCATTAACTAACTTATTACACTACCATTGCAACCACAAATTCGAATGACTTGTTCGTCATTAAATTGATAATGGTATAGTTGTGCAGCCTCTACTTTCGAATATCCGCACACTATATGCTTATAATATAACTTGTTTAGGTAGGTAATCTAATTAGAATCGTCTCACTTTGAGCCGATAATGTGCTCATATTGAGAGAATATTTTAGTCACATTATCGACTCATAATTCATCGTTGTTAAGCTGATTATGTGCGGACAATGACAAAAATAAGCCAACCCACGACTTTTCAGGTGTACACTCTTTATCATGTGTTTTCACTTTGGCCCGCGCCATTATTTGCTTATTTCAGAATAAAATAATCACATTATTGTACCTATTCATATTATAGGTCGATTATGTGCGTATTTGCGCGAGGATATCTTAAGTTGTGGATAGAAGAAGCATAATTCTCATACCACAAATTAAACGTAGTAATTGGTTGATTTGTCACGTTTATGGGATCAAGATATGACAATAAATAGATAACATACTCACAGAAGTATTTCGCATGTTTTGGAAAAAACTTGAAAGTGAAAAGATATCAACATAAATAGAAAGAGAAGGTCCAATTTCATAGTGGTTAACAAAAACGGGCGATCGTATAGTTACGTTTTTCCTAACATTGTTAAAATAAAGTTCGTTTGTGCGTCTACTGCTATAAATAGACTTCTGTAACTTCGGTAAGTCATCCCAGATTATAGTAAGTATGTTTCGTCTTTTTTCGACCCATGACACATGTTGATCCCCTGAGACGTGACAAAATCAAATAATGTGAGGTGAAAACATATGGGCCGGATTCGCCATCTCCGGTTTAAAGGCACGGGCGGCGTTCGTTGCAGAAATATTTATATTTGTTCAAATCGCCATCAACAGAAGGAACACCAAAATATATACAGTTCCGCTCATATGCCAAACATAATCAGCGCGTAAACAGTATATTGCTGTCAAGACGTACGATGGTGTACGTAAACAAGAGCCTGCTCGTGTTACAGAAGTTGTGCTTCTGTTTACAAAACACAGCGCAATTCGATTGGTTAATCACACAAAAATGATATAAACGCTCTTTATTATTTCCATATCAGGAAAACGGTAAAAAACGACGCTCTTTATGTTTACCATATCCGGATCTAAACAAAGGCCAGGTTACGTTTTTTGCTTTTGTTTACATAACAAAGGGGAACAAATTGACAATAACATACTGTTTATGCCATGTTTCTGATTGGCATAGGTTCAGCCAAACAGGGTCTAAGGGGGCGTTCTTGTCGCTCAGTTGTCAGCTAATCGACAACTCGATTCGGTGATATGATAATGCAGTCAAACTACCATCTTATCAATTGGACCAAAAGACGGGCCGATATAATGGTTATTGACAAGTCATAAATTATCGAGAACCCGTGCACGCTCAATGGATTATTCATTGAGAAACATATATCGCTCATGGACCATTAATCCGACCTCATGCATTCTGGGTCTAAATCAATATGACAAAGGGCATGTCTCTCAACATGAGTTTCATGCGCTGTTCATCACCTTTTTTGTAGTAATAGATTTTCTGCAAGATGCTTTACCCGCAAAGACAAAATTTGGTGTATTTACATGTATATCTGTATATATAAAAGGTTATAGGAGCTGTCTATCGGTATGTCCGTTTGTCTGTTTCTAACTTCTCCCATACCCCTGGATTTCAACCAAATTAGGTGTGGTGACTCGGATGGTATAACGGAGTTAAGTTTAAAAAAGATTTATTTAAAAATAAAAAGAATTTTTTTTTTTTTTAATTGTGTTGTTAAAGGTACGGTTGGCCTTGGCGGTGGGTATCCTGTGAAAATATTTCCAGCCGTCAAAAACCGCCACAAACAGAAAGAACATCAAAATGTAGACAGACTTTGTCCGTATACAAATAAGAAATATCGCATTAACAGTATGCTATGGTCATATGTTTCACCATTGGTATGTAAACAAAAGCATAAAAAGTTACTTTTCTGGCGTTTGTTTATATTATGATGGCAAACATAAAGAGCGTTCTTTGTGGGTGAATTCCTGATATGGATCTAATAAAGAGCGTTTATGCCATTTGTGTGTGATTAGCCAGTAGCATTGTGCGGTCTTATGTAACACAACCAGGCTCTTGCTTAGGTAACATATAGTAGGTATTTACGATAACATGCTGTTTACGCGATGGTCATGGTATATATGAACGAAACTGTATGCGTTTTAATGTTTTTCTGTTTACAGTGTTTGGAACAAATATGAATATTTTCGACAATTAAGGCCAACCGTGCCTTTAAATTGAGTAAGGAGTTGAATCTGAAATTTAAATTAATATTTCTTTGTTTGAATTTTAATTATTATTTTTTTTAATTAAAATATTCAAATGATCAAAATGTGCGCAAATGTGTCGCATGCCCCTATCGCACAAAGGTGCCTCGGGTACCTCCGACGCTGAATAAAGGTTCCATAATCGAGTCAATCCTGGACCAAGAGGTTAGTCAAGTAAAGGCAATTTGTTTATGGGTGCACACCAGAAGCGGCAACTGAACTGTCGGAAGTGGGAAACCATGAATAGGGAAAGCATTTAATAAAGAAATATATTATATGCGTTGCTTTTTTTCAATGCCATAAATTTCCAGTCATGCTGCAAAAACAAAAAGTTCCCATTTTTTGAATTGGTGGAATATTATGGGAATTTATGGCGTAGGCAGAGTATGTAGCTTTGTGGCATGATCTACATCAAAATAAGTTATCAAATTTGACTCATATAGCAATATAAGTTTAGGATTGCAATCTATGTGTATAGCATATCTGTGCATGCAGTAGCATCGTTTTTGGTGTTTAAATTAAAGATTCGGGCGGCGTTTGCGGTGGGTATGCTGTTAAAATATTCACATCCGTCAAAAACCGCCATAAACAGAAATATGGCATAAACAGTATGTTATTGTAAATTTTGCCTTTGTTATGAAAACAAAAGCAAAAAACGTTACGTTTCCTGGCTTTTGTTTATAGATCCGGATATGGTAAACATAAATAGCGTTATTTGTTACTGTTTTCCTGATATGGAAATAATAAAGAGCGTTTATATCATTTTTGTGTGATTTACCAATATAATTGCGCTGTGTTATGTATAGATAGAACCGCATGAGTGTCTGGATTTTGACGAATTTATCGCACGAGATTTGTTGGCGGAGCTATACATCGAGTGCGGGACGCAGTCCCGCACGAGAGGTATTAAGTTCCGCTAATAAATCGAGTCAAAATCCAGACACTCATGCGGTTCTATTTTTATTACATATCTCCGTATCATAGTAAGTTGACTCACAATCGTACATCTCCGGTACAGAAAATGTGAATTTAAATGAGTTTTAACACTGAATGAAATAGTCGACAGATTGCACTAGTGCGATTCTGAGAATCATTACACGCCTGGAAACTCGTGCGATCATGCAAATTACGTTGATAGATATGTAATTAATTAATACGTAGAAAATACCAGTATTTGTGATTGCCACGAGCCAAAAAAACAAAAACCCCATAAGATAGTTGTAAAAACATGTCCATATCTGAGCAAAGATCGCGTGCGAATGAATTAACCGTGACATGATAACACCTGTCGGTAGTCGCCACTTAGACACGGCCTCACTCGGGTTTATTTACAGATCCACCCTTTGACTGATTGTTTGACAATTCTAAACCGCGATGAAGAACAGACGGATTCGTCACCTCAAGTTTAGCCTTTATGCTTAAAAGGTGTGAGTGCTTCTCGCTTATAAATTTCCAATCAAAATATGTTCGCTGACTAATTATTGATTTTCCGCATTAGGAAAGTACGATTTATTATCTCGACGACACAGATACACTTCTGCTAAAACAGTGGTCTGGCTGGACCAGGTTTAAACCAGAGATGCGTCACTTAGACCTGCGGTCTCGGGTTTAAACCACTGATTTATCTGTCAAACGGCGGTTTAAACCTAGAGGTTTACGTAGACCAGGTTTAAACCTGAGAAGTCGGATCCGGCCATGGCGTTTTTTAAATCACTCGTAATGTCCAGGCCTCAGTTCTGCCTCAATTCCTCAAGCAAGTTGAACATAAGTTTCGAGAGGTGTCATTTAAGACTGTCATTCCGAAAATCTGCACGTTATCAGCTTATAATATGGTTTGTTTTGTGTTCTTAATCGGCGTAGAATCGCCTCAGTTTGAGTCCATAGTGAACAGAAAATGAGAATGTTTTAGTGTCATTATCGACTCCTACAAACGTAATATAAGTGCATTATGTGCGGACAATAACACGAATAAACTCACGACTTACCATATGTATGCCCATTAAAATGTGTTTTCACTGTGGTCCGCACCATAAAACGAAATAACGGATATAAGTCCGCTATCGGCTTATTTAAGATATTACAATATGAGCCCATTTTAATATTATAGGTCGATTGTGAATCTATACTTGCGCAAGGATATGATGGCCCTTTAGTTGAAGCAGGACTACCATACACATGCACTGTTCGTTAATTGGTTCTCTTTTTTATGACATGTCACAGTGAGAAGATAAGAATTGGTTGTCATGGTGGTAAAGTTCAAGTGGGCCATGGGATGCAGATGCATTGAATTTTCATAAGACTCACATATATTTCGATTTTTGAGAAAAGCAAACATCTGGTCAAAGTATGGGTGTAATTTTGTCTATTGGGGTGGTATATGCGTGTAGCAGTACCAGAATTAACGATGATTATGAGAAAAAGTCTTCCACCGATAATGCCAAAATAATTTTAGCAAACAATTGTTCTCATTTCAACATATCCTCGCAAAAATACGCATAAAATCGACCTATAATGTCCAATTAGGTTCATATTGGTTTATTTTATTCTGAAATAAGCAGATAATGGACTCATATCCGTTATTCCGTTTTATGGCGCGGGCCACAGTGAAAACACATTTTAAAGATGGTACACCTGATAAGTCGCGAGTTGGGTTATTTGTGTCATTGTCCGCACATAATAAACCTATAATGAATCATTACGAGTCGATAATGTAACTAAAACTCTCTCATTTTCAGTTCATTATCGACTCAAAATGAGGCGATTCTAAGCAGATTATCGACCTAAAACATATTAGGTTATAAGCAGGTAATGTGCTAGTTTTCGGGAGAACAGGCTGCTCATTAGGCTAAAGTAAATTTTCGGCCAGCACAGATCTTGCTCAAATGTGATAACTAAATTGTTTACTATTATTGCATACCCACTAGTTTACTTCCGCGAAATACTGTTTTGAAAACGTTCAATAAACAAAATTGTGCATTATTGACCTAAATTTCAATGAACTACAAGCTAAAAATCTTCAGAGTGCGCAATAAACATAGAAATATATACAGTTTTGTGCAAAGTTTAACCCTTTCATGACTGGTGCTTCCTGACTGTTTGCGAATACCCTGTGCCAATGCATTCTCTTATATATACGAGTCGCCCATATGGCGCCTCGCACAAAAAGAAAATGTTTTGGCCTAACAATATTAACCTTGATCTTGTAAGCCATTGCATTCTCTTTATATATATGCTAGTCTCCCTATAGGAGACTCACATATATAAGATAATGTACTGGCACATGGTATTTAATGCTGCAAAAATCTCGTCCCATAACGTTATCCAGTTTACACCCCTGTGTCGTTCTATCTACAGTAATGCCCTAAATAATCGACTCCTTAACCACAGCAGAATTATGGGTAATTTTTCAGGATTTAGTAGGAAATGTGGCTTGTTGCTATTCATCGGAAAGCTCTCACTGAGAGCTTTCCGATGAATGGCAACAAGCCATATTTCCAAATAAATCCTGAAAAATTACCCATAATTCTGCTGTGGTTAAGGAGTCGATTATATATGGCATTACTGTAATTATCACGTTCCAGGAATAAAAATTGGTCAATACACACGTGAAAACAGACTTCTTTGGATATTTTGGCTAGTTCGTTGACAAATCGGATATGCAATTGGCAATCGGGCGAGAACAAAGAGTACTACACATAGTTACTCTTCGTTAACATTCAATAAACATTGTTCATGTCCCATTCGCTTCACGACAGGGCAATTCAAAATGCATTTCGATGTATATGGAGGTTCTCGAGAGGTCATCCTTTCCGATGAGGTACATTTATACTTATATCCACCGACGATAATTTCTCACCGAAGAACGAGCCCACAGCAAAGGTGATACCTCAAGTCCACTCTGTCCCACTGGGTCTAAAGCTACCCCCGCAGTGCAATTGTGCTACACGAAGAGTAGCAATTTTAACATATCTGTTTGTTTTGAAAAAAACCACAAGGAAGACATGCTCCGGCCTCTTCCTTTCTCTCACCCTCTCTCTCTCTCTCATTTTTTTTCTCTCTCTCTCTCTCTCTCTCTCTCTCTCTCTCCCACTCCCTATAAGTTAGTTATCGCTTACACACGTTCCATCTCGTTATGCACAACCTGGATAATTGTTAATGGATAGTTTCGCCTCTTGCAGAGTCACTCTTGTTATACATGTACTGAGCAGACAGACCATGGCAAGATTATTGCGACCATTTTCAGATTCATGCATAATTAAATTATGTAATTAATTTAATTAATTAAATAATTAGCACATGTTCTCCAGAACATTGGTGGAATAACATTCCCAGTAAAGCTTAATGCATTCAATGTTTGGTCTGTGCTTCGGGTCTGTGGAATGTAGTTTTGAGATGATATCTCTCAGCCTGATTGTAGTATAAGGTGAACTATCACAGATAATTGTTTTCTGAAACATGAAATATAACAACACACATCCCAAACTCCAAATGTCAGCCGGTTTGGCATAAAATGGTTCTTCTTTTATAACTTCCGGTGCCAAGTAATTATTTAATCCTAGATAATCGTCACATCGTATGTCGTTTCCATCCAGATCCACACAAAGTGAAGCTAGTCCGAAATCCGCGAGCTTTACCACTTTTTTCGCAGTCAACAAAATATTGGTTGGATTCAAATCTCGATGAGCAATATCCTGAGAATGACAACACTCCAAGGCAGATATCAAACTGCCAAACATGGAGGAGATTTCATCCCGAGATATTGGTCCGTTCGATTGGACGTACGTCTGTAAGTTTCCGAGTTCAGCATACTCCAGAATGATATGCACAACTTTTTCCTTTACCACGACGTCTAACATTTTGATAATGTTATCATGTTTGAGAAATGAGAGAGAATATATTTCTGAAGTTATATAAATGTCATCCAGATAAAACCCTCTATAAACTATTTCTTTTGCGGCTACGTATTTTCCAACTGTCTTATCGAGCACTTTGTAAATTTTCCCAAAGCTCCCTTCGTCAATCTCATCCAATATTTCATACTTGAGATCGGATGTTTCATACATTCAGGAAACCCGAAATGTACCGAACAACACAATTTCAAATCTGCCCGCGCACAACTCAACTTTCAAATGTATATTTATATTAATGCTGGATTTAAATCCGATCTGAAAGCATGCACAGCCGAGCAGAAAGCCAGAGGCCGTAAGAATATTGTTCACATATCCATCAAATGTAACTCATTGAACATTTGTTATAAATTGCACAACTAGAGTTGCGTAAATGTAAACCAGCCCACCTGTCAAAATACGGCGTCTCCATACCACACAGCCAATACGCGAAGATGGCACACATGCGTCCCGCCTTACCTCTCGAGACACGCGAAACAATTCCCCAACGCCAGACTTCAGTCATGCACACCTGGATGGAGAGAGAAAAATAAAATCTATAGCGGCAGTGCTCGAGGAAAGAGTGCTCTCGCGTTATCTTAATTCTGTAAGTAGAATAGAATTATAGACAATCTAAACAAACTCAGAACGCCGTGTTATTTCTCTGGCTGTGATGTAAGCTGAACATATGTTGAGCCAAGAGAATAGGATAAATGTCAAAGACTGATGCCAGGCGCGCTTGGTGATACGATCTCTCCAGGCAGATGGAAATGACACAGGTTAATGATAGGTGACTGTTGAGCTTCCGCGCTCCAATTTTTTCCACCTATTTGATGTAGTTTAACTGTTATTTCTTGCCACGTACGTTTAACTCCCCAAAAACAGACCGAAAAGAGAATCACAATAATGGATTATTGCATGCATGCAGGAATGTAATGAATATGCATATCTGTTCATGGCTGTGATCCAAGCAAAGTAAGGGTGACTGCGTGCAGAGGTTTGATTTCACAGTAACATTAACACTCTGCGAGGGCTTTCCTCCACCAATGAAACTGACAATGTCGTGATATAGCCACTGAAACGACGATACACCGCAACAAATCAAACCATGTCTGTTCATGGTCACTACGTTTGTGTTTCAGCAATGTCAAACAGTCCCAAAGAGAATGACCATGTTGGTTATGTATTTTATAAAACCAAGACAGTAGATTGCACTACGGGTGGTGGCGTACACACACGGTGCCAATAAGAAAGATGGACATAACGCAGTCTAGATTTTAACCCTTTCTATACTAAATACTCATTGACGAATACTTCCCTTAGGAAATGTTAAGTGATTTTGTTGAACTTATCATCTGAACATTTCCCACCAATGAATGTCAATCATTCTGCTCTTGTGTTATCTGTCTTTCGTCTGCTTGTATTACATGGACACCTCTCCAGATGAATAATATACCACTCCAATGTACACAGTTATAACTGAGTGGGAGAACAATTTAGTATTGAGAGGGTTAAAGCAAATAAAAGGACAAACATCACAATTGGACACTCCATTGAAAGCCACCCATTATGATGGTGAATATCCATAACGAGTAGCATAGATATCATATAATCAAGGGAAGACGGAAAAAAGAAACTTTATAGATAAACAAAGAATAAACCTGGTACGGAGACCCGAACAAACCGCTTGTATGAAAACTGTATTGATGCCATAGCTACCAATGCTGTCTATTCTAACAATATCCACATTAGTCGCAGCACCGATTTTTAAAAGATTCTTGTCAATTCAGAGAAATGTACGTACAAAAAGGATTTCCACAAGTACAAAACAAAATGATGACATAATACCAGAATCGTGTTCGAATCGGTCCATAAATAATAGAGTTTCCCAATTAATTGCCAGATTTGCGTGGACTATTTTGTTACCTATAAACAGTAGCATTATATGTGACCCGCCATATCAAATCCAGTCGGAAGTCGGGATTTTTTACCCTGTGCCAATGCATTCTCTTATATATGCGAGTCGACCATAGGTCGCCTCGCACATATAAGAGAATGCATTGGCCTAACAATTTTTTACAATTTTAATAATTTGTTCTTGTATTCTTTAACAATTTTATAATTTCACCCATACAGAGCCCCAGACAAACATGAGCAGACGACACTCTTCTATGTGCTTCTATATATGTGTGGGGCTCCCTGCAGGGTAATGGATGTTTTTGTATTTTATGTCCTAAAAATTGTAAGAAACATTTATTTAAAAAACATGATAAAAAATGGTCGACTCGCATATATAAGAGAATGCATTGGCACAGAGTAAAAAAAATACCGACTTCCGACTGGATTTGATATGGCGGGTCACATATACATTGACATGTGAATGACACATTTCACGAAGATAACTGATGCACCGATTAACAGTGAATTCAATTGCTTTTATACGATACGAGCTGCATGTGTCGCGCATCAACTCGGTGATATTATTAAATTAATTTAACATCGGAAAGTATTACGCCCTGTTTACTGCCAGGCTGATCTGGCCGTGTCCATGGAGCTATGGGGATACATGGCAGGAAAACACATTTCGGGAATTGTAGTAGAACGAAGAGCAATGTCCTATTCCTACAATATAGCACAAAAGGTTATGTTTTTCTTGGGATATTTTCCAAAATTAGAAATATAACCAAGACATCAGGTATCATTTGCAGAAGAAGTAATTTATTTCGGTAAATATACAACAAACAGTTTTATCCGCGTACGCCAAATATTACAACAAATAAAACAAAACGGAACGACGGTAAACAGGTAACGGAAACAACTCAGATGAGAAAGGATTGATTAACAATGTCTGGAGTTGCATATAATTTATTATATATACCGTATAATATAAAATAATCAAATAGTAACATGTATAATAAATGTATTGTATTTGCACTGTATTTGACGAATAAAATAAAAAAAGATAGGAGATAATTTGTCTCAGTTGGAATGTAGACAAAATGTCGTATTGCGAAATATCACGGGTGTATTTAATCCGATTAGTAGATTTTTGGCATTTAGAGGTTTTCTTGTGTGATGAATGAGAAACCTTCAGGTCCGAATCGGCATCTCTGGTTTAGACTAGGTTTTATTCTAGACCAGGTTTAACTCCAGTTTAAACTAGGTTTAAGTAGGATTTAAACTTGGTTTTACTGTAGTTAAACTAGGTTTTATGGGAGTAAACTGGGTTTTAGTGTAGTTAAACCCAGTTTTGCGATAAACTCAGTTTAAGTTTGTGGAATTCGATCTCAATTGAAACTAGGTTTTATTGACGTGATAAAGGTATGGTAATATTACTAATTGTTTGTGGTGAATTGGCTATATAGTCATCAGTATAAGCTTCTGTATATATGATTTATACGTACCATAAGTCTCGTCTCGAAAATGTATCTTTAAATATACTTTGAAAAAACATCAAAGTTAAACCATCCTACCCCAGGTTTGACTAAAACCTAGTTTTGTGGGTTTAATTATTCTGTCGATTTTTTTCGCCCAGTATTGATGTTGTTTCTTCGCGTGTATGGGAGTGTTTATTTTGAATTGGGGAGGCGTTTATGCTCGGGCGTTTGTCACTCAATGTACATGCAGGAGAGTCTTAGTGGAATTCGGGGAGGCGATGTCGGTAATTATGAGATAAATTCTAACAACATATGTGCCAGTGTGATGGATGATTTCTTGCTATATATATTTGTCTGCTATTCGCTCGTTCGGATGTCGCTTTGGCGACTGAGAGCATGGAGGGATCGGACTGATCAGTTTGACACGTTAGACACGAACATGACTTTTGAAACTGATTCCTTATTCACAAAAAGGTCTCTTTCGGTCAATTTGACGCATGGGTTGGTGGCCCGCCCAAATAACCCATAGAAACACCCCACCCCAAATAACCCATATAAACACCCCACCCCTCACATCCGGGGGGGGTGAACATGGGATATGGACCATTTTCGAGACTGGTAAGGGTTTCGGCCGATTTGACGGCATGGGTGGATGGCCCGCTCAAATGTCCCATAGAAACAGCCCACCCCTCAACCATGGGGGAACCACCTCAGGAGGTGAAAATGGGGTATGGAGTATGGACCATTTTCGAGAACGGTAAGGATTTCGGTCAATTTGACGTCAGGAGTGGGTATTCCGCTCCAACTACCCCTAGAAGCACCCTCACCCTGGGGTACCACCCCGAAGGGGGTGAAATGGGTTTTGGACCATTTTCGAGAACGGTGGGTGGCACACCCCAAATGCCCCCCCCCCCACTAGAAACACCCCAACCCACACCCGAGGTCCATACCCGATTTTCACCCGCTCGGGTAGAACCACCCGCGATGAGGGTGGGGGTGTTTCTATGGACTATATTTGAGGGCGGGCTGCCCACCAATGCCGTCATATTGGCCGATATCCTTACCGTTCTCGATAACGGTCCATACCCCATTCCGACACCCGGGTGAGGGTGGGGTGTTTCTATGGGGTATTTGGGCGGGCCACATACACATGCCGTAATATTGACCGACAGATGCATGATTTTTGCGAATAAGGAATAAAATGCTCCATACCCCATTTTCACCCATTAGGGTGGTACCCTCGAGGGATGAGGGTAGGGTGTTTCTAGTGGACATTTGGGGCGGGCCACACACACCTGTCGTCAAATTGACCGAAATCCTTATCGTTCTCGAACATGGTCCGGATGTGAGGGGGTGGGGTGTTTATGTGGGTTATTTGAGGTACCCTTCCCCGGGGGTGAGGGCTGCGGTGTTTCTATTCGGTATTTGGCGTATCCCATTTCCACCTCCTCTGTGGCACCTCCCCCCGGGTTAGGGGTGGGTGGTGGTGGTGGGGGGGGGGTTCTATGGTGTATTTTGATCGGGCCACCCACTCCTGCTGCCAAATTAATTAGCCTAAATCCTTACCGTTCTCGAAAATGGTCTATACCTCAGTTCTCCCGGGGTGATGTTTCTATCGGGTATTTTGGGCGGGCCACCCATTCATGTCGTCAAATTCGCCGAAATCCTTCCCGTTCTCGAAAATTGTCCATACCCCATTTTCACCCGTCCGGATGGTACCCCGGGGAGGGATAATGGTGTTTCTATGGGGTATATGTGGCGGCCCCCACCCATGCCCTCAAGATATATTTTTGAGTTCCGAAAGTCATGTTCGTCCATGATATTAGATAATATCTAACCGCTATACAACAGACCGTGCATTCGTCGTGATTTCACAAAGCGCACGGTTTATTCGCCTGATTAGAAGATTAGGTAGCGACAACAGGTCGCGTGACCGGACAATGCATTGACAAGTAACGATAATAAACAGACAGACCACGCCTCCCATCCTTGCAATTGGACAAGTGTGGCCCACAGGTGACGCATTCGACCAAATCTATGTCGTCCCTACGGTGGAGAAAAACTTGGTTTTTCTACTAAAACCCAGTTTAAACTGGTAGTTTAAACTACTAAACTGGAGATGCCGATTCGGACCTCAGTGATCTTGAGGGAGTTACCATTCTGACTACACTGTACATAAAAATGGACGCATGACGCGTCGGATGTGTTCTTGGTAGAACGGAATCCTGCCATTACGTGTTCTGAGTAGAACACATGTGTTCTGTAATCACCACTAATCGTTCTGGTTTAGAACACTAGTGTTCTGCTTTCAGAAAACCACAGTTCTGAACATTTGGAAATTATGTACACCGGGCTGAAAGTCTGTATTAAACGTATTCACGTTGAAATGAGGGTGTGGTGGTTATAGTACAAACACACACAGTATCAAACTTAATCGGAGTGAGTTACATTTCTCAGGTATAAGCATAATACTTTAATTGTAACCTCTATTGAATTGCGGAAAACTATCAATATAAGTCCCTGTATATATATTCTGTTTTATAAGCTGAATTAAACAAAAGTAAAACAACTTTAAACTTTATAAACACATTTCTCATGCACACACTTACTGGCATAGAACACATGTGTCTGTTTGAGATATACGTCCGTCCGTACAAACATTTTGCATTATTGTTCAGCAACCGCTGGGCAGATTTAACTGATATTTGGTTTGGTGATAGAGCAGCATGGGGAAACAGCTACATGCATAGCGCGGGTTTCGTCCACCCATTTTCACCAGAGTTATGACCCTTTTTTGACTTAGAAAATTCAATTTATTCCGTCCGTACAAACATTTTGCATTATTGTTCAGCAACCGCTGGGCAGATTTAGCTGATATTTGGTATGGTGATAGCGCAGCATGGGGGAACAGCTACATGCATAGCGCGGATTTCGTCCACCAATTTTCACCAGAGTTATGGCCCTTTTTTACTTAGAAAATTCAATTTTTCTCTTGTTTTTTGGGTTTCCAGATGATAGCGTGAGCTTTGGTGGTACGATTGCAAATCCCGTATTTTTGTGGATCAATTATATGAAAATACATGTCAAGTGCGAATTTGGGTATGATCTGATGACTTTTTCCCAGAGTATGGCCCTTTTTTCAAGTTTTGCTTGTTTTTGGGTTTCCGGATCGCTTGTTTTTGGGTTTCCGGAATTTCTAGTACGAACTTCTTTTGGAATGGTCATATAGACCTCCTCGGATATCCGTCCATGCTTAATCCGAATTGCTACGGTCGGGGGCAAATGCCACGCGACAGCGTACCTCTTGTTGATAAGTTTTGTTAGTGAGTTATTTCTGATATGTATGTTGCTTTTCATCAAGCTCGCATGGCTGTCTTTTCATCCATGTGGTTATTTAAACCATTTCACACTCTTTGTCTGCATTGTTTTTTTTTGTGATAACTCATATAAGGCAGGTAAACACTGCATTCTTAAAACTTAAAAAAACAAAACATTTCAACCTCATATCAATGTTTTGTAAATTGAAAATAGGAATGAAATATCAAATGACTAACATGGAAATAATTTCATACAAATGGTTGTAATTTTCTTTGAAATAGCTTCAATTATCATTATTTACTTACAAAATTATGCATTCTCTTATATATGCGAATACTGGCTTACAAGGTCAAGGTAAATTATTGTTAGGCCAATGTATTCTTTTATATCTGCGAGGCTCACATATATAATAGAATGCATTGGCACATGGTTTTCATAAACATTTCAGGAAGCTCCAGTCAAGGAAGAGTTAAACTTCCATTCAATATCTACATTTTCATACTGCCTTGTATATTTTGTCACTTGCTCACATGTCTTATTATTGTATTTCTTGTTATTTTTATTTCATAAGTTATGTTTTCATGTATTAAATATTTTATCAAATAAAACTATATTATACTATATTATTGGACTTTGTCTAACATGAAAAATATACAGTGGATTCAATTCCTATTTCCTGCTAACAAATGTTACTATTCCAGAACACATGTGTTCTAAAAGTTGGTTCAGAACACCTTTTGGTGTTCATTATCTGTTACATCCCCCCGACGCGTAATATGTGTTCTGATTAGACCACAGCAAATGTGTTCTGATTCGAGAACACATGTGTTATATTCAGAACACTAGTGTTCTGTTCAGAACACCAGTGTTCTCTAACCAGAACACGTTCTGCTTGGCATGTACGTGTTCTGAAATTAGAACACATGTGTTCTGTTTAGAACGCCGGTGTTCTGCCCCACTTCAGAACACATTCTATGTGTTCTATATCTGTTACATTTCGTGTTCTATTTGGTGTTCTGGCATTTTTAGAGTGTATGGTTTTCTTGTTTTAAATGCTGCTGTGACAGGTGAATATTGGTAAGATAGACAACTCTGGTAGAAATAGTTATTGATGGTGAACATCAACCCAGAGAATGCGATAAGTGTCAATGAACGATGCCGGGCGCGCTTCGCGAGAGGATCTCTCCGGGTATATAGAAGTGACACAGGTTAATGATAGGTGACTCTTTAATTGATATTCCTTGTCACATGTGCTAAACTCCTCAAAAACAAATTTGAGACTGAAAAGAGAATCACAATAATGAATTGTTTGAGGATTACTGCGGGAAAGTAATTAATAGCATGTGCATTTGTATGTTTATGGCTATGATCGAAGCAACAGAAGGGTAACCTGATTCGACTTCTGGGCAAATTAGTCAGCTTCTTACCACGGATCAACGGTTTGCTACGTACAGTAGTTCGATTTCACAGCTACATTAACCCTCTGTGTATCATTTTCTCCTCCAATAAAACTAACAACGACATGATAAAGCAAAATACGAACAAAAACGCTCGTCTGAAAGCTCTATTGGTGATGAACATCCACCAAGACAATGCGATAAATGTCAAAGACTGATGCCAGGCGCGCTTGGTGATATACGATCTCTTCAGGTAGATGAACGTGACACATATTAATGACTCATGAACTTCTTCGCCCAACTGTTTTCACCTATCAGATGAACTTTAAACCATATTCCTTGTCACATACTTTTAGCTCCTCAAAAACAAATTCGAGACTGATAATCACAATAATGAATTGTTTGAGGATTACTGCAGGAATGTAATGAATAACATGAATGTTTGTGGCTGTGATCCGATCAAAGAAAGAGTAACCTGATGCTATTTCTGGGCAAATGGCTTCTTACCACGGATTGACGATTTCTGCGTGAAGTGGTTTGATTTCACAGTTACACTCATCCTCTGTGTGGTCTTTCCTCCAACAATAAAACTAACAACGTAGTGTTATTAAAAGCGAAATGCGAACAAAACGCTCGTCTGAAAGATATATTGATGATGAACAGCCACCGGAGAATGCGATAACGGTCAAAGAACTATGTCAGGCGCGACTCGCTATACGATCTCTCCAGGAAGATGGACGTGACACAGGTTATTGATAGGTGACTCATAAGCTTCTTCGCTCCATTTTTGTCACCTATCTGGTGAACATTAATTGATATTCATATCCACATACGTTTAACTCTTCAAAAGCAAATTCGACGGAAAATATTATCACAATAATTATGGATAGTTTGAGGATTATTGCAGGAATGTAATAAATATGCATCTGTTCAAGGCTCTGGTCCAAGCAACGGAATGGTAACCTGACTCGATTTCTGGGTAAATTAGTCAGCTTCGTACCACGGATCAACGGTTGCTACGTGAAGTAGTTCTATTCCACAGTGACATTAACCCTTTCAGTCCCTCTGGTGGTCTTTCCTCCATCCTTTGATGGCAACGTCGTGATAGATAAAGAGCAATGCGAACAAAACGTTCGTCTAGCTGAAAGCTCTATTGATGACGAACATCCACCAAGAGAATGCGATAAATGTCAAAGAATGATGGAGGCGCGCTTGGTGATATACGATCTCTCCAGGTTGATGGACGTGGCACAGGTTAATGATGTGTGACTCTTGGGCTTTTTCACCCCACTTTGTTCACTTATTTGAGGTACTTTAATCGATATTCCTTGCCATATACGTTTAGCTCCTCAACAATTCGAGACTATAATGGATAATTTCAGGACTATTTCAGGAATGTAATGAATATTCATCTGTTCATGGCTGTGGTCCAAGCAAAGACAGGTAACCTGGTGCGATTTCTGGGCAAATTAGTCAGCTTCTTACCACGGACCGACGGTTTCTGGGTGAAGTAGTGTTGATTTCATAGTTACACTGACCCTCTACGTGGTCTTTCCTCCAATAATAAAACTGACAACGTAGTGTTATTAAAAGCGAAATGCGAACAAAACGCTCAGCTGAAAGCTCTACTGATGATGAACATCCACCCAGAGAATGCGATAACTGTCAAGGGACTATGTCAGACGGGCTTCGCGATTTGATCTCTCCAGGAAGATGGACGTGACACAGGTGAATGATAGGTGACTCTTGAGCTCCTTCGCTCCAATTTTTTTCACCTATTTGGTGAACATTAATTGATATTCATATCCACATACGTTTAACTCTTCAAACGCAAATTCGACGGAAAAGATAATCACAATAATTATGGATAGTTTGAGGATTAATGCAGGAATGTAATAAATATGCATCTGATCATTGTTGTGTTCCAAGCAAGGGAATGGTAACCTGTCTCGATTTCTGGGCAAATTAGTCAGCTTCGTACCACGGATCAACGGTTTCTCCGTGAAGTAGTTCGATATTACAGTTACATTAACCCTTTCAGTCCCTCTGGTGGTCTTTCCTCAACCCTATGATGGCAACGTCGTGATAAATCGCAATGCGAACAAAACGTTCTTCTGAAAGCTCTATTGATGACGAACATCCACCAAGAGAATGCGATAAATGTCAAAGAATGATGAAGGCGCGCTTCCGATTCGCGATACGATCTCTCCAGGTAGATGGACGTGACACAGGTTAATGATAGGTGACTCTTGAGCTTTTTCACCCCACTTTGTTCACTTATTTGATGTACTTTAATCGATACTCCTTGCCATATACGTTTAGCTCCTCGCTGTAATGAATATTCATCTTTCCATAACCTGGTGCGATTTCTGGGCAGATGTCAGCTTCGTACCACGTATCGACGGTTTCTACTTGAAGTAGTTTTATTTCAGTTATATTAACCCTCTGTGTGGTCTTTCCTCCACCATTTGACGACAACGTCGTGATAAAGCGAAATACGAACAAAACGCTCGTCTGAAAGCTCTATTGGTGATGAATACCCCCCAAGAGAATGCGATAAATGTCAAAGACTGATGCCAGGCGCGCTAGGTGATACGATCTCTCCAGGCATATGGAGGTTAATGGTATGTAACGTTTGAGCTACCTTGTCCCACTTTTTCACCTATCTGATGTACTTTAACTGTTATTCCTAACCACATACGTTTAACTCCTCAAAACTAAATTACAATAATTGATTGTTTGAGGATTACTGCAGGAATGTAATGAATAGGCATGTCTGTTCGTGGCTTTGGTCCAAGCAAATAAATGGTAACCTCGTTCGTTTTCTGGGTAAATTAGTCTCTTTTTTTACCAGGGGTATGTCGTTTTGTCGTGCATTGATTTTATCTCACAGATAAATTAACCCTCGTTGTGGTTGTCTCTTCACTAATGAAACGGTACAACGCCGTGATATGACATTGCGTCTTAGCGCATGAAATGACGCAACATACCACCGTGCAAATGGGTTCATATTGGACCTAAATACATGTATTCACATAGCTTCATACTTGACTTATACCCTTCATTCCTTTAATGGCGCGGGTCACAGGAAAAACACATTATAAAGAGCGTAACGTACATATGTTAGTCGAGTTAGGTTCACATAGAGCGTAAACAAAAATAATGCCGATATGGGCTTATTTGTGTTTTTTTAAATGTTCAATATGAGCTTATTTTCAGAACAGGCTGAATGACCAACATATCCTCGTGCAAATTGGTTCATGTTGAACCTAGATAGATTCATATTAGAATTATTTTTTCTGAAATAAGCCCAAATTGACCTTATATATACCCGTTATTCGGTTCAATGGCGCGAGCCGCAGTGAAAACAGTGTTCATTTTCGGGAAAAGTTTACTAAAACGTTACAGATCGTAAATGACCATATCATCTTATCATGCTTATCTAGCGCCAACGCAGTGCAGATTTTTGATTTTCGACCCAGTTTGGATATTGTTAGGAAGTTGGTCAACAGTACATGATTGTTTACAAATATTTCCATCAAAATTTAATACAAATTTCACCAAATAAAACATCCTATTCGCGTTAACACTAAACATGTTAACACTTTTCCATTCCTTACTTAAAGTACCAAAAATTGGGTAAGCAGGTCGTCTAATATTTTTTTTTACTTATTTTTCAACCTGAATTTCATCTATATTAGATATAGGATAAGATCGGACCTACAACCCAATTACCAGGTGCATAATAATAGTCTTGGCACTATTACTGTTTGGGAACATTTCCCATGCTCACTATTAGGTAGGTGAGACTGAGAGTGAATTTGTCATCACTATTATTAATTTTAGCCAAAATTCCCTTTCGTTGTGATTTGGCTTTCGCTAGTTTTAGGCATATTAGAGTACAGCATGTTCTCGTGAAAATAAGCACAAAACGGGTTTATGTTTCATAATTGCGCGAAGTAAACTCAAATTTGCATTATGTGTACAATCAAATACGCTATATATGGGTATAAAACTGGTTATTAAAGGCCCACATAATTTTCGAGTCACCGATTATTTTTTTTATAGTGCCTTGATATACGGTTTTAATAACAATCAATGACATAAAATATAATTATAGTACTATAATTCATCACCATCTGGAACGTCTGTGTCCCAGAAGGTGCCCATACAGTAATAGAAAATAGCTGAAATCATAAAATAATTTTCCCCGTTATGGCTTCCAGAATGCAACAGAATTCAAACTAGTTTATTTTCAATGGAAGGGGAATATCTCTGTACCTAATATATATAGAGTTATTCCCCTTCCATTGAAAAAATATACTTTGTGTAGACATTTCAGCACAGAACAGACGTCGCTTTCTCAAAAAAGACATGTTCACAGTTTATTACATAGAATAAGTTGACAATACAATGTTTTGTAGCTTCCTCCTTCAAATTGTATTATAATATGTCATATATTTTATAAAATGTATCTGTGGGTTCGAAAATTAAGTGTGCCTTTAAAACAGCCATATATGCAGGGGACTATTTACATATGAAATAAGCCCGGGTTGTGCTTATTTTCACGAGCGCAGGCTGACAAATAATACAAATAAACCAACTAACGACTCACCAGATGTACGCTCTTTGTAATGTGTTTTCACTGTGGACCGCGCAATCAAACGGAATAACGGGTATATGTCCACCGTGGGCTTGTGTCGAAATCAAATAAGTCCAATAATAACTTGTGTGAATATTTAAGTCCAATATGTTTTCACGAGGATATGTTGTAAAGTAATAATATTACTCTACAACATATCCTCGTGAAAATAGGTTCATATGGTTATAATCAGTGATATCACTGGTTATAATACACCAAATACAAATTAGTAGAGTGATTTCCCCTGGGACCCCAAGCTAGGATCAGCATAAAAAATATCCTGGCAACTGAATGGTCAATGATACATGGATGAAAAGTCATGTCTGTCAGACTGATAAATTGTTTCCAGTATGGGGTTCTTTGATAGGTATGGAGTGGGCAAACAGTTTTTTTTTTATTTTGGACCAATGTCCCGAAATAAACACATGTATCTCGAAATGTGTAACCAAGCGTCCATTTATCTGGTATAAAACTCGTACACGGTGCACATAGAAATTGTATGGCATCGAGTGGTGAATGCTATCATGCGGTTAGCCACTTGCACGATGCGGCATAAATGCGTCTAAGGAATATGCCCCATGGCAAAAAAGCTCTGTCTACAAGCACTCATCGAACAATCATAAACTAAATGTCTACTAATAGCAGGTCGTCTATCCAAGTATACGTAAACAGTGTTGGTGCTAAGTGGTACTTGAGGAAATACTTATATCATGATTGGCCAATATACATTTGTTTGCCGGCAAAACATGGCGATTATGCTGCTCGCGTTGTCTAATAATTTCCTGTATGCATCGCGTGTGCACTGATTACTCGGTTCTGATTATATGTACAATCGAAATCGACACGCATGAGCGCATTCCGTACTGGGACCTCATTCCTCGTGATTAGTATTCAAAAGAACATGCGACCTACATGCTTGCTTAGTGGGTCAGGAAAATAGACTCTTGCAAGATGGATTGGTTTTGGTAGGGTTATTGTCGTTTGAGTCAATAGACTATATAAAGACCTGGTCGCTAACGTTGGACATTTCGATTAAAGTGATGTGGAACACTCAAATGAAGTGTTCATAACGTATTGTCAAATAATCATGCCAAAATAAATTATTGTAATAAAAGTTTATATCGAAATCTATCGACAGAAACAGCGCCATTGTTATAAACCAATTAAATTCAGTGACTATTGTTCGCCGAATCGTTGCCGCATGTTTACCCCCCAACCATTAGTCCCGAATAAAGTTGTAAGTATTTATATTTGTGCGTATTTAAAACATTGTATTCTCTGAAATGGTACTGTCGATGTGGTTGGAATATTCGACAATCTTAGTTGATTGCTACTTTCTTCCAGTGGAGATAGTGATTGGATACTAACCTCTCGGATCTATTCACTGAAATAGTCCGCAATATGTCTTCAATAAAACACCTCAACCCTGAACTTATTACCAGGTGAATGTGAGCTGTTAGAACAATCACTATATAACTATGTCTTGGTTTATCTAGATCAGGTAACCTTATATGCATTATTTCAACCCTGGTAAGAATTACCCCAGCTAGCCAACCAGAGGAACAAGGGCAAGATACCTGTCAAATTTTCGAACGATGCACAAAAAAGTAGCAACCAACTCAGTGGCCGAACGGACGCATGTTTCTTACAGGTGAGTAGACAATGATATGTCCAATGTTTGTGAGTGATGAAAAGGTACAAACAAATGTGATATGTATTCTTGATAGCTAACCTGAACAAGTCCCCATTGCGTGAGGTTTCCATATTGAAATTTCTGAATGCAACATTGAACCAGTCTTAACTCAATTAAGTTGGCGAAAATCGATCGGCACGTCCTTGGTTGGACTTTCCAATTCATTAGTACATGTACGGTATGTAAACATTTCTAGATGTTGAACAATGTCTAACCTAACACCCCTCTAATATGTATACTATTGGGGTAATCCGAGCGGATGGAGCTATTCAGAGTGAGTAGAGAGTACGGTGTCAAGGTGTTATCATTGTGTTAAAATCATTGTGTTTTCGGTGGGAGACAATGCTCAGAAACCATACCAAGGCATTTTGTGTAGCGTTTATCTCAGACTTAGAACTAACGAAGAGGCGCGGAAGCGTGCATCTTTTGGCACTAATATCACCCTACAGGGCTGTATACCGTTTATTACAATACATATTATAATTACCTGTCCATGTCGATATAAGTGAGTGTCTGTGTTTCAGTCGCTCGAAAAAAGCGCCATTTGACCGCCGCAGAGGCCGTACTCTCCAGAACAGTGGACAAACGCCCGCCACAACGCGGAAACGATTGGTCGGTGTGAATATAGTTGGTAATATTGCACGGTAAAATTTAATCGGCGCAGAACGGAGTAGCGAAGCGAGCACACCCGCGCGTTGTTGTCTATAGATGTTGTTCATCGGCCGCTTCAGCGTGCATCAAATCTGAATGTAGCACAGTAAAATTCATCGGCGCAGAACGGAGTAGCGAAACGAAACGGAGTAGCGAAACGAGCCCCACAGGAAATTGTTACGGAATATTGTTCCAAGTAACGCAATGAATAAACCCAACGATTTGTGCACGGTGACAACGGCGAAATGAAAGTCTCGATTCGTGTCAAAAAAATGACTAAATGATACTTTTTATGCAGTTTTTTTTGTGTGCAAATTCCTTGCTAGATTGAATTACAATGGATATAAGTCAGGTTCGAAAATCTAAAAAAGCTTCTAGAAACAAAAGGTGCGGGCATATTTCTTTCAAAAGCTTTTGAGAATTGTTTCTAAAGGTATTTTGTATGCTGATTTCAAAAACCAATGTTGGCAAGTTGACAAATTATTATTTCTGGTCAAAAATGGCAATTCAAAATGGCCGCCATCAAAACAAAGTCTAACTTTACGATTGTTGTTATGTGTTGCTCTAAGACGTTCGAATATTGAGTATTTCCGTACTTTCGAACGAATTGGAACAAGAAGAAGTATACACAGAACATATGTGGTAATTTAAAGTGAACATGTTTGACATTTAACCCCATTTATGCCCAAAAAATTACAAAAAACGCGAGTTTTATAAATTATTACTGTCTTAAATGGCAGAAAGTGAAATATGCTGGAAACGTATCCTTCAAATGGTATAGACAGTTGTGTCTAAATGTAATTTGTAATCTGATTCCAAAAAACAATGTTGACAACTCGACAAATAATTATTTCTGAACTAAAAATGACAATTCAAAATGGCCGCCATTAGAACAAAGTCTAGATTTTCGTTTACTGTTATATGTTGTTCTAAGACGTTAGAATATTTTTCATTTCCGTACTTTCGAACGAATTGTGACACTATACACAGAACATATGTGGTAATTTAAAGTGAACATGTTTGACATTTAACCCAAATTATGCCCAAAAATGACAAAAAATGCAAATTTTATAAATTATTGCGGTCTTAAATGGTAGAAAGTGAAGTATGCCGGAAATATATCATTCAAATGGTTTAGACAGTTGTGTCTAAATGTAATTTGTAATCTGTTTCCAAAAAACAATGTTGGCAACTCGACAAATAATTATTTCTGACCTAAAATGACAATTCAAAATGGCTGATATATAATAATCAGTTAAAAATTCGAAAATCATCAGTAATATTATGAAACTGGTTCATCAACACCCAATGCGACACAATTTGCCATCATATAGCCAAAAATGGTCACAAAAAAGCCTTATTTATTATTGCAGTCAGTTCCACAATTGCAGAGTGGTGTGCAGGGTAAATCTGATTTTCTGCATGTTCACCTTGCTGTTACACACTCCTTCTTGCACCCACATTTGATTATTTCGAGACATGATTTTGGAATGGTTCTAGTGACATCATGGTTGGATCAAATCGACCATTTTCTTCTTTCCATCCCATTCTCGAAGGATCCGGTAATGTTTGCACAGGAATGGTTACTTGTTTCCAAACTAAATCATGGTAGTTTGTTCTCAAAAGGTGGTAATGAAATGAGTCACTGGTTGGTGGAAGCTTTTCAGGAGATTCAGTCCGAGTGAACATCCTGAATCTTGCATTGTTGAGTTTTGCATCGGAAACTCCATACAACTTGCATACAAAATGTTCAGCACTTTCAATTGTTTCATTGGATATTGCAATATTACATATACCCTTAAGAGTTCACAACATTCCAGGTAAATCTTCTATGCGGATCGTTTAGACACCCCATATATGAACGAAGTTGAGTCACACCCCGTTAAAGCATGAAACGCTAGAATATAGTTCAGAGCGTCGGTCGATATTTGGGTGGCAACATCCCTATGGGTATAATGTTAGGGATTTTGGAAGTTCCAGCCACCATGAACACATCACAATCTGCAGGTAATTTGTATAGATAACCAAGCAATAATACTATAACATCGACGTCCCTACTTACCACAATAACTTGTTTCAGATTGCACCCCATGCTGGCATCAAATGAATGAAGGATAAGTCTAGTGTAAGCCTCTTCGTGATTAGACTCTAACCCTTTCAAGTCTGTTCCATCTACCGAACAATCTACTCTGGAATCTTCTGGTAACCCCTCTGCAACAACAACAGTACCACCTTCTGTTCTCGCTTTGGTAACAAGTTCTCGAGACAAGACACCATTCAAATCGGACTTGTTGTCAGACAACAAAATGAAACTTTTCCAAGTTTGTGGGATGGGAACATCACGATTTGTTATTGTCCTTCGGATCAATGGTACATTGCGACTTCTCGATCTGGTGGCAGTCTTTATAGATTTATCCGAGTACACTACATGTTCGTTTGAAAATACGGAAATGCGTAATATGCAAACGTCTTAGAACAACATATAACAGTAAACGAAAATCCAGACTTTATTCTGATGGCGGCCATTTTGAATTGTCATTTTAGGTCAGAAATAATAATTTGTCGAGTTGCCAGCATTGTTTTTTGAAATCAGCATAAAAAATACCATTAGAAACAATTCTCAAAAGCTTTTGAAAGACAAATGCCCGTACCTTTCACAGGCCTGGCCTTTTAAGGCGGGCGATCGCCCTCGCCCGCCTCCGCCCGCCTGAAATTAAAATAAGGAGGGCGCCTATCGCCCTCCTCGCGTAAGTATAATAAAAAAAAAAAGTATATAAATATTATGGTTTACATATGCATATACATATATGCCTATACAGCAGAGTGCTCTACCTATCATTAGCTTATGTCAGCTTCCGGTGGGTAAGACATGGTACCTCTAATTGTGGACTCTTCTGCTATAGGGCATCCCCCCTTTACTCACATAATGTGGGTCACACAAAACTACATTTTTTCCCTCAAGAAACACTGAACAAAATCCACAAATATATGCCAGAATCGCTCTCAGGGACACTACATATTAAAAATTTCGGACCCCCCTAATCATGAGAGGGGGACACCCCCTCTCAAACTCACCCCCGCTCGCCTATGCGAGACTCGGATGATGCTTCGCATCATATGGTCAGATAAAATAGCCCTCCTGGGATAAATTAAGGAGGGCGATCATTGCCCTCCTTCCAATTTCAAAGGGCCAGGCCTGCTTTCACTTTTATTCAATTTCGAACCTGACTGTGTACCCTTTTTCGTTGTACATTCTGGGATTCGCGCATGAAAACAGTCTGTGAACTCGTCAGCATGCTCGAATCCCAGAATGTACAACTCAACAGGGTACGTTTATCTCCTAATTAAATGGATAATCCGGTTTACTATATCTGAGAGAAAAGATCAGTTTCCAGTCCTATGTTGGACTGTTTTAAAAGCCGCGTTTGAGGTTCATTCGGAGCATAATTCAGATTAAAATAAGTTAGTTAACTCAATTATGCATTCCAGCCGTTGTGATGTTATCCCATTGCTCATGAGATATTAGTTTACTTTATCAAGGAGATAATAGTTTACCTATTTGTTCATTCCAATTGTTGAGGCTATTCGTGATCAAGGAGAGATTAGTTGACTTGTTTGTGCATTCCAGTTTTTATGAGGCTATCTCCATAATCACGCAGAGTTTGTTGAGTTCTCATAATAATGGAGTACATACAATTCAGGAGGACATTTTCCCCTGAAGCTTTTTGTCGCCGGTCGTCTTAGATCTTCCTGTTTTTGCTCAATCATTTTGATGAAAGCAACGATGTCAGCTTTTGGAGCGCTTGAGGCCACTGTTCCATTTCGTCAGCAGTACTTCCGCTCATATTCGCATCTGGCATATGATATCAGTTGCCATCGTTATGAGCTCCGGTTTCTTGATGTTGTTGATATCGGCCGCCTGCTGCTTCTCCTCTTCTGGTGATGTGGTTTGTGGCCGATGGTTTGTTGGCATTCGAAAGTATTATCTCCACGGAATGATTACAGTATACCTGGACGCACTCCAATGCAAACTGGTGGAAATGTTCGAGTTTGCTGCTTAGGTCGACAACAGAGATGGTTTCATGTGGCTGGCGTTGATGTCGACTTAGCAGGTAGCCACTCTTTCTTAATTCCTGTCGCGATCGTGCAACCTCGAATTATATGTGTCGCCCTAATGGGTTCTAAACCCCAGCCATCATCGAATGCGCCGTTGGCTCTTGTTTAGTTCAAGGTTCGTCGTCCGACTCCAGACCGCCATCCCCCAACTTCTAATGTTCGGATATCATCACTAGGAGACTTCGCGAATGTATTCACTGATAGGCGGCTTTCAATTATCCCCGGAAGCATTTCATGTCCTGTAAATTGGAGCACAGACGCATTTGCTCATATGTTGCTTGCACGTATCTTCTGTTTCCAACTTTAAAATTATGTTCGAGATATGCCGAGCACCAGAATGTGCGATAGTAGTTTGTTATATACAGTAAATCTACAAGCTGACTAGAGAATGGTGACCATTTTAGTAAATATTGAAGATATGTGATATCAAAATTATAGGGTAAAATTTATAACGATTTGATTGTGTATAAACATTGTATATGTTCAGTATATCGACTATTCAGTGGCAAACTATTTCCCTAATCATGGAGCCTACATATATGCTCGACTATGTCGACGACTATGTCGACAAATATCGGATGTTCGCATCCAGCACTTCTCGTTGGGAACTCCTGGAAGCAGGCACGTCCGTATTTGCCTACTGTGACTTTCAATGATAAAGTCGCAACAGTCACCTTGGTTTGGTTGCCCAGAGATTGACATGGACTCATGAGAGACAAGGTATTTATGAACATCAGCTGGCGCCTACTGAAAAACAATTCTTTCCCTGAGGACGATCTACTGGTAATTGGGGTGTGTATGACGTAGAACAGAAGAGAGAACTTGAGTTTGTTTAGCTCGATCAGCTGGGTGTTGTTCCGCCACACAGCACGTCGGAAGAGGTGGCAGGTGAAGATAAATTCGACGATGACTTCTCGGATGAACGAATAATGACGACACCTCCTCAGACGATGACCCAAAATCCCCAACTGACTCAGTTCTTCTGTCACTGTCTGAGTTTGACAAGCCAAAACGAATAAAGCTCATACCTGGCTGCGAATTTATTGAAAAGTTTAAAATAAACAATATCAACATATAAAAAGATAATCTGTGGAATTGTTCCATGAATTGAAAACGTTGAAAAATTAAAACACGATAACTATATTTGGCAGGAGAGAGTAGGTATATGCACACGGCATAAATCATGAAAAACAAAGCTACTAAGTTAACAATGTAATAGGATAGGACTCAACAAAAGCCCCCAAGCTTGTTGCCCAATCCTCTTTTGAACACTTTAAAATTATATGTCATGTATTTATTGTTTGTAATTCTGTTCTGTTTAGTTCAAATAAAATATTGTTTAAACCAACAATGTAATACACAGAAATACAATGTTGCTAAAATTTTCCATTTTCTAAGAAATCCTCATCGCAACATGTATAGCAATGTTCCTTCACCCAGCTTCCAAATGCATAAGGGCACCATCACATCCAATTACAACGGTTGACAACTAGCGGATCTCCAATTTGTTACAGTGAGAACAGTGGCTGACACGTGGGAAATCATAATGAGGTGTGGTTTGTGAGTTTTCGCTTCAAAATCTTGACCGTCTTTGATATTGAAAAACTTGCCTTTCCTTGTTGACGTGGTCCATTACATCTCTTTCATTACAACGGTGACGGATCTACCCCGACCACCCCGACTATGGTCGGGGAAATAATTTCCAAAGTATATGTCATGCTTTTTGTGAAAGCATACAAACACCATTAAAAGTTCAAGCCAAATTATCACTGTCAGCCTTTATCACTCTGCCACTACAACTATGTGATATTTAGTTCACGGGTAAAGCGGTACAGCTGTTGGTGTGGTTGGATAGGATAACAAAATAGCTATATTCTGGAGATATAATGCAAAATAGCACAACACTTCCTCCTAATGACAGAATGTGATCCTTGTTAGCAGCATGGGGCAGTGACCAAGATTGAAAATATTAACAATATATGCCATCGCTAACTACTAGTATATGGGTTTTCTATTGCCATTTAATAGATGTTCTTGCAATAACATTTAATTTATCCAATCTCATGTGTAATTATGAGATGGTGTTTATTGTCCATCTGGGACCAGGCTTGGGGCAATTACTTGTGAATGTAATTAATTACAATTACAATTACTTCAATATTTTTCAATTATAATTACAATTCCCATTACATCTATTTCACAATGTAATTAATTACAATTACTTTTGAAATGTAATTCAATTACAATTACAATTACATTTCAACACATCATTGAAGTAGGAACACTTTTTATTTATATAAACTCTATTTGATAACAAAACATATATTTAATACAAGCAAGATGAAATACACAGTGAAGCACACTTGGTACAGAGCAGCCAATGTACAGAGTCCAGTATAGGTGTTCGTAGAACTGAGCGAATCATGATTTATGGCTGGCAATTCCAACGTGTTGCATTGGCAGCTTGTAGTTGGGGTTGATCTTCTAGAAATTGTAATAATATCAGAGACTCATGAACTTTTCTAATTATCTTCAATGCTTCTGCATTCTTGACCGATGTTTTTGCATACTGAAATATCCTAGTAGTTTGTTGATCACTTGCTGATGGTGTTTGTGTGACTGTGGATTCATAGACATCTTGATGCTTTCGCTATAACATGAAAATAATAGTAACACACATGTATCCATCATTTAATTTTTAAGGGAATAAGACTATCTCGGTAAGTCAGACACACAGCCAGGCCAATTGTAAAGGACAATGAGATAATCAACACTCTGATTGTTAATTAGAGTCATAAACTTAATTAGCCTTTGTGGCCACCAGCTTACTGGTAATTCAATGCCTCCACTAGACAGTGCTAATTGGGGGATTATTGAGGCAGATATTTGTCCCCACTTTGTCATTCAGTTGCAAATTAGAAGGGACAAGACACAATGCATATACCAATACCACCATATGACTGAAGTTATATGTCGATGGAATTAAACAAAACTAATACATAGAAATGGAAACTTACCTTCAGATGTATCACAAAATTGGAGGTAACTTTTTTGGAACTGGATATTGTAGTTGGGAAAAGTTTGCACTTCGCTTTCATAGGACACGATGTGTCTTTCTGCAAATTAAAATGCTGCCAGATTTTTTGTAGACATGCTGATCGCATTAGCAATGGTTGGTATGAATTTCTACCATATCATATATACCATAACAGATGGAGATAATGAAACATGATCATAAGAGTGATATATTATAGTGATCTATTGTCAATTATTTTAAAATGGTTTCTCATTGTATTTATCAAAACAAGCCTTCTATCTCAAAGGTTAACCAATGCTTAAGCAAACAAACAGGAGGTGTCAACAGAATTCACCATTGAGACACAGTGGATAAAAACTCAGTGTTGTGACAACATAGTGATAGCCAGTCACCAGTCTTACGCTTTGAAATTTGGAAGAAAAAAACATTTGAAGAAACCATTGGATGAATCTTGAAAGAGAACTTTGAGAAGAAACAAGTAACTGTGAGTTTGAAGTAATTGAAATTAGACCCTAATTACAATTACATCCTAACCAATTACAATTGTAATTACATGTAATTGAGAATAAACTCAATTACCAATTACATGCAATTACTTGGGAAAATATAATTAATTAATTAATTACAATTACCCATCCCTGTCTGGGACCATGCATGAGTCCGTCATAAATTGTTGGCACACTTCAGTAGCATATGTGTGCAATTAGTGTAATCCACCTCTTTGTGTAGCCATATAAATGACATAAATAAAGCCCATTAAGTTTATTTTAAACCAAGGAAATGCGCTCCATTTGGCCTTAAAGTCCAAAAAAATCCCCTGGGGGGTATCCCCGGACCGCCACCCTCTCGAGCTCTCCCCAGGTCTGCCTTCGGCAGACCATGGTGGCCTTTGGCAACCTGTATGTTTATGTCGTCACATATCCAAATCCTTGGTAAAACGTATACTGTTCTCAACGATAAAAAAAAAGTCTGAATTTGTGTCGCTCTGAACTGAATATCTCTCCATGTGTGTGAAAACCCTCCTCTATATCATTAAGTGTCTTACTTTTTCAATTAACATTTTCCTGCCTCGCCCCGGGAATAAGAGACTCATCAAACTGGAGTCGGGTAACGTTGTTTGGGGTTATGCTTCTAGAGTTTGTTATAACGCTGACGCATTGTTTAGCTTCGTGCGAAAAGTTCCACCTCTTTGCTATGAATCTGGTTATCTATATCTATATATGCGAATGTCTGTCTGACTGTGTTCTATAGAAATTCACAGGGGACCATCTAGATGATACCAAAGGGGTCTACTAGGGGTAACTTTGTACGAGAAAGATAATGGTGCTGGTTAGAATTTTCTAAAGTGGCGCCGTTGTTGTCAGCAGCAGAAAAGGGGAAGGGGCAGAATTTTGTTTGTCGCCGATTGCCACGAAACTTACATATAATCATCCCCATGATATGAAGAATCTAATGGTGTGGTTTAAAGTGGCGTCGTTCGAGTCATGGATGCACGGAAGGGGAAAGGGGCACCAAAATTGAAAAAAATACTTTTAGCGCCAATTTCCACCAAATTGACATATATTCTTTTTCATGATATAAGGAATCTAATTGTGCGATTTAAAGACGCCAACTTTGTGTCGTTTGGATGAGAGATTGCGGGGGGGGCACTAAATTTGATAAGAATGGGTTTAGTCGCAGATTGCCACCACACTTATACAAAATCATCCCCATGGTATGAGGAGTCTAATGGTGTGGCTTAAATTTGTCAAAAGTGGCACTGAAAGGGAGAAAGGCACCAAAATTGATACACAATATTTTTAGCGCAATATGTTCTCATCGTGTGATTTAAAGATGCCATATTGGTGCTGTTTGGGTGAGAGATTGGGAGGACATAAAAATGTGTTTTGTCGCCGATTAGCACCAAACTTATAAATAATCATCTCCATGATATCAGGAATGTACTTATGTGGTCTAAGGATGTCACAAGTGGGGCCATTCGAGTCAGTAGTGCATAGAGGTGAGAGGGACACAACACATGATAACAATATGTTTAGCGCCGATTTCCAACAGATTGATACATATTCTTCTCCATGATACAAGGAATATAATCGTGTGGTTTAGATACACCAAATTGGTGCCGTTTGGGTTAGAGATATGGGGACCTTAAATTTGATACGAAGTTGTATATTCGCCAACGTTCAACCATTTTTTTATATATGCATCTCCATAATGAGTTTAAGTGTGTGGTTTAATGGTGACAAAAGTGGCGCCGCTTAAGTCCCAAATAGGGACGGGACGGTCACCAAAACTAATACAAAATATTTTTTAGTACCAATTACCATCAAATTCATACACGTTCTTCTCAAATGATATGAGGACTCAAATCGTGCTGTCTGTCTTTCTGTCAGTATTTGTTCTATATATAACTTCAGGGGTACAATCTAGATGGCACCAAGGCGGTTTAAGAGGGGTAACTTTTTACGAGGAAGATAATGGTGCGGGTTAAAATTTTCTAAAGTGACGCTGTTGGTGTCAGGGAAAGAAAAGGGGGAAGGGCGGCAAAATTAAAAATATATGGTGAAATAGTTTTGTCACCGATTTCCACCAAACTGATACATAACCACCTCCGCGATATGGCGCTGTTCGAGTCAGCGTTGCAGGGGGAGCATCAACAATTGGTTTAAGAAACTATTTTTGACGCAGATTTCCACCAAATTGATATATTCTTCTTCTCCATGATACCAGGAATATAATCGTGTGATTTAAAGACGCCAAATTGCTGCCATTTTGGGTGAGATGGGGGGTCATTATATGATCAGAATTTGTTTAGTTACTGATTACCACCAAACCTATATATAATCATCCATGAGTCTAATGGACGTGGTTTAATATGTCAAAAGTGGCGCTGTTAAAGTCATGCATGAGGATGGCAAAGCTGATACAAATATATTTAGCACTAATTTCCACCAACTTCTTACACGTTCGTCTTTAATGATACGATGAATTAAATCACATTTGGTGGCATTTGGGTCATGGATGACGAGAGGATATGCACTATCATTGATAAGATTGCTATTCGCCTATATCCATTTCCATATCGTTTTAATGAGTTTTTTGCGTTCAAATTTCACAATTTCGACAAATGGTGAACCAATTAAGTCACTTGAACAATTTATCTTCTCAACTGTCATATTTATATGGGGATGGGAATCAGGGCATTCACACAATGAGCTAGCAAAAACAGATACATAGAAGAAGCATTAAAGTATAGTTATCATTCTATTTAAGAGATACACATATTCTTGCAAACTGAGAGACCTCGAACCGATTGCATATTAGAATGGCTCATGTATATATTATAACACAATTGAGTCTGTTCCATTCAATACAGTTTCCACAAAAAACTTACACTTTGTCAAGAGATATGGAAATATATCGAAGGCCTGTTCAAAAATAGTGGTCACAGTGTGCAGTCAAATATATTTTCTTCTGATATAAAAGAAAACGCAGTCAGTAGCACATGACTTTTCAGGATTCTCCAATACTGACAAGGGTATATCTACCCGATACAACGGATTTTTTATAACATACTCATCGACTAATATAAACAACTCAAAATCTCGCTCGCTCTGTGTCGGGCACATGTAGCTGATATACTTGTGCAACAACATTTCTTTTCAACTGAGAATATGTAGCCAATATATAGCACCATTAACATAGGAGCACCTGGACATTTCTTTAAAACATTTGTATCTTCATGGAGATATGATAGCCAGGTGTCCTCAAAACTTAGTCTAACCCACTAGATTGATTGATACATCTCTATATCTAAAACCCAATTGTCGTCTTTTATTTTTTCAAACTAATGTGTCTATGAGTTCATGTTTCATATTATAACTTCTGAAGTATACGCAATTGTAAATAAATATATACTTCTTTATTGGTTGAACGGATTAATCGCGATAAACTAAATGACAATCGACAAAGTGATCCACTACATATATTCAATGACTGTGTAAGAATCATGTTTTGTGATGCTATTTGAATATGCAATTTATGAGAATACGTGTACACTTTGAGCAAGAGTATTCTTTATTCCCAACAAATATCCACAGCATGCAGATGGTTTCACATCACTTTAACCTGGACAACGCCGGGTAACCCTGCTAGTTATCATATAAAAATACAATTGCATTGTTTTCCTTTGAATATTCCAATTCATTGTTGGCACTTATGCTTATCCGCTGGCGTATGGTAGTCTACGACGGTGCCGGTCGCACGGATCCATTGAGTCCACAAACAGTCTTTGACCCAGAAACAAAAAATCTCGCAAGATTCAGAATGAATTTTTCAGTAGATAAACGCAACGAAGACAGTTTTTTTGGTTGGCAAATTTTCGATGTCATCATCCAAATGGGAGGCACCTTTAAAGAAATTACTGGATAATTTTGATCCGTTGTTGGAGCCATGCGTTTATCTCACACTCTCCCAGATTATCACCATTGTGTCCGGCCATTTTGGAATCGGAATAAACATTAGCGTTCGTACGACCAACTTCATATGCAATACGACTCAATTGACATTCACGAAATTCCGATTTTATTATTGCAATAACATGTAGAAATTGTTGTTCATGCAACTCAACTGGACGAACAACAGATTGGTTAACGTCCATATTAGGACTGTTTACTTGAATAAATTCGGTCAGTTCGCCCAACAATCATCTAGATATCGATTAGCACGAGGCCATATTGTACCCCATCTAATGATATACGGAGACAGATGTGCCCGATCACGAACACAATTCTTATGGCAAGCATGAAGGTCTGGCATCGCTAAAAAAAAACTTTTTGGACATTTAATATTAGGCCATACCAATCTATCAATTGCTGACGACATAGTTAATACGCCTCCTGCCAAGTACACTTCTATATATGGTCATGCATTTAATGAAGAACTATCAATTGTATGGGAATAAAACACAATCCTAAACACATTTTCTTTGAAACTTTGTGCTAAAAGTGAATATATAGATTTTATTGATTAAGCCGGTCCCATACCAGTAACTTTAGATGACCGATTTTGACAGTTTATGAGCGGGGTGTTTATCTTTATATCGCAAGCGGACACGTGTTGAGAAACTCGAGAAGATAAACAATAAATCAACTTTAAACGGACATGGCTCATTCGAACCACGAATTTTTTTCTACGTAATATGGAACGAAGGATACGATAGGTCGATAAATGAACGCACTATTGATATACCGGCTCCATATGCTCTGAAAAAAAACTTGCCACAGTCACAGCCATTTTTCAACTTTTCACCTAAAGTCAGACAAACGCTCTTTATTGCTACCATATCAGGAATCGACTGCCACGGAACGCTCTTTTTTGTTTCATGTCGTGCAAATGGCGGTGTTGTGTTTGGGACCCAATCACCATATTCACAGTTGTATTTTCATTACTCCAATGCGTCTTTTTGGGTTACATAAAATGCTCGTAGAAAGGTAGTTCAGATATTTATCGACCTATTTCAATACTGAGAAAAATTCAAAAGCGAATAATATTATGTGTATTTTTGGTGTGTAAACCGCCATGTGGCTTTAAAATATAAGTTTACATGGTATATGATATTGTCAGTCAATGATAGTTGGGGTAATTAGTATAATTAAATGGTGTTTCCTTGCTCAAGTCACTGTATGTAGACGTAATCTCATCGGCCAAAATAGCATCGCCTGTTTTCCGTAATACATATACTATTCCCTAGAAGTTATTTGCCATGCACCGACAGTCTCCCTGTTGTGAATTTATCTCGAAAGGGTTGATAATATGAGTCAGATTTGGAAGAGGCATCTGGAATATTTCTGACAGAAGTACGGATCAGCCAAGTCGATGTGAGATGTTAATATCCAGCTGTAACGAATTCAATGATCTTAGAATAATATGCACCAGCGTGCATGGTACTTACACTCTTATCCGCCTTGGAATATGCATCCACATTTCAAATCACCTGATTGCTATCTACTAATGTGATGACACCACACGAACCGTGGATGGAGTGGTTCAGCCGCTATCATGTTGAACCACTTTTGGATGATGATTAAATGTAGATTTATTTTTCGTCTTTATTTTCTGGATGAAAACAGAATGTAGATTTATGATCGTCTTCGGCTGTTGTGAAGGTTACTACTGTCAAGAAGCACGAAAGTGGTCATGTAATGAAGAATATTTTGTGTTGATTTTTTCGTTTCCATCATTCGAACAATTTTAGAGCAGGAATATACCAGGAGATATATGGGAACGCTTGTCTGTTGGTTGCAATTTTGCAACGGCTTTCATCGACTATGAACACCATTGGGTATGGCACTAACACGGATGCGTTGCACAAAAATTATGTTGGCTTGATAAAACAGACAAACTCATACTGACGCTGAAGGGGTCACTCTCACATAAATAAAAGTGCTGATCGGTACACAGGTTTTGAAATTGTGTCGAAGGGTACACTGTTTGCTATTTAGACCGGCCCCCAGATGAGGGTAGTATCACACGAATGGGTAGAAATTTTGACGCTGTCTCCAATTATCCTTGCCCCATGGGGGTTCCAAAACACTGAGGTATCCAGGGCGGAGCAGGTGGAAAATATATTTGTTTTACCTTTTTAGTGTTTTTGACCTGCACATTTCAGTATAATCAGGAAAACCAATAAAAAAATATACTTGAATATCATATATTTATTCTATCTGGGTTGCTTAAAGGCACGTGCGGCCTTAATTGTCGAAAATAATCATATTTGTTCCAAACACCGTAAACATAAAAACATTAAAACGCATACAGTTCCGTTCATATATACCATGACCATCGCGTAAACAGCATGTTATCATAAAGACCTACTATAGTTTACCTAAACTAGAGCCTGATTGTGTTACAGAAGACAGCACAATGCTACTGGCTAATCACACACAAATGGCATAAACGCTCTTTATTAGTTCCATATCAGGTATTCACCAACAAAGAACGCTCTTTATGTTTACCATCATAATATAAACAAACACCAGAAAAGTAACTTTTTATACTTTTGTATACATAACAATGGTCAAACATATGACCATAACATACTGTTTATGCGATATTTCTTATTTGTATACGGACAAAGTCTATCTACATTTTGATGTTCTTTCTGTTTGTGGCGGTTTTTGACGGGTGGAGATATTTTCAAGGATACCCACCGCCAAGGCCAACCGTGTCTTTAACATTAATGATGTGCAATAAATGATATTCTACAACAATTTTTATGAAAAATTCACGAAAATGCCAAAATAATGCATAAATTGCAGTCCTTTTTCAAAAAAGTTTTCCAGAAGATTTTCTATAAAATTTTCATTTTTTGGTATAAAGCTCTCCATTGAGAGCTTTATAATGTTTATAATGCTCAAAATTTTCAGCATTACATACCTGATTCATTGATATCAACATCGCAACCACCGATATCCAACAAACCGAGATATTTTCAAAAACTTAACCCTCCCCCCTAAAACTGATTTATATCTGAAAATACCTGTCAAGTCAGAATAGCCCGTTTTGGTTCCGTTGTGTTAACCAATTCAGAGTCTTATCATATATCATGGAATTAAAATGTATATTGAGGAGGTTTATGTTATGGGAGAGTCTATTTTGTTTAAATATTAGTTTTTTTTGGGGTAAATTAGCTAAAATTTTAATTATTTTAAGTGAAACATTTCTGATAGATTCTCATGACTTTGTCAGTTTTATGGATACAGCTGCACAACATGCACCACAATAAGCATAAATTCATCCCCAATACCAGTCTATGTAAACATACACTCAGATTCATACTGATACTGAGTCTATTGCATTCCCATCAACTTTTCATTTCTGAACGGTTGTGGGCTTCCCCCAAATTACGTCACACCGCACTAAATATAAATCTGAAATTAGTTGTGATTGACAGGCGTAAACATGGTCACATGCCAGTGCCGTCATGGCCGCTTCAACCCTGTGAAGCCGATTCTAAGAATCGGAATTAATAGTTGCAGGGTTTGTGACTTTTCGTTCGGCGGTTGTTTTACTGACAATAAAGGGAAACAGCTATCTTCCGGGATCCAAAATAATATGTACAATAACTAAGACAGATCTTCTTGAAATTATAAAAAATGTCAATTTATGTGGATCTCTTGGACTCAGAACAAATTATTTTTTAGATTGGCCAGGCGATTTGTCGCCCATGTTGTCAAAAAATAACACAAATCAACGGCCACGAATCAAAAATACATGAATGTCGGGACTATCTGCTGAAACAACTACAGAACTAAAAAAAAAAGTTAAATGACATAACAAAACGATCTATCAGTTCCCCAGTACCGGCAGTAGTACCACCGCAGCCAAAATGAGCGTAGAGCAACACAATTCTACCACCAACCCCACCGAAACCCTCCCGACCTTACACAGCCGTATTATTAGCTCCAAAGATTGGCCAGTTGTATCCTAATTACAGTTGCCTGCAATCCAAATTCCGGTGATTCTTGATTTTAAACTTTCGACCGCTCGTCAACAATCTACTTTATTTGTCGATTTGTGAATTTCTCTTCCGGTATAACATGACGTCATGGATACTATTTTAACAACATTTAGCCACACCGAGAGCACGTGACATGTTACTAGTTTTTTATTGTGGCACACATTTCTTGGAGCTAAGTTTTGATTGGCGGTAATTACAAGGAATCCCTGGTTTGGGAAATGAAAACTGAACGTCGTCAGACCCATTATTTTTTATATGTGGGTATGTAGTTTACTCCAGACTGCCCCAATACCAGACATGAAATTCTATAATCATGTTCCAGAGCAGAAATAAGAAATAAAGTTAAACCAAGTGTTCTTAATGCTTTTAATTTTATGCTCAAGTTGCCTATCGGCCGTCCAACCGGGAGTGGTTGATTTGGCAACAGTTGCAAGTCTCCACTGTTTTGGCATCATGTGGGTTCGTTTTGAGTGTCGAATTAAAGATTCTTTACATGGTGGAAGTGCAGAAAGATCAACTACATTCTGCTGATTTTCAAAATTCTGCTGGAACGTTACCCACCTAGCTTAATTCACTTTTCTCGAACGTTGACCATATATGTATAAGGCACATGTTAACTTCTCGATTGTATTAAGTGTGTGTCACTGTCCAAAACACAATTCATGTCTAAATAAGCCATGACTTCCATATATTTTGATCATCTTTCAGGCAATTTCCAGAAGAGTTTTTTTCCTTGATGGTAATTATTACCTGTGAAGAAATGGAACCCAATAACTCCATTCTTCTGTATATTTGGTAGCCAAAATATGAAAAATGGTAGATATTGCCCCAGATTGCCCCGCAATCGCTTACAAGTTGTGATTGATGTATAAAATTGGCTATTCTGCCTTCTATACATTGAACACTAACATGTCTGATGCAACTTGGTTAATTTTTACTTAATTTGTCACCATTGACATTACCAAAAATATTGGATGTTTCTCTCACAAACTTGACATAAATATAAAAAAAAGTTCATGTAAAATGTAACTATCTTCGGCATGAAAGGTGTTTATTGTTTTGACCTACCTTAAATGTGTCACACTAATGTGTTTATAAACCAAATTACTCCAAATAGCTTCCAAAATGGCAACCATGTTTTACATATATCACAAACATTATTCTCTGGTGTTACGAAAATGTAGCAAATTGTGACTCACTTGGTTATTATACATGTTAGCTAATCAACTAAATGTTCTATTCTGGTTGTCCCATTTCCTTATGGGGCATAAGAAATTAATTTTAAATTTGCCTTATGGAATTTTGCCGAGAACCTCTTTTGTGATACTGGCTATATTTGTTTTTAATAAATGGGCAGAACTTTGAAACGGAACTGAAATAAATCATAATATGTGGCTATCCTGGCCTATTAGGATCAAAATTGATCAACTTGATACATCGTGCAGGTCAAGATGGCAACCATAGAGTCACTGTATGATCATATGTGAGGTGAGTATGTATAAAGGGAGTTATTGTATGGTCATGAATGATGTGAATATGTATACATGTTTAACTATATGTTCTCGAATGGGGTGGCCATGGTGAGATGTATGGGTATACAATGAGTGAGTGAATATATGGTCATGTGTGAGCCTGTGAGGTGAACATGTATACAGGGGGTGACTATGGTTATATGGTTATGTGTACCCAGTACAGGTGTACCCAATGTGGCTGTGTGGGCACTGCTGTGGTTTATGTAAATAACGAGAGTAGCTACATGGTCATATGTGTGTTTGTGTATATATGGAGTGACTGTATGGTCAGGTACTGTCATGCAGCCCTGGGAATTAGCCAAGGCAATAACCAATGCCTTGGTAAAAGCAGAGGCAAAATCGGTTTGCCTAGGCAATTATATTTCCTATGTAAAACAAGTTCATTGGGTTACTAAAATTGATTTGTGTCTATCAGAAATAGAACCTCTTTAGCCAAACTGACTTCCTTAAATCACTCTTTACATATATTGTCCTACAATTGTCTCCATGGCACTGGGCCATTTACTAGTTACCCGGTATAAGGACACTTGTTTTGGAGATGATTTGTGGAATTATACATATGTTGAGTAGTGGCATGGAAATAATGTCCCCCAAAATAACTAAGTAACTCAGGTTATTATTGAATCATATTGATTTGAGATGGCAATATTGTTGAAAAATCGCCTAGGTAAAATCTGTTTTTGCCTAGGCCGATTTCTTTGACCTAGGCAAATTTTCCTTAATTCCCAGGGCTGGTCATGGGTGAGATGTACAGGTGTAATGTGTGTGGCTGTATTGTCACAGGTGGGTATATATATATCAACAGAATCTTTCAATAATTTTCGAGGTTCTCTTAGCCCAGACACAGCACGCGAAACAAAATTGATATGTGAATTTATTTCATGTTCTCTAGACTGACAGGCCCGATTCGTCATCTCAGGTTTAAACCTGGTCTACGTAAACCTCTAGGTTTAAACCGCCGTGAGTCAGCAAAATCCGTGGTTTAAACCCGCGACCGCAGGTCTAAGTGACGCATTCGTCATCTCTGGTTTAAACCTGGTCTAGCCAGACCAGTGGTTTAGCAGTAATGTCTCTGTATCGTCGAGATAAATAATCGTACTTTCCTAATGCGGACCGCCTAATTTTATTGATTGCGAAAATCAATAATTACGACAGCGACCATATTTTGATTGGAAATTTATAAGCGAGAAGCACTCACACCTATAAAGCATATGGGGATAAGTTTTTGTCCATTTCGAAAATTTGTTTGCGTTTTATAAGCTTAAACCGGCAACTAAACCATCTAATTCGGTGGTCCAGCTAAACCAGCTTTACCGAGGCTAAACTTGAGATGACGAATCCGTCTTTTCTTCATCGCGGTTTAGAATTGTCAACAATCAATCAAAGGGTGGAGCTGTAAATTATCTCGAGTGGGGGCGTGTCTAAGTGGCGGCTGCCGACTGGTGTTATCATGTTGATTCATTCGCCCGCTAGCTTTGCTCAGATATGGACATGTTCCTTCAATAAGATTTTTACAACTACCTTGCAATTGTGTGTTCTTTTTTTTGTTGGCTTGTGGCAATCACAAATACTGGTGTTTTCTACGAATTCATTTGAATGGTTCAACGTTTTAATTTGGCACCAAAACCATGCTACTCCATGCCCAGATATGCTATACACATAGTTTGCAATCCTAATACGAGTCAAATTTGATAACATATTTTGATGTAGATCATGTCACAAAGCTCTACTCTGGCTCCGCCCATAAATTCCTATAATATTCCACCGTTCAAAACCTGGGAACTTTTTGATATTCTGCACGACGGAAAATTTATTATATTGAAAAAAAGCAACGCATGCAATATGGTTGCCCACTTCAAACAGTTCAGATGCCGCTTCTGGTGTGCACTCATAAGCAAATTGCTTTTACTTGCCTGACCTCTTGGTCCAGTATTGACCCGATTATGGAGACTTTATTCAGCGTCAGAGTGGCCTGTGGCCCCTTCGTGCGAAAGGAGCCTGCGTCAAATTTACGCACTTTTGATCATTTGAACATTTTAATTATTTAATTAATATTTAATTCAATTTAAAACAAAAAGTTATTAATATATATTTTAAATATTGTTTCTTGTTAGATACAACACCTTACTCTTATTTTCAAATCAGTTCAAGTGTAGACCAGTTGCGAACAGACAAACGGACATACAGATATACAGCTCCTATACCCTTTAATATATACAGATATAAATGCAAATACACCAAAGTTTGTCTTTGCGGGTAAAGCATCGTGTAGAAAATCTATCACAAACAAAGTGATAAACAGCGCGCGAAACTCGTGCTGATAGACATGCCCTTTGTCAGATGATTTAAACCCACAAAGAGATCGGATTAATGGTCCAGGAGCGATACTCATTTCTCAATAAATAAATCCATTGAGCGTGCACGTGTTCGCGATCATTTATGACATGTCAATAACCATTATATCGGCTTGTCTTTTTGTCCGATTGGTAAGAGGGTAGTTGACTGCTTGCTCATATCACCGACTGGAGTTGTCAATTAGCTGGAAACTGAACGACAAAAACGCCCCCTTAGACCCGGTTTGGCTGGACCGCCAATGTAGGTTTAAACCAGGTTTAAATTCGGAGGTTTAAACCTGAGATGACGAATCCGGCCACAGGGTCCTCCACATATGTTTCACCTATTATTGTCAATTTATAGTCACCAAATATATTATTTCTTTCTCAGAGGTATATTGTATATATATTATGTTACGACAGACACCATTGTTTTATGGTTTGTTTTAATAAATCTTATGTACACATGTGTTGTCTGTATGATCACGGGTGGGGTGAACGGATAAATAGATGTGCAGCTATGTGTAATGCGTGTGGGTGTGCATGGAATGACATGATAGTCATTATGTGCATATGGGTACCTGGAGTATGCTGGAAGGTCATGACTAGTGTGTGGATGGTCATGTGTAGATGTATATGTATATAACGAGTGGCTATATATGACTATTGATGTGGCAAAAAGTGAATGAGTTACTGTATGGCCAATAGTGGGGTGAATATGTTTTCAGGGAGTGACTGTATGACCAATGTTGAGGTGAACTGGTATACAGGGAGTGACTGTATGCTCATGAATGTGGTGAATATGTATACAGGGTGTGACTATATTGTCATGGTTCAGGTGTAGGAGTATACCTGGTGTGCCTACATGGATGTATGGTCATGTGTAGGGTGTACATGTATACACAAGTGTGACTGTATGGTTACGGAGAGGTATGTGTATAAAGTGAGTGGCTATATTACCATTAGTGATGTGCATGTTTGCCTTGAGTGATTATATGGTCATGGTTGGGGAGTATATGTATATCTTACGTGGGTATTTTGCCATGGGTTTGGTGAACATGGATACAGGGAGTGACGCAAGACCAATGGTGATGTGAATAGGTATACAATGATTGACTGTATGATCATGAATGATAATCACCTGGTGTGCCTGCATGGCGACACATGGTTGTATGGCATTTGTGGGGTTGTTCGGGTATACACAAGTGTGGCTATACATGTATATGGTTATGGGTGAGAGGTACGTGTATAAAGCGAGTGGCTATATGGTCATTGACGAGATGCATATGTATAACTGGAGTGACTCTATGGTCATGGATTGTATATGTATATCTTGAATACCTATTTGGCCATAGTTGTGGCGAATAGGTATACGGGGAGTGACCGTATGACCAACGGGGAGATGAATAGGTATACAAGGATTGATTTATGCTCATGAAAGTGGTGTATATGTATACAACGAGTGACTATATGATCATGGGTAAGGTGTATGTGTATAGAGTGAATGACTTAACTTGTCATCTGTGTGGTGTTTATGTGTATATGTGGAGTGACTGTATGTTAGTGGGTTGTTTGTACTTGTGTAACCTGGGTGGCTATTGCTTTCCACAACAACTCAAGGACATATTAATCAATCGAGAGGTCATGTCAAAGAGTTATCCATCTTGATGGCGTTTATGCACAATGGAGGAAACATTAAACCCCCTGACAATAGTTGATCAAATTTGATGCTAATGGGCAGGTGATTCAAGTCGGTGATATCGAGATGTCAAATATACAGAAGAATGCACTTATTGAGTTCCATTCCTTCGCGGGTATTAAATGATTAACTTCCAAAAAGGAAAAAAAAACTCTTCTGGAAGTTGCTGGAAATACGATATATAAGGAAGTCATGGCTTATTCAGGAATTAATTGGGTTTTGGACAATGACATGATTACTACACTCGAGGAGTTAGCATGTGCCTTATATGATCAACGTTCGATAAAAATGAATCAAGCTAGGTGGATAATGCTCCAGCAGAAGTTCAAGAATCAACAGAAGGTACTTTATATTTCTGATATGTGAGGAATCTTTAATTCTACAGTCAAAATGAGCCAACATGATAGCAAAATAGCGGAGACTTGCAACCGTTGCTAAATCAACCACTCCCGATGTAGCATGTCGTGGATGGACGGCGATAGGCAACCTGAGATGTTTGAACCATTCTTCTCTGAAGATGTTGCGCAGGAATGCTATTGACTGATACCATCACATTTTATTAAATCGACAGTGACAGTGAAGATGAGATTGCATAAACCGTGGGCAGTACTACTAGCAATGCAATATATGCTATGAATTATATCAACTAGTCTGAATGACCTTTCAAGTTCAGTAGCATAAAGCAAAAAATTGAAAGCATGAAGAAAACTATCTTGGGGTATGGCTAAGGTTTACTTTATTTCTTAATTCTGGTCTGGTACGTGATTATAGAATTTCATGTCTGGTATCGGGGATCAATTTATGCTTATTGTGGTGCATGTTGTGCAGCTGTATCCATAAAACTGACAGTCATGGGAATTTTTCAGAAATTTTTCACTTAAAAATAATTAAAATTTTAACTAATTTACCCCCAAAAAATCAAATATTTAAACAAAATAGATTCTCACATAACATAAACCTTCTCAGATACATTCTAGTTCCATGATATATGATAATACTCTGAATTGGTAAACAAAACGGAACCAAAACTGGATATTCTGACTTGACAGGTATTTTCAGATAGAAAATCAGTTTTAGGGGGGACGGTTAAGTTTTTGAATATATCTCGGTTTGTTGGATATCGGTGGTTGTGATGTTGATATCAATGAATCAGGTATATAATGCTGAAAACTTTGTTGCACCATTGATTGCTTTATACCAAAAAATGAAAATTTTATAGAAAATCTTCTGGAAAACATTTTTTGAAAAAGCACTCCAATTTATGCATTTTTTGGGGCATTTCGTGAATTTTTCACAACAATTGTTGTAGAATATCATTTATTGCACATCATTAATGTTAAGCAACCCAGATAGGATAAATATCTGATATTCAAGTATATTTTATTCGACATTTGTCTTGTTTTATTGGTTTTCCTGATTATACTGAAATTTGCAGGTCAAAAACACTAAAAAGGTCACAAAAATATATTTTCCACCTGCTCCGCCCTGGATACCTCAGTGTTTTGGAATTCCCATGGGGCAAGGATAACTGGAGACAGCGTCAAAATGTCTACCCTTTCGTGTGATACTACCCTCATCTGGGGGCTGGTCTAATTGACACTAACGCAGTTACTTCAAATGTGTTCCTGAAAGTATGGCGCCCATCAGCAGTTTGGTTTCATTTAATTTTCATTGGAACGTAAATAACTATTCTTTAACAGAAAGCATGGCAGACGCGAAAACTAACGTCATTTTGAAGGAGATTTCAAAACCTTTTTGGTGAGAGTGACGCATTCAGCCATATTGACATTTTGTCAATATTCATTTTCTCTCTGTTGTTTGCATCTCATTTTCACACCCCATAAACAAATATCCTTCTCTCAGAAAAAAAATGAACCGTCATTTCTTGACGCTAAATATAGAATTTACGTCACGAAAACTTCCAAGTACACGAAAGAGATGAACGAACACGAGATACGTAATTCAGTTTAACGCTTATTTTATGGTGACCTGGTAGTTTAGTATTTTAACGTACCATACACGAGGTGTGGGATCAAAATAAAATGGGAAATAGCTAAAAAAAAAAAAAAATCTCTCAAAATGAAAGCGCGGCCTTGAAAGTCATTTTTTTAAATGTAAATGGTGCCACATTTCGAACACTAAATGTTGTACTATTCTAATTCCGGAAAAGAGCCACTTTAAAATATATTATATATATGTTAAATTCTTTGGTGGCAACAATACAGTGTAGGAAACATTGTCGCATTTTGGACTACACTGCTCTCAGAGTGAGACAGCTACTCTTTGAAATTAGCCCAATAGCAAACCCTGTTGTATCGGCATAGTGTAGGTCTTGTATCGGGTAATTTGTATCATATATTTGTCATCGTTATGAGGTCTATACGACAATGTTATCCGATACTGTGACGATGGGAACATTTAATGGCAATACTGGTACTGAAACTTACTCTTAATGTTTCACTATGTATACTGTACCTACTTGCCTGAATAGTCATAATAATCAGTATTGAAATCACGCACGTTATACTCTATGTTTTGGATGTATGCCTTTGTTTAAATTATCAGTATGTTTTGTAGAATTTCATCTAAATATCTTAAAATGCCTCACAATTTTCTTTACATGATACTTTACGCAGATAATTTCGTGAAATATCATTTCATTGTATTGTATACTCTGGTCAGCGAACAACACTACTCAATGTCATGTCAGTTACGTGATGTGTTATAAATTGTCTCCCGTCTAGATAGGGATTAAAAATAACAACATAGCTTCACATCGTAACGGTAATATGAATCGTACGTGGCACGTAGTGGAGCAACCACACATGTTGTACCTCAAATTTTCCTTTTATAGGCGACATAACGCTAACAATAATGTAGAGGATAACATGACAAGACTTGTCGTGGATTGTGCAATCCTGTCTGGATTCTGGCCCACAAATAAAAAATGACATCAGAAACCTTGTCATGACGTCTTCGCTGGTTTTCATTAAGCTAACCAACGAAATTGGTCCACATGAAACTAATAGTCTGAAATCACATGGGAATTCTTCGTAAATTATTCAGTAGCTAATATAATTATCATCGCGATGGTCCATTCCCGATTCCGCGTTTTGGTAATCTCCACAGTTGCTAACCGGAAGTCACGTGACAATTTCTCCAAAATCCATACCCGCAATCTGATCACTGATTGATATAGAAAAAAAAATATGACGTCATTCACCTGCGCCTAATGTATAAACAACCACGCGCGCCTGAAGTTGGTTTTCATGTTTAAGTTATGATTTTATTCTGTGTAACAACTAAATTTAAAAACATTTTATTGAGTCATCAATTGTGAGCCCAAAACATGAGGATTTGGTCCAATATAATAAATCTGGCCAACGTTTTCTTTAATTTTGCCAAAAAAATATTCATTTGGCTAAAATAATTTTTGGCCCCGGGTGAACACTGGTCATTGAGTCTGGTGAAGGACTTCTTATATTTTCCACATTTATGGGGTTTAAGCTAGTAGTGTTTATTCACTTGATCCGAGAACTCGCGATTATAAGCAATACCTCTGTTGCATATGGCGCAGGTGTATTTATATGACTCACAACTCTGGGTGTGCCTTTTCTGGCCTAGTTTTGTATGCTTTATCGCACAAGTTACAAGACCCCGCACTTGTGTGCCGGCACATGGAGTGATGCTACTAAAGAAATATCCGTCCTAAATTGTCTTGTGACTTATGTGTCTTTGTGTGTTCTCGTGTGCATTTTTAGCGCATATTTGCAGTACACAGAAATTTAAATCGTGTGCATTTGTATGTCATTCGGATTTCGTTCGCATCGGGTTCTTCAGTTGTAGTAGTGGTATTTGTGCGTTCTTCTGATATATTGCTCTAACAGGAACTGGTGGGAGGCCAAATTTACATTTAATAATGAATTGGGCTTAAGTGCAATTGATTGCGATTCAAGCGCAAACACCACATATTGTTATTAAGCACAAATAGAGCATTTACACTTTAGCGTAAAGAATTGCGCTTAAAGGTAATGGAATGCGCTTAAGCGCAATTAATTGCGCTTAAGCGAAATTGTGTATAACTACATGTACTATCTAACCTACCCGTAAACTATTGCCATAACCTGGTGTATCACCTAGCAACACAAGAGGAGCATGGGGCTAATTTTAACCCGTTTTGTTAGCCTATATAGTACTCAACAGTCAACTGTGAGGATGTGTACATGAACAATCAAAGATAATCCCTAATATATTATCAGAATCCCTATATCCAAAGAATTGATGTCTCCTTCCCGGAACTCTATCAATTTTTTAATATAAATTGTTTAAGTATTTTTGCACATATTTGGGCCATTAATATGGTCATATAGCTCGAATTTGGTGTCACTGCATGAGGCCCAGCTTGCTTACCTCATATGGTGTACTTTAATCAGGGGGGGGACCCTATTTTCATGTTATCAGCATCCTTGTCCCAAAAATTGGTGTTTCATTCCTGGAGCGTTGGTGTCTCAGTCCTCGATCTCAAACACAAGTAACGAATATATAAACAGAAAACAGTTCATACAAATACAGTGCAAATACATATAATTGTGAATTGCACTGAAATCTGACACCTTTCTTCTCAATTGGTATTGTCATACGACCAGAGTATCTAATAAATTGAACGACACATGTTATCAATATACTCAGATATACAACACGCATCTGTTTAAGGGGGTTGTAAAGTCCGCCATTTTTCGTACGCCATCCCAGTGCAAGCATGACAAAAATGTTAATGTCCCAAGTGCGTAATGTTCCGCTCAACAAAGTACATAATTGTATACGTCAACATCCTATATATCTTAACACAACGTGGGTGATGCTTGCACTGGATGGCGAACTTTACAACCGTCTTAACGCTTAATTGAAGTTAGACACAAATTGCAAATTTACTTTAATCAAACTGAATTTATTATACGATAATCACACATCATCTACATTCACACAATTAGCGCCCATAAGAATACGTGCATGCGGTTTGCACGCACGTTTCCTCAGTTCATAAACCAATTACTGAAGTCTACATTTCACAACAATCTACGAACCACCTACGCACGCACTCGTTACCTGTTGCATTTGTACTTCATAAAAAGCTATGATCCCCCTTAAACGTCACTTCAAGCCGACCATGCATGTACACGCACTCGCTGCGCGTTGTCATTGTGAGAATATGTTGGTATTTGAACAATATTTTACTTACAATTGTTTTTGAAGCTATGATCCCCCCAGTCTGGAGTAAACTACATACCCACATATAAAAAATAGTGGGTCTGACGACCTTTCGTTCAGTTTTCATTTCCCAAACCCGGGATTCCTTGTAATTACCGCCAATCAAAACTTAGCTCCAAGAAATGTGCGCCCCAATAAAAAAAACTAGTAACATGTCACGTGCTCTCGGTGTGGAAATTCCGAAGGTGTGGCTAAATGTTGTTAAAATAGTATCCATGACGTCATGTTATACCGGAAGAGAAATTCACAAATCGACAAATAAAGTAGATTGTTGACGAGCGGTCGAAAGTTTAAAATCAAGAATCACCGGAATTTGGATTGCAGGCAACTGTAATTAGGGTACAACTGGCCAATCTTCGGAGCTAATAATACGGCTGTGTAAGGCCGGGAGGGTTTCGGTGGGGCTGGTGGTAGAATTGTGTTGTTATTCGCTCGTTTTGGCTGCGGTGGTACTACTGCAGGTACTGGGGAACTGATAGATCGTTTTGTTATGTCATTTAACTTTTTTTAGTTCTGTAGTTGTTTTAGCAGATAATCCCGACATTCATGTATTTTTGATTCGTGGCCGTTGATTTGTGTTATTTTTTGACAACATGGGCGACAAATCGCCTGGCCAATCTAAAACATAATTCGTTCGGAGTCCAAGAGATCCACATAAATTGACATTTTTTTATAATTTCAAGAAGATCTGTCTTAGTTATTGTACATATTATTTTGGATCCCGGGAGCTAGCTGTTTCCCTTAATTGTCAGTAAAACAACCGCCGAACGAAAAGTCACAAACCCTGCAACTATTAATTCCGATTCTTAGAATCGGCTTCACAGGGTTGAAGCGGCCATGACGGCACTGGCACGTGACCATGTTTACGCCTGTCAATCACAACTAATTTCAGATTTATATTTAGTGTGGTGTGACGTAATTTGGGGGAAGCCCACAACCGTTAAGAAATGAAAAAGTTGATGGGAATGCAATAGACTCAGTATCAGTATGAATCTGAGTGTATGTTTACATAGACTGTGATCCCCCTTAAACGTCACTTCAAGCCGACCATGCATGTACACGCACTCGCTGCGCGTTGTCATTGTGAGAATATGTTGGTATTTGAACAATATTTTACTTACAATTGTTTTTGAAAAGTACTGGAAAATTGTACTGGTATATGATTATAAGGAATGCCTCGCAGATCTGTTGAGGTCATAGGTTTTAACCGGCAGAGTAATTAAACAAAGTTCGTGTGATTCGAGATTCACACACTTAGTTTAATTACATGCCGGTAAAAATGCAATGACCCCAATCAATCTGCGATTAATAATTATTAAGAAGTGACCACACACAACGGAGTAATTCAACATTGTTCCCAGTTTTGACTCACGCGCATTCAGTAATCAAGAAGATGTCAGAAAATCATGCAAAAATCTTATGAAATTGTAGGCTTAATATTGTACATTTGGTCTGTGCATTACGTGGTGTTTAACGTGCTACCCAGCTTTGCAAGTTAATCGCCGTATTATCTCAAGATTCAATAAAGATATATATATATGACACAATATAATCTCATTAATGTTCACTTCATCAGAGGCAGTCATCTGAGAGACTGAGTTGTCGTTCTCTGATAGGACGGTTGCCAAACATGTGCGTCCTAACAGATGTTGAATTATATAAATTAAGTTTCATAATTTACGCGGAAATGGGTCGGACCGATTGGTTATATATTTTTAACATTGTTTATCAATTTCGGGGCGAATTTTGATGAGGACGGCCATCTCAGTTGATAACATGTACCGAATGAGACGAGATATCTGTTTGAACATTGAATTTCGGAGTCATGAACACTTTCTGTGATAAGTTTGTTTTAGCTATTTCCAATTTTATTTGGATCCTACTCTTCGTATGCAGTGCGTTAAAATACTGAACTACTAGGTGCACCATAAAGTAAGCATTAAACTAAATTACGTACCACATATTCGTTCATCTCTTTCGTCTAGTTGAAGTTTTCGTGACATAAAATCTATATTTAGAGAGATGACGTTTCATCTCTGAGAGGAGGATATTTATCTGATAGACGGACATTTGATTATGCGGTGTGATGTTCACATAATGACAATCATCAATGGCTGAACCAAGTGATGGTCAGCGAAATAATAAGTAATACTCGATATTACCAATACAATTCTGGCATCGTGGAGAACTTGCTCGTATGCGACGGCCAGGGACATCATTTTCTTCTCCTGGGCAGAAACACTGTTCACGCATGTAACCACAGCTAAAAATGAAAGGATCGCCTCTTTGTGTACCATGAGCCACCTCCGTGGATACCAAACTAAGCTAGCCTGAACCGTTTTTTGTCTCATAAGCTAATCTTGATATGCTATTCTGAAGAATCTTTGACCTAGCGATGTTTCTCTAGATATTTTATGTCGCTTACAACTAAAAGCTCGGGTGTTTTTGATAGGTAAGAATAAGTTTGAAAATTATTTGCTTCCTAACATGTTGTAATGAATATTACCGATATTTCCGATGAATAAAGACGTTATGTACAAACCTTGAAATAGTGTGCCTGTCGTTTGCAGAATGAGGTCCCCAGAGGGTGACTTTAGTGATGCTAGCCCACATTGCGGGCTAGCATCACCAAATTCACCCTCTGGGAACATTATTCTGCTGAGTTGTAAGCAGAATGAGGTCCCCAGAGGGTGAATTTGGTGTTGCTAGCCCGCCATGCGGGGTAGCATCACTAAATGATAGGCACACTATTTCAAGGCCAAAATAACTATCTTGGTAATAAGTAACTCACCTGAGCACTAACATTTGCAAACTAATGCCTGTGTTGGAGCGGTGTAATTATTAGACCTCAACCATTATATGACCTTTCGCACACTTGACACTAGCTCCAATATGTCGTTCCCACAAAGTCGTTATGTCTCGTACAACCACATATCGCAGTCAATGCTGATAACCGGTTGTATTGGGTGACATACTTAATTTTTCTACAACAAAAATAATATAACTATTCGAATAGAATGTATTAATAATATATAAATTAATTACCGGATACATGGGCTCCGTGATTAATCATTGAAAAGAAAAACAATGTACAAAATTTAAGTGTTGATTTGCATTTGAAAGGCATTAAATTGGTGTTTCATAGAACAAAAACTTTCTTATTATTGGTATGGAATATTTTAACACAATAACAAGTCTTATCTCCGTGCCTCATCGTGGTATATAAATGATTTGTTTGTCTCATATTGTTAGTGATTTTGCATAACAAATCGGCTTTCCGTAGACGACCCCCCCCCCCCCCCCGTGTGTGTGTGTGCCTGGGATATAATGTGCTTACCACCCCACTGCGAGAGGTAAGCATCCCTAAGGTCGCACCCCGTTTGTCGTGAGATCCGGTGTACATGTAGGAGCCCTGTGGGTACTATGGCGGCCGTATCATGCGAGGCATCGATCTGCGGATAGAGCGTAGTTCATGATCCTCTTTGGTCCGAATTCTCGTCAAGACGGGCGATTGAGTTGACCCGGCTAAATCAAGCGGCTAGTCACGCCTCTCCACAGTGTTTGAGATTATATTTCTGTCATATGTTGTATTCTGTTCCTGGTATCTAGTTGTGTATTGTTTTTCATATATATTGGGGTTATTTTTCGTGTCATGTCTCTTTGTATTTTTGTACATGCTTGTTAACTGTTTCTATATTGTTTCACGCCTGTCTCACGTTAGGGAGGTACTGGTAGTCTGCTATATGTAGTGGCTGAACGGATCACCACTTCAGTTATGTACCAGCCTGTGGCCCGACTAAATTCGAACGGTAGGCCGTGGCGGGTGGCATAGTTGTCGATTTTTGGCTTTTTATATGGCAACTCAAACCAAACACTACGACCTGATCGTAAGAATGATGACTCACTAAGTTCCAATGAAGCTGGGGTATTCCCTCAGCACTTGGTTTTTAGCTTGAACCGACTCTTAAAAGACGTTCTGTATTTGTTATTGATAAGACAATTCAAAGTATTGCTGGACAAATGAAATATGCCAAACCGATCAAGACAGTGACAGGCTTTCTCGTGATCTGATTAAATGTTCAAAAGAAAGTTCAATCTGATGCTTTGTTGCAGTTAACAGCTATTGCACAAACACCAGTCATGGTTGCTACTAAAAACATTGAATAATAGCAGAGCATTTTGAGAACCCTCGATATCTCCGACTTGCTGAAAGGGAGCTATTGGCTGAGTTGGCACCACAGGGGGTTACTGATGTTCGTTTATTTTCTTAAGACAATCGTTCGAAGGACTCAAAGTTGATTTGCCCAGTTATCTTTTGACTTGCAATGGGTGCGAACATCCGCCGCCATTGAAGGTTGAATACATGGAAATAGATTTGTCTACATATATTCCAAATACCTTACGATGTCTTATATGTCATGGTTATGGTCATAGCCAGGACCATTGTTGTAAAAGTAAAGAAATCATATGTGCATGCTGTTTTGTTTCTGGTCATAAGGAGTGTGCTAAACCAAAAACGTTTTCAAACTGTCAAGGTTGCAATGAATCGTTCGTGTCCTCTGGAACTATGAATTCTAAACTGAACGGTTTAGGGCTGAGAAACATATGTCGTATTTCGATACAAAGAAAAAAGTTGGTACTCGACCATCAATTGAACCAGTCACATACGCTGCTGTCCTTTCTACAAAAAAAAACAAGTGAGCTGATGCCAGCACTCAGACAGACAACATGCAGACAAACATCATTCGTGTATCACAAGCAACACACCTTGATGTAACCGATATAACTCCTGTCACAGAACCTCTATCACATGCCATGGAAACGTCTACTGAAGATGCTCCCGTTGCTCCCAAACAATACATTAAAGTTGGGTCAGTTACTGCAACACAGTCTATTCATGTTGATGATATTTTGCTAAAAACAAATCGCCTGTTGCTTCAAAACTAAATCGTCCAAGTCACTCCAACGTAACAGTAAACACGTCCGATATCACATAGAAGCAGAAAACGGAGATATTGACCATTTCCAATATTAGTAGTTTTCATTTACTTGAACATATAATTTATAATTCTGAATAAAAACACATGCATGACTCTGTTCTATGAGCACATATGCGGTGGATACTGCTAAACATACATGAGTGTATTACAAAAATAAAGTTGAAAAAAAGATGATATTCAAGTTTCATTTCTATTTCTTCGGGATTTCTTTCTCATTCTCTGTTCTGTTTTCATTATTATGGTTTCTACAACATTAAATAGTAGGTCGTGTTTACTAAATGATTATCACCTGGCATCTTTCATCTTAATAACAATACATTTGTGCAACAAATCCACGCGCAAATACGCACATAATCGACATATAAAGTAAAATATGTACATAATGTGATTTGATTCTGAGATAAGCAGATAATGGAGTCATATCCGTTATTTCATGTTATGGCGCGGGCCACAGTGAAAACACAAGTTAAACAGCGTACACCTGAACTGTTGTGATTTGGCTTACTTGTGTCATTGTCCGAACGTAATCTGCTTAGAATCGCCTCATTATGAGTCGATATAGTGATACTAAAATGGTCTCATTTTCAGCACATTATCGACTGAAAATGAGGAAATTCTAAGAAGATTATCTACCCAAAACTAGTCCTATTGTAAGCAGATAATGTGCGGGTTTTTGAGAGAACATGCTGTTTTGTATTGTGCCTCTTGTGTGAAGGACTCACGGGCCGGATTCGTCATCTCCGGTTTAAACCTCCGAGTTTACACCTGGTTTAAACCTACATTGGCGGTCCAGCCAAACCGGGTCTAACGGGGCTTTTTTGTCGTTCAGTTACCAACTAATTGACAACTCGATTTGGTGATATGAGCATACAGTCAAACTACCCTCTTTCCTATCGGACCAAAAGACAAGCCGATATAATGGTTATTGACATGTTATACATTATCGCGAACGCGTGCACGCTCATTGGATTTATTCATTGAGAAATAAGTATCGCTCATGGACCATTAATCCGATCTCTTTGTGGGTTCAAATTAATCTGACAAAGGGCATGTCTCTCAACACGAGTTTCGCACGCTGTTTATCACTTTGATTGTGGTAGATTTTCTGCAAGACGCTTTACCTGCAAAGGCAAAATTTGGTGTATTTACATGTATATCTGTATATATTAAAGGGTATAGGAGCTGTATATATGTATGTCCGTTTGTCTGTTCGCAACTGTTCTAAAACTGATTTAAAAATAAGAAAATTTTCATTTTAATTTTTTTTTTTAATTGTGTTGTTAAATTGAGTAAGGAGTTGTATCTAACAAAAAACAATATTTAAAATTTATATTAATATTTTATTGTTTTAAATTAAATTAAAATGTTCAAATGATCAAAATGTGCGCAAATGTGACGCAGGCTCCTGTCGCACGAAGAGACCGCAGGCCCTTCTGACGCTGAATAAGGGTTCCATACTCGAGTAAATCCTGGACCAAGAGGTCAGTCAAGTAAAAGCAATGTGCTTATGAGTGCACACCAGAAGCGGCATCTGAACTGTTTGAAGTGGGGAACCAAACGGAGGCACAGCTTTTAATAAAGAAATATATTACATGCGTTGCTTTTTTTCAATGTAATGTTTTCCGTCATGCAGAAAATCAAAAAGTTCCCAGGTTTTGAACTAGTCGAATATTTGGTCGGAGCCAGAGTAGAGCTTTGTGGCATGATCTACATCAAAATAAGTTATCAAATTTGACTCAGATAGCAATATAAGTTTAGGATTGCAAACTATGTGTATAGCATATCTGGTCACGCAGTAGCATCCATTTGGTGTCAAAATTAAAACGTTGAACCATTCAAATGAATTCGTAGAAAACACCAGTATTTGTGATTGCCACAAGCCAACAAAAAAAACACAAAATAGTTGTAAAAATCATATTGAAGGAACTTGTCCATATCTGAGCAAAGCTCGCGTGCGAATGAATCAACTGTGACATGATAACACCAGTCGGCAGCCGCCACTTAGACACACCCTCACTCGAGATAATTTACAGCTCCACCCTTTGATTGATTGTTTGATAATTCTAAACCGCGATGAAGAAAAGACGGATTCGTCATCTCAAGTTTAGCCTCGGTAAAGCTGGTTTAGCTGGACCCCGAATTAGATGGTTTAGTTGCCGGTTTAAGCTTATAAAACGAAACGCAAACAAAATATCGAAATTGACAAAAAACTTATCTCCACACGCTGTATAGGTGTGAGTGCTTCTCACTTATAAATTTCCAATCAAAATATGGTCGCTGTAATAATTATTGATTTTCGCAATCAATAAAACGAGGCGGTCCGCATTAGGAAAGTACGATTAATTATCTCGACGAAACAGAGACTCTACTGCTAAACCACTGGTCTGGCTGGACCAGGTTTAAACAAGAGATGACGAATGAGTCACTTAGACCTGCGGTCGCGGGTTTAAACCACGGATTTTGCTGACTCACAGCAGTTTAAACCTAGATGTTTACGTATACCAGGTTTAAACCTGAGATGACGAATCGGGCCACGCCGTCAATCATTCTGGACTGACTACCATTTACATCACTTTAACACACGTACCTAGTGTTAAGTTCATGGGAGCCTCACCCAGCATGCCACGCATGCGGCTTTGACTAACCGTGAGCAAGAAGCTACTTCTAGTGAGGATATTTGCACTTAATCTATTCAGGAGTAATGTGGGTATTTACTAAGCACATTGGTAATTGCAACAGGGATGTTGTCCGAATTTTGCGGTTTTAAAACTCAACTGAGTATTTTGTTTGGCATTTCCCCCTTAAAATGGCGCGCGTTCAAAAATAACTCCAATAAAATGTTCAGCGCCGACGTGGTTAATTTGACTGAACAAGCAGGTTAAACATACGTATTTTCAACATTGTCGTAAATGTCTTTGGGTAGATATGTGCCAACGTGTTACGGGATAGCTTACTTTTTATGTGCTCAATAATTATGCTCTATATGCAGTTTGGTAGGATTGCATACATATCACATGTCGCCTTTATGTCAGTACTGAACTTTTTCGAGTCGATGCCACATACCCGGCATTCTATTACGTGGCGTGATGTTCGTACACTGAAAATTAATTACATTACTGTTTTACATTACTGGATGTATGACATGTGAGGATCCTGATGTTTTGCACACAAACACCAATTCGTCTGCTGCAATCAAGAAAAACTAACAAAATGCATGCAGCATCTTACCCCGCAGTGCGATATGTATGCCGTTGATAGATCAGACTGCAGGGTGCGCGATGGACCAAAATTTACTTTTTCCATATATTTTGCCAAATGAAAATATTTTTTGCCAAATTCTTTTAGAACTTGCCAAATGCTGTCAGTTTCTGAAACATTGAGTCTTACATTTCTACAAGCGTCGACTTTTGATATTGATAGAAAAGCAGCTACATGTAGTTCATTATTAATAATTACCGCCTCTCTACTGTGGGATTATCTATGTAAAACGATCTGAATTCTATCAGATTAACTGCATCTCGATATAGATGTTAACATTTCCTCACCTGATAAAACACCACTAATCGTAATGCTTTCCTGAAATGAATCCTATTGAGTGACCAACATTTTTTAACTTTCTTGAGAAATTAAAAAGTGACTTGCCAAATGAAAATATGTTTTGCCAATTGTGAATAATCACATTATGTACCTATTTCATAGTATAGGTCGATTATGTGCGTGTTTCTGTGAGGATATATTGTGGTAACTGCTGAAAATCAATGAAGGAAACCCACCCTATGGGATACCAGGGTTGGGGCGATTACATGCCAATGTAATCGATTACGGTTACAATTACTTTAGTCTACATGATTACAATAATGACTTTAGTAAATGTAATCAATTACTTTTCGATTACATCTGATTACAATTGTTAGTTTCAAACATTTTGAAATAAATAAAATATAAAATTTGATTGAATAATAAAATTATTATATAACATGCAAACAAGGAACGCCTGAAAATAGAAACACACAATCAATAAACACATAAGCTATTTACATTTACATGATCATGCAGTTGTGCACTAGCATATTCGGAATATACCGTGTTTTATGTATATTTCAGTAAATATATTTTTAATGTTCTTACATCTATTGCAACTAAGGCATAATTTTTATGAAAATATCATTAGAAACAATTATAAATTATTTGCATGTTCTGTTAGATTCAATTCCTAACACAATGAAAATAACACTAAGGTTTATTTGATTATCATCCATTGAAATCCTGATGAGGATTAAGAGCAGCTTACCTCCCTGAATACAGTAAATGATACGACAGATAATTATGTCTACCGATGTAAATCACACCTGTTTTGTTCATCTAATCTAGCTCTATTGTACCAGTGTGACTATACTCCATTGTCTACAGCAGTTGCAATAAGATTTAATCCTAATTGAAGTTGGCTAGCCTATTTATTCATATTAGAACATTTCATTGTCATTCTATTAGATGTGTTGGATTACTTGTAATAAAAAAATGTCATGATTACTGATTACAGGTGATTACTACAAATTTTGCAATAAATTACTTTGATTATGATTACTGATTACGATTACCCCAACCATGTGGTGTACCCTTTCACTCATACTGGTCCATCAATATATTAATTTTTACTCAAATGCAACTCTGCACTTGAGAAACGATGCTAGATATGTTGCGCAGATGGACATTAGCTCCTGCTTTCCACAAGTCCAATAAATCTGACAAAAATATATATGAACGAAATCCACCGTGTGGGCCGGGGTAGAATAGTCTTACCGCATCACTGCCTTTGGTTAGGTTAATGTGAAACCCTGTAACCCACGTACCCGCGGATTGCATACATATCACATGTCGCCTTTATGTCATTACTGAACTTTTTCGAGTCGATGCCACATATCCGGCATTCTATTACGTGGCGTGATGTATGTTCATTGAAAATTAATTACATTACTGGAGGTATGACATTTGGGGAACCTGATGTTTTGCACACAAATGCCAAGTCGTCTGCTGCAATCAAGAACAACTAACAAAATGCATGCAGCATCTTCCGTCGCATTGCGATATGTAAGTCGCTGATGCTTTGATGGTTAAAGACACGGTTGGTCTTGGCGGTGGGTATCCTGTGAAAATATCTCCACCCGTCAAAAACCGCCACAAACAGAAAGAACATCAAAATGTAGATAGACTTTGTCCGTATACAAATAAGAAATATCGCATAAACAGTATGTTATGGTCATATGTTTGACCATTGTTATGTATACAAAAGTATAAAAAGTTACTTTTCTGGTGTTTGTTTATATTATGATGGTAAACATAAAGAGCGTTCTTTGTTGGTGAATACCTGATATGGAACTAATAAAGAGCGTTTATGCCATTTGTGTGTGATTAGCCAGTAGCATTGTGCTGTCTTCTGTAACACAATCAGGCTCTAGTTTAGGTAAACTATAGTAGGTCTTTATGATAACATGCTGTTTACGCGATGGTCATGGTATAATTATATGAACGGAACTGTATGCGTTTTAATGTTTTTATGTTTACGGTGTTTGGAACAAATATGATTATTTTCGACAATTAAGGCCGCACGTGCCTTTAACGCTCTGCCGTGTTAGAATCAATGACAGGTTATATTAAGGTACCAGAATTGGTAGTAACATGTCCTTTGAAATTCCAGCAGTGACCTTTCTTTCAAATGGTATAAAAGTAAATAGACACTCTTTGCCTTAGGTAGTCTCGTCGTAATGAACTCCAAATTATATTGTGAGGAAATGAAATTCTACATACAGTTCATACAAGTAACAGCGTTATTGTCTCCCGACATTCCGTCGGAGGACTATATTAGCGTCGTCCGTGCGTCCGTCCGCAACTTTGTCCGAGCTTGTATTCTGTCAATATTTGGTCAATTTAAAACTTGGCACAGATATCAACCAACTTGGGAACATGCGCACCTGCGATTTTGATTTCGGTCGGACTGAGTTCTTGACATTTTTCCACTTAGAATCGTACATCCTGGGACGCATCTTTTGTCCGAGCCTGTATTCCGTCATTTTCCATTCAATTTTGTTTAACTTGGCAAGGATGTCAACCAGCAATGTTGAGTTCAGTGGAGTACTTTTGGCGGAGTTATTGCCATTTTCGACATATAGAATCGTACATCCTAGAATGCATCTTTATCCGAACCTGTTTTTTTTTTATCATTTTGTTGATATTATGCCAACTTGAGGTTATATTTCGACTTTTAAAGCCACATGGCGGTTTGTGCTCCAAAATACACATAATATTATTCGCTTTTGAATTTTTCTCAGTATCAAAATAGGTCGATAAATATCTTAACCTTTCTACGAGCATTATGTGACCAAAAGGACGCATTGAAATAACGAAAAATACAACTCTGAATACGATGTTTGGGTCCCAAACACAAAACAGCCATTTGCGCGACATGGAACAGAAAAGAGCGTCCCGTGGTAGTCCATTCCTGATATGGTAGCAATAAAGAGCGTTTGTCTGACTTCTGGCGAAAAGTTGAAAACGGCTAAAAAATGGCTGTGACTTTGGCAAGTGTTTTTCAGAGCATATGAAGTCATATCAATATTTCATTTATTTATCGGCCTATTGTATCCGTCGCTCACAATTACGTAGAAAAACATTGGAGGTTCGAATGAGCCATGTCCATTTAAGAGTTCTGAGATAGTTGATGAAAATTTAGTTTTCATATGGAATTAAAATCTAAAAACAACGCATTGAACTTAACAATGGCTCACAAAGTTCCATTCATGCTGAGGTATTTCGTCGGTTCTTGGATTCAACCCAACTTAAAATACCCGTATTTGTCATTGATAAGACTCTTCAGAGTATTGCTGGACAATGGATAACTGTATTGCTGGACAATGGATAACTGTCAAGCAATCAGGACTGGTCCAGTAAATAGCTCCCTCGTTATTGTATGTGCAATAGCGGCAAAGTGTGTTGAGAACCAGCTGTATACTATAGCTGATTCGTTGGAATCGTACATATTGGCTGAGTAGGCACAATAGAGAGTTACGGATGTTCGTGGATTTTCTAAGACAGTTGATGGCAAATAAGTGCCTCTGAACAGTTATCATTTGACCATCAATCAGTGCGAACATTTGCTGACATTGACAGTTAGATGTATGAAGATATATAAGAGGAGTTATCGATATGTGTTCCAAATCCATTGCCGTTTTAACTGGCAGGGATATGGCGATAGTCAGGACATGGTAACAGTAAGAAGTCATATGTGTATGGTGTTTTATTCATGGTCACGATAATAAGGATTGAAAAAAAAGGAATTCAAATTGGCCAGGTTCGCACGGTGCAATGGATCGTCCATGTCACATGTGTGACTATGAGTTTAAGATTCGACGATTTAAGGCTCAGAAGAATTAATCATACGTAGATCCTAAGAAAATATTGGGTCCTCGATCGTCAGTTCCACAGGTCACTCAGAATACGTTGCAAAGAAATATGTCGATGCAAGCATTCAGCCGAACAGTAAATATACCAGTAGGAACTGGAGTAACAGCAACATACATTGCAACATATACAGAATCTAAAACTTTAGAATATAGCATAACCGATATTCAGTTACAAACATCAGATAATTATGCGACGGTGAATCAGAAAACAGATGAGAAAATGAATCAGAAAACAGATGAGAAAAAGACCCCCCCCCCCAAAGAAAGACGTATGCATGACTATGCGGAAGACGGGATCGCTGATGAGATGAAACGTTTAGTTCTTTTATGGAGACGGAGAAATTAAATGACAAGACCGCCTTCGTTGTCGCTATGTGGCTGAATATATTTTATTACAGAATATAAGTACGTTGACAAATTTGAACTAGCTCAGGATTAGTTAATCAAGACACAACGAAGATAGTGAAGTATTGGAAAGTTGAATGCGGACGAGAGTTAGAATTTTCTAACAGTACTTTTAAAAAATACAGTTAGGAAAAGTTTAGTGCCAACTTCAATAGTTGCATATTTAGGAAAAGTCTAGAGCCAACTTCAATAATTGCACATTTTATAGAGAGAATGGCATGCCTCCTCGTGCTTGAGCAAATTCTGAACGTCCAGGAAATGTTCGGGCCATGTCTCCCAAACATGACTATAACCGTTATCTCTTATCGAACTTTTGCGAAACATCTTTGTTGAAGAATCTTTCTAAAATGAACCTCTGTGCTTATTATCATTGTATTATTTTAGATGCCCCTGCATTGTGCCTGCCATAACATTATGTTCAGATGGTGAGAATGATTATGTAATACACATGTAGCGTGCACAAACAAACACCGTGGTGTGATTATATTATGCTCGCTTCCGTGTGAGGTAAACAGTCTAGTGTGTTCGAACGCCAAATATGAAATCCTTGGACAGTGACCCCATCACTCCATTCTGCAATCGCTGTGTGCCTGGTAGAAACGTGTTGTCATACATCAGATAGCTAAACAAAAGCTGGTACCTGCTTGCTGGAAGATCATTTCCTCCCCATATCTGTTCTTTCTCTTTTTGACGTCATAAAACTGCTGTATCTTTGTCAACGTTGGGGTAGAAATATGTTGTGTTTACATGAGCCAACTGTTCGATGTTAGTATGGTAAATCCATCTGGGGGCGGGAGACCTATAAAGGGCGTTTCACCCGGAACATTCCGGTTGTTGCTTGATTACACGGTTTGGCTACACTGAAAGAGAGATAGAAACTGCATCCTCTCCTTGCCAAATATATCATTGCCGACTAATGATGAACATACCACGCTGGTGTACACGGGTACTTTTAATCTAACGAGCCTTTATTGTCGCCTCCTGTAGCCGTGATAGCCACCGATGCTTGAAATGTGCAGCGGTTACTTTCAACGAAATTAAACATTGAGTGCACCGTGGGTCTCCCGAGCCCTTTGTGCACTGGTGAAGTCAGTTAAGAGTGATAAGTTAGAGATGTTCAGATTTAGCGATTGTACGGAGTGTAGGGTTTCTATGTGTATATCCTTGTTAACTACGTAGATGTTCCTATGCATTACGTTAATTTGCTTCCGTTCCACGGATGCAAGTTGGTCGTACATTTTGTGTAGACCACGAATGCCAAACCAACTTGCACCGATACTCCATAGAACTCAACAAAAGCAAGGTCTATTCCTTATATTTACAGTTCTAATAGCAGATTAAGAGCATTACTAATGCCATGCTTTCCTACAAGTTGGAGCCTCCTGCAACGTCACTTGACGTTATATTTCAACCAACGTTTTGCATCCGTCTACATCGTGAATGCATGTATGGTCGTGCATGAATAGTATTTATCTATTTAACCCTTTGAGTGCCAGGGGCCGATATTATCGGCCCTAAACCTACACAATAAGTCTGTTAAAGAATATAATAAAATATATTAAAATTGTAAAAAATTGTACCAAAAAAAACAAACAAAAACAAAAATTGTTAAGCCAATGCATTCTCTTATATATGCGAGGCGACCTATGGTCGACTCGCATATATAAGAGAATGCATTGGCACAGGGTATATGGGTTGATACAAAAATCGGACCTGGCACTCAAAGGGTTAAACCACATGGCGATCTGTGCTCTAAAATACACCTAATAATATTCCGGCATCGAGATATAGTTCGAAAAATACATCAGCATACATGTTCCAGAACGTCGAATTGAAGTCCTATAAAATGCCATTTTGAACACAATGTTCGGCGTCCGTACACTTGTTACGCCATTTATATGCATTGATGTGTCGGAAACAAAATGCGGTACTGTACGGAAATACGTATATTGCGTTATCTTAACTGCGAGATATATCAACTTAGCGCACTGCTGTCTCTTCACTTTAATCATAAAAAATTATACATCTCCATAAAACACACGGCACAATCGTTTTGACGATTTGACCCTACTTGCAAAAAAACAAATTCCCTCAACAAAATTTGGGACTCACCCCCCTTATTCCGTATTTGACATTTTTAAATGCTTTTTTACCAATTGTTTTATTGGGATTCGATCCCAAATCTTCACTCTTGTTTCCAATCCTGTTTCACTATCTATTTTACAAGTCACTAAAATTGACTAAATATATGTGTGATCTTACCATACCATTCGGTCTTCACCATTATTATTGACTATATTGATAAAAATAAATGGCATGAAACAATTCTATCCCAATCTGCTTCAATTATATTAATATATATATGTAAGGTACTTTATTCTCTGAAACAATCTATGCATCAACCTGCCTAAACACAAAATTCTGACATTTGAACATGACCAAATACCCAGCTTACCCGAACATCTTCCCTTTTAGTGAACCCCGTGTTTTTTTTCAAAGTTTTGGAAAGATAACTTGTTAATTCGAAAATGTCACCACTCACCATAACATGAGTTATAAGCTATTTTAGTCATATTCTGATTAGGTAGGCCCTACATTTTAAGATATCCTCGAAAAATTATTGACCGTTGAGTTACTTTTATAAAGGTGTTTATATGAAAATTCTTCAACTGAAACTGAAAAGAATGAGCAACACTTTTTTATATAAAAATAAAAGGGATGGATACCCGAAAACTGTACATGCAGTCAAAACATATACAACATGTCTGGTAAACAATGGCGACAAACAGTAGCACTCGTATCAATACTGCACGAAGACGAACTATGAGTGCACAGCGTCTTGTTACCTTTAAATGCACGGGCGGCGTTCGTTGCAGAAATATATATATTTGTTCAAATCGCCATCAACAGAAGGAACACCAAATATATACAGTTCCGCTCATATGCCAAACATAATCAGCGCGTAAATAGTATATTGTCGTCAAGACGTACGATGGTGTACGTAAACAAGAGACTGCTCGTGTTACAAACGCTCTTTATGTTAACCATATCCGGATCTAAACAAAAGCCATGAAACGTAACGTTTTTTTCTTTTGTTTACATAACAAAGGGGGGAAATGGACAATAACATACTGTTTATGCCATAATTATTTCTGATGGGCATTAGAACAAAGTCTGTCAATATCTTACTATTCCTTCTGTTTATGGCGGTTTTTGACGGAGGTGAATATTTTAACAGCATACCCACCGCCAACGCCGCCCGTATCTTTAAGGGAATGTAAAATTATAAAGTTGACGAAAATATCTTACTATATAATTTCGGTAGACAAGAACTAGCGTACCTTGGACGCCTTTGGTTGACTATTCAGATTATAAGAATTACTTGTACGTTTAGATAATCAGTTCGCGTGAGTAGCTATAGTTCTGTGACTCGCGCACCTGTGTGTTCTGTTCGTGGCCTCTACTGTGGTATTCGAATACCCGGGTGACGTCTTTATTTGTAGCGTACTGTTCTTCTGTATTCGCGAACGACGGATTTCCAAGACCATATACTACATATAGTTTAGAATGGGAACACTGGCCACACGTCATGTTCTTACTCTCCGAACATGACGTATGGCCACGTGCTATATATATTGCATTCTGGACTTCTCGACCTATGACCTCTTAGGCCTATCTCTCTGTTATAATTATAACCCATTTCGCGGATGATTATATCCAGATCTGGAAGAAATGGGTCACCACTCTATAGCCGATGTTCCGCATAAAATAGTACGATTACTTGTATTCTTATTTGACGAGTTATTCGTCTAATAATTATGTATGTTTCATGTTCTTTGATCACCAAATATCCGGAAACATGGTCCAAACATCCGATTTGAATGCCATTAATAGCTCCGATTCACGGTCTGTTGTGTATGGTACGTCTGGCATATCGGCGTACCATTGTCACCTTGCAACACTTGTGCTATTTGTCGTGTCTACAAAAGTCAAGTTAGGCGATGCGGTATAATTTCATATATATATTTAAATAGATTATTCTATATCAGTGTTGTAAAACAAAACTTATAATGCTTAATTTGACGCTATACATGTAAATGTTCTCGTACCCACGATTCGACGGAATACAACTAAATTCAAAAGGCGCGTATGTCCTGGATCCAGCTAAAAGAACGCGATATAGTTCGAAGAAGTCATGGCGTTGTATTAAAAAGCCGATGCTGAAATGGCACGGAATTTGACAAGGTTTGCCGATTGTTGCAAGTGTTCCCGTTCTATATTTAATATATGGTCTTGGTATATAAGAGAATGCACTGGCTTTCAATGTCAAGGTAAATATTGTTAGGCCAATGTATTCTCTTATATATGTGAGGCTCCATATGGGAGATTCATATATATGAGAATGCATTGGCACAGGGTTTTCGAAAAATGTAAGGAAGCTCTATTCATCGAAGGGTTAAACTATATTTAAACAAATTAACTAGCAATGACGAAGTACGATATCCCTTCTTGATAGCTATGCCAAAATATTTTTTTCAAGCAGAGAATATCCACATGAAAACAGCGAAAGTTATAGATATCACCAGATTCAGATAGAGAAAGCGAGCTGCAATGCACAAAACATACAAAGAACGTCAGAAACCGACCGAAAACAACCGCAGTGTGATACTAAGTTTTTTGAGGGAATGGAACATTCATCACGTCGGATCGGACACGGTGATGAGTGTTTAGATATAATTATAACACAGTTTCACAGCTGGATGCGCCATCTCACAGCTCTGTATGCGACTTTGGATTATATGAGCAACGATGTTTGCCACATGTTAACTATTGTCTGTATAATTAGCTCCCACTGTTAACTCGATTGTACAATAACTGCTCTGAGAATGCGAGATACATCGAGGTTTCGCGTAATTAATTAATCAGCTGTGCTAGATCGTTTCATTTCTTATTTGTGCCGACGTCGTGAGATTTACTATTTTTTTTTAGAGATGCTGTCGTGCACTACATATATATTTCTGGGACCACCAGGGACCACTTCCTCTATCTCTTCGGTCCATGTGCCTAATTCAGTCCTTTCATTAGATACCTATCGCATAATAAACTACAGTAATGCCCTAAATAGTCTACCCCTTAACCACAGCAGAATTATGGGTAACTTTTCAGGATTTAGTCGGAAATATGGCTTGTTGCCGTTCATCGGAAAGCTCTCATTGAGAGCTTTCCGATGATTGGCAACAAGCCATATTTCCGACTTAATCCTGAAAAGTTACCCATAATTCTGCTGTGGTTAAGGAGTTGATTATCTAGGGTATTACTCTGCTACTTATAAAAATTGCGAATAGCTAATACCAGTCGTAAATGTTTCGGACAGACCAAAAACCTTTTCGCAGAATTGACTATTACGAGTCCGTTTGGGACAATAATCTTGCCGTCTATACTTGTTGTCACCAACCTGGGCCCGTGTAGAATTGGCCAACCGCCCCACTGCGAGGGCTAAGAATCCCCTAATGTGGCACCCTGTTCGCTGTGGAGTCCATCCCGTGAGGTGTGATGAATGAGACCTGGTGTTACTGGGCCGACGTTTCAAGAGAGGCGTCGACCAGCGGATACGGCTTAGCTCATCGTCCACTTTGGTCCCACATTTCTTCCAGGCAGGTGGTTGAGTTGACCCGACTTAATCAATCGGCCAGCCAGATTCGTCACAGTGTTTCATATTGAATTTCTGTCATCTGTTTTATTGTTTTTCCTCGTGTCTTCATTTATGTTGTGTATGTCGTTTCATGTCTCTTTGAATTTCGCCTTGATGATTGTTAAATGTTTAAATACAGTAATGGTCTCGTCTGTCTCGCTGTTGGGAGTTACCAGGATGCTGGATAAACGGGTCACTGTTCCGGCTATATATGTTCCAGTCTTTGCTCCGACTATATTTCGAAGGGTAGTCCGGTGCGGCTGTTTGAGCTAGTTGTCGATTGTTTGCTTTTTCAAATGGCAACTCAAATGTAAACGCCAATAAACGAAATTGAAATTCTCAACTACACCTTTTACAGGGCTCGGCCTCGGGGTTGCACTACAGCTCGGCCTCGGTGTCGCACTACAACTTTTAATGTGTCCCAATAATTAACATTCTATAAATAGAACCCCCAGCGCTATGGCAGCGCCCAGTCAAAACAAGAATTTGTACATTAGTATACACGCGGCGCGCGTAATAAAGACGAAGTGGACGTAAAAACAATACACCTAGACATAGAGAATCGACTCAACTGCTATGTGAAAATATTAATGATTCTTTACGCTGGTGATACGACAATCATGGCGGAAACCCCAAAAGTATTACCACAACTGGATATCTTTGATTTCCATTACAATAAATGGAAATTTTAACAGTGAATGTCGAGAAAACGAAATTGTCATCCTATCGAAGTCCAGTTTCCCAAAAAAGTAAAACAATTATGTTCAAAGGTAGAAGAATCGAAACAGTAAACAAATTTAATTAACTTGGAATAAAATTTTGCAAATCATTCACGACGGCAAAAAAGGCCCTGGCAGAAAAACTTGAGCTATCAAAGCCATGTACTCAGTTATTGGAATGTCGCGGAAGCACTGTCTCTCGATCAAAAACTTGATCTGTTCGACCTGCACGTTATGCACATTTTATTATATGGTTGCGAATTTGTGGTTTCGATAACAATGATATTCTGGAAAAAGTTCATCGAAAATTTATTAAGCATATTCTTAACATTAGGGCGTCTACTCCCAACTTCATGCTGTATGGGGAATGTTGGAGGCTACCAATTAACGTCTATATTACACGAGAATAATGAAAAAAATCGTGTAATATTATGAACAGTGAGATATCCCAGAATACTTCTGAAATTAGCACAGACTATACCAATGCTAATAGTTTCCCTATGTTACAACTATTCTATGATTTATTATAACACTGTAACCGATTACATGCATGGCACATGGAACGCATACGGAAACTGGCCAATTCATTTGGTAGTGTAGTTTAACTTCACAATTCACAGATAACTGGAAAATTCAAATGAACAGCTCCAGTCGTGGTAAGATATACGAAATTTTTAAACATGACTTATCTTTCGAAAGGTATCTAACCTGAACAAACTTACCGACTATGTCCACTGTAACTCAAGAAAGATTGGAGATGAATTTCCCTATCTTCTCGAGTGCGAGAGACTATCACCGAGCGACAGCGATTACTATCTTATCCCTTTACCCAACAGAACGGCCCTGTGCCAATGCATTCTCTTATATATGCGAGTCGACCATAGGTCGCCTCGCATATATAAGAGAATGCATTGGCTTAACACATTAAAAATTCTAAAATTGTTAAAGAATGTAAGAAAAAATGGTAAAAAGTGTTAAAAAAAAGATTTTTTTTAGGCCAATGCATTCTCTTATATATGCGAGGCGACCTATGGTCGACTCGCATATATAAGAGAATGCATTGGCACATGGCATAACTGTAACTATCACAATGTGGTCAAGGAGCCGGTTCCAATGATATCCATATGTGTATGGTTCTATTGAGACAGACCGAAGATATTTTAGGCTGTTGAAGCTTTATTTGGCCGGTTTTGGCCGGTTTGTTGGGTAAAGGGTTAAGGTATTAACAGACAAAAATACTATCACAATGGGCTAAATACTTAACCAGAACAATTCAACAGGTATACGGAAATTGTGCGACTTTATTCAAATAATTAATCGTGAGCTTATAAATTCGGTTAAGCGTGGGTAGATACCGAAAATGATAGTAAATGGCTTATGACTCTGTATGCATACGAAGCTAACACGAAGTAGCATGCGACTAAACCAGAGTGGGTACATACTCTTTAATTATATTACCTCGCTGGTAATATAATTAAGGGTGTCTATGCAATTTATGTGGATCAATCATATGACACCATAGTATATAGCGTCAACGGAAAGTACGTATGACATACAGGTATATTATTTATATTGTAAATACTGTGCATATATTATAATGTATATCATTTGAATATGTATTAATTGATTGGGGGTTTTTCATGCCGCTTTCAGCAACTAACCCATATCACGACATTGCCAGTTTTAATGGTGGAGAAAATCCGCACACTTACATCTAATCTAACAATGGCTGATAAACTCGTCGACCATGTGCGGCAAACCACCGGCCATCGGCGAGTAATTGGCAACTCCACCGGATAACAATCTATTTATTATGTAAGTCATGTACATAAATGTATTATATGTTATCTTAATACCTATGTATTATGGGTCGATAAGATTAAACGAATTGAATTGAAGTATATCCTCACTACTTGGTTCTTGGCTTTGATCGTATAATGTCAAGAGACCTTCTGTATTTGTCATTGATAAAACGCTACACGGTATTGACTGGACAATTTATATCTGCCAAACCAATCAGGACCTGACCAATACGTGGCTCTATCTTGATTGAATGTTCAAGGAATGTTCAATCTGATGCTCTTCGGTGGTTAACATTTATTGCACAAACACTATAGAGCCCGAGGCCTCCAACGCACGCCACCACCGCCAGCCATATTGGCCACAAGCCGCCATATTATCTCCACGCCAGCCACATAAAAAAAATATCCGCCGCCGGAATTGTCAAATGGCTGAGCTGCAGGCATGGACTTATATCTCAAGCACAACTTCACTGTGAATCGCAAAGAACTAAACCACATTGCCCATATTGGTATATATATTCGCAAGGATTCGGCATGGTTGTTATATTATCCGAACACCCGGGCCTCTCAATGTGGAATAGTTTATTCCAATGAATGCTTTCATATAACTGAATGGGAGAATCCGTTCAGTATTGAAAGGGTTAAAGTATAAAATGTTTATTTCGACACGACTCAGTCTCAGACATACCTGGAATTTGTCAATATATGCACATAACCTGTAGAATAGAATAGAAAATAGTTTGAAGTATTATATCATTAGGGCCTACTATAGGATTCATCATTCAATGATGCATACATAAATTTATATCGCCAGATGCCAGTGATGATATAGCAGTCTGAAGTCGACAAAACTGCCAATGTAAATTATACCGATTAGATGGGAAACCACATAGTACATCCATGCCTGTCATTCGTGTATTTTTGCCATATTGGAAAAGCCCAACACCAAAAAGAGCACATGTGGTCTGTGATTCTACGGGTTCACCACAAACGCTAAAACAAACGGGGCTCAATCGGTTAGGGGTACCACTCCAAGCCGTTTCGCCCTCCAGCGCTGGCGATAAGGGTTCAAATCCACATGTTTCCATCGTGGACTTTGTAACTCGAAATCGTTATCTGGTAGAGTTGCCAGTTACTCGCCGATGGCCGGTGGTTTGCCGCACATGGTTGACGAGTTTATCAGCCATTGAAATCACTGTTAGATTAGTCGCAAGTGTGCGGATTTCCTCCACCACTAAAACAGGCAATGTCGTGATATGGCCTTAGTGGCTAAAGCGACAATAAACCACAATCAACCAATCAATCAATCAATCTAAAACAAACGGGGTCTATAACCGGGGGATTAGGAAAATTTCGTAAAGGATAACGTCTCAGCCGACTGAGCCGCCATATTTCGTCAGCCAGCCGCGAAAACTATTTGTCGTGGCTTCGGGGTTAACAAACACCAATGTTGGTTACCTCTCACAAGACATTGAATAGTAATAGAGCTAAGTTGATAATCTGCGATTTATCTGATTCTTCGGAATCAGAAATAGTGGCTGAGTTGGCACCTCAGGGAGTTACAGAAGTCCGTAACAGTGAGGTTTACAGATTTGGCGATATCGCGTGACATTTACGGCCCGTTTATATTAAAATATAGAAAATCTTTAAACTTGAAGCTTGACTCAACGTAAATGCACGCAAACGTCGTAATTTTGCATCCCAAGAGAGAGATCAAAAGCAATTTGTAATAACTAACTTTGGGGATGAGACCCGGGAAGATTTGAAAGGGCTGTTAGCCCTCTCCTACAACCCACTTTGTTTGTGAATATTTTCCTACGAACAATGCACAGTGGGTTTATGTACATTGTATATGGGATGCGTGCCCCCCGATCCAACATGACCGTCGTCCAGAGGGACTCAAATAGGGAACCCATGCAGTTCTCGGCCCTTTAGGTCAAACAAAAAATGATGTAGGGTGGCTCCCAAGACACCCCACATATTTACCAAACACATTCGATTCAAAATCGCCGCCGCCAAGAGGGGTCCAAATATAGGGACCACTGGGTTTGAACTTTCCAACCTGACACCACCTAATGTTGGTATGTTAAACTATATTTCAGACCACAATTTTGAATAAATATAGAAAAGATTTGGTAGAGTTGGTCTAAAACAACAAATGTCACAGTAATTAGTTGTTGGAAAATCAACCAACTAACAATTTCAACATACATGTGGTGTAAAATTTCCAACAAATGCTGTGTGGGGCATGAGATTTCCATCTGTTGAAAAATTTGACTAAAGTTGGAGAGTGATACCACCCCCCCCCCCCCAAAAAAACTCCCGTGTCGCCACGTCCCTGGGGTGAAATATGATAATATCCCCGGTGTCACATCCCTGCATATCTTCATGGAAACCGTGAAACATCGAAATCAACATGAAAGCACACTGAGGTAACGATTTCGGACTGGTGCACTTTCGCCGAAGTCGTGTAACTTGTTATCGCAAAGGCAACGTATCACTTTGTGAAATTTTGTAAACCTTGTTTTAAAAAATTTACGAACCCCACATGACAATGATTCTGAACGGCAATATTAAAAACAATAGCAAGATGACAATAAACTGATGATTGTAGTAAAATTGAGCACATGTTCCTCTCAGGATGCTTTCGGGATCAAGAGCCGCTTTACATTGTACATAATATTGAGGGGTAAACGTAACTTTCTTATATAATCTTCTCACATTTACGCTTCCTGAGCTCAATTTCTGGACATGGTAGACTTTCTCTCGCCGCAAACGCACAGGAGCCTCGCGATTGCGCAATGGACGATTATGCAATTTCGGACGTACTTAGCAGGAGCTGTGGCCCCCAGTGATATGTGTATAATTTATATTTTCTATTTTCCAGGCAATATCCACTTTGAATTTTTGAACATTTTTTATGATTTTATCGTACCAAATTCACATACTTCCCTCTATTTTCAGATTAATATTCCACAAAGATTATGCGATCGGTGACATGGATAATGTTGTCTATTATATGGGTCAAGCTGAATATTTAAAGTTTCTCGCAAAGGGCACGTCGATGCGGATACAATGTATTCGCGCACGGTTTATTTTGAATAAAAGTTAGGCGTAAATTTACGTATATGTGAAATTTAAAGCATCCATAAAAGTGTTATTTCGAATATAAATGGTGCTTAAATTGCACGTATATTTGAAATTTCATTTCGTTTAAATGTCTCGTATTTTCCATTAAATGTCTAGATTTATAGCATATACGGATCATGTAAATATAATGATAAAGAAGAAGAAAAGTCGAAAAGTTACAGTAAAGGGCTTGTGTTGTGTAGATGAAATTATTTTCATTTCAAACTTTTCTCCAATAAATTTGGGCTGCAGGGTATGCCGGTGGATTCAAATTTGAAATCCAAGATGGCTGCTGACAGCCATGTTTTATAACGAATTTCGGAAATAATCGATGGCTACCATCTAGAGGTCACCCCGAAGATCCATATGAAATTTGGTGACGATTGGGTGAGGGATGTGGCCTGTAGGGTGTGTCGAACGATTTAGTCATGCAAAGAGTGAAATACAAGATGCCCGCTGGCAGCCATGTTTTTCAACGAATTTCGGAAATAGTCGATGGCTCCCATCTAGAGGTCACCAGAAGATGCATATGAAGTTCAGTGGCGATCCGATATTGGGTGTGGCCTGTAGGGTGTGCCAAAGGGTTTAGTCATGCAAAGAATAAAATCAAAGATAGCCGCTGTCAGCCATGTTTTTCCACGGGGGAAAAATCACTGGCTCCCATCTAGAAGTCACCATGAAGATCCATAGAAAGTTTGGTGATGGTCGGATATGGGATGTAGGTACAAGATGGCTGCCAGCGGTCATGATTTTCATCTAGAATTGTTCAAATTCAATAGCTCCTTTTAGAGGAGACCCTAAACATGCCCAGACATGCCTGCAAATTTTCAAAACAATTATACAATATATGCGGGTTGCATGCTGTTCCAATGGATTTAAATTTGAAATCCAAGATGGCTGCTGGCGGCCATATTTTTAACGAATTTCGGAAACAATCGATGACTCCCATCTACAGGTTACCCCGAAGATCATATGGAGTTTGGAGACGATCGGATGAGAGATGTGGGTGGGCCTTTTTCGCATGAATTTCGGAAATAATCGATAACTCCCATCTAGAGGTGATCCTAAACTTGCCTGTAAATTTTCAAAACATTTCTCAAGTAAATGCATATGCATAAAATTGTGACGATCGTGTGTTGGCTCCCAATCTTCATTGTTGCAGATCGTTGTCCCCACAACGCTATTTCCCACTTGAGATATGTTGCTGCGACCAATTTTTCGGGATCGTCCCTCTGATGTTTCCTTCAGAAATTTGTATCAAAGCAAGCCGCAAGCATCCTCCAAGTAACTATGTCGTAGATCACTGCACAGTAAAGGAAGCCGACGACGAAGAAATCCGATACGGACGTTTGAACCTGGTGTTCTTTCTCATACACAAGAATGCCAAGAATTTTGAGTCGTTAGTATTCAAATAATATGATGGAATCGAATCATCAGCCCGATTCAGGAATCGGATCTAATTTCGAAGATTCGTAGGCCCCTGCAACTATATATGCCTACCAGCATAGAGACGCCATTTACTCACAATATATAGGCATTCCAACAATTAATATACTAACTTTCACCTACGAAGGCCTTTCGAAACGGGTCTGGTCTTTTGATTTGACATACGCACATACAATTATAACGATCATGTTTGTTACTAAGCCACATCGTAACAGGTCGTTATACACAAGGCCGGAACCTACGTCAAAATTTGCTCGAAAATAGCGATAAGATTTCACGCCTGTAAATTTTAGTTCTATTTCCCAAAGATATCATCACGATTTATGTTACGCTAATGGGCTATCCCAACAACTCATCTCGGATATGCAAAATAAGAATATCCAACATATTTGTTATAAGAGCATTTTGGCGTTCAAATTTGGGAACCTCAAAAAATGGTGACCGAAGCCACTTGAACACTTATATCTTCTCAACGGTCATATGTATATGGGGAGGGCATTCATTTTGAGCTAGCAGAAATTGATACATATAGCTTATCTTTTTTTTCTTTTCTTTTTTTTTTAGTTATTTATATAGTTGAAAAAACTATAATAACTCAAGCAAATGTAAATTCTTTAGGCCCATGAATGCGAGCGCGCTTTGCGACTCAAAGTCGACGTCAATATCACACGGCCACCGAAGCGACCCAAAAAGGAAGCTCAATATGACATGCTACTGTGCCATATCTCTTATCTCCTATATATTTTGAAGACCTCTGTCTGTCTGTCTGTCATTAATACAAATCTACGATTCTCGACCGATCGGGACGAAACTTGGTACGTGTATGCAGTTTGACCAGGCGGTCGTCACCGTCGTATTGGCGAGCCCGTGCGACGCCCGTGCAGCGATGCGCAGACGAGATCTCGGAAACGGGTGGAGCTATCGACTTGAGATTTGGTATGTGAATGTATCTTGCCCCGGATACGAATTTTATCGGGTCGCCGAGCCCGTGCGACGCCAGCTTCGCGCATGCGCAGACCAGATCTCGGAAACGGGTAGAGCTATGACTTGAAATTTGGTTTTTGAATAGCCCGGACAACGTCGGGCTCATCGGCTAGTCTCATATATATTTTGAAGACCTCTGTCTGTATGTATGTTTGTTTGTCTGTCTGTCTGTCTGTCATTAATACAAATCTACGATTCTTGACCGATCGGGACGAAACTTGGTACGTGAGTGTAGTTTGACCAGGCGGTCGTCGTTGTCGTATTGGCGAGCCCGTGCGGCGCCGCTTCGCGCATGCGCAGACGAGATCTCGGAAACGGGTGGAGCTATCGACTTGAAATTTGCTATGTGAATGTATCTTGCCCCGGATGCGAATTTTATCGGGTCGCCGAGCCCGTGCGACACCAGCTTCGCGCATGCGCAGACGAGATCTCGGAAACGGGTGGAGCTATCGACTTGAAATTTGGTATGTGAATGTATCTTGCCCCGGATACGAATTTTATCGGGTCGCCGAGCCCGTGCGACGCCAGCTTCGCGCATGCGCAGACCAGATCTCGGAAACGGGTAGACCGATCGACTTGAAATTTGGTTTTTGAATAACCCGGATGAATAGCCCGGACAACGTCGGGCTCATCGGCTAGTCTCTTATATATTTTGAAACAATCTGTCTGTTTGTCTGTCTGTCTGTCCTTTATACAAATCTACGATTCTCGACCGATCGGGACGAAACTTGGTACGTGTGTGTAGTTTGACCAGGCGGTGGTCGTTGTCGTATTGGCGAGCCCGTGCGACGCCCGTACAGCGCATGCGCAGACAAGATCTCGGAAACGGGTGGAGCTATCGACTTGAAATTTGCTATGTGAATGTATCTTGTGCCGGGTACAAATTGTATCGGGTCGCCGAGCCCGTGCGACGCCAGCTTCGCGCATGCGCAGACCAGATCTCGGAAACGGGTGGAGCTATCGACTTGAAATTTGGTTTTTTGAATAGCCCGGACAACGTCGGGCTCATCGGCTAGTATCTATATATAATAACTCACTTCGATGTGAGATATCTTGCCGTTATTTTCGAGCAAATTATGGCATAGTTTCTCGGCTATGATAACTATCACACAATTTCCCTCGTCATATTATTGAGATCAGTTACTGTCGACAATTTATCGGGATCGTCGCTCTGAGGTTTCCTGGCGTAAATCAAATCAGAACATGCAAGAGTCCTCCAAACAATAAATAATAAAACCAGAGAGACGATGCGGACATTTTTTATTTTAGAACAACGTCCTGTTTTTCTCATACACAATGATGCGTAAAAAGTTGATTCGTTAATAATCGAATCATACTATTGAATCGAATCAGCAGTCAGATTCGTGAATCTAATCTTGAAGCTTCGCATGGCCCTATAACTAAATGCTTATCACCACAGAGATACGCGCATTATCTGGCCATAGCCATTTACCCACAATAGGCATTCCAACAATTCATATACTAACTTTTACCTACTTCGGCATTTCGAAACGGGTCTGGGCTTGTGATTCGACATATGCACATCAAATTGTGACGATCATGTTTTTTGTTTCCAAGCCCACTGCGGCAGATCATTATTGCCCATCACACCATTTCCCTCGTCATTTTATCTTTGAGATCAGTTTCTGTGATCAATTTCTCGGGATCGTCGCTCTGAGGTTTCCTGTCGTAAATCAGATCAGAACATGCAAGTGTAATCCAAGCAATGGTGATGGATAACACAAAAATGCAGAGGACGCCGAGGATTAAAAGAAGACCGTCGAAAAGGACAATTTGTTCGTCTGACAGCTCTTCTTTCTGTGCCTCGACTAGTTTTTCCGGTTGTCTAGCGTCGGCGAATCCACATGTCATTTTTTCAATAGTTTTCTGATGTGTGTTTTTCATTGTGAGATTGCCTTCCAAGAACAAAATGAACTCGTCGTCTACTTTTTTTCTCATGAACAATGGCGAAACAGCTACCGATCGCGGGTTGTAGGCATCAGCTAAAACACGTTCCTCATCTTCGGGCATGTCCAGTGTGCATTCGATGCGCATTCTTAATCCCGAGTCCACGTCTCTGTGTGCGCAGAAAACAGATATCTGAAGCATGTATGCTAACATCAGCGAAATGCTTCTTAAATGCATCATATTTATATCTTGCCCTGGAAAAAGATTGCAGATGAATATATGTTTATTTGATTTATTTTATATGCACGTCACGGTGTGGCGTACTAGAGTCTCTTGCAGCCCTCTTGAAAAAAATAATATAATAGCGAAATTTTTCGTCTACATGCATCATTTGCATTTTTTTTATTTTATAAATCTTACTCGGACCAATTAAAAATGAAAATAACATCAGCGAAATGGTCGTAAATGCAATAAATTTAGTGAATATTACGCAGTACGATTTCCGTGATAAAGCCGCCATCTTGATTGCCATCTTCGAAATCATTATCAAACATTGAGTTCATCACACATAGTTTAATCCAACAAACATATCATTTGTGGTAATGCGTTTTTTGTGTAAGTATTCCCCATGCCTTGATACTGAAACCCTTTTCATTGTGACAATAATTTCGACCATTGTTTTAACAAGTTTTCGGTAGATTATTCAGAGGAAACACTTCACCATTCCGCTGAGAAGAAACCTGTATACGATAAACCTAAGGTTGGCAGATTACTAAGGAGAAAAGTGATTAAAATAGATGCTAATGAAGTGTGAAATTTGTGTCCTTCGTGACATATATTCGGTATTCGCCCCCTCTGTTAACTGACATTCAGTATTCACCCCACACCAAATAAACTGGTATGCACGATTGAGGGGAGGGTGAAACCCTCCATTATACCCAAGACCCGTAACTGAATATCACCCAAATTATTGAATATAGGATAACATTCTGCAAACTAGGAACCATAATCATTGTTTATACATTCAAAAGGGGCGGCATACACAGCCAAAAATGTCAGTCGAAGAAAGAATTAGCAGAAAGTGTACCGGTAATACAGAAATTAAAAATGAATATCATTTCCTTATTCGATGTGATGCATACAATATTTTACCCACATATTTCTTCGGTGAAATAGTAACAAAGTATGCTACAATTGTAGAACTGAATGATCATCAGATGTTTCTTTTCTTAATGACAAATAATAAGTCAGAAACATGCGGCATAATCTGCAATATGGTCAGGATATACCGAATCGAATGTACCTGACACAAGATGTGCATATTATATTTGTTAATTATGTTATGTTTATTTCTTGATTTATGATATATGTCTCGTGTGGACGTTTTTGTCAATAAACTATTATATTTAAGTGCAATGGAGAGACTAACTCTTCGCAGTTTGAAAAAAAATCGTCACTTACTGGAGAATGGATTTAAAAATGCCACGTCGCAATTATTCATGGAAGGTTTTCGTCTTTCCAGAATGATACTAGCTACGCTATACGTACGAACACGTCCTAAGTAGGAGCCGACAGCTGATTTATGTACCGTTTCGTCTATAAATATTGATATTATGATAACAGTCGAAATTATAATGTGAAAATCTTAACGACTTTTCAATCTCTGGCGGTAATCATGGCGTTGAGTATCAATTGCTCTACTCAAACGAATACTTCGCATCAATGTCTCATACCAACTTGGGTGTAATTCTAGTAAAAAGAACGCCCATTGTGAGAAAGTTAACGAATATCGACGAGTTTACAAAATTTGGTTACCATTTTAGCCACCATCTTGGAATTGGAAAACAATTTCGCCCCAGAAATCCCAACTGAACTGTGAGAATGTATTGAGTTGTCGTGATAATAACGCCCACATCTGTGAATATGACGAATTTTCGGTAATTATTTTTTCAAATTCTATCCGCCATTATAGTCGCCATCTTGGATTTCGGGGTCTTTTTCTTGGATGAGATAAAAGGAAAGTACTTCACCTCACATTCACTTCCAACACAATACTGTAAGTATGGATGGAATTGTCGTGACAATAAAGCTCATTGTTGCAAACATTTCGAGTTACGGTAATTTTTTCAATTTCTGGCCGCCATTTTGGTCACCATATTAGATTTGGGTAAATATTCCTTGAATCAAGTAGAAGAGGAATCATAGCCCGGGTATCTCCAACACATATATAGGCATGGGTATCATAACAATAACACCCACTGATTCGAAAAAGACATTATGTGATTAGCATCGATTTGGCCTTGACCGGAATTTGAAGAAAAAAACCCAGATATCAAAACTACAGGATACAAGGTTGAAATTTAAAGTATTTTTTTTTTTTTTTTTTTTTTTTTTTTTTTTTTTTGCGACCCACCACCCCGGGAACACAATTTGTTGTCCCTTTCATATCTCGGACACCCACCCCTCCAACACACGTTTTTCCAAGGGCAATCTGGATCCACCCCCAACATTTGACGAAAAACGGTGAAAATAGCAGGATAAGGCCGATAGAAGATGTCAAATGTTTTTAATAACCACCGGGATGAAATGGCAATCAGACAAGCTTAAAGACACGGTTGGCCTTGGCGGTGGGTATCCTGTGAAAATATCTCCACCCGTCAAAACCCGCCACAAACAGAAAGAACATCAAAATGTAATAGACTTTGTCCGTATACAAATAAGAAATGTCGCATAAACAGTATGTTATGGTCATATGTTTGACCATTGTTATGTATACAAAAGTATAAAAAGTTACTTTTCTGGTGTTTGTTTATATTATGATGGTAAACATAAAGAGCGTTCTTTGTTGGTGAATACCTGATATGGAACTAATAAAGAGCGTTTGTGTCATTTGTGTGTGATTAGCCAGTAGCATTGTGCTGTCTTCTGTAACACAATCAGGCTCTTGCTTATGTAAAATATAGTAGGTATTTATGATAACATGCTGTTTACGCGATGGTCATGGTATATATGAACGGAACTGTATGCGTTTTAATGTTTTTCTGTTTACGGTGTTTGGAACAAATATGAATATTTTCGACAATTAAGTCCGCACGTGCCTTTAATAAAAAGCACCAGAAATCTCAGAAAATCACAAAACACTCATTAACCAAACTTGTAAAGTAAGGTTCAGCATACATACCCATAGGTTACCCGCAGTATAAATATACGGCACAGATGTGTATGCACAGTAGGGTATACCCTGACGTTGTCACTAACCCCGGCTAGATAACTAAATGGTCGCCCAATCTCTGTATTAATTATATAATTTTCCATCTGCAGTCTGTTCCATTAACCGATAACAAGTAATTGAAGAACGCACACTGATACATGTAATCTTTGCAAATGGCAAAACACACAGGGGCTTCTCGCTGCTCGCCACACCCAACCGCACTACCCTTATACGGCGTATTTACCCCCACCCCACCCCCGCAAAGACCTTATGCGCCATACCTACTAGCATATACATGTATGAACCTGCTTTACGTCATTATAGTATACGTGAGACACATGTTTATAGTATACATGAGACACATGTAAATTCCATATGGTAGATATACGTGACTAGTTTTCAAAACTTATACATATTACTTTCTATCGTGTGCGTTATGCACGCTAGTCGGTTTTTACAAATTAAATTATGATGAAAAACCCTGAATTTGGGGTGTGGTCACATTTGTGGTCATAATATCCCCATTAGTGAGTGGATGGACATGGGACATGCCACACTGTGCAGTATATATGTCTATGACAAGCCTAACATGAGACATTAGTATCTTTTCTACTAAACTACTTTTTTTTTTAAACGGGGTATGTGGGTTAAATGACCGCTGGGAGATAATAGGATGTCCAATGACTCCTATATTTCTATTGTATCACGATAAAGCTTTTTTTGTAAAATTGGCGCGGTTTACACGATCAAACTTCAATATTCTTTTCAATTATAGGTTACAAACAACTAATTATATAGAGTTACTCTTCTTGAATTTGTGTAGGGAAACTCGAGTCAGCATAAAAAAAAAATCTGGCTGCTGATTGGTTGATTATCATTGAGGGAAATATCCCTAATCGGGAACAGAAAATCATAGCCTACGTAAATATGGCGATCGTGTATGTTTAGATGTCCAGGAAGAGTCTGGTGGCGTCCAGAAGTTACGGAAGGGGTCTGGGTATTTTTATGCTGCTGATTTTTTTGCAGTAAATGGGGTAGTTGTGGAAGTGCAAGATTATCGTTTGAAAAAAATACCGAAAAGGGCGCGTTTGTTGTCACATACTGGTGCAGAGGATGCCGTTCTAAGGGGAAATTGACCACTTGAAGTTCAAATAGGTCAAACCCATGGCCGGCGGGACTTTTAGTTAACACTGTCGCCTGTGGAAAATAATTAGTTGTGTGTAACCTATACCAGCGTAGCGCGAGAGGGAAAGAACTCTACTAAAACTGCAAAGCAGAGTTTAGTGCCCTCGTTGCGCTGGTCTGACCATTCCCATCGCGTATACAGAATTTAAGGAAATTTAGCATTTTTTATTCAAGACCTTTGTCGGATTCAATTCATTTTTATTTCATCTAGCCAATTTCCAAACGAATATGGACAGTTCGGTTCCTCAGAATAATGCACTAATTATTTTATCACATAATTAGCCCCTAAACCCGGCCTCATATGTTTATTAAGACACACGTGTAGTATCGGCACACACAGTGACGTAATAGCTTAGCACAGTGATATCGATGTCAGTACCGGAACTTTAGTATTACAATGTTACTTAGAATATATTTATGATATTCGATTTGTGTTGGGTTATTTAGTGTTGACTATGAGATAAACATGGGTGATAAGGGTGGCTGAACATTTTCTTAATGAAAGACACATTAAAAGGAACTATATTTGTTCTTGGAGGTGTTTTACTTCCTCTTTGGTTGTGGATAAGGAAATCAATATTAATTTGTTTTTAACACATATCGTTTTTACTTGCTAAAATGTGATTATGCGATCAAATTGATCTCAAATTCGTCGCAATACTATAATAAATTATATTCGAGACACGCCAAAGCTCGGTTCGAATCGAATTTAGTGCACTATATAGGTTAATCAATTTCGTATAGATCCTCTATGTAACCTACAATTAAAAGTCCAATAAACATCAACGGTTCTGTATACGTGATGGTAGCGGTCAGACCAGCTAAGCGATGGGACTGAACTCTGACTTATATGTAGTCTGTACTCGACCCTCAGATATTACAATGTCATTATGTAAACTGTAAGGCAGAGTTCAGGGCCCTCGCTACGCTGGTGTGACGACTGGCATAGCGGTTAAAATGGATTCTCATTTGATTAAGAAAATGTCCAAATAAATATGAACAGTCCGGTTTATCAGAATAATTCATCAAAATGAATTGTAACCGAAGAAAGTCTTAAAGAATATCTCCGGTGTAGCTTTTCTCAGACAGTATCGATGCCCGCTAATCCAATGAGAACGTTGTCGAATAGTGTATGTGATAGGCCGCCCATAACCGACGTTATGCCGATTCCTGCGATTGAATATTCCACCATAGATTATGCAGTCTGAATCGTTAATCTCCCTACATGTGACGTCATGTATATATGATGGATTACCAGCGACACACATTGTAGAAAGGCTGTCGCAATTGGCTTTTATCTACCCATATTAATAAATATATGTAGCCGATTGTTTATACAGAAACGGCTGGACCAAGTCAAGTCAAGTAGTTTTATTGCATATAAATGGAAATCAATACATTTATCGCATATACAAATTATATATATGCTCGTGGTGTACCAGCGCGAACATACCCATAAGTGACTCAGGATTCTTCCGGCATCCACGATTCAGTAAATTTTCACCAACTAGATAGGGTCATTACTATATTGTATTCATAATGTGACCAGAATGTCAGAAGAAAGCCGAATCACTCAACTTATATTAATCTAAGTTCCAAATTTTTAAATTCTAAATTGGCAACTTACTAAGTCATTGAGCACAACAATTTTTCTCTTCTAAAGCAGCTGTGATATAAGTATTTTGCTAAATGATTCAATGAAAATCTAGATTCATTTTTCATTAGTGTATAAATTTTGTTGGTTGGCCAATGGTTGGGCCATCGGTGCTGAAAAGTTGTATATAAAGGTAATTTGACCCGATGAGCGTTATTAAATAGGTCCAGTTCACCCCGAATTTCTTAAAAAGGCACTAGTAATTTATTTGATCTATATTTTGGCTAGAGGATGCGACCAAACGACTGGACCCTCGGTGCTGAACATGTTAATTTGACACGGGGAATTATATTAGATAGGTCCCGTTGACATCAGAGTAATTATTTTTTGTATATTTTTGGGTAACATTGGAGGCGGCGACCACACGGTTGGACCATCGGAGCTGAACATGTGCACATATGGTTAATTTGACACGGGGAATCGTATTAGATAGATCCCGTTGACATCAGAGGGCACTAAAAATTAATTTAATTATATACCCAAAATGGTTGCAATCTAGTCGGTACAAATTGAAACACGGGGATAAATTGACCCATAAGGTGTCATGGGGTAGATGCCATTGACCCTAGACGACCTAAAGGGGGATATGAGCAATAAAGAGCGTTCGTTATTTAGGACAATTTAGTACAGATGGCTCATCCGACCAGGGGGTGTCATGGGATTGGTGCATCTATTATCAGTTTAGATGATATGTGGAAAAATTGGTGGTTAAACCATTGTATGACAGGAAGAGTATTAGTCAGAGGTTACATGTATGTCGCGTCGTCGTAAATGGAATAAGGATAGATGTGTTAGTCTGTTATTTAAAAATCGACCAATATGTCACACCTTTTCGGTGCAAATTTTGGCTGTTGCTTTAACATTATCTTTGAACCAAATTTCCTACAAAGGAACGCACTTTATTGCTCATATTTCCCCTTCAAGTCGTCTGGTGTCAATGGCACCTGTCTCATGACAGATAGTAAAATATGACAACGATTAGAAAGTACATAAATTTTGGTGACGTAGTACCCTATTCGTATCCGTAATCGTAAACGTGAATTTTACGAAAGGTCTCTAATCAGTTATTAGAGACCTTTCGCAAAACTCACGTTTACGATTACGGATACGGATAGGGTACTACGTCACCAACATGTGTGTACTTTCTAATCGTTGTCGTATTTTACTATCCGCAATAACGGTTACGATTTCATGGTTTCTAATAAGCTCAAATAACACCTGAAATTTATTTTCTGCAATATATCACTTTACTCCATTCGAGACTGTATATGTATATCATGTAAACGATCCAGTTGTATTGAGCTACGACCTCGGTGTGCTGTTTAGATTGGCAATCACTCTACTCGTCGTCGTGAATCTCGAGCTTCCCGCGAAATAAGGTCGCTATTCACAACGGATAGTCATCGCTTGCTGCGACACAAAACTTTGCAGTAATATATAGAAGTGCACTATGAAACCAGTCGCCAAAAATACACGACTGATCGACATGGATTTGGTGGTACTAAAAGAATATTTGGCACACCCACCGACATCACCGTGTCGACTTTGTTTCGATTTGATAGGACCAAATCAGAAGTGATGCACATCAGCGAGCACAGCAACCTTATGTCGGATTTCCTAAACCCAAAGAGGTGATAGGCCTAGATAGGATAGGATTGGATATTTTATTTCCAATACACATACGCAGAGACGTGGCGACAGGGGGGGGGGGGTGGTCAAATTTTTCAACAGTTGGAAATTTCATACCAACAATAGGTTGAAAATGTTCTTGTAGTTTGATTTTCAAACAATTTATTGTGGGGAATTTATTGTTTTTGGACCAATATTTGCATATTTTCCTTCTTTTGATACAAATTTTGGACTGAAATGGCCATCAGTTAGAAATTTTCCAACGTTAGGGGTATCAGGTTGGAAATTTCCAACACTTGGAAAGCTTGTGCCCTGGTCCCTCCCCGTGGCCAGTCAAAAACTTCTAGTTAATTTAAGAAAATGATATTGTCCTACATTTGGTCAAAATTGTCACTGGAATTATTATCAGTTGGAAATGAATGCTTGAGGCTAGTCTAGATGCCAGAATTTTGCGATTTTGTTGTTCAGGTTTCAAACAAAATTTCGCACACCTGGCCGAACCATGGTCGGCCCGGTGTGTCCTGGTCCCTCCCCGTGGCCAATAAAAAACTGCTAATGAGTTTAAGAAAACAATATTGTACTACATTTGGTTAAAATCGTTGACTGAAAATTTCCAAATTAAGGGAGAGTATGAGGTTTGAAATTTCCAACACTAGGAAATCTTGAGGTCAGTCTAGATGCTAGAATTTTGCGATTTTCGTGTTTAGTTTCAAAATTTTCTCACACCGGGCCGAACAACCATGGTCGGCCCGGTGGGTCCTGGTCTATTGCCCGTAGTCGTGTGCACACTATCAACGGAAACCCTCTAGTCACCGTGACTAAGTCACGTCCCTGCATATACATATTACATAATAATGATGACAATTATGGATAATTCTGTCGTAAATTGTGGGGTATGGCATAATCTGGCAAGACTGTCTTCCTGTCGAAATCGCATTGAAATGAAATTGCGGACTGAAAGGGTCTTGAAGTGTTGGCGTCGTGGTTGATGTGAGGTCCAAATTTAGGAACCCCTCTTCCCCCATCAGCATAACGTCTATCAGGTCATCCATGATAACAACGAACTGAATTTCCACCCCATATGACCTGGCATTTATACCTGTATTGCCATAATATATCACGAGAATCCCGGGTCGTACGTTGTGACTGGTCGAATTATTGACAATATAAACAGGTCATGATTATCGCATTGTTGCAAGTGAGACGATAAGTGAAGTATTAAGGGACTGTATACCAAACACACGCCTTGAGTTGTAAAAGTGGTTCTAAATAATGATGGTACGTGTTCGTCAAAACTCTTACGCGTGGTCGTTTTGCGAAAGGACTTTTTGGCCATACGGATAGACTTACGACTACGAATAGCTATCCGTATTCGTAATCGTAAACGTGAGGATGCGAAAGGTCTCTATTGATTACCGCCGGCAGACATAATGCAATTGCGGCAATCTTTCAAGTTTGACACTGCGTGTCGCTAGTAGTCCCTCATATGACGTCACATGAAGAAAGATAAACGATTCAGAATGCATAATCTATTATGGAATATCCAATCGCATGAATCGGCATACCGTCAGTTACGGGTGGCCTATCACAAAAAAATATTTTCGGCAACGTGCTGAGTGGATTAGCGGTCACCGATACCGACTGAGAAAAGCCACATCGGAGATATCCATTAAATAAAAAAAGACAGATTTCCTCACACGATATGTACGTAATGGTAGTGGTCATGTCAACGTAACAGGGGACTGCTATGTTTAGTGATTATGAATGTTGCTGAACATGTCTTCAAGCTGGTTGTCAATCAAAGGGAAAGAACTCAATTCCAAATAAAATTCTCACCAACAACTATCTGATGTATTAAATAGAGAAACAGCATCATTGTGTATAATCCGTACAAAACCTATCGGAAGTAGCTATCGGCGAGGCGAGACAATTCTATTTTCAGATCAAAATAATGCAGAATAAGAAAAACAACAGCATAAAACAAGTTTTCTGACTGGATAGACGGATTACCAACAACTATAAACGAAAAAATATACTAGCTGATGAGCCCGACGTTGTCAGGGCTATTCAAAAACCAAATTTCAAGTCGATAGCTCCACCCGTTTCCGAGATCTGGTCTGCGCATGCGCGAAGCTGGCGTCGCACGGGCTCGGCGACCCGATAAAATTCTTATCCGGGGCAAGATATATTCACATAGCAAATTTCAAGTCGATAGCTCCACCCGTTTCCGAGATCTCGTCTGCGCATGTGCGAAGCGGGCGCCGCACGGGCTCGCGAATACGTCAACGCCGACCGCCTGGTCAAACTACACACACGTACCAAGTTTCGTCCCGATCGGTCGAGAATCGTAGATTTGTATAAATGACATACATACAGACAGACAAACAAACAAACAGAGGTCTTCAAAATATATAAGAGACTAGCCGATGAGCCCGACGTTGTCCGGGCTATTCAAAAACCAAATTTCAAGTCGATAGCTCTACCCGTTTCCGAGATCTGGTATGCGCATGCGCGCAGCTGGCGGCGCACTGGTTCGGCGACCCGATAAAATTCGTATCCGGGGCAAGATACATTCACATACCAAATTTCAAGTCGATAGCTCCACCCGTTTCCGAGATCTGGTCTGCGCATGCGCGAAGCTGGCGTCGCACGGGCTCGGCGACCCGATAAAATTCGTATCCGGGGCAAGATACATTCACATACCAAATTTCAAGTCGATAGCTCCACCAGTTTCCGAGATCTCGTCTGCGCATGCGCGAAGCTGGCGTCGCACGGGCTCGGCGACCCGATAAAATTCGTATCCGGGGCAAGATACATTCACACACCAAATTTCAAGTCGATAGCTCCACCCGTTTCCGAGATCTCGTCTGCGCATGCGCTGCACGGGCGCCGCACGGGCTCGCCAATACGACAACGTCCACCGCCTGGTCAAACTACACACACGTACCAAGTTTCGTCCCGATCGGTAGAGAATCGTAGATTTGTATAAATGACAGACAGACATACATACAGACAAACAGACAAACAAACAAAGGTCTTCAAAATATATATGAGACTAGCCGATGAGCCCGACGTTGTCCGGGCTATTCAAAAACCAAATTTCAAGTCGATAGCTCTACCCAGCCCGACGTTGTCCGGGCTATTCAAAAACAAAATTTCAAGTCGATAGCTCTACCCGTTTCCGAGATCTGGTCTGCGCATGCGCGAAGCTGGCGTCGCACGGGCTCGGCGACCCGATAAAATTCGTATCCGGGGCAAGATACATTCACATACCAAATTTCAAGTCGATAGCTCCACCCGTTTCCGAGATCTCGTCTGCGCATGCGCTGCACGGGTGTCGCACGGGCTCGCCAATACGACAACGACGACCACCTGGTCAAACTACACACACGTACCAAGTTTCGTCCCGATCGGTCCAGAATCGTAGATTTGTATCAATGACATACATACAGACAAACATACAGACAACAGGCTCGCAAATACGACAACGACGACCGCCTGGTCAAACTACACACACGTACCAAGTTTCGTCCCGATCGGTCAAGAATCGTAGATTTGTTTAAATGACAGACAGACATACATACAGACAAACAGAGGTCTTCAAAATATACATGAGACTAGCCGATGAGCCCGACGTTGTCCGGGCTATTCAAAAACCAAATTTCAAGTCGATAGCTCTACCCGTTTCCGAGATCTGGTCTGCTCATGCGCGAAGCTGGCGTCGCACGACCCGATAAAATTCGTATCCGGGGCAAGATACATTCACATACCAAATTTCAAGTCGATAGCTCCACCCGTTTCCGAGATCTCGTCTGCGCATGCGCGAAGCTGGCGTCGCACGGGCTCGGCGACCCGATAAAATTCGTATCCGGGGCAAGATACATTCACACACCAAATTTCAAGTCGATAGCTCCACCCGTTTCCGAGATCTCGTCTGCGCATGCGCTGCACGGGCGCCGCACGGGCTCGCCAATACGACAACGTCCACCGCCTGGTCAAACTACACACACGTACCAAGTTTCGTCCCGATCGGTAGAGAATCGTAGATTTGTATAAATGACAGACAGACATACATACAGACAAACAGACAAACAAACAAAGGTCTTCAAAATATATATGAGACTAGCCGATGAGCCCGACGTTGTCCGGGCTATTCAAAAACCAAATTTCAAGTCGATAGCTCTACCCAGCCCGACGTTGTCCGGGCTATTCAAAAACAAAATTTCAAGTCGATAGCTCTACCCGTTTCCGAGATCTGGTCTGCGCATGCGCGAAACTGGCGTCGCACGGGCTCGGCGACCCGATAAAATTCGTATCCGGGGCAAGATACATTCACATACCAAATTTCAAGTCGATAGCTCCACCCGTTTCCGAGATCTCGTCTGCGCATGCGCTGCACGGGTGTCGCACGGGCTCGCCAATACGACAACGACGACCACCTGGTCAAACTACACACACGTACCAAGTTTCGTCCCGATCGGTCCAGAATCGTAGATTTGTATCAATGACATACATACAGACAAACATACAGACAACAGGCTCGCAAATACGACAACGACGACCGCCTGGTCAAACTACACACACGTACCAAGTTTCGTCCCGATCGGTCAAGAATCGTAGATTTGTTTAAATGACAGACAGACATACATACAGACAAACAGAGGTCTTCAAAATATACATGAGACTAGCCGATGAGCCCGACGTTGTCCGGGCTATTCAAAAACCAAATTTCAAGTCGATAGCTCTACCCGTTTCCGAGATCTGGTCTGCTCATGCGCGAAGCTGGCGTCGCACGACCCGATAAAATTCGTATCCGGGGCAAGATACATTCACATACCAAATTTCAAGTCGATAGCTCCACCCGTTTCCGAGATCTCGTCTGCGCATGCGCGAAGCTGGCGTCGCACGGACTCGGCGACCCGATAAAATTCGTATCCGGGGCAAGATACATTCACATACCAAATTTCAGGTCGATAGCACCACCCGTTTCCGAGATCTGGTCTGCGCATGCGCGAAGCTGGCGTCGCACGGGCTCGGCGACCCGGTAAAAATCGTATCCGGGGCAAGATACATTCACATAGCAAATTTCAAGTCGATAGCTCCACCCGTTTCCGAGATCTCGTCTGCGCATGCGCTGCACGGGCGTCGCACTGGCTCGCCAATACGACAAGGACGACCTCCTGGTCATACTACACACACTTACCAAGTTTCGTCCCGATCGGTCGAGAATCGTAGATTTGTATAAATGACATACAGACAGACAGACAGACAAACAGAGGTCTTCAAAATATATATGAGATACTAGCCGATGAGCCCGACGTTGTCCGGGCTATTCAAAAACCAAATTTCAAGTCGATAGCTCCACCCGATAAAATTCGTATCCGGGGCAAGATGCACTCACATAGCAAATTTCAAGTCGATAGCTCCACCCGTTTCCGAGATCTCGTCTGCGCATGCGCGAAGCGGGCGCCGCATGGGCTCGCCAATACGACAACGTCCACCGCCTGGTCAAACTACACACACGTGCCAAGTTTCGTCCCGATCGGTCGAGAATCGTAGATTTGTATAAATGACAGACATACAGACAAACAAACAAACAAACAAACAAACAGACAGAGGTCTTCAAAATATATGAGCGAACGACTCTTTTATAGATAACAACGGCATTTTATCACTTCAGAAAATAATTTTCTCGCAAAGATTCCCTCTTCAAATGTCATTTAAACACATATACAGCATCTGCCGGAAATCCAACTAGATTACAACGGACAGGCCGTTATGTTTGCTGCTTATATTGGCATTACCTTGGATCGGGTGCATGTGTTCACCATCTGAAAGTAGAGACTATTTATTTGGACACCCCACTCGTCAGTCACTGTACGTCTAGTTTCTTTAGTTGCTGAATATATGTACGTCAAGTTGTGGTGGTGATGAGATTTGTGTGCAAAGACGAAACCATAAACTAGGTTTTCATATTAGACATGTTCCACCTCCCAATGGTCAATATTATAAAGTTATTATACAATGCTGTGTACAGCATGTGTTTTTCTTGTACGAGTCCACCTTTCACCACAAACTGGACGAGTACAAGAAAAACTCATACTGTACACAACATTGTATAATGACATTTTTATTATCCATCTGTATGTTTATCCACATTCTGTGAATAAAACTTGTGTGGTTATTTTTGGTATTTGTCGGCACTTAATTCTCTATAAAAGCCTGTATTTTGGTCATCAAAATGCATGATTTGGAACAGTAAACACGGAAGTGATAACAAAACTCAATGCGGAAGTGAAACGTCTGCTAAATCCACCAGTGTTGCGCGCGCATCACAATTTCACCGATTCATTTCGCAATAGAGTTAATTCGTGACGTCACGGAGTCCCGATAAAAACAGTGATATTGCACACTTGGGAGTCCAATATGACATTCGGGAGTACAATATGACTTTTTCCCGGACTATCACGTGGCGGCTTTTGCCCAATCGGAAATGTTGTTAGTTAATGGATGGATAATAATAACCTTTATGAATCACACGATGAAGCCACTGTTCCGTTCTACATCCGTTTTCTGATTCCTAGACAAAGATGTTCTTATTCAAGCACATAATGTAACTATGTTGAACCAATAGATACCGTGCTGACATCTTTAATTATATTTGAGATATATTTTAAAATGTATTATGACATTAGTATAGAATTACATGCTGTGGTTCATCGAAAAGCATGGTACGCAATTGAAGACTTCTGGTTTATACATGTATACATATCATGCATATTACTTCTCAAGGTTTCCGGTGACTCAAGAATCGAGACTCAATCTTTCCAATATAAGTACCAAAAGCATTTCAAATAGTAACGATGTTGTGCCTTTAAAGATACCGGCGCCGTTGGCGGTGGGTATGCTGTTAAAATATTCACCTCCGTCAAAAATCGCCATAAACAGAAGGAATAGTAAGATATAGACAGACTTTGTTGTTATGCCATCAGAAATATGGCATAAACAGTATGTTATTGTCAACTTTTCCCCCTTTGTTGTGTAAACAAAAGCAAAAAAACGTTACGTTACCTGGCTTTTGTTTAGATCCGGATATGGTAAACATAACGAGCGTTATTTGTTACTGTTTTCCTGATATGGAAATAATAAAGAGCGTTTATATCATTTTTGTGTGATTAACCAATAGAATTCCGCTGTGTTATGTGAAGAGAAGCACAACTTCTGTAACACGATCAGGCTCTTGTTTACGTACACCATCGTACGTCTTGACGACAATATACTGTTCACGCGCTGATTATGTTTGGCATATGAGCGGAACTGTATATATTTTGGTGTTCCTTCTGTTGATGGCGATTTGAACAAATATTAATATTTCTGCAACGAACGCCGCCCGTGCCTTTAATTTGCTATTTTGTAAACAATATGTGTCGGCAGTTTTACTCGAAATGTTGTAGGATAATGTATAATTTCGAGTAAAAATGCCAGTAAATGTTACAAAAATTCTAATTTTATAAGATATCAAAATCACCCGTGGCCTGGTCAAAATACCCCATTTCTTTGTCTAAAATATGGGCATAAATAAATAGTCCTGTATCCAGGAATTGGTAATATGGGAGCGCTATCTACCACCCCACCCCCATTTGGGGGGGGGTCTAAAGCTGCTTAATTAAGACACCGGCTGCAGATTCCAGACTTGACACTATAGTATCATGCGGTTGAAAGCCGATGTTGCCGACTGAAATTTAGCCCACATTGCGAAATTTTCAATATGAAACTAGATCGAATTAACAATGGAGACGGGGGGGGGTAAATCATTTTTGTTGCACATTTCGGGACTGCATGGCTAGCCGAAATAGTAATACCCAAGGAGGCACTCCCAGTCACGACCCCTTCGCCACATCAGCGCACATGTAAGCCATTATAGTAGTTTTTGTTAGTAATTACACATAATTTCATCATATACTTATATTTCATGCGGAGTCGAATAAAAGTCAGTAAATATAAATAATAATACCTTGTTTGATTCAGACAAGGTCTATAAGTTCAATGGCGTGACATTTCGAAGACATAGTTATGTTTAAAGGCACGGGCGGCGTTTGTTGCAAAAATATTCATATTTGTTCAAATCGCCATTAACGGAAGGAAGATTAAAATATATATAGTTTTGTTCATATGCCAAACATAATCAGCGCGTAAACAGTATATTGTCGTCAAGACGACGATGGTGTACTTAAACAAGAACCTGCTCGTGTTGCAGAAGTTTTGCTTTTGTTTACATAACACAGCGCAATTATATTGGTTAATCACACACAAATGATATAAACGCTCTTTATTATTTTCATATCAGGAAAACAGAAACAAATAACGCTCTTTATGTTTACCATATCCGGATCTAAACAAAAGCCAGGTTCTGTAACGTTTTTGCTTTTGTTTACATAACAAAGGAAAAACATTTGACAATAACATACGGTTTATGCCATATTTCTGATTTGTATAAGAACTAAGTCGTCTGTCTATATTTTACTATTCTTTGTGTTCATGGCGGTTTTTGACGGAGCTGAATATTTTAACAGCATATACCCACCGCCAACGCGCCGTCCGTATCTTTAAATGGATCGAAAGTAACATATCATTGCTGTACAATTCATGCATACCGTCGCGACAGATGACTGTCGTCGTACACGACTAGACGTACAGTGACTGACGAGTGGGGTGTCCAAGTACATAGTCTTTCAGATTGTCAACACATTCGAGCACAGTTAATGTCAATATAAGCTGCAAACATAACGGCTTTTCTGTTGCAATATAGTGGGATCTCCAACAGATGCTGTATAATGCAGATGTGTTCAAATGACATATGAAAAGGGCGATTTTACGAGTAAATTACTTCTGAAATGATGAAAGGCCGTTTTATCTACAAAAAGAGTTGTTCGCTCAAATGGAGCCCGCTTGTGATAGGCAAATGTGTATGTACAATATATACTTACGTTTATGGTTAAATCTACTATCTATGGCGTGCTGTTTCCGCCACATACGTTTTTCGCTTCCTTCGTTTTTTTTTCTTGCTTCTGTTCCTTCTCGGCGAAGCAAGCGAAATAATCTCAATTATATTGGTTCCTTCGCTACGAAGGAAGCGAAAAAAACAAACGAAGCAAGCGAAAAAATCAAACGACGAAAGCGAAAAAAAAACATTGTTATTTCGCTTGCTTCGTTTTGTTTTTGTTTTTTTGCTTCCTTCGTGTGACATTTTGTTGTTTGTTTTCGCTTTCGGTGGTTGTTTCGCGAAAGTTTTCTTGGCTCCTAGTTGTTGTTGTTGTTGTTGTTGTTGGGTTTCGGGGGTTCCTCCGCTTGCTTCGGATACTTAGCGAAGCATGCGGAGGAACCACCGAAAGCGAAAAAAACAAACGAAGCAAGCGAAATAACAATGATGTCTTTTCGCTTTCGTCGTTTGATTTTTCGCTCGCTTCGTTTGATTTTTTCGCTTCCAAGTTCCTAATTGAGATTATTTCGCTTGCTTCGCCGCGAAGGAACCCAAACAAGCGGAAACAAAACCAAACGAAGGAAGCGAAAAACGTATGTAGCGGAAACAGGACACCATAGCTATCGGCGATCAGACCCATCCACCCTCTCGGATCATGTATCCAGGAGTCCCCATCCCTCTGTAGTAATTTGTAGGAAATGTTTGGATAGCAAGTTCAACAATTAACGGCTTATGAACTTGTTATCTGAATATTTTCTAAGGGAAATATCTGTAATTGAGTTTAGTATAAAGACACGTTTAATGTTTCCACTCACCTTTATCTGTATATATATATATATATATATATATATATATATATCTCCCTCTCTCTGTTTTGCTGATCAAATGATCTGTATTTCGGAGAGAGGGCACATTTGTACACCTGTGTCCGATAGCTCAATCAATATGTGAATCACGATCAACCTATATTAGCGGCTAATCTGACATAGTGACAACTATAGAGAAATGGCAATAATGACTCAAAATAATTATATCATGCCAATAATGGATGCCAATCCCACATCATGACGTTGATCCCCGATATTACACCAATCAATATAGTCGGGTGAAAATAATCCTCGCATTTCAATATTCATGCTATATATATAGTTTTTAGGCCATCGCGAAATAACCTCATTTATGTGATACCTCTCATAGCTTGCAGGGAGATGTGTCGACAGCTAGTTCCACTTTAAGTTTATATATTTCTGGATGACAAAACAAAACCATAACAACTGTTCGCCATAATTACATCTCCACATGGACGTGACCAGAGGGTCTCCGTTGGCGTATACATCTTGAAATTATTTCCACCCCCGCATTGCACCCATTATTGAATCAGACCAGTCCATGTGCACCGCCCCCCCCCCCCCCTTGGAACCTTCAAACTGATACATCAAGCTCCAACCTGACACCCCCATGGTTGGACAATTTCCATCTGATTGCCATTTCAGACCAAACTATTGACCACCAAAAGTAGAAATATTTGCAATAAAATTATAAAAACAACAAATTCCCCACTAATTATTAGTTGGAATATCAAGTTATGATAACAATTTCAACATATACATGACAGTAGATGTGATTTACATTTTCCAACTAATGTTGTGCAAGGCATGGCATGGGTTTCATCCCCGACATGGGCGAAAATAGCGACCGATTTTCAAGTCTGGTCTGAATTAAGGGACAATATTGTGCCATTCCGATCGATACATGGCCATTCCGATCGATACATGGCCATTTCGATAAGAAATGAGAATTTGTTCACGCCCAATGAATTGAACACATTTGAAGAAATGAACACACATACTGAGTGTGTGCCTCAATAAATATGATATATCTATAGTTGCGCACGTATGTTTGTCGGCATGTCTGCCCGCTATATAGAAATTAACGGGGAACCATCTGGGGGACTCAAAAGTGGTCCAGCAGAGTATCACCCGCAAAAGTTGCTTTTCGCTGAAGTTCATAGATTTTCTGATGTGTTTTAATTCGAAAGATGTCTTAATCTGGCCTGTGATGACTGAATGAAACCTGCATGAACAACAGCAATTATTGAAATAGGTTCATATATTTGTTTGAGTTAACAAGCCGGACAGACTAAAATCGCGAAAAATGACAAACTATATATATATATATAAGGTCGATAACTACTCAGACAAAATGCAAATGCAAACAACGCCATTTTGACACTCTTTTGAAAGAATTCGTGATGGCAAACAAAGAATTTCTCAATGTCAAATATACAGCACGTAAAGAGTGCGCGATAAGCAAAACACTCAACACTGTGGCGATCTTTGGGGGGGGGCACACGTGACACCGACCCCCCCCCCCCCCATTCCACCCTATCCCCCGGACGAAATCTATACACATGGCTGCCAAATTACGCCAACATTTCGTATGAATACACAAATATCCCGTTTAATCCCCAATATATTCATACATATCATTGTGAATTGCATGCATTATAACACATTTCTTCTCAATATGTATTGTTATACGATGAGAGTATCTAATAAATTGAATTGAATTGAATTGACTATAGTACGAATGTAAAGCTTGTGCATGCATGTACGCCATTGCAGCAGCATATATCTATGTCCACTCGGAAGTAGTAATGGGGGCCACTATGGCCCAGTACCTCCCAGTGGGGGCCACTATGGCCCAGTACCCCCCAGTGGGGGCCACTATGGCCCAGTACCCCCCAGTGGGGGCCACTATGGCCCAGTACCCCCCAGACATGGTCACTATGGCCCAGTATCGGATACTGGACCATAGTGACCATGTCTGGGGGGTACTGGGCCATAGTGGCCCCCACTGGGGGGTACTGGGCCATAGTGGCCCCCACTGGGCCATAGTGGCCCCCACTGGGGGGTACTGGGCCATAGTTACCCCCTGAGGATAGATGTTCCTGTCATTGATGTGACATTTCTGATCGAAAAAATGAGAATGGACTTAGTCATTTTTTCATTACTATTTTAAAGTTTGTATAATTCTGACCAGAGATGACACATCGACACGAACAGAATCAATTGGTGGGGATCCTACAGTGAAAACGATTTGGTTGAAATTTATCATTTATTTTTCAAAAACAAGAACAAGAACAATGAACAATAATATATTATTATACATCAATAATATTAACAAAGAACAATAATATATTATTGTTCATTGTTCTTGTTCTTGTTTTTGAAAAATAAATGATAAATTTCAACAAAATCGTTTTCACTGTAGGATCCCCACCAATTGATTCTGTTCGTGTCGATGTGTCATCTCTGGTCAGAATTATACAAACTTTAAAATAGTAATGAAAAAATGAAAATGGACTTAGACATTTTTTCATTACTAATTTAAAGTTTGTATAATTTTGACCAGAGATGACACATCGACACGAACAGAATCAATTGGTGGGGATCCTACAGTGAAAACGATTTTGTTGAAATTTATCATTTATTTTTCAAAAACAAGAACAAGAACAATGAACAATAATATATTATTATACATCAATAATATTAACAAAGAACAATAATTTATGTACAAAACAAGGTCTCAGATTTGAAGAAACTTAATTGAACATCCTACAACATCCTACGCTGAATCAATAACAAAAGAGTCTATTTTGTGGAGTTGTTGACACATTCGTTGTTATCTGGTCGTCGTCTTCTTTGCGTTGTATGTATATCAACCGTCGATGTCCTGGTGAAGTTTAATTCAACAGCAAATTTGCTTTTCTGTATAATCGACCATAGTGCTTTCCAAACCATCGAACTATTGTTCTGTCATTCTTGAAGAAATCCCGAGAATTGAATAATCTTTTCATCCTCTTTCCTTTCATCATGTGGTGGAGTGCGAATATACAATATAATCCACACACATTTGTCGCACGATGTTGATATCGTGTTGTATTCATAGTCCATGCTGATGAGTTCCTTTTTATGAATGGTAACATATATCGTCTCGGTGGTGGTAGTCCAAATGAGTCGAAGTATACAGCTGATCTTCCATTGAATAACATCAATGTCCAGTGTTCTCCTGGCTGATCCGATGAGTGCGTGTTCACAATATATGCTTGAATATGCTGTGGTTTCTTCTCTGGTAACAGATCTCTAGCACAAACATGTGTGTTAAGTTTACACAACCAGGAATTGTCCAGAATATATTGAAGTTCAGCTGTCTGCATCGTTGTAATTCTCTTTGACTCGCTGTGACCACATCAGAGTCCACTCTGCGTCGATTTTTTTGCGGTTGAGCTCCAAACTGTTTCTCAGATGATCCCACATGATGTATGCTTCGAACTTCTCCTTGCAGTGTGGGTTTAACTCTATCAGCTTCGGGAACCATCTTTCCATAACATTGTATATGTCAAGTTTAATCAGCGCTAAGTCGATAAACTGGTTTGTCCAATCATCAGTTGTAGAGAACAAACACAGAACATGTTCACGTTGACTAGGATGTTCTATTTTACATCCTTCACAGTTTGCTGACACTTCCTTGCGAATAAGTTCTTGTAGTTCTTCAATCATAGCGTTGTTGAGTGTGTCCAAGATCAGGTTCCATCTCGGAGCAAAGTTTTGTGAACATTGGTATTCTTCATAGTTGTTCCATAGCTGTGATGTGAACTCCATCCTAATAGTCAGTAAGCACTTCTCTCAAAGCTGTGATCTCTATTTCACTGTCAAATTCAGCATACACCAAAACGTTGACGGCTGTAGTGAGAGCTGTCAAGAATTGAAGCTCCAAACGCAGGTTCCCTGTCTTTATAGGATGTAGATGCCCCTCGTCGCTTCCTTGGTCCGGTGTCAAGTCGAAACCCCACAAACAATAACCATTCATATATTCTTTTAAATTAATGCCAATTGATTTGTTAACACCAAACATTCCTAAAGATTGATACAAAGATAAATATGATCTGAGACATTGTTTTGTTGCGAAGTTTGGTTCAAATGGACGGTTATGTATTGTATGACCGTCTTGACTAACTTCCAATTTATTCAAACTGAAATGTTTGAAGTGGAATGGATTGGTACCCAAATCTCCATTCATATCTTTATTTTCGACCAACGCAATAAAAAGTCTCTTTGGTAATTGTCCTTGAAATAAGTGGTCTTCAATTTTTGATCTAAGTCCAGTACTAATTGTGAAAGTTTTTATTTCTACTCGTCTGATAGGTATTTTCATTTTTGACTGGGCAATTTCTTGATTTAATTTATTTGAGACCGCTGGAAAGAGACTAACTGTTCTGACATGGAACACTGCTGATTCGAAAACAATTTGTCCATCCTCGGCGCCAATGAGGCAAAATTTTGATGGTGATCTGTTTAATCTGATACGAATTTCAATTCCATTTGGTAAATATTTTTCTTGAAGAAACAGATCAGTGTGTAAGCGTCCACATAGTTCAACAATTTTACTACCACCGATCAAACTTTCTCTAGAAGTTAATCCAGCATTGCCACCACCTTTGGTATTCTCTTCAAATTGTTCTGCTGTATCGCCATACCACATTTCTAAATGTGCTAATTGATTATCTTTATATTCTGGAGTATCCCAACAGATTTTCGAAATATGCTCGGTATGGGTAAGTGTCAGAATTCGAAGTTATCAATTTGTTGTTCAAGTAAACATCGATACTGCTGAACATGCTATGAAAGAAATTGTTAACAGGTGATAATTCCGTACCAGCTACCAAATTAGTTCCATCTTTTTTTGTAATTTTGAATTTCACATAAAGATAAGATTGATTAATATCTGTCCACTTTTCGGTTTGAGATGGTATGACAAACTCTATCGGAGCAGAATTATTCAGCGGTGCAATCGGATGATTTTCGATCCACTGCGATTCTGACATTGTAGCCACCGTTGGTGGAACATGTGTTATATCAAGTTCCGATTTATTGCATTCGCATGATCCATTTACCATTTGTGCCATGATTAATCAAAAATTTCAAGAGCTCGACTGCTAGGATGTTTTTTCGACTGACTTTTTCGGCGTTTGCAGCTGAATGATTCATTTTTGAATTCGCTACTCTTTTTCTAGGTTTTTGTCTCGAGTTCAAAATTTGATTTTTAGCTTGTGTGCCAAAAGATTTTAAAGCTTTTTTACCTTCAGACATCAACGCTTCTTTCGGACTTTTACCTTGATTAATAATTTCATCTGCAACACCAAAAGTGTGTTTTTTCGCAAGTTGTAAAGCTGTCCGACCAATCGGTTTTAGAAATGGTACAGCAGATCTCATAACTGATTTGAAAATTGAACCAATACCGTTACCATATTGCCGTGGTACACCTCTATACACGGGGAACATTGTTTTTAGAACTCCTCTCGTTTTCTGAAATGCAGCTTCGCCAAAGACTTACCACCAATAAACTGAATTGATTTTCCTGTGTCGCCACTTATATTTACACTAATTTTGTCAAAGTATGACTTTGAAACTGGAACATAATGTAAATTTAAAAATTCATGTTTTACATGTAATCCGTCGATATCTCTTTTAATTCTGAAAGAAACAACTCGTAAAATTTGTACTTCAACATTTCCAACAATTGTGAAATCGGCAATATCAGAATAAACAAACATTTGATTATGACCAACAAACAAATCTACACCAAACGGAAATCTATTATTTGAATAAAAATCTTCAGAAGCGTTTTCAGTTTTGTAACCCAACTTGTGCAACAGACATTGTGGTAATTCAATTCCTAGTTTTGGGATACTTACACTCTTGCGAATAATTTTCACACGTTTTGTAACTTTTGAGTACTTGATGTTAAATCCGTATTCGTTTTGCATTGCTTCTCCAAGTGTTTCATCAATTACATCTTGCATTGTATCAAGTAAATCTGCCGCAGAGGTATACGAACCTTCTCGTATCTGTATTTCAATTGCACGAACGCCATCAGGTCTCGTAAATATCTTTTCTTCAAAACGATTTTGAAGAACAGACAGTATTATTGCATCAGTTGTAATCAAATTGAATTTACACGAATCCCCTGTAACATTGTATGTTTCTGAAGGTGTTATCAGTTCGACTAATGCAACTTCCCATTTTGCTTTATCAATTTGAATTGGTTTTGGTAATTGTACAGTAAAACAACATTGAGAATTGTTTGGATACATTACCATTGAACTGTCGCTCGGAATTGTAATGTAGAAAGAATTCATACTTTCAAAATTTCTGCCGACTGATTTTTCAAATATTTCAAACGCGGTGTTGGTAAAATGTATACCAAAGAACTACTGAGTAAAATTAACCACAGTTCGTTATTTTCACTTTGTAAACTTAAATGAACAATTGCTGTAGCGATTATACCAACAATTATAATAATTTGTGTAAAATATGTTACTTGATTTTTTGCAATTTTTTCTCCACAGATTTGAAATTGTGATGGAGCATCCAGACCAACTGAACCATTTTGAGACATTTTAAAAGTTTTATACCAAATTTGTGGCAGGAATCCAACTGTCAAATTTTTTAGGATAACCAGCCCAATGAACTTTAATTTCTCTAACTGATTTACCAGCAACTTTTCTTGAACGTTTACCAACAACTGATTCAATTTCGTAAACTTTATTATCTTTTATATGTTGAATTTCTTTACCATAAAATGATCCTGCGATGTTTTCACCATCTAAATCTACTAATTTGTAAGTTAATGGTGTACTTTTACAAACTCTACTAATTTTGAAAATTTCTTTTGTCCAATTTGGAAGATATCCTTTATCAAAAGTTCTCTTTGTTTTATTTATTCTAACAAAATCTCCAACTTTCAAGATCTTATCTTTTTTCGTTTTTAACTTTCCATAAAGATTTCTGGAAACTTCAATTTCATTTTCTCGAGTTACTAAAACTGGTGCCATCTTAATACTTCTATGAAAACTTTTGTTGTAAGAATTCACAAAATCGTGCAAAACATCATTGTATTTCAAAGTTTGATTATGTGTAAAATATTTCCACATCTTTGTTTTCAATGTCCGTTGAAAACGTTCAACTATACTTGCTTTTGTCTCTGGATTCTCTGTTGTGAAAAAATGAATTTTCTTAGATTTCAAAAATTGTAAAAATAATTTATTTTTGAATTCTGAACCTTTGTCAGATTGAAATGAAACAGGTTTTCGTTTTGATAATTTGAGAATTTTCTGAAATGTTTTAACTAAAGTTTTACCAGTTTTGTCTTTAATTTTTTCAACCCATGCAAATTTTGAGAAAACATCAATAACACAAAGTAAATATCTGTAATTGTCATTGTGCTTTTGCAAAGTTTGCAAATCTGCCAAATCAGCTTGCCACTGAATATCAATTCCTGCAACAATAGTTTTACGTCTGCGAAATTTCCGAACAATTGGTTTGTGCAAAGTATATGTTTTTTGCCATTGTAACCATTTTTTAACATCTGAAAGTTTAATTTTGTTATTTGTTTCTTTCGCATTTTTAAAAAGTTGATTTGCTCCACTGAAACCACCAACTTCTTTTGGATTGTAGTAAATTTCAGTTAGAAGTTTGTCAAATTTTATGTAAGTGGGGACCATCCTTTCAAAATAGATTTTCTGGTTTTAGGAAAACTTGGAGGTGTGAAAATATCAACTGAACGTTTTCTTGACTTGCCACTGCTAGGAGTCGCATGAGGTGTATGAAACTCATCACCAGTGTGACCTTCTATTAAATGTCTTTGTATCCACAACCATCGATTCCTGTTACCTACATAATCTTGTGGTACATTAAGTTCCCCCAATCCACGTAGGAATGTTTCATAACCAACTGGGTCAAAACCTTTTCGGTGACGAACAACATCGTTTATCAAATAAATTATATTTGATCCAGTAACTGTTTCTGTTCCATCAATTAATTGTCCACGATCATCCCATCTAAGTTTAGGATTAGTTGACAACAATGTTAAAATTTGTTGTGCTTTACCACGAAGTTTAGATGGCACACTTTCCAATATATGTTCACTCATTTTCCCAAAGTTTTCAGATAACATTTGTTCAGGTAAACGGAATTTTGAATTTAAAGATTTTTGTGAAGTTTTCAATTTGTACAAATTTTCTCCAAATAACTGTGACTTTTCTGATTCAGAAATATTTTTATCATAAACTGATTTCAATTCTTTGTAAGAATCTGAAACATTTGAAATTGCAGGATCAGGAGGTAATTGAGGTTTATTCATTTCTGACATTTTCCATTGTTTGAAATCTTCCAACATTCTGAATGGTACAATAACCATTTTCTTCATATTTATTTGAGATTTAGTTTTTCAAAATATTGTTAACAACTGCACCTAATGTTTTGCTAATCAATGGAGCAACAAATAATAATGGTAAAAAGCCACCTTTTTGATTCAAAATTTTCTTCTTTTGTTGCAAAGGTTTGTTCTTGTCTGCAAGATATCTGATATGTTTACGCTTCGAATGTAACTTGCGGTTCTGAGCTTCATTCAGTTTTACATTACCTTTTAAAAGATTTTGACAACATTCTGAAATGCAATCCATCACTTGTTTCGGAGCATCGTTGATCATTTTCTTTTAATATGCAGATGGAACTTTACTCATTGCAACAATCAACTCACCATATTTTTTTATCAGCGGTGTTTTCCTGCTTAGTTTTTGAAGGCATCTTCACAGTCTAAGTAGTTGTCTCAAAATGAGCAGAAAAATTATATGTTTCATCTTTTATCTTTTCTGATTGAACCATTCTAAAGCTTCGAATGCAGATTTCGATGCATCAGACAACGGCATAAATTTTGAAAATTCAAGATCAATAACTGGTTTTTTTTGTAACGGTTGATGTTGAGGGTTCTGCTGAGAAGGTATAGGTGTAAATTTAGAATGTTGATTTTGTTGAGTTTGCATCGGTGTAAACTTTGAATGATTTAGAGAAAGCTTTGTTTTACGTTTAGATTCTTTTTGACTACCCCTTTGTTGTGTTTGCATCAGTGTAATCTTTGAACGTTTTGGAGAAACCTTTGATTTACTTTTAGATTGTCTACCAGTTTGTTCAAATGAATTTTTCAAAAGACTTCTAATTAAAACTCCTCCAAGGAACCCACTACCACCTCGTTGTAAAATTAATTTGCGTTTTGTTTCCATATCAGTTGATCGATCAGAGATTTTTTTAAGAACATTTTTATTTCTCTGAAAAAACTTTTTTGTCTGTGATGGTAATTTCCAATCATTTTCAAGAAATAATTCAGCTGCAAAAGTGAAGAAATTTATAATTTGTGACAGTTCATCATGACTAAACATCTCGGTGGACGACATGGTTCTAAAATGAAAAAAGTAACAACAACTGAATTTATACTTTTGAATAAATGACAGGACCTCGGTCATTAGCTGTCAACCATTTATGGAAAATATCAGTTCTAATTCGCAAATAATTTTCTGTTCTAGGATGAAAATCTACTAAAATATATCCATGATTTATTGAAGTTGCATCTTCGTATGCTTGTTTCAAATGATTGGTTTGCATTTGATGAGCCAAAATTTTTATTTGATTTTTATCTCGAACGCTTTGAAATAAAACCATGTAGTGTGCATTCAAACTTATAGTTCTGCTACTTTTTGATTTTTGGAACATGTTTTGAGTAATGTAAATTATTGAAGCATTTCGATGGTGACCTTTTCTAGTAAACCAAAGCATTATTTTGTCTTCATCTTGTTCCCCCATCATGTCATCGAAAACAACAAGATGAGGAAATGATTTATCTGATACAATTTCCTCATCATCGTCTGGAATACCATCGATAAACTCAACGTTATCAATTTCTTTTATACGATTGTATGTGTCTTGCCATTCTGTGTAACACCAAACTATTTTCTTTGGTGGTGTTTGGAATAAATCGTGTTTAAATTCAATAACTTTTTTAACAAATTCTGTTTTACCTGATCCACTAGGTCCGCTGATAAAGAAATTACACGGATGTTGGAAAAGTAAAGATTCTTCCATGTTGTCACTTTGATGCCTAATCAGAGAGTGAACTTAACCACGTGTGAATTTAGTTTTTAAACAGAAATCTCCAAAGCTGTAAATATTTCCAAACATTTCAATAATCCAAGTATTATAGTCTTCTATTCTTCTGTTTGTTCTGTAAATAAAAAAATCATTTCCTATAATGTTTTTAATTTTTGCATATGTTGACATTTTTTTTGTTAACAAATACCCATAGATCCTAGGAACTGATTTAAAGGTTCCACTAGCAAGAGGATAATTATCTTCATACTTTGTATAATGAATATAGTCATGTTCATCAAAAGTTTCTAAATCTAAATGGTGTTCATCACCACCAAATATCCAAAAATCAGATATTCTTTCAATGAGAAAAAATGTTTTGAATTTAATAAATGATTTAATATATTTTTGACAGAAATGAGAAAATATACTTGTCTCAAGATAGTCCAATCTCTGTAAACATTCGTCGACATCACAGCATCGTAGTATTGCTTTCTTTTCTCTTTCAAACCAGACTTCTTGTAATTCCTTCTTTATCTCTGGAATAAGTGTTGACTGTGCCACCAAATATCCATAAATCTTCTCAGCAATTTCTGGAGGTACTACGCCTGTCAACATCTTGACATGAAATGACTCAACATCTCCATCCGTATGGATATGTGTGAATACCATTGACGAGTTTTCGTTTTGTGTACACCGATCTGAAAGTTTTGGTTTGACACTCACTAATCAGTTGATGGTACTTTTGTCTTTTAATTCTGGAAGGATACTCAACAACAGTTTTGAAATTTTCACGATCATTAACACATTGTACCATTGTTTCAAAATTAACTTTTTGACTTGCGCTGTAATCAAGAGTGATACCTTTTACCTTACATTTGGCGTATCTTCTCCCATCTTTGATGTATTCATATCCGTAGTTCTTTGGCCCAAGTCCAACAAATTTGACAATCTTTGCATCTCGATGTTCGTCGCTCCATTTCCCCAATCTTCCTTCGATAGTTTTGATGTTCTTCTTTGATGGATCACTGGCATACATACAGCTGTCTGTATCAAAATACAACACTCTATCTCCAAGTTTTTTAAAAACTTTATACAATTGTAATCTTGCATACGCTGTAACAAAAGAAGCAACAACAACATTTGCTGAATGATGAGGTTCAATATTATCTAAAATATCAACATAATTTACCAGAATGAATTTGTCACCATCAAGAAGTGTAACATTTTGAACAATTATATTGTTACTAGTAAGCAATTCAAAATAACGTGATGGCTTATCCACATACTCTGTTTTTGACATAAGATTTCTTTGTGCATTCTTACCCCATATACAATTAATCATAATTTTAGATATTTGGCGTTTTCCTGGATTCTTCTCGATGTTCTCCAATTTTATACCCTCAGCTGCATAATAATCCTGTACAAACTTTTGCTTCTGTTCTTCTGTCTCAACACCAAATGGATAACCACTACATTCCTGTTTGATCTTTAGATGTTTGTCGATATAGGATTTGTATATTTCATCTGTCCAATCTGTCCAATGCCAAATTTGGTACACATCAAGTATTTTGTAGCCAACATCCATTGCTTTGAATAATTCTGGCGTGGTCCACACTCCGGTTATAGCTCGATCTTCTTCTGAATGGTTACATGTCTCGTTCTCATTGATGGCGCAAGTGTTGCACAGAGTAAAAACCATTTTGTTGTTACAATGAATCGGTAGAACTGGAATATACAATTTCGATGGTGGTAAAATTGTACATTTAACAAGTCCCGCATAGTCTCTAATGTGTTCTTGATCGATCTGCTCTTGGCTCAAAATTTCTGGATGTCCAACAGGGTAGAATTTATATTTGTTGCAATATGGATACAACGAACACACATCGATGAACTTGATTTCTTTTGTGGAATCTTGATCAATTTCCTCGTACAATTTGATGGCATTTGTACGTCCACCAAACAATGCTTCTCTTGGCAAAATGGGGTCTCGATGTTTGTAGAAAGATTCCATTTGTTGTTTGAATTTCACATCCGATTTCATTCTTTCGTCGATCTGATGCTCCCAAAGTGATTCAACTCTGTAACCAAGACTTTCCAGTTCATCTTTCTTCTGTTGAGTTCTTGTATATAATTCTTCCATGGTGAGCATCGTATCGGGATTCTTGTATTGTCTGTTGTTGTAACATTTTGGACATCCATGAAACAGACATCCATTCATCTCAAAAACTGTTCTTGTGGCTTCCTCATATCCATCGACGTAGTGTCCACCAATCTTGATTTCTCCTCCATTAAAAGCATGCTTAATTGTTATCATACGTGACAATGATAGATGTTGAAGCCAACGTATCGCTTTCATGGAATAGTTTTTAGCACATGGGTATCCACCATCTGGAATGATTCCAATTGTTTTCTCTGGCATTGAATTCTTCCTCCATGCCAAATTGCAAACTTGCGCCAATGTTATTGACTCAATGAACGGGTCAATTTGTTCTGTTTCCAATATGTATTTCCTGAAATTTCCACATCCACGGCGAAGAATATCCACGTCTGATTTGCAGTACTTCTCCATCTCTTCTTGGAAGTTGAATATCACATAATTTTCTATTTTCTCATTGTATCATTCAAAGAATTTCTCTCGATTTTCCACGCTCATCATGTCTGGTTTGTAGTAATCAGAAGCCAAGTAAGGTCCAATGTAATTTTGAAACTTTGGTGAATTCGCCCAATGTGGAAAGTGTCCTTTCGTCATCTCATTCAGCTGAAAAGTTTGTGGAAACTTTGAAAGCGGCATCATCAGAAAACTCAGAGAATCAATAACTTTCACGCTGTTGCATTTTAAACTGAGAATTTTGTTTCCATTCATGATCAGTTCTGGTTTATGAATTCCACTTTGTATGAGTGCTTGAAGTAGAAACTGTGCATCGTATCCCTGAGCATTATGTGCTATTGCAACACATCCTTTGTGATCTTGGTGGAATAACCAGTTTGTGAAGTCTGTTAAAACGTTGTCACCCTTGAATACAAATTCTCTGGAATCCGGTCCGCATGTTTCACATTTTTCTTCGATTGGTTTGCACATGCAATCTCCACAAGCGGTATGTGCAACACAGAAGTTTTGAATATGAACACCTGTGTCTTGTCTGCATTCAAAGTCAAAGAATACATATGGAATCTTTGCAGGTTTCTTTTCCGGTGATTCATATTTTGGAATGTAGCACCTGTGATCTGCTTCAACGATTTCTTTGCAATGTTTGCATTTCTTCAACCCCGCACATATATGTCTGTTTGATTTATTGATGAGAATTTCTTCATCACAATTGTTGCATAGTTGAACCAAATCACATATTTTTCTTTTCTGTTTTCCTTCCGTCTTCAAATGGTTGTCGAAACAAGATTTACTTCTGAATGATCGTCCACACGTTCTACACTTCACCAAATTTGTGAAATTACACTGTGTCAATGACCAGCATGCACAAACAAATCTGCATCGATGATCGCCACGACTTTTGAATCCAATGTCACAGAATTCACAGTAGTAGTTGGTGCCTAGAAATCCATTGATTGATGTTATGGTGTCGAAGTGATTGTTGTTGTAGTAGATGTGTACACATTTGCTCTCCGAACACATTTCTGCAGGTTCAAATAGAAATCCAGCGCCAACAAATTCATTGTGAATTTTCACAACATATTCTGGATACAATATTTCTTGAATCTTGTGGAACTCATTGATACTGCAAACTGTATCGTGTGGAATGCCAGCACGGCTGAGTAGATTTTTTGCTGCATCTGTTTGTGCTGTGTATTTTGATTGTCTTATTCTTTTCCATTTCTTTGACCAGCACGCAGATCCATCACTATCTGTCTTACACATTCCGACGACAATAGATCTTGCCATACACATAACATCATCAGCATTTTCAATCCGGACAATACTTCTTTTTACCTTTGTCAGCTTGTTCTTGTCTGCAAATGGTCCATAATGTAGTGAGTGTCGTGTACCACCTTCCGGAATATCTGTAACGAAGATTTCGAAATTGAGTGCACCGTCATGAATTGTAAAGTCTGCATTTGATTGAACCACATTTTGAATATTATCCATGAGTGTCCCACCATTCAATTCACTGGCTTTTGTGAATGGAATGAAAATGCTCATATCAAGTCCTGGATGATTTATCGTAACTCTGATTCTTGTCTTCTCATTTGCTGAACATTTCTGTTTCAATTCTTCTGTCAACTTCTCAAATATCGCTGGAATGTTCTCGATTGGATCTGTAAATTTCTCGAATTTCACACCAAATTGTCGTGCTGCTGATTTAAATTTTCTGGAAAATTTCTCCGAGTTCAGCTCCAATTTGAAATATTTTGTTGGATTGAACACAACACGCTCTCTAGCCAGACTTCTCTTTCTCTTCCCACCAATTTCTCTATTCTGTCTTCGACCGCGTCCAATCTGCCCATCACTAGAACTTTCTTCACTTTCTGCCCCATGAGTTTCCACATCGCTCTCTTCACTTTCTGCCCCATCAGTTTCCATATCGCTCTCTTCAATAACTGCAGGCCTTGGTCTTTTTCTAACAATATCTTCTTCGCTGGTGGCGTCGTCTGAAACAGATCTTTTAATTCTCTTAAACATTTTTGTCTTGAGTTTTGTCAGCAAAAAATATTGCGACTGGCTTCTTCGGAGTTGAAGTGTAAAGTGTAGAATTACACCTGATTTTATAGCATCGATGCATCGAATGCTATAAAAGCAGGTGTAATTCTACACTTTACACTTCAACTCCGAAGAAGCCAGTCGCAATATTTTTTGCTGACAAAACTCAAGACAAAAATGTTTAAGAGAATTAAAAGACCTGTTTCAGACGACGCCACCATCGAAGATATTGTTAGAAAAAGACCAAGGCCTGCAGTTATTGAAGAGAGCTATATTGAGCTACATAAAGAAGATTCAAAAAAATCTAAACAACCACAGACTAGAAAAATTCAAGATAATCTTGTCGAATTGAGACAGATCTCTACCGATTTGTTTAAACTTTGTAACAAAATGCAATGGCAAGAGAAACAAGAGAAAAACAAAGCTGATAAAAATTGGAAACCGCCATATGGTTACTGTTACAAATGCGGCCAAGACACCCATTGGTCCTTCCATTGTAAAGTAGATTTCGGCGACAAAAAAAATGTGAAAACTATACAAAAGTCTACAAGCAGTAACAATACAAGAACAAATGCAGATATCAAAACTGAAGAGATGTCTACAACATCAGATTTTTCCAAACAAGACCGACCTGTTGATCCTACGAATGATTCACAGAACAAATCTGAAGATAAACATCCAGAAATTGAAAATTCCAAGAAAACTTCCAAGAAAAAGAAGCTGAGACCATTCTACATTCCAAAAACAGATAAACGAATCGACACAAACAATTGAAAATTATGTTGTGTGAATAAATTATGAATTGAACAATCGTGTTTTGTTTTTTCAGCTATGAAAGGGTAACCATTTGGGAAATGTGGGTGGCCCTGAAAAGGGCCGTTTTCTCTTTTCCAGGATTCATAAGAATTCTGACAAATCAGGATATATCCCGTTGGGATTAATTGTCACAGACCAAATAGGATTTGATCTGTGCGCCGCACCAGCCTGAGCAAAGCTGTCAATCGCTGCATTGCACAGATCTTTCTTCTTGATCTGTGACAAGATCTCCACGAGATCAAGATTGCTTGATTCTTGAACTTTAGGCAATGGTCGTCGGCGAGCTAAAAAATCTCCTATCATCTGCTTCTGAACCCTACTTTGTTCAGGAGAATCCTGCCATTTCCTATATCTTCTTATTTCCGTCTCCTCTGACGAATCTCTCTTCCTCCACAACTTCTTGAGAAATTTCTTTAAAGACGGCATAATGAATGAAGTTCACTGAAAAAGTGAAAATATTTGTATACATTTGACACGGGCGACAATGAAATCACATGTCGCATTGGCGTTAAAATTGACAAATATTTCCTGACGTTGTGTTTTTTCAGAGACGGATCACCATGCATATTTTTCTTGATCATTATTGCATAGCGATCAAACAAATGTTTTTAATTTCGTTAGATCATTATCTATTATTTGGTACACATGATTGATATATTTATTACCTCGTTAGGCAAATATGGAATGTTTTTCTAGTTTTTGGTTTGGGAATTGTACATATTTTATACATAAAAACTGAACACAAGAAACATACTGAACATTTTTCTTGATCATTGCATTTGATAACTTTACTTGGTCATCGTTTATGAACGAAGATGAATTCATATGTTAAAACATCTTAATTAATTGTATATACTATCATGAATTTAATCTATAACATATCGAAATGGTGAAACTAACAGATAATGCACTGAAAAGAAACACAACGTAGGAAACATTTGTCATTTTTAACGTCAAAGTATTATGTGCTTTCTCTACCGCCCGCGCAATCGTGATACAAGTTCAAGACGGATCTTCAGACTTATTCTACATTCAAAGATGACTGCAATACCCGAACCCTTGATGGCGGTACTGAGAGGAACTAGGGGGATAACACCGCAGATAATGTGGGACAGGCACGCAAGAGAAGTGACCGCCCGTTCAAAGCTGATCATGCAAAAAAGAACAGCGGGGGAACAAAAGCAAAATTGTCACTCTGAGAAAATTGGGGAGTGAATTTTGATGTCGTACAAAACGGCCCTTTTCAGGGCCAAAACAAAAACGGTCCTTTTCAGGACCAGCCAATTTTTTCAAAAAGAAAAACTTTTAGCATTGCTTAAGAACTAATAATGTTCATTGTACCCTATGTTTCGTTTTGAAAAAATCACGCCACGAATAATTTAAAACAAAATATACTTGCAAATATTTGTTGTTGAATAAATTATGAATTGAACAATCGTGTTTTGTTTTTTTTCAGCTATGAAAGAGTAACCTTTTGGGAAATGTGTGTGGCCCTGAAAAGGGCCGTTTTTAAAATTATCATCTGACTTTAACACCGTTTTGTGTTTTTCTTATATCTTGACATATCTTTCCCATGAGAACCGAGAGCTTTTGCGAATTCATCACTTTTCTCTGTATCTCTAGATTCTTTACAAGGAAGATGAAATCTGACTTTTGTCTCAGTAGAAGCCTTCATGATACTCTTAGGTTGTTTTTCTTTCGTCGCCGATAATTTTCCTTTTTTGATCTGTTTCTGCTCTTTCGATCTCTCAACATCATGAACCCTGATTGGGATATCTATCTGTTCTGCAACGAAACGAAGATTCACTTTCACTTCTTGATGCGTTACTTGCGTTTTCACGTCAATATCCCTGCGAAGGCATCTCAGTTCATCTAAAATCGCTTTTAAAATGAGTGTATCACCACCTATAGTCATTGTCGTATTAGCTTGGACTGATGACTGTGGCGCAGCATATGTATTCTGTGCAACAGGACTACTGTATATCTCACTCTGAAGAAATTCTGTTAACGGATCCATCTCTTGATAGCAATGCAATGTAAGGTTGATCAAATTCGAAAATATTTGTATACATTTGACACGGGCGACAATGAAATCACATGTCGCATTGGCGTTAAAATTGACAAATATTTCCTGACGTGTTTTTTCAGAGACGGATCACCATGCATATTTTTCTTGATCATTATTGCATAGCGATCAAACAAATGTTTTTAATTTCGTTAGATCATTATCTATTATTTGGTACACATGATTGATATATTTATTACCTCGTTAGGCAAATATGGAATGTTTTTCTAGTTTTTGGTTTTGGAATTGTACATATTTTATACATAAAAACTGAACACAAGAAACATACTGAACATTTTTCTTGATCATTGCATTTGATAACTTTACTTGGTCATCGTTTATGAACGAAGATGAATTCATATGTTAAAACATCTTAATTAATTGTATATACTATCATGAATTTAATCTATAACATATCGAAATGGTGAAACTAACAGATAATGCACTGAAAAGAAACACAACATCAGGAAACATTTGTCATTTTTAACGTCAAAGTATTATGTGCTTTCTCTACCGCCCGCACAATCGTGATATATGTTCAAGCACGGCAGCGAACAATTTATTCTGCATTCAAAGATGACTGCTGTAAACATAACCGATCTTGACGAGATAATGGGCGGTGGGGTATACTGTAAAGCAGTGTACGGTGAAGAAATATCGCTATTTTGGAGGGCACTCAGCCTTGGGATTTACGGGACGACCGATGGATGGATAGTTCTGAGAGATGCGGCAGTTGGCCTGTACTACACAGAGAGGGACGAACTTGGTGCGTCGGCACAAGACTTACGACACGCACCACTTTTGGCCGAATCAAGATAGATGGTTGAATTAGCGGCGACTGTTATACAGCGACCTATCGTCATGTTTGATGCTACCAAAGGCGGCTACAAATCAACACCAAGATTCAAGTCATCAATACCTCTAGTGTGGATCCCCCACGTTTGCCACGAGCATTATTGTGAATGCGAATTATGGATGACGAGAGGAGACAAATCAATTGAAGTTTTGGCGAACAAAGAAGTTCAATGTGGCGGATTCTAAACTATAACAAAAATAAAACGGCCCTTTTCAGGGCCACCAAATGATCGAAAAGATACTCTTGATAGCTAATTGATATTTTCCAAAGTGAGATTTTCCTTTTGAAAAAAATAATTCTAAGTCCATTTTCATTTTTTTCGATCAGAAATGTCACATCAATGACAGGAACATCTATCCTCAGGGGGTAACTATGGCCCAGTACCCCCCAGTGGGGGCCACTATGGCCCAGTACCCCCCAGTGGGGGCCACTATGGCCCCCCCAGTGGGGGCCACTATGGCCCAGTACGCCCCAGACATGGTCACTATGGTCCAGTATCCGATACTGGGCCATAGTGACCATGTATGGGGGGTACTGGGCCATAGTGGCCCCCATTACTACTCTCGGATGTGTTAGCACATATGAGGCGCGTACATGAACATGTACAATCATGCAGACTTATGCACTTACTCAAACGACCAGATGCCTGAGATGGTTATCATATAACACAAGATGTTTGGTCGTTCTCGCTATCGGATACAGCGCATATACGGGGAAGCAATGAGTAGGAGTATCATATTTGTAACCAAAACGTTGATATCGTGTCCGGAGATATGTCACTCCATTATTCACATGATTATTTTAGCCAAAGGGTATTTAATTAATAACTACGGAAAAACGAATGCTGTGTGTGCCAGCCTAGAACATGTGGAGGATTTGTTTCAATGTTAGCCCAAACTACATTTCGAAGCAACGATGCTTTTGTCTTGTTTTGTTTAATTTCGAGGAATCATACCGCATCAGATGAATTCAGCCCAAATATATTGACGGGTGCTAAGGGTCTGCCTATATACCGAGCAATATAAAAGCGGTCCTCATAAAAGCCGAACACAACCGAACATTATTTCGAAATTTTAGGCCGTGGAACAGCTGCAGAAAATGCATTTTTACAGCGATAACGCTATGCCCACAAGAAAATTTTGTATTAAAATGAAGTTTATCATCTATTGCACAACACAAATCTATTAATTCGAGCGAATCTGCAATTAATGCACACATAGAGACCGATTAACCCACCCATGGGAAGGCGCCACGAAACACGAAAGACTGCGTTCGACACCAATGTTTAGAATTTAGTTTTCTCGATAAATACGCTAGCAAACAATTATTATGTATCAATTGGCACAGTGGAATACTGCGCATTCGTTTTAGCTACAATATGGCTGTTTTAGTACGAATACTATAACGGCGAACACGAAAAAAACCGCCTATGAAAACAGCTAAAGATAGACTCGATGTTTACAATAACAGAATTGATTTCAGCTGATATGTTCCATATAATGGGGTGTGTAGTATATCAAAATGTAGGATTTGACACATGGAATGTAATGCTGTCCGAATGGCTCCACCACCCAGTGAAATTGTTGCATAAATTCGCTCAAAGAGAGAGCGCTACTTTTTCTCGTAACTTTTTCTCTGAAGCGCTTTATCGGTCCAACTAAGCCTGTTTTTAGCAGCACTTCATCCACAAAATACGATTATACCATGTATCAGAAGACGTATAAAACTTGGTGTGATTTTGTTAAAGGCTTTGCGCTTTTCATTTGTTATAAATCGCACTTATTTTTTTATTTCAATTGTGACTAAAAGCGCAGATGCCGGAAGCCGGTGTCCGGCGATTACAAGCCAAGTTACAAAATAGATTAACTGGTTTGAACGCATGAATATGTCAATGATCAGACTGTTCAAAAGAATATATATTCAAATCAAATAGTGTTCATAGACTGAAAACCTTACATGCCCGATGGTCATACAAAGTGGAGGTTCTCATATTATTAGCCGGTCATACGTGTAGGAGGTTCTCATATGAACATATTATCCGCCGGCGATACGCGGTGGAGGTTCATATTATCTGCCAGTCATACGCAAGGGAGGTTTTCATATTATCCGCTGGTTATACACGGGGGGTGGGGTTCTAATATTATCCGCTGGTCATATGCGGGGGGGGGGTTCTCATATGAACATATTATCCGCCAGTCATACGCGGTGGAGGTTCTCATATTATCCTCGGTCATCTGCGGGGGAGGTTCTCATATTATCCATGCACCGGTCATTCGGAGGAGGTTTTCCTATGAACATATTATCCACCAGTCGCATACGCGGCGGAGGTTCATATTATTCACCGGTCATACACAAGGGAGATTCTCATATGCGAGGGAGGTTCTCATATTACCCACCGGTCATATGTGTGGGATGTTCTCATATGAACATATTATCCGGCGGTCATATGATGTGGAGGTTCTCATATTATCCACTGTTCATGCGCGGGGGAGGTTCTCATATTATCCGTCGGTCATATGCGGGGGAGAGTCTCATAATATCCACCAGTCATACGAGGGGGAGGTTCTCATATTAGACCACCTGTGCCCCAACGCTCCTTACGGGAAACTTCCCAAAGTTAGTGAAAACAATGAGCCAATGTGTTTTCTTACCATCTGTGCATATCCCGTTTGGATACTCCCATATACAAGAAACAACATTGCCCTTATTTACCAATATCTCTCCGTCGTTCTCCCGTTTGTCCCCATATAATCAGATTCAAAAAACATTTTTAGAAATGCCACTTCAGTTACCAATTAATTTCCATAAAATATTCCTAACTACTTTCCGGAGTATAGTACAAAATTGCCCGAAACGTGTTATTTAACGACATGTTGTTCGATGAAATTTGGCCTTATTATCCACATAAAGCCCCTTCATTTTAGTGATCCATTTTCATCCCCAATTTGGTCCCACGCCAGCAACTTGTCGACTAGGGGAGGCCAAATTCACGTTTGCTAACTCCATTACTCTCAATCATAAAGCTTCAGCGTAATTCAGATTTCCATTACATTTAAGCTTAATGGCATTGCGCTTTGGTATAATTCAAATTCCAAATTTAAAAACTCTCCTGAACCTAAAATGGAAACAGCCCATTACTGATGCTAGTAACTTTTAATATATATCTATACCTTAGATGATACCATTATATGTAAGTTAGTAAGGTTATGAAAACATATTACGGTTAAGCTTAATGGCATTATCGCCATTACGCTTAAGCGTAATGGAGGTGTGAATGAGGCTATATCCTTAAGCGTAGTGTGTATTACACCGAAGCGTAATTAACTAGTAAATATGAAATTGGCCTCTAATAGTCGACTGTCTATTGGGACACTAATAATTCTCAATCTATAAAATATATTTCATACTCAAGATGGGTTCTTTGATATATAACAACCAGACCAGATGGCAGGCAGATAACATACCGATTATTACGATTACACCAGTCTGTCTAACTCGGCCAAGTGACCATCGTACCCCTCTGATTTTATTAGTGTCTGGGAAAGCATGCATGTCCAGTATTGTCCACTACAAGTTATCTCTTAACAACAATATCATATACACTTAGCCATGCCCTCTGACTGGACAAGCCTTTTTTATTCATTGTTGACACATTTGAAAATTAACATTCCACTTTCTTCCGATATTTGAACGAAATGCAAATTCCTGTTCATATCTATCCACATAGGTCCTGAATTCCACTCAATGTTTTATTTAAAGGTACCGATTCCAACAACAACATTTTTAGAATCCCCTTCATGCAGTTATCGGAATCGATTATTTGCCGAAAATAATGCTAACCGCTGTCAAATATGGTATAAAATTGCCCGAAATTGTTATATTTATCCACATGTTGGACCAAATTTGGACTTGTTATAAACAGAAAGCCGATTCATTTTAGAGTTATCCATCTTCATCCGCAATTTTGTCCGATACCGACAACTCGTCGACTCTTTACTAGACCAGTAATACTCGATTGCAAAACATAATAGATTTAAAACATCCATTTCTAATAAATCTGGCCTTTGATTGGTGGGTTCCTCGACTCGAATCTAATACTTCTGACCGCCCAATCCATATAAATAAAAATTGACGGCCGCTTAATAGGATTGTGTATTTAAACTGATATTCAATCTGCACACCAAAAGAAAAAAGGTGCAGTATCCCTTAATATCACATTCCTCATTCAATAATCTCCAAACTGTATATCTAGTTTCAATCGTAGTTACACGTCACACCGCCCCACCATTTGCCAATTGTACACCCTTCTTTGCTGCTGCCATATTGCAACTGCTGAATTTTGTTTAAAAGTTATAGAAAAAATAGTCCACCACCCATAGTCATCTCTGATTGTTTTTTTTTGCTATCATCGTTCCACACATATATCGAGCACACGTCCGTATCTAATCTACCTCTTCGTTAAACCGATTATTACCCATGGTGTAATCGGTGCATCGATCTCAGTCGTAACGTCGCTAATGAATCCATGTGTCAAACGTCAACCGAAATTGCAGGACAGATGTGACCGAGCTCAATTATTTTATGCTAAATAGTTCATGGGTAATCTGATGCATGCAACTTATTTCGGCCAATTTGGCCGGTTACTTCATGTGAGTTTTTCATCTGACGTGTGTGTCGGATTTATGTAAATGTTAGCCCAAACTGCATTTCCAAGTAACGATGGTTTTGTTGTTTATTTTGAGGAATAATACCGCGTCAGATGAATTCAGCCCAAATATGTTAACAGTTGTCGTGTAAAACATTCGGCAGTAAGTTAGCGTTATTTAGTATTTGTGGATGTCCTTTAACATGGGGAAAATAGACTACTGCGCTTGAACGAGCATGTGAATTGTCGTTTTTAATGTATAGCAACTTTATAATCAATAACAGAGGCATTCTCTGTCAAATAAGGTCGCTCTATTTACGATACCAATTGGGGAACTTTGTAAATTAAATTACGCGTAAACTTAACCTGCTGCAAATAGAAAAGGTGTCGGAATCGGCGTACTCGCCCCAGGGCTAACTCGCCCAATCGGCGCGTGCCAACTCGGAATAAAAGGCCAACTCGGAATAAAAGATGCATACGGGGTGTTATATGGCGTTTGGTCCGTTGTTTCTCAATGAATATTATTGAAATTTGGTGTATATGTCCGGGCTGGGACATGGAATACAACAACGTTTGAATTGTTTTTAAATTTACAAATTTGTTGATATTCATTTTGTTTTCGTTCTGAAACACACTAAAAAAGTGTATATAATATAATAACGAACACGAGACATACATAATTTATGAACTGTTAACAAAAGATATCAAATTCAATACATGACAAAGATGACTCAGTGGAGTTTATAAAGTGAACATAAAAACATTGAGGTAAGAATCTTTTTAAGGAATTCAACTTTATTTAATGATAATAAACACATAAATTAAAATAACAAACATGAGACATACATGATTTATAAACTGTTAACAAAAGATATCAAACTCAATACATGACAAAGATGACTCAGTGAAGTTTATAAAGTGAACATAAAAATATTAAGGTAAAAATCTTTTTAAGCATTACTAAACCGTTTAGCACAGTCCACTTCACTCATCCGATCATCACTAAACTTCATATTTATCTTGATATTGATCTATCAGATGAGAGCTATCAAATATTTTTTTAATTTTATAGGAAAAAATGGTCGCCAGCGGCCATATTGCATTTACGTTATATGTTATCGCGTCATGTCGATATCTAGTATTACTTAGAAATTTCACCTTTCCAGATTCATAATTGCTCCATTGACTGTAACAGATGGAATTATTCCCCTCTTCGGATAGAGTGTCACTGAAACTTTATTTTGTCAGACTGTCTGTATAGTCACTGATTATATATGGCAATAATCTGTAATAAGATGTAGCACTATTTTATTTTATATTTACATGCAGTGCTGTTTTTATACAACAATTCTAATCCCCCCTAGATCATCATGTGATCGACCATACATCGCGCGAGGACCTGGTTGAATTAAGGGGTTTTTTTATGGATAACTTCTGTCCTCAAGCTAGATTATACTTATGACATTTAATGGCATGTTTCTAACATGGAGGGTTAGATATGCGTGAGACACCACCACTCTTCAATTCACACCAAGTTATCAGCTGTCATATTCGGATATTAGAACCCATAGCCATGATATATGGTTTATTTTGTGTATACTAGTAATATTGTTATTTTCAGTACCTTTATATACCAGTACTGTGTATAACAATGCATATACATTAATCCATGTATACATGTATATTGATTCAACGGATTCAGTGGTTTTGTCCATCAGTCTATCAAATTTGCGGGGAAAACATGGCCACAAGCAGTACACCCTGTTAAATTTCGAATTTGAATCAATTGGCGCACCCTGCAGCCAGCTTTTATTGGAGAACTTTTTCTCATGTGGATAGTTTGGGTCACCGCTAGATGTGAGCCATGTTTTGTTCTCAAGCTGTCCTTGTGAAGACATCACTGCCAGCGGTGATCTTGAATTTTACTATTTTTTTGGCTAAATAATTTGGTTGATCCTACAGACGACACCCCTTGTCCGATCGTCACCAGATTCCACAATGATCTTCTGGATAACCAGGGGGAGAGTAATCTAATTTTCCCGAATTTCGTTAAAAAACATTACCACAGGCAGCAATTTGGTATCTTACTGTTTGATCCTCTTTTGCGTGACTGAATTGTTTAGCAACTGTACAGTCATATCCCTCATCTGATAGTCACCACACTTTATATTGATCTTCGGGCTGACAACTAGATGGGAGCTATCGAATGCTTTGAATTTTTTTGGAAAACATTGTCGCCAGCAGTCATCTTCTATTTTGGTTTTTATATACATGTATATCTCTTCATTCGGATAGCCAGTATTACGTAGGTACTTCAACTTTCCGCATTCCTGTCATCATTTGAAATATAAAAAATTACCTGATACCATGCACTCTTCAAAATTTGTTTCGTCGTATCTATTTTAATGACCCGTATGGTAATATTGATACAGATATATTTGTCAAACATTTCTTTGTACAATATACAGGTATTTAGTTTGTAACTAAATCTAGAAATATATAATAGTAGCTGGTGGACCCTACTTCGTCCGGGATGTTCCCCTCTGATTTTCGGAGAATTGCGCGATTTAACCTTGAATTGACCATTTTAAAGGTGAACGTCATGTCGGGTCACGATTTGACCCGCCCAAAACACTCCCCGGACAAAAGTCACGACAAAAGTACCCGTCGAAATCCGCCCGGCTTTACCCGATTTGACCTTGAATTGACAATTTTGAATGTCAAGATCAGGTCAGGGTCATAATTTGACCCACCCGAAACACTCCTGGGACAAAAGTAACAGTAGGTATTATATTTCGTTGAAATACTTCGTTTTACCAGATTTGACCTTGAATTGATCTTTTTGAATGTCAAAGTCAGGTCGGGATCAAGATTTGACCCGTCCAAATAGTCCAGAAACATGCCTACATCAGCACGTTCGAGAACATGGTCCCACGTGAAATTGGACCCGTCAATATTGCTCCCGGGATCGAAGTAGTCCTACACACAAATTTTTAGTCGGATCGGTCAAGGTCCAGAAACATGCCTATGAGCGAGGTCAAGTTGACACGTTAAATACCAAATCCGAGTCGGATCAGTCGAGCAGTGTTAGAGTCTATAACACATACACACATGCATTCATGCATACACACATACATACAGACAGGTGTTCCAAAATGTATAATCGATAGCTACAACAATTCTATGGTAGATAGTTCACGGCCGACCTGATGTATGCATCTTAGTTTTCTTGGTTTTATTGGTGGTGTTAACGCGCAAACTTAGTTACAATAGACCATTCCCGGGTTACAATACTGCCTTTTATTACTTCCCTTCTAGCCGGCCACTAGAGCGCACTGTTAATTAGCTTATTTTCTCACCGGAAGGTATGGTTTCTTTTCGATCAACGTCGCATTGCATATATATAGGCATTCAACATGAAACACATATAACTAACAAGAAAACCATAGTCAAGATCGTATTATTAGTCATAAATATAAATCATAATATAAAATATATTGGTTACATGAATGGACCGCCTCAGAATTCCGTTAAGACAAGTAATTCTTGAAATTATTACAATGAACTACGGCTTATAAATTACTGCAGGTTTCTCATTCGCCACACCAGAATGCTTCTAAATGCGGATCAAAGCTAAGAGTGCATGGCACATGCAGCCATTGTTCATAGACATTTTACAGATAGCGAGAATGATGCATGCTGGGAACGAAAGTATCCACAGCAAAGCCATGTGCTTACGGAGGCATGCGTTTATTATAGGGGATTTATGGTGGGCCTATAAAACTAATTATAACTTTGTTATCTGTCATAGTTTATGCGTGAAATTTTAAACATATATACCATGGACATATACCCCTTCCAGAATGTTGAAAAACATTTTCAGTTGCTCATCGTATTTTTATAGACGAAATAGTCCGAAATTTCAGAAAATTGCGCTAACTGCTCAATGTTTTAATGTGTTACAAAACGTCTGATAAAAATAGTTCTATCGGGAATATTCACACCATTTTTTTTTCAGAGAACATAGAGTAAACATAGTCCTATCGGGATATCGTAAAGGAGATTAATTAAAACCCTCAGACTGCCGAAACTGACGACATTAAATTCGCTTTTTCGTGTCCCACGGAAATGAAACGTGTCTGTCCATTGATCACGTTATTTATTTGACATAGTATTTTTTTTTCTGTTGTATTTGAACACTTGTTGCACGTGCAGGCTGCACGATCATAATAACTTCAACCGATAAGCGCCGACTGTACCCGCGCAACAGTTTGTCTCAAATAAATTGTTATCAAAACGCAGGTTTATGGCCGCGGACATAAGCCGATTAAGTGTAATGTAATTTATCCATGAACTTGACTGAAAAATTGTGATTCTATCACCATTAGCCACGAAAATGGGACCTATAAACAGGCAAGTTTGATTTTCGGGGGACACAAACAAGCGAATTTATTGTCGGCAGTTTCGGCAGTCTGAGGGTTAATTAATCCCGAATTAAACGGAACTACTTTACGATAGTCCGATAGGACTATGTTTACTCTATGCATGTTCTCTGAAAAAATTGTGTGAATATTCCAGATAGAACTCTTTTTATCAGACGTTGTGTAACACCTTAAAACATTGAGCATTTATAGCGCAAACCGAAATGTGTTGTCTTGCAATATCCCACCGCTTTAGCTAAATTTACCTTCCTACAATATCCATAAAGAGGATCATATATTATATACCCACGGTTTTAATTATAGAATATAAAATATATTGGTTTCGCGAATGACCAACTCAGAATTCCGTTAAAATAACAATAACAACCAGCACCTATAACGAACCGTTTTACTGGACTTGGCCTACTGGTCGCGTAGTTCCGACTTTTAAATAAACGGAATTTCCAACTCTATAAATAAATAAAAGCCCCACAATGCATTCGCCCTGTGGACGAGGTTTGCCGAATGTACAATCACCCAGTGAATTATCGATCGACCATGCGATATCAAAAAAAACAAAAGCTAGAAACACCACACTACGGTGGCGTAATAAATAGGATGTAATTAAGAGCATAACATCGACCCATCTGACTTTAATTTTGTAGAGATACTGATATCTAAATCCAGTGAATTCAAAGCCATTCAATGTTTTCTTTCATTGCACCCGGATCATTTATCACGGTATGTGTCGATATCATAACATGATAACTGACGTATAACAGTACACAGAGAAGACATTACAGGTCCATATTATACCAAGTCAGTTATGGTATAGGAAAAGGATTGCTATCATGCATTTGGTGCCCGATAGTCATTCATTGTTGCAGGCAAATATAAACTGTGAATGACGCGATGTGTGATTTCCGCCCCTTGGTAATGCCATTGAGCATGTTTTGACCACAATGCACAATCCGTGCGCTGACCGCTATTGGACACAATAGCCGGTTAGCCACGCCCAACAACGTGATTATCATGCACTGATCGCCGTTGAATGTGAATAGATATGTCCGAAACAACACGGACTGGTCCCACTTTGACGCGCCCGTGCAATTTGTCTGTTATGAGTTGCGTGTGCCTAACAATGGGATAATCACTGAACGATTCCTTCGCCAGCCTTGGGAATTGTTGTGCTAACGATTGCAACACTGGGATTGTGCTCTAAGGTAATTTAGGCACATGCATCCCGTGATTCTGAATAAATGGATCAATTGTTCGAGAGTGTTATAGGGCCTATACAATGACGTGTAAACGCCAAATCAAACTCCATGTCACACACACGATCAACATACGGAGAAAAGTTGCAGAGGATAACCAGATAACGACATAAAACCAATTAAATGTTTTCATTCTATCATTTTTCCGAAGAAAGGTGTTTCCGTCACTTTTTTCGGAATTGTTTATTATCTTTATGTGTTTCTTTCCTGTTTCGATCGATTCAAAGGTAACTTAGTATATGGTTACATTTATTTTGAGGCGACATTTGCGGATATATTCGAATCGAGTGTCGACAATGCATATATAGTTTTTGCTTGTTGAAATGTCAGTGAGTAAACAGATTCTCAAGAGTACTGTATATTGGTGAATTTCAGTGTATAAAGTAGTTTTTGAACGTCAGTTTTAGTATATAACTTGCAAGAGAAACTCATGATTATAACTCATGACAATTATGCGAATACTATATGGATGCATAATAAAGATGTATATAATGGAACATATAGGCTACATGATTATTTCAAGACAAACAGGGAATTTATGTCCTCGAATGTGCACACACAAAATCCAAATCAATAAATCACTGTAAAGTGTTTTTTTCGTGGGAACCATATAAATGTATATTTGTACTAAATTTAGGAAAATCAACATTTTTGCAGCTATTATTTTCATATATGCTAATGACATCTTCCCTAGCGATTTGTTTACAAAAGTAACCCTACCTTGCTGTCACGTGATGTCTGTTTCTCCAACACAGAAAAGCTTTCAATTTATTGTAACTCGGGAATAGCCTATTGCTGTTTAGTAGCTACTCCACATGTGGTTGGTCAGCTATACAAAGAAGTTGATAAGCATGAGTTCAATTTTAATGGGACCCTCCATCTGAGCTGGTATGCACACAAGGAAGACTGCTACCAGATCCATGGAAGATAGGGAGTCAAGAAAACAAGACGTATCTGTGCCAAGCAAATCAATTATTTTATACCAAACCTTATTGCGGGACTGGCATAAATATGGACATTCAGTTATAACATGGACCACTTCACAAGCTATTTCAATTTCGCACCGCGAGCAGTTTTAATTAAAATCATAAGCCGACTTAGCGATGAGTTGTCCTGCAACTGTGTAAAGGTGCTTATCTTGTGGGAACAATTCACAGTATTTCCAAAGTCTAGACATGGAAAGAGAAGGGTGAATGGATTGAAAAATGCTGAGGTTCACACTAGATTTCACTTTACAACGCCAATCTTCTGTATACAGTTCATTAAGTTTATTTTTGACCATCCGTCTCCAGCTGAATCGCGAGGGAAATTTGTATTCGCGCGAAAATGTTTGAAGCACAGTAGTGAGTTCTGTTTTCTCGAGAATTTGTGTGACGTCTTTAAAGAAAGAACTGCCAATACTTCCAACTAAGTTAAACTCGTGCATTATAAATTCTAAATATCTTTCTTTTTTTTAATTCCGCCTCTTAAAATTTGTTTGTAATTTTTAATTGTTGAACATATTTCAAGACGCCCTGGTCACTATTTCGTAATAAACCAAAAACATGTGTGTTACAAATAGACCAAGATCCAGTCTTATTTTCCATATCAATGAACTGGAGAACTTCCCAATGTAGGATAATAATTCGGCTTCTCCCATAAATAGAGAATCTCTGATGAGCAGAAATTTTATACGAACTCTATATTAAGCGAGTGCACTAAATTCGCACCGAGCTTTAGCGATACTCGAATCGAATTTAGTGGACGAGGATAATAAATTTCGTATAGAATTGCGGAGAATTATGAGATCCATTTTATTACATAATCAAATTTTAGCAAATAAAGCTATCTCGAAATAGCTGGGGGTAACAAAAATTAATATTGATTTCCTTATTACAGTCGAAGACACATTCAAGAAAAAATATAGTTCCATTTTAAATGTGTCTTACCGTGTTGAACATTTTTTTCCAACACCCTTATCATCCATGTTTATCTCACAGTCAACACTAAATAACCCACCACAAATCGAATGCCTTCATTATACTCTAATTAACAGAATAATAAAGTTGCGGCATTAACTTCGACACCATTGCGCTGAGCTCTTGCGTGACTGTGTGCCGATATTACACGTGTGTGTCGGCTAATTATATGATAAAACGCTTTCTTATGAAACAAACAATGAAGCACAATTATATTTATTATATTTAAAGCTATGTGTTGTTATATCCAAAACAAGCATGTCCGATTTTGACTAAGGAGGCAGATATTAAAGGCACGGACGGCGTTCGTTGCAGAAATATTCATATTTGTTCAAATCGCCATCAACAGAAGAATATATATATATAGTTTTGTTCATAATTATGCCAAACATAATCAGCGCGTAAATAGTATAGTGTCGTCAAGACGTACGATGGTGTACGTAAACAAGAGCCTGGTCGTGTTACAGAAGTTGTGCTTCTGTTCACATAACACAGCGGAATTCTATTGGTTAATCACACACAAATGATATAAACGCTGTTTATTATTTCCATATCGGCAAAACAGTAACAAATAATGCTCTTTGTGTTTAACATATCCAAACAAAAGCCAGGTTCTGTAACGTTTTTCGCTTTTGTTTACATAACAAAGGACAAACATTTGACAATAACATACTGTTTATGCCATATTTCTAATTGGTATAAGAACAAGTTCTGTCTATATTTTACTATTCGTTCTGTCTATGGCGGTTTTTGACGGAGCTGAATATTTTAACAGCATACCCATTACACACCGCCAACGCCGCCCATATCTTTAAATCACTGGGAATCATTGTCAGGGATGTGGCTAGAGGGGGTGTGGGGGTGTCTCACCCCCAACTTTGGTCAAAATTTTCAACAGTTGGAAATTTCATACCTGCCAAAACATTAGTTGGAATGGTCATCAGTTGGAAATTTTCCAACCTTAGGGGGGTGACAGGTTGGAAATTTCCAACACTTGGAATTAAAGCTTGTGTCCTGGTCCTCCCCCGTGGCTAGTCAAAACTGCTACTAAATTTAAGAAAACAATATTGTCATACATTTGGTCAACATTGTCATTGGAATTGTCATCATTTGGAAATGTTCCCACCTAAGTGGGGGGGTGTCAGGTTTTAAATTTCCAACTCTAAGAAGACTTGAGGCTAGTCTAGATGCTAGGATTTTGCGATTTTCTTGTTCAGATTTCAAAATTTTCGAACACCGGGCCGAACCATGGTCGGCCCGGTGTGTGTGTCACTGTCCCTCCCCCGTGACCAATACAAAACTGCTAATTAGTTTAGTACATTCGGTAAAACTTGTGGACTGAAATGGTCATCAGTTGGAGAATTTACCAACCTAAGAGGGAGTATGAGGTTTGAAATTTCCAACACTAGGGAAGCTTCAGTTGAGGCCAGTCTAGATGCTAGGATTGCGTTTTTCCAAATTTTCTCACACCGGGCTGAACAAACATGGAATTATGCAAAACTTGTGTTTGGTCTGTGATTCTGAATCAAGGGGGGGGGGGGGTGCAAATGAATTATGCAAAAGTTGTGTTTGGTGTCTGATTCTGATTCAAGGGGGGTGCAATTGACATTTCACAAGGTGGACACCACCCCCCCCCCCCCACTACGGGGACCCTCTAGCCACATCCCTGATCATTGTACAAATGTTGAACAAATTATCCTGAGTTCCGATCTGCGTTGCGTATTTCTTCGGTTATTACTCGCAGTTCTCTTCAACATTAACACATATTTAGGAGCATACACAGTTTATTCTTAAGATTGAAACCAGTTAGAATTTCCACCAGCCTCATAGTGTCCGGGAATGTACCACTATCCACCAAGTAAGAACATCCTTTAGAAAGTTTATCAAAATATAGAAATGAACAAAAATTTTGCATATGAACAACCGCACCCATTCCACCGGTCACAATAGTTTGGATGTAATCAATGGCGAGCTTCACTAAAAGTTCACAAACAAAGCACATACTATCATCGTAAAGACTCCTCTCTTGAACCTATGGAAGGCCATTTGTGTCAAAAATCAAAGTGCCAGTTTTCAAATTCTAAACTTCAATTTATTTGTTTTAAGTGTCCCAACGCTCATTTTATAAACCAATTGGGCTTATTCTTGATATACACGGGTGTTATTTACTGATTATAGAAGGCGAAATCTTCATTTCAGGAATGCCATTTGTGCCAAAAATCAAAGTACCAATTTTCAAATTCTAAACTTCAATTTATTTTTTTGAAGTGTCCCAATGCTCATTTTATAAACCAATTGCGCTTATTCTATAGCCTAAAATACACGGGGTGGTATTTACTTATTCTAAGCTCCAATTTAGTTTTTTAAGTGTCCCAACGCTCATTTTATAAACCAACTGAATGGTTATATCCATAACGCAAACGGGCTATTATTCCCCAATTCTAGAATCTATATTATATGCGTGTGCATTATAGGCGAGTTAAAATTAGGATGATGAAATAAGCTTGGTACGTAGTAGAAGCCATAACGCGAAAGGAGGTTACGTCAATCCATGTTCAATAACGTACCCAAACTTAAACTTTTTCAGAATGAAGATTATGAAATCTACTTTTCAGAATGAAGATTATAAAATCTACTTTTCAGAATGAAGATTATAAAATCTACAATGTAAAATGAACATTTTAGCGAAAAACGGCCTTGACCCTTAAATGTCAAGGTTGTTGTTAATGAAGGGTCCCCAGCTTGGCGTGGGCTGAAAGGAATGCGTTCCTGTATATGAACACGACGGCGGACCGATAAGAAAAAAATTGAACAGCGTTGGTTCGAACACGCCTTATCATCGAATTTTTGAAATTGACATGATTGAAGCGCAATAAATCAATAATAGTCTCCGAAGATATATGGAAGATATTGTACAGAATATGCTGTAACCAGTAACCACGTCTATAAACAGAGTTAGTGTGGTAAGTTGTAACCTGTATTTATTTTTTGACAGTGTCATTGTGCATGGCACAAAATGAAGGCATGATCTTGATCTGTTGATGAAGCTCATGTCGCCGTGATATTTAACAAAACGTTTTGTTAAATGTATATTTTATAAATATTTTTTCGACAAAGTCCCTGTGGGTTGACCTAACTATTCAAGCAGAGCTAATTAATGCTTTCAGGGGCGCCGGAAGAGGGGGGCAGCTAACCCCCAAGCCCTTGACCAATTGGGGCGAGCAGGGGCAGGACTTGCCCTTTTTCTACAGACAGAAAATGCTTTTTGTGTGTTTAATCTCGTGTTTTTTATAGCAAAATGTGACTTTTTTGGTCCAAATACCACCAATTCACAAGGAATATTAATTTTTTGTCAATTTTATCACAAAACGCCCATAATAACCGACAAATACCATTAAAATAGGGATTTTTGCCACAATGAATTTATGGTTATTTTCCCCGAGTTTGAGGAGAAAATGCGCTTTTTTGCGGAAAAGTGCCCTTTTTTATAGGCTCTGCCCCCCCCCCCCCCCTGCCCTTGGATGCTTCCGGCGCCCCTGAATGCTTTGCTCTGATAATAAACGTCAGGGTTACGGACTATCGCCGTGCCTGTGTCAGTGTGTGCGCATCCGACTGCGTCGATATTTCTACAGTATTCCAATTTTGTCATTTTGTTTTTCATTTGAAGTTGAAGTTGCACTAAGTAGTAAGTGCATGAACGTTCAGACCATCGATCTATATTGAATATATAATATCAAGCCCTGTTTGATTTCAGATGCGAAATTGTGGCGTATCCTTGGCTACCTCCACTTGCGACATAATCGCGGTCGTGTGTTTGTAAAAATCGTAGCTGGAATGATCGTAGGGTTGTCAATGCTATGCTATGCTTTAATCTCTAAGACATGAGTTCACATGTAACTGGCGAGATGTGCAATATTTACAAGGTGCTTAGTGCGAAATATATACATATACATAAATGAACACAGAAAATGAAGAGGAAGCAGACAGAAAAAGAAGAAGAGGAAAAGAATGAGAGGAAAAGAAGAAGAAGATAAGAAGAAGAATAAGATAGAAGAAGATAGAAGAAGATTGGTCGATAGATATGGCGGTAGTCTCTCTGTTAACCATCGTCAGTCCTCATTATCGTCGTTTTTATATTCATCTAATACGTTCTATCAGGATACTTTTCGAGGATGTCTTATATCAATACTAATATAATACTAACAACAACAACAACAACACCAGCCATAACATTTTGACTTGATATTTCAATAACATTAATAAAATGTATTCAGCTATAAATTTCTATTTCTATATTTGAACGCTAATTTCAGAAAAAGTGTTAATTTTCTCAAGTCAACGCGACCAGACTTTGTCAGTAGCTCGTAAAACTTTTTCTTAGAAGGTGGGTTCCAATAGTGTTCGGATATGTATTTTACCCGCAGGTGCCTCAAGTTGGCGCACTTCATAACAAAATGGTATTCATCACCCAGTTCATTTTTGCACAAGCTACATAAATCTCTTTTTGCTCCTCGCTTTCCCCATCTACTTGTTTCTACTTCCAATCTATGATTGCATGTACGTATTTTTATCAAATATTTTCTCAGACTGAAGGGGAAATCGATAATATAGTTTTCTAAGCGGAGGGTTGACTTCAGTTCTTTGTAAAATATTCCTCGTGATGACGATTCTATATCTAACCACCATTGCTGAGTAAACTGGTCAATCAAAGTTTTGGTTATGTCTTTTTTCTGGCTGTCTATTAACTGTGCCTGGTTCGACCATGCCACGCCGAAACCAGCTGAGTGTATTATTGTTTTAGTAATGTTAATATGTCTAAAGAGTTTACCGTCGTGTTCCATAAGACGAAGCAAGATATCATATAGTTTCTTGGCCAGAACGGACCCCTCTCCCGTCATGAGTCTCGACCAGTAGCTTACTATTCTCTGCTTTGCCATTATGGCCAATGGGTATCTGCCCAGTTCCCCATACACCATGTAATTCGGAGTGCTGGTCTTCATGTGCATCAATATTTTGCAGAATTTTAAATGTACGCTCTCAATTTCTTTCATATTTTCGAACCCCCATATTTCGCAGCCATATAACAAAATTGGAACTACAGTCGAGTCGAACAATTTAAGAGCGACCTCGACTGATAAGTCTAGTTTCCTGACTTTACTCAGTAAGCCAAACATGGCTTTACAAGCGGTTTCTTTAATCATTTTGATTGCATTATGATATCGCCCGGTATAAAATAGTTTTACTCCCAAATAAGGTAACTCGTCCACAATATCTAATGATTTGTCGCATAATTTGAATTCCACATCTCTCACCACCCTCTCCCTGCTGAAAATCATAACCTTGGTTTTACTAGTGTTCACGTTCAGTTTCCAAGATTCTGCAAAGTCGCTAAAAGCGTCAAGGGTACGTTGCATACTTACAAAATCTTCAGCGAACAGGACAGTATCATCGGCGTAGAGTAAACATATAAGTTTCAAATAAATGCCTAATTTGTCGTGGGAAACATTGTTCAACTCGGTCAGGCCATCAACTACACAATCGTGCAGAAAATTTTCAAGATCGTTGATATAAATCGAAAAGAGGAAAGGGGAGAGCATCCCCCCCTGCCGTACTCCCACACTACAGGGGAAAAATTCGGACAGATGTTCATTTTGAGAAACACATGACTTCGTACATTCATACATACTTCTAATTATTCGGAAAACTTTACCATTTATACCTTGTTTTAAAAGTTTGACCCACAGACCTTGTCGCCAAACTGTGTCGAAGGCATTCTGGAAATCAACAAATGTGCATACCAGTTTCTTATTGCTTTTTATGTACAACTCGATAATACTCTGCAATATGAATAATCCGTCTGTAGTTGAATGCCCTTGTCTGAATCCAATTTGATTATCATTTATGACACCGTTTTCTTGGGCGAAAGTAGAAAGCCTTTTATTCAATACACTCGTAAATAACTTGCCTATAGCACTCAAGAGTGTGATCCCTCTATAGGAGTTAGGGTCACGTTTGTCCCCCTTTTTCTTGTATAGGGGCAGTATTACACCCAAACCCCATTCTTTCGGGTATATTCCTGTGTCAAGAATTAAGTTAAAAAGCTTAGTATAACATGGGACCAGCACGTATGCCGTGGCTTTAATATATTCGTTACAGATACGGTCGTAGCCAGGGGCTTTCTTATTTTTCAATAATTTTATTGCGGTCCACACTTCTGGTTCAGTTATCGGATCATCACAGTGCCCGTTATTTTGAACCATGTCACTGATACATTCTGTCAGGTCAGTATCATTACTGTTAACTGTATTTAAATCTTTAAAATGTTTTAAAAGCGAATCAAGACAAACTAAATTATCGTTCTTCTGGTTTGGAATAAGATCGCATGAATAACGATTCAAGATCTGCCAAAAGTCACGAGAAGATGATTTGGAAGTTGTTAGCAAAGAGTTACACCTATCTTTCATCAGATTGCGTTTTAGATCCAATGTATTGCGGTAATTTTTACATGCCGCTTTCATTTTTGCTTTGTTCTCGATTGATTTCTGCGTGTACCATTGTCGTTTGCATTTACGGTATATTTTTTGTTTTAGCGCGCATTCCCGATCGAACCACGGCTTAGTTCTCCGCTTCGGCAAATTTCGTTTACCCAAGCTTTCCCCAAATACCATTGATGCTGCACCGCACATAATATCAGACAATTCTCTATTTATCTCATCAACTGATGTCTGCATGGAAAATGTCTCATTTCCACATGCATCGTTTATCGTGGCAAACTTAGCAGAAATGTGGAACAATCTGGAGTGGTCAATCGCTTGAATATATTCCTCATGTTTATCCGAATCCCATTTTTTTATTTTAGGCATCGCCTTTGTTCCACACATTTCAATAACTTCTTTTTTTCTCAAATTTGGACCTCCTAGGACAGAAAATGTGATTGGTTTATGGATATCTGATAGTAGGGGCGAGAATTATAACACGTCAAAATTCGTGAAACGAGAAAATAATGTCTTGGAGCATAGTACGTAGTCTACTAAACTAGCTTCCCTGCACGTGAGTTCCCCAATTCCATTATCGGATCCGACCCTACCATTTGCTATGTAAATGTTGTTATACTTGCATAAATTAATCAGCTTGTAACCGTAAGTATTGGGTTTCCCGTTATCTTTCGATGTTCGCTTCGGTAGAGACCCACCCACGGCTCCCTCGCTGCGATCGAAGAGAAAATCATTCATCTGACCCAGCGCGCGCGTGTGAGTTGAATCATGACACACTGCAGTGTCGTCTAGTAATGCCGTTCTGGCGTTCATGTCCCCAGCTATTATTACATCGTCATTACTACATCTTATAACATCTAAGTCCTCGTTAATCTTAATATTCCATTCATCGGCTGCATATTTGGTACCTACTGGTGGAATATACACAGCTCCCACCAACAGGTCCCTGCTAAAATCTTCACCATACCCGTGTATCCGCGCCCAAACAACATTATCGCAAGGAGAGCTGACAAGTTTAATCGGCCTCTCGAAATTATCGCGAGACGCGATCAAAATTCCACCGGCCCTAACCTTGTTTCCTATTTTCAGACCTTTGCGCCCTATTATATTAAAATCGGGGATCACAATTATGTCTTCTTGGAAACATTTTGTTTCTGAAAAGCAGATGATGTCATGTTTGTTAATCAGGGCCTCAAATTCCGGATAGTTCAACCTTTTGTCAAGTCCGCATACGTTGAGGGACAGCACCCTTATTTTTCGTTTAACTTCGTCGTCAACTACATCTTCGTTATCAACCTCATCAGCGTTTACATCGTCACATTCGTAGTCTTCGTCATCCTCATCCTCATCTTCATCATCATCATCGACATCGTCATCATCCCCATCATCACCATCATCAACATCATTATCGTCGTCAACAACGTCAACAACGTCATCATCGTCATCATCATCACAATCATCATCGTCATCATCATTAGCGTCAACATCATCGCCTTCGTCGTCCTTAACCTCAGCGTCATCAGTCTCGATGTCTTCGTTAGCAAGTATATAGTAATACCGGAAGTACGATTCGTCGTCGTCATCATCATCGTCGTCATCATCATCGTCATCACCATCCTCATCATCATCATCATCATCGACATCATCATCATCCCCATCATCATCATCGTCCTCGCCATTGCCATCATCATCGTTGTCATCGAAATCCTCATTAACATCATCGTTGTCTTTAGGCATATCATCGTCGTGATCATTGTCATCGTCGTCGTCATCGTTGTCATCAACATCAATTCCATCATCAGCGTCCCCATCACAATAATCGACATCATTTCCGCCATAGTCGTCATTGTCACCGTCATAGTCACCGTCATCATCATCGTCGTCGTCGTCATCCTCATCATCACTTTCGTCGTTGTCATTATTATAGTCACCTCCATTTGTCGAAATACATTTTGCATTTGGTCGTGAGAATGTATCTGAAAGTGAATTATATACATGTATATGCAAAGTATCAGTTCTCAATTGATTTCTACCGCTGGTAGCACATCAAGAGTTTATTTTTAGAAGTTTATTTTGCTCCATCGGTGGGGTTGATGCATTCCGTTTTCTGCTTGCTTTAACAGTATTGCAAGACGTCGAAACGATAGCTTCAACAAGTCTTTCCCTACCGTCTGGGCTTAAGTGAATCCCTTTGCGATCCTTCTCGCTGAAAAGTTCTTTTCGAACCCCATCGTAAGTTTGGAACTTTTCAGTGTTATCTACAAATTCAAAGTTATCGTTACGGTCACAGAATCCGGCCATGAATTCGTTTGCAATCAGCGCAGTGGCATTGTGATCCTTCGCGACCATACTATTTCCCCTTCTGGGTGGGATGCTGCAGAGGCTAACTCTAGCATTCGGTAATAAGTTCTTAATTTTAGGAACGCCTTCAGATATGTTTAGGATCACAGAACTTGCAGAGTATTTACTCTTGGTGACATCATTTGTGCCGAGGTGAACAATTACCGACTTAACATCGTCACGAGCGTTTCCTACATGTTCATCATTCTGGACATTATTCAAAAGATAAGAAATTTCGTCGAAATTTGCGCCACTAACTGAGAAGTTCTTAATGTTTGGTTTGTCCACTTTAAGGCCAACGCAATTACTCGCACCGAGTATGATTGTATTCACAACACCTTCCTCGTCAGGGTTAAGCGCGTCAGTTATGTCCGATGGAAGCAAGTCACACCAATCTTCAAGATCATTGCTACTCGACTGTTCCGCTTTCACGTGCTCAGTGTCTAACGTTGTTTTAAGTCCAGTCTCGTTGAGCGGTTCAATCGTATCAGTGATTGGTGGCTTTTCTTGTCGAGTGACTACCGTTTGTCTGTCCCGTTCCCTGTCAGACCGAAACCTTTCATCTCGTGAGTTTGCTGGATTAGCGGGATTTCTGTTGTTGTTGTGAACGGGTCTTTCTGCACACATTGCCACCACGTGACCAAGTTGGAGACATTTACGACACCTCACTTCACTATCACAATATCGACGAGAATGAGTATCACTCAGGCACCGTGAACACTTACGGTTCACTTCGCACCTGTGATCAGGTAAATGTCGGTCGTCACATTGTTGACAGTGTTGTTTGGTTACATCCGAATATACACGTACAGTCACGCCCGAAATACACAGCTTGTTTGGGATTTCAACACATTTGGTCATCTGAATATACCTAGTTCCATTTTCTACATTCCATCCTTTGACTATCCCCCTTCTGAATGAATCTGGCACCAATTTGCCGTGTTTTGCCAGTTCCACAGTCAGATCCTTATCACCCAGATACACTGGGGCATCTTTAATAGTTACATGAATTGCACGACTCTCAACGTCAACTGGGCGAACAAATTTCCGGAAAAGATAGAAACCAGAATTTATTAGGTCATCTTTTAAAGTTTGTTTCGACACTGTTATTAGGCACTCTGATTCCGTTATTTGTACCGCTTGAACTTCCTGTATATCAATAGCCCGCCCGATAGCGCGTATAATGTCTTCATGACCTAAATAACCGGCTTTTGTAAAACTAACCGTGCAGTTTTTGTGGAATTTCATCTCCATAGTCAGTTCCTAGTGACCAGAAATACATCCAACGAGGTATTAATCATCATCCAAATCGTTTCAACAAGGCAGTATATCCGATCCGAGTCGATAAATCACATTACGAACTAGTTATTACATCTCAAAATTATAAACACAACTGTCCACCGCCATTAACCGGAAGTCTCCGTTGTCGCATCCGACTGCGTCGATATTTCTACAGTATTCCAATTTTGTCATTTTGTTTTTCATTTGAAGTTGCACTAAGTAGTAAGTGCATGAACGTTCAGACCATCGATCTATATTGAATATATAATATCAAGCCCTGTTTGATTTCAGATGCGAAATTGTGGCGTATCCTTGGCTACCTCCACTTGCGACATAATCGCGGTCGTGTGTTTGTAAAAATCGTAGCTGGAATGATCGTAGGGTTGCAATCACATGCTTAACGAACAACCCCTGATATCATCATCTACGACGACATCACAATCGTGTGAACAAACTATCCACGATTTCGTCGGGCCCGATTCCTCCACTTACGATTGAATTGTGGTCGTCTGAACATTCATAAGATAGTAAGAGTCACTTCTATAAATAACTAGTTCAGTCATGAACCATTCACATTGAACGTAGTGTGTACACAGACTTAATCTGCGAAAGCGGTCATGATGACCGCTGTCGTAGAAGTACTCTCAATTGTCAAATATGAAGCATGCATTAAGGGTAGTGATTATAAAATATTATAAAATTATCTGTCGTGTACAAATACGATACTTAAAACTATGGGAGTCCAAGTTTATATTTAATAACTAATTACGCTCAAGCGTGCTGTTCACTACACAATCCCTCATTATGAGCACATTATGTGCTCGTAACAGAAATGTTTGACTGCCCCACCCCTGGGTAAGTCAGATTTTTTTCTTTCAGGAATGCATATGCAGAGATTGGCCTATAGGTTTAAAGGTACGGTTGGCCTTGGCGGTGGGTATCCTGTGAAAATATTTCCACCCGTCAAAAACCACCACAAACAGAAAGAACATCAAAATGTAGACAGACTTTGTCCGTATACAAATCAGAAATGTTGCATAAACAGTATGTTGTTGTCATATGTTTGACCATTGTTATGTAAACAAAAGCATTAAAAGTTACTTTTCTGGTGTTTGTTTATATTATGATGGTAAACATAAAGAGCGTTCTTTGTTGGTGAATTCCTGATATGGAACTAATAAAGAGCGTTTATGCCATTTGTTTGTGATTAGCCAGTAGCATTGTGCTGTCTTCTGTAACACAACCAGGCTCTTGCTTAGGTAAAATATAGTAGGTCTTTATGATAACATATATGCTGTTTACGCAATGGTCATGGTATATATGAACGAAACTGTATGCGTTTTAATGTTTTTCTGTTTACGGTGATTGGAAAAAATATGAATATTTTCGACAACTAAGGCCTCACGTACCTTTAAAATGTTTTATTATCACTTCAGGCCTTGAAATTTACACATGTTAACCAAGGACCAGACTTGGGAGAATCTTCTCCCTAAAATGTGCCCCTTCTCCCTTAGAACAAAAATAGACTTCTCTCTCATATACCAGTATGCATTTGTTCCAACAGCATAATATACTGATTATAATGTATGGGAGGCCAAATTCACATTTAATAATGAATTGCGCTTAAGCGCAATTGATTGCGCTTAAGCGCAATTGATTGCGCTTAAGAACAAATAATTGCGCTTATTAAAGCGCAAATACCACATATTGTGCTTAAGCGCAAATAGGGCATTTACGCTTAAGCGTAATTAATTACGCTTAAGCACAATTAATTGCGCTTAAGCGCATAAGCGTAATTGTGACTACTATCTAACCTACCCATAAACTATTAGCATGACCTGGTGTATCACCTAGCAACACAAGATGAGCATTGGGCTAATTTTGACCTGTACTCAACAGTCAACTGTGAGTATGTGTTCAACAAGGAGAATCCCTAATTACATATTATCAGCATCCCTCTATCCAAAGAATTGATGTCGCCTTCCAGGAACTCTAGTAATTTTTTGTATGATGTTTTTAATGTATTTTTGCACAGATTTTAGCCTTTACTATGGTAATATCCTATACATGCATGCGGTGTCACTGCATGAGGGCTTTCTTACCTCATACAGTAATGCTCTAATTAATCGACTTCTTAACCACAGCAGAATTATGGGTAACTTTTCAAGATTTAGTCGGAAATATGGCTTGTTGCCATTCATCGAATGGCAACAAGCCATATTTCCGACTAAATCCTGAAAAGTTATCCATAATCTGCTGTGGTTAAGGAGTCGATTAATTAGAGTATTACTGTATGGTTTACTTATTGACTTAAATCAGGGGGAAAAAACCCTATTTTCATATTATCAGCATCCCTGTCCAAAAATGGTGTGTAATTACTGGAGCTTTGGTGTCTCAGTCCTGGAGCTCTAGTTTTTATTATTAAATCAGCATCTCTTGCACAAATCTATAGTATTTCCATGATCATATAGTGTGAATGTGGTGTCACCGAGGGCTTGCTTCCCTCGTATGGTGTGCCTGTATACTCGAAAATTGAAGAAAATCAATGTCGCCCCGACTAATACAGAAAGTAATGCTATTGCAAGTAGCCCCAACTAATATATACTGAAGATAATATAATGCTATCACGAGTCGCTCCAACTAAAACAGAAGGTGATACTATTGCGAGTCAGCCATTTTGATAAAGAAGTTGGGCTAGCTCCCTACCCATCCAAACCAATGAAACCAAGAGGTGACATGTCAATAGGAGTTAATGCTAAGTTATGGAGAAACCTATTTATTCACCAGGGGTGTTTTGTTACATATAACCATGAATTGCGCTTAAGCGCAATTGATTGCGCTTAAGCGCAATTGATTGCGCTTAAGCACAATTAATTATTAAATGTGAATTTGGCCTCCCATAATAATGGTGTTCTTGCTCACTAGTGCTGGTTCAGCATTAAAGATCATGATAAAACCATGGTGTCTCAATTCATTTAATGCATGTATATATATATATGTGTAAATATTTGTCCATATGAAGCCCGATTCGTGACTCAAAACTGCATTATTATTATTATCCTGTGCCAGTGAATTATCTTGTATTCTTATAAATATATGCATGTCCACCCTAGGCAATGTTAATACCAGTTAATGCCCAGTTTTCTAAGTTCCAAATTTACAATACAGTTATACTGCTTGTAATAACTAATAAATATTAAGTGTTATAAACTTATTCATATACAGGTATCAATCCTCGAAATTGGCCACAACAATAAGCAATTCCATGGGAAAGGCGATGGCAACATGTGGAATATCTAACATGCCATCTGCAGCATCTGGGACTTACCAGGAACTATTATAGTCCCAAGCATCATTAAATTTCCGTGGGACATTTTTCCTAATTTCAAGGGTTGCATACATGTATCTATCTATATTGACCTGGGTAATCTTATTAGATAGGTCCCGTTGACCTCTTATGTCGTAAAATGGCACTAATAATTAATTTAAACAATAATTAATTATATACCCAAAATGGTTGCAATCTTGTTGGTGAAAATTGAAACACCAATGGAGTGTCATGGGATAGATGCCATTGACCTCAGGTGACTTAAAGGGGAAAATATGAGCAAGAAAGAGCGTTCCTTGTCAGCTTAGAAGATATCTAGGATAATTGGCACAGATAAGTCACATGACCTCAGATTACTTGCAGGGGAGGGGGGGGGGGGGGGCTAATAAATTATATGATCAATAAAGAGTGTTTATTATTAGCACGGAACATATGCGAGAAAATTGGTGCACAAAAGTTAAATGACGCAGAATAGGTATTGTTGACCTAAAATGACTTAAAGAGGCACTAACAATTAGTAATAAAGAGCGTCATTATCAACTTAAAAGTTAGATGTAACTTTATCTGGAGAGTCATGCACCAGGTGCTGTTACCCCAGATGACTAATAATTAAGTTAAATGACTTGAAGGCCCACTAATAGTTTATGCATTATTCACCCGAGCAACGCCAGGTACCCCAGCTACTTAGTAGTATAGAATAAAGTTATTATGGGAAATATTGTGAAGCATTATCTCAATGTTAAGTCTTAATTTGATTCATTTGCATATTATATCTTTCATTGGTAAATAAAATATTTATCCAAAATTACCCTTTATTTTTCTAGGAATTCTAAAGCGCCTAAGGCAAAACAGATGGAGATGGTATTTGTACACAAAGAGGAGCCCGATGACTGATGAATTCAGAAAATGACTGTTCTCTTGTCTTGTTTGGACTTGTTCAAATGAATATTCATGAGGTGCCTAATTCTCTAACTGATGACATTTCTTCAAGAGCCTTGGAAGAGCTAGTACTAATTCAAAAGACTGAAGCTGACAGTTCGAATCTCATGGTTATTATTATGAGTCACCAAAGGGCTTGATAAAGTTGAAATGACATTAATGACAGCACATAAATTCCCAAACAGTGTAGCTACTGTATGAACCGTTTCCTGGTGTGAGGAAGGAAAACTCTAATTGTTTTTTTCAACTGGTTTTATCAGTATTGGTTATGCCTCAGCTGTATATGATGATTACAACAGTTACATAACTTTATTCCGAAGATCAAATACTTCAAAGATCCGATATTCAGATCATATTCCAAAGGATAAATACTGCGAATGTCCGGAATCTTAGTTAAAAACGAGGCATGAACCATATAATGGCATATATTATACTCTGCATTATATGTGATCACATCAGCTATGGTGACTTCATCGAAAGGTTATATTTTATTTACTAGTGGCCCCGATTATCCTGTCACACTGTAGTATGTTGATGCTTGAAGTCCGACCTTTATGTTTTCCAAACTGAACCTCGCATAAAGGTGCCTGTGGCTATTGTTGGGACTGGGATTAATTCAACTCGTGATTTCACCGAATGCTTCCGTCGCTTGCATATAATGATAGGAGCTTTAAAATAATTAAATTTACATACCGTATGCCTATCAATTGACCGCCCTTATAATAAAAATAATCTGACCTTCCGACTATTGTGCCTTCGGAGTATCAGACCTTCGTAGTATATGGTATGACTTTCGGAGTATTGGGTTTTCGGAATATAGGACCTTCGGAGTATATTGGACCGTTGTAGTATATTGGACCTTCATAAAATGGGACTTTAATAGTATTGGAACTTCGGAGTATTGGAACTTCGGATTATCGGACCTTCTTAATACAGCTTTCAACATGTGACATGTCTAGTTTTGTTCCAATGTCCGAATATGTACAAAGAGTGACTCACGGTTGACTTGTTAGAGTTACAGAGAACAGATGCAAGTGCAATATATATATGACAGAATATTTGGAAAACAACAGAAATCTGCTCAAATGTACAATATGCTATTAGTGGAAGCATTAATGTGCTTCAATTCCTACAGGAAATTATGCTCCAATAAATTGAATGGTTTTAGTGGCCTTCTTTACTTGAATGGTTTTAGTGATCTTTTTACTTTATTTATATCAACGACATCTTACAAGAGACAATTTGAGGGATTGGCATTGGTTGGGGTAGCATGCACAGGCCTCTGGGAGAAATTACTAAAATACCATAATAGATTATACCAGTCACTGGTATAGTCTATATTGGTATTTTAGTAATTTTCCCCAGGGACCTGTGGTAGCATGCAGATCTATCCACTATACTAGTGATGTAGTGTTGACATTGTTTTCATATGATGCAAGACAAAACAAAACAATAAAATTTATATGAGAAATTTTAACCCATGAAAAAATTCAGTCTTGTCCAGCTGACCGGTCTTGTTCTTAAATTTTGATTTGTTTTCTTTATCGCAGATTCCCACCACTTTCCGAAATTCTGAGCAAACCAAACCTTGTAAGTTACAGAAGTATTAAATCCCTTTCATTTGCTTTGCTTATAGGGAATGTTGACGTGAATACAGAGAAGTCAGAAGTGTCTCACACCCCCCCCCCCAACTTTGGAAAAAATAGTTGGGAATATCATGCCAGACAAATTTGTTGGAAATTTGAGACCAAAAGTAGATTGAATTATTCTGATAGTTTATATCTCATCAAGTATTTAGCAGTATTTAGTATGAAATTTTTTGTTTTGAGACCAAAGTGGAATTTGTCAAACTAAAATTGAAATCTCCAACCATAGGGTGTTAGTTTGAAAATATCAAACAGTTAGAGAGTTTGATGTACCACTTGAAACATTTCAATCCAAGAGGAGGTGGAAATAAAATTTCTCAGAATTGGACACCACCTACCTAAATCCCCCTCACCCCACTGGCACCCACGTGGAGACCCTCTAGCCACATCCTTGCTTACCACACTTGGTCAATGATATCACTTGGAAATTTACATTGGTCCATGGTGCAGATTAAATTCTAACTATTTTATAGCTGAAATTGGTAAATTACTCAGGAGAACAGTTGGCAGTTTGCAGATTTCCAGGGTTCTCCATAGATGGCTGAAAAAGAAATGAATCTACAAGGAAATGGACAACAAATATTATCTGAACATGTGATAAAAAATTTGGACATTATTATGGAAAGAAATCGCATTAAATATGGTCATTTATAATTTACCCTTCCATGACTGGGGCTTCTTGAAATTTTGCAAAAACCCTGTGCCAATCCCATAGGGATCCTCACATATATGAGAGAATACATTGGCCTAACAACATTTACCACGACCTTGTAAACCAGTGCATTCTCTTATATATGCAGGGCTCCCTATGGGAGACTCATATATAAGAGAATACACTGGCACAGGATCTTTAATGCTGCAAACGGGTTAACATAATTTTTCTCGGCAAAATATGGACAAACTGATTATAAGTCTTCAACAAAGATGCCTTCTGATATTCTGTGTAAGCGGTTACATATTATACAAAGTTTGAAACCTTTGGCAATTACTTTGTCAGTTAAATACTAATATTATTGAGTCCCACATACATGTACATGTTGCAGATTATCATAAAAATATTTGCATGTAATTTACACATAAACACTAAAAGGAAATGAGCTGTTTTCAGATTTGCTTGTACCGGTGTACATGTACCACGTCATCTGCCCCCTGGTTATCTTTCCCCACTCTGGATATCTCCCCCCCCCCCACCCCCCCCCCCCCCCCAACTTGGAAAACAAATTTGTTTCATAGGTGATGTTTTAGAATATTTTTTTCAAGTAAATTTTGTTAACCTGGTTAACCCACTGACGCAACATATTACAAAAAATAATCTTATTGATTGTTTTCATATATAAAGCAATAAAATCAAAAGGTGATTTTTTTTTGGGTCATATTCAAATTCGTCAGTGGGATGTTGTTAACAAAATTGACTTGGAAAAAAAAAATTCTCAAGAATAATTGTTATCGGAATTGCAGGAGATACTCTCAAGTGCCTAATAATTCTGATGGCCTAATAATAGTGATGTGTGGGGATTTAGGCTGAAATTAACAATAGTGATGGAAATTTTACTCTATGTCTCAATTCCAAATAATAGTGATCGTTGGGAATTTTCTCCAAAATTAATAATCGTGCGGACACTATTATTTGGCACCTGAGAGTACTAATCGATCTAATACTATTAAATAAAACTCAATTTTGTTTGTTTGTTTGTTCGTATGTGTGGTACTGTTTATTTGTTCGCTTTATAGAGGCGGCTGGATCATCGGAGCTGAACATTTGCGTATATGGGTAATTTGACCCGGGGAGCGCTATTAGATAGGGTCCCGTTCACTTCAGTTGTCTTAAAAGGGCACAGATACACAAATGTTGTATACATGTATATATTTTGGCTAGAAGAGACCAAACGGTTGGACCCCTAGAGCTGAATTTTTTTTACATATGGGTAATTTGACCCTGTGAATGTTATTTATTAGATAGGCTTCGTTGGCCTCAGATGTCTTAAACAGGGCACTACTAATTAATTTAACTAACTAATTTCCAAGATGGTTGAAATCTGGTCAGTGAAGATTCCTAAAGAAGCACTAATAATTAACAATAAAAAGCATTTATATTAACTTAAAGGATAAATGTAACTTTACCCTGAGGCATGCAATACATGCTGTTTACCCCAGATGACTAATAAGTATTTTAAATGACTTGAAGGGCCACAAATAAATTACACATTCTTTACCCAGGCAATGCCGGGTACCCCTGCCAGTACTAAATATAACTCAATTTTGTTTGTTATCTGCCCAGTTTATAGTAGAACAAACGACTGGACCCCTCGGAGCTGAACATTTTTTACACAGGAGTCAATTGACCCGGGGAGTGTTATGGTATAGGTGCCAGATGTCTTAAAATGGCACTAATAATTAATTGAACTAAATAATTAATTATATACCCCAAAATGGTTGTAATCTGGTAGATGAAAAATTAATACACATGGGAAAATTGACCCAGGGAGTGTCATGGGATAGGTGCTGTTAATCTCAGACAACTTAAAGGGGGACTAATAAATGATTTTAAATTAAATAATTAATGATAAAACCCAAACTAGTTGGACCCTGTTCACTTGAAAATTGGTATGTAGGGGTAAATTGACCCAAGGGAGTACCATTGGATATGTGCTGTTGACTTAAAGGGGATCTAATAAATTATCTTAACATATATGAATCAATGAAGAGCATTTATTATCAGCTCAGAAGATATGTGGGGTAATTTGACATGGGCAGTGTCATGGCATAGGTGCCGTTGACATCAGATGACTTAAAACGCACCAATAATTAGCAATAAAGAGCGTTTGTTATCAACTTAAAAAAATAGAGGTAACTTTATACGGATAGTGTCGTGCCTAGGGGTATTAGTCACATCGGGTGACTAATAATTAATTGAAATGACTTGAAGGGACACTAACAATTTACTCATTCTTAACCGAGCAATGCTGGGTACCCCACCCATGACAAAAAAATTATCTAATTTATTTGGCACTAGCTGGGGATTATCTAGTTGTGTGTGGGTGGGGGATATCCTACTATATCTTCCCCGGGGTGGGGGATGACACCCTGTTACACCAGTAATTGCAATATTTTTCTCTATAGGCACTTCAAATGCTGTCAGTCCATTATTTTGCAATAAATATTTTGATAACAAGTCTCCTGGTCTGGTATTCCATAATTCTGTACTCATCAATACCCAGAGGCAGTTTATTAAATGGGTTATCTATTCTGAGACTTTGTATATATTCATGGTATAAAATAATAATTTGGGTGGGTCAGAGAGACTAGTTAACAGAAGTTTCTATCACTTGGGGACATTTTTTTTCTCCAAATAATTTTTCATGAATTGGCACAGAAATGTGGCTATTTCTAGAGCATTACATTTTTAAATGAAAATCTTTTAGGTAAAATATATTGAATATGATTATCTGACTGGATGGTTTCTCTGAAACATCACTCGAGTCTTTTACACAGATGACCAGGTACATTTAAGAATTTGTTTCCTTTTAGCCCCACAAGACTTACAACATTTTAATGCAATACATAACGTTTAGACCTCAAATTAAACTGGTTATTGTACATTTTAGTCGAGTTATTCAAAAACTTGACTTATGGTTTGACGAGGGACGGTTGGTGGGCGGGGGGGGCAGGCGGACCTAAATAATGCCTTATAACTTTGACATTTGTGAACGGATTCAAAAAAATATTTGGTATGGCAGTTGCTCCCAATAACTATTTACTGCCTGTAGAAAATGGGTCACGTCCAATCTTTTTTGCAAGAGTTATCCATCTTAGATGGTTTTTAGTTAAGTTTTTCACCGATAGCGCGATAACTCACGCAAATATTAACCAATTTCAACAATATGTGGTATATGAGACTCTTGCAACAATATCTCGGACGAGTTCGAAAACCAGGTTTTTCCGAATTTTTTTTCCGGAGTTATGGGTCTTAGTTTGTCTATTTTTAGCAAATTTATCACCGTTAGCGCGATAACTCGATGAAATATTAACCGATTTCAACAATATTTGGTGTATGAGTCTCCTGCAACAATATCTCGGACGAGTTCGAAAACCAGGTTTGTCCGAATTTTTTTTTGCAGAGTTATGGGTCTTAAGTTATTTTATTTTTAGCAATGTTATCACCGTTAGCGCGATAACTCAATGAAATATTAACCGATTTAAACAACATTTGGTATATGAGTCTATTGCAACAATATCTCGGACGAGTTTGAAAACCTGGTTTGTCCGAATTCCAGAGTTATGGGTCTTAGTTTGTCTATTTTAATCACAATTTTATCACCGTTAGTGCGATAACTCCATGAAATATTAACGGATTCAATTGATATTTGGTATATAGGTCTATTGCAATAATATACCACCGTCCAACTTTTTTCCCCGGAGTTGTGCACCTTATTGGCAGAAGTTTGGTTCGAATGCCAAAAAACTCGACAAAAGCATCTTAGATGCGTACCCCTTGTTTCTTTATGAGGTGATATGAGCCTTTTTTCTTTATGAGGTGATATATAAAAGGTCTATCACTTAAATCATTTTATCTGAGGCATATATAGTTAGAATATATCTACTCCTCGTGTATTTATTTGTATAATCCTTGCTACATGATATAAGCAAACAATTACCAGGTTCAATTTAAGGCCTAAACAGTGAAATGCTTCAAATTAAAGTACAGAAGAAACTGTATATTTGTTTCCCAAAGTTAGTTTACTTTTACTGTAGTAAATGTAGTATAAAAAAGATATGTGGTTAGTGTGTGGGGACCCTCAATATACATGTTTAAACCTTCTCTTTTCAACTTATATATGTAATATGCATGCTTCCTGTAGGCCACCAATGCTAGGCTGGATTGATTTTATGGGGTGGCAGTCAAAGAAAAAATTATTCATTATGGATGTCGACTAGTACATGATTTATTCAAGAATTGAAGAATTTGGTCAGTCCGATGTTTCATTTTGACAGTCCATGATCATTCTCAACAGTGGATCTCATATTTGCTGAAGCAGAGTGAATGGTGTTGCATCTTTTCCAGTGATGAAATAGAACTAAAAATCACTGGATTTATTCATCAGGATGACTCATCTGTTGTCCTTATCTATACCAGCAAACATCTAACCTAGGCAATGAAAAAAATATTCAGATTTTAGTGATTCTGAATTTTACCTGTACATTGTATAATGTATATATTTATTAGTACATGTATCTAGTATACAATTTAGGGAAGAAATGAAATAATCAACAGGGAGTTACCACAAAACTAGAAATAGTGTGTCCATATCCATCCACCATTTGTTACAATAGCCAACATGGTACGCATCAATGGGGGCTATGATGATGTCCCACCCCAATTAATCCCCCAAAAAAATCTAATCCAGCTTTCCAACAAAGCCACCTGGTAAATTACTAATACATGTACATGTGTATATTTAAAATACTTTCCAAATTCCTTGTTAAAATTGAGACGACAAAAATTGGTTTTGACAAAAGTTAAAGCGGTACGAAAGAGTCTGTAACTTACAAGTTCATACAATCTTGAGAACAATTCAGTTCACTTTTGTAACTGCCTGTTCAAAAGACCAGTGGATGCAGGGCTGGCTAAGCCTCTGTATGTAATTGTAAAACATTGGTTCGTGTATAGTTACTTTACCGAACTTATCTCTATATCTGTGTATTAATTATCTTGACTTTAATGTTAATATAAATAATAAATCCAGTCAGAACATAGGGGACTGAAAAATAGTACGGGGATTTCCACAAAATAAAATAGTAGTACAGGGTTTAGCCCTACAAGAACCAAGAGAAGCTGTGTTAGCCCTTGTCTGATTATTAATAATCATATACATCACATTAAAGTGGTTTTTATATGAATAGCCAGGAATAGCAGTCATTTGGAATGAAATTAAAAAAATGTAGGGACCCAAATAAGCAGAAAATGGGGGATGTTTACATCAAATTACTTGAAATATAATAAGAGTACCCATCTGTTTATTTGGATCCGGAGAGTAATATCAATTATAGTCACAACTAATTTTGCTTTAAACAGATAAAAACACCAAGCTTATTTAATTGCTAAATATTTCAGCGCCTTCGATAATCTACCTAGTATTATTTTTATGGCCTTAGATGCTATTAATTTGGTTAAACCCAATTCGTTGTAGCAAACATATTGATGTATAAAACAGATCTGAAGTGGATTGTAATCAAACATACATGTATCATAGTATGTCAGATCCACCTCAATACATATAATAGGCTTACCTAGTTAGAACCTATTAAAGACTTAAAGATGTTTATTACTAGCAGTAGCATTTCTCATTTCTATGGACTATATATATATAAACAAATAAATTCACACAAACTATTGGTTGGAAAAATCAAACTATTGGTAATCAGAACAATTTAACCTATTCTCGGTCTGAAAGTTCCAACTGATGGTTACTGAACAACACTGTCACTATCAGTTTATCATAATAAAGAATGGGATGAAAAATTCACATTCATTAGCCAAATATTGAACTATTAGGTATTAGCCCACACTAAAAAATTATATCATACCATTTTATCAAAGTATGAAGAGTAGAAAACCGAAATATGTTTAAGTGTAATTCAATTACGCTTAAGCATAATAGAATTACACTGACAATACCTTAATTCAGCCAATTGCGTTTAAGCTTAAATAGGCTAATTTGATTTCATTACTCTTAAGTGTATATAATTCCATTATGGCATTATGCAAAACATAGCATTACAGATAAGCATAATTTAATTACCCTCCTTAAAGATGGTCTATCTCTTTGTAAACATGTGTTAAATAGTTACCGGGGTATAAAATATTAGATATGAATTGAAGAGCCCTGTCCAGAAATGCTTCTATCGATTACTATTGATTATATTTCGAATATTTTCTAAAACGTGTGGTTATTTATTTAGCTAAGGCCAAACTTTTTTATTTTAGTGCTTTACGGATCCGCCGACCCTGTTTTCTGTGGCCTGACAAGGTAATAAAATTCAAATATAATTTATTTTTTTTCATTTTCACAGCTGACCTTAGCTGTTTCTGCTTATCAGTAACAAATTATCTAACCACATTTCACTGGTGATTAAAGATGCACATGACCCACCAACTATAGATATCTCTGGCTTTAATTACTTTTAACTACATCCAAGATGAAATCTGAGAAGTCAGCTTGAGTTTATATGCCTTTGCCACCAAGAATCCCATGATACATGTATGCTTTCTATGAATCTTGACATCTCTTTAAAACTTTAAATGGCCTTTAGAATACATTTTGTATTCCTGGGAATTTATGGTGATCTTTATGACCAAAGACCAATAACAGTCCACAAGGTTTCTTAGATAGGAATGACAAGCTAATGCGTATGCTCAGTGTGGGTTTGCTCAAGTTACACATTTACTGTTTATCACTACCACTAATCTCACCATTCCCATGTGTGTATTAATACTCTCTATACTAAATACTCATTGACCAGACAATTAGATTCCTTAGGAAATGTTCAAATACAAAATTCAACAAATGGTTATTGACAGTTTTCTAAACTTATTATCTGAACATTTCCCACCAACTAATAGGAATCCTTCTGCACATATATTATCTGTTGGCTACTTATTTTTCCATGACATACATCCAGATGAATAATGGACTTTTTCAATGTATACATTATAACTGAATGGGGGAGTCCATTTATTTAATAATTAAAATGTTGAACAAAAACAAACTCTTTATTTCTGGATTTTTTCAACATTATTCAATAATCTGAGCTATGTTTCAAATAATAGTACTGGATTTGAATTTTGTTATATACGTCCGAAACCTGTTGAGGCGGTTCTCCGTAAGTGACTGATAGAGAATTATGAAGACACAATTACCACCTTAGCGAATGTCCAAAAAAAAAAAAATGATTCAAGCATTTTTATTTTTATTTTTGTTTCCGACCGACCCTACCAAAACAAGGTTAAAAAAAAATCCGTAAAGCAGAAAAATAAAAAAGTTTGGCCTAATGAACAATAGCGGTTATTGTTACCAGAAATGTTTTTGTGTAATTTTTTCAGAAATAAAATAAATTAGACTCATTATCGCTTATAACTACATGTATGTAAATAAAACAATACAATCAATCTGGGACATTTGATGTTCGGAGCATAGCTATGGGAACACCCTAATGATCTATATATACTACATGTATATATGGTATCGCCTGATTGGTCTGTTCTAAAAATAGAACAATAAATTATAAACGGTCCCACTAATAAGCATCTCATTTTATAATAAAATATTTGGAATAAAATCAATATTAATTGATAGAAGCGTTTCTGGACATGGGTCTTCAATTCATATTTATTATGTTATTTCCACAAATCAATTTGAAAATTGTTATATGAAGAGATAATTCATCTTTAAGCCTAATTGAATTATGCTGAAGTATAACTTGTTAACAAATGTGAATTTGGCCTCCCATATTTCAGGGCATGAAATTTCCAAACTATTAGTGTTGAACATTTTTCCAAACAAATTAAGTATGGGGTGGGGGTAAACAGCATGTTAATTGTTATCTGAAGTTATTGAAATATCTAAATAATTTCATTTGACATTGCACAGGTAGTCAATTATGGGAGGCCATTTTCACATTTATTCCTTATTTGCGCTTACTGTATACACCCGTCTCGTGCACATTTTTGCTCAAAAAGTGGGTACTGGGCTTACTCACGAGGACCCCCCCCCCCCCTGTGCAAAAATTCAGTTAGCCTTCAGGTGCCAAACTACCATCATGCTTTATACCAATACCATATCTTTGTATTGAATAAAGATAATAATGTGTTTTATTTATATTATTAAGAAGATACAATCACATGATAATAACCAAAATCAGTGATAGACATATCTATACATTTCGAAACAATATTTATAAGGTTGAAAATTTTGGGATTAATTTGTAAAGCACAATAGGGTTGTATGATGAGTTCACAAGTTAATCTAGTTACACTAATGCTTATTAATCAAGCTAATTCTTATAAAAACACAACAGTGTGATACAGGTCACTCTTCTGCATAATCAAAGGATCCTACAAAAACACCCAAATTATTACTCCACATCTAATTGGATTTACTCTGATGGAGATGTGAACAATAAGTGTCACAACCTTTAATTTTATTTATTTGATACCTCTTGATTGATCCCAACAACTAAGAATAAAATAAGATGTGTATAATTCACAACAATATTAACACAAGTATATACTATTATATACATCTTTATTATTTAAGAAAAAGAACTGGAACAAATAATTAAACATGTGCTGGAGTATCCTATTCTACAGGATAGAAAGACATGATTGTATTCACCTTCCAAATGCTCAAAATGGGGGTGGGCTTATTTACGAGAACCTCCCCATGTTTTGTTTAGGGTAAAAAATCCAGATTGGACTTATCTTCGAGGATGGGCTTACTGACGGGTGTAAATATTTGCACTTAAGTGCAAATAACTTCTGTCATTTGTGCTTAAGCGCAAATATTTATGCTTATGCGCAAATCATTTGCGCTTAAGCACAAATAATTTATGCTTAAGCACAAATCATTTGCACTGAAGTGCAAATAGATAATATTTATGCTTAAGCACAAATCATTTGCGCTTAAGCGCAAATGAAAATAAAAGGTCAGCTGACCACAGTGTCCCCCGAAAAAGTGGCAAGTCGATGCCGCTTTGTTAAAGAATTTTTTTGAAATTTTGAAATGTTGAAATTTTCTAAGTCGAAAAGGGTTAATAACTCCGTAAAACAATAATTTTTCCGTCCTCTATATACATGTTGCACATCTCCAATATATGGGCAACAATACTCTGAAGATTCAAATATCTACAATTAAAACTGTAGGAGGAGTTGATTACACCATGAAGGCACCCTCATACATGGTGCATGCGTGAGGTCCAGACACGTTGGTTATCTCGGAGAGAAAAATTGCTACAAAAATGGAGAAATGGACTGTGTATTTCGCATAATATTCCTCTCTGGTGTAAACCTGTGTTATTTGTGACCAAATGGAAAAACATTCGGACAAAAAGAGGGACAGGAACTCAGAAGGTGAGACGCCAAAACCACTTGAAAAAAACACGCGAATGGAAAAAGAAACAAACATGGCGGACAATATTCAGGACATTTCAGGTCAGTTAAAAAAGTTGACAGAAATAATAACAGATGTCAAAGTTGGTCAGGACAGCCTTCGTAAAACAATAGACACTAAATTGGATAAAATGAATAACGAGTGGAAGAAAGTTTTTGATGCTAAATTTAAACAGCTATCTGATGACATCGCATTAGATGTTAGTACAGAACGGGGTCGAATTGACAATCTCACTAAGGAGATGAGCGAGGTCAATCTGAAACTGGAGCAGCTTATCAATGTTAATCCCGCCGTCGGCGCTACCGGTGTGTCTGGGTCAGTTGTGTCTCGCCAATCTTCCGATGACAGTGATGTGAGTGTTATTATCACAAATATTCCTGACCCAGTTGGACAAGAGGATGATAACTTATCTGAAATTATTGAGGACATGCTTTCACATATGGGCGAGAATGGGATACAGGGACAAGTAAACGTGGTAGAAATTATTCGACTCAGAAAGAGAAGAATGGACAGACCAGCACTTGTGAAAGTAAAGTTTGAAACCCTTCAGCAGAAGGTATTGGTTCTGAGAAATAAACAGAGCTTGAACAGAAGTGCCAGGTTCAAGGACTGTTATACACGGAGCAGCAAACCCCACATTGAGCGACTAATAGAGATCAATGCTCGTACTTTGCTGAGCCAGATCCCCCAAGGAAAGGAATTCTATGTGTCGGGAAGCGGGAGAATCGTCAGGAAAGGTGACAGACAGGACAGATAGGATAAACACACATGTGCTACCCGTAATCCAAACGGAGACATTTCCATTGGGCAGATCAACATCAATGGCTGGACAAAAGGAAATGAACAATTGAAAACAAAATTGATTAATTGCTTGAACACTGATATTGTATGTATTTCTGAAACCCACCTAAAACAAAATGTTTCTATTTCGGTATCTGGATACTGCTGGATTGGTAATAACAGGTCAATTATCCATAGAAATGCCCCCAAAGCGTCTGGAGGTGTGGGGTTACTTATTAAAGAATCAGTAAGAACCCATTTTCAAATCGAGGTCTTAGACAACTCTATAGATGGTTTTCTCAGTGTGAAATTCACCCCCACCCTTTCAGATGATGGGTTCATTATTTGTGCTTGTTATTTACCACCCGAATCTTCGCCATGGGGCAGAGATGCTGATGGGTTTTTTGCCCATACATTGACGCATATTTACATGCACTCAGATTGTCCGATCATGTTATGTGGAGATTTTAACGCTCGTATCGGGCCCATGTCTGATGTAAATGAGGACTACGATAATCTTCCACAGTTACACAATATTGACACCACAGTCAATCAACACGGTCGATCATTCATAGATTTTTTAAATGAATCCAAGTTCTGTGTCCTCAATGGTAGACTAAATCCTGAAAATAATAACTTTACATCAATTAGTCAAAAGGGTTCTGCCGTAGTTGATTATATATGTATACCTCATGAATACTTTGACCTATTTACCAATTTCCGAGTGGTCACTCAATCAGTAATGCTTGAAACGCACGGACTACTCCGCTATATTGGCCAAAACAGTAAACCACCAGACCATAGCTTTTTGACGGTCAGCTTTCATGTTAATCCTATTGTCGGACAATCAGGGACGTCGAATGGGGGGCTGGGTGTATCGCATTTACCAACAAAACTGAAAAAACCCCTTCCGGAAAATTTTCTTACTTGTAGGGACACAATAGAAAAGTTTGCGTGTCTGATACACAAAATTGAAACCATTGTTGAAACACAAGAAGCTATCGATGATACATATGAACAATTTAATACAATTTTAACTTCTGAATTATCTGAAAAAAATTCCAGTTTTAACAAGTATCCGAAATCTAAAAAGAAATTTAAATTTGAAAAACCTTTTTGGAATGAAGAACTAACCCGATTGTGGCATCAGATGAATAATTGCGAAAAAACATTTTTGAAATTTAGAAATAATTCACGCGATAAACGTAATGCACTTATTCGATTTAAAGATGCACGGCGGTTTTTTAATAAAAGATTACGTTTCCACGAAAGGACATATAAACGAGATTTGATGCTCGATATCGAAATAAATAGTAAGAATCCAAACTCATTCTGGGAATCTGTAAATAAATTAGGCCCCAAACGAAAAGTGGTGACACCCGATGAGGTTTATAATAATGATGGATCAGTCACAAGCGATATACAAACAGTAATGGGTAAATGGAAAACAGACTTTGAACAACTGTATAACCCGAAACAGATAGCAGGGCAGTTTAATGATATCTTTTATCAGGAAATTCTAAAGGAAAAATCGTTTATAGAAAATAAATGTCTAGACCCACTCTATGACCATAACACGCGGCTAAATCGAGCAATTACAATTGAGGAAGTAGAAACTGTCATTAACAATGCGAAAAATGGCAAAGCTTTTGGTCTAGATAAAATCCCATATGAATGTCTAAAATGTGAATCAGTAAAACCTATTTTACATTGTCTTTTCAACTACATATTTGATACAGGATTACTACCATCCAATTGGAGACACTCGATCATTTGTCCTATTCCAAAAAACGGTAATCTTGACCCACGTGTTCCCCTAAATTACCGTGGAATCTCCCTTATACCGGCATGTGGCAAATTATATAGCAGTCTCTTGAATAACAGACTTATTGAATACCTGGAAATGCATCAATTGTTGGAAGACGAACAAAATGGTTTTCGACCAAAGAGGTCCTGCTTGGACAACATTTTTGTACTGACATCTTTAATACGAGGAAAACGTCAATTATTTACAACTTTTATTGACTTCAGTAAAGCCTTTGATCGAGTAGACAGGAATATGTTATTATATAAACTTTTAAAAATTGGCGTAGATGGCAACATATATCAATCCATTAAGAGCATGTATCGAACAACTTATTCGTGCGTTCGTGTAAATGGCCGAATATCTGACAAGTTTGAATGTAATTTTGGAGTAAAACAAGGTGACAGTCTCTCATCGACACTTTATAATATTTTCGTTAACGATTTGATTTCTGAAATAAAAAGGTTGAATATTGGTGTATCACTAGATGAATGTAAAGTATCTTCCATAATGTACGCAGATGATATTGCGTTAATTGCTGAAAACGAAGCAGACATGCAGACAATGCTTAACACCGTCGAATCATGGTGTCGAAACTGGCGTATGACAGTCAATCTGGATAAAACTAAAATTGTACATTTTAGACATAAAAACAGAATAAAAACAAACTATAATTTCTTATTCCAAAATCAGAGAATCGAAAAAGTGGATCAGTATAAATATCTCGGAATAATTCTCCATGAACATGGTAGTTTTGATACAGCAGCTGAAACATTAGCTAAATCATCAGGCAGGGCATTGGGAGCGTTAATATCGAGCGTCCACTCTTATAGAGACATAGGTGTCAAAACGTACCTGAAAATATTCTTGACCTGTGTGTGCCCAGTTATGGATTATGCATCCGCTATTTGGGGATATCGTAAATACTCATGTATAGATATGGTGCAAAATCGAGCGCTAAGATACTTCCTTGGGGTCCACAGATTTTGTCCGCTTTTAGCTGTAGGTGGGGAATTTGGTATTCATTCGAGTCAAGTCCGAAGATGGCTTAACATGGCAAGACTATGGAATTATTTTATACACATGCAAGATGACAGATTAGCAAAAATGGTTTTCCTTTGGGATCTCATGAATAATAGCGATGGATGGTGTGCATCATTTAGTAGTGTTTTGTCGGAAATAAATATGACAAGCACCTTTGAAAACCTACAGATATGTAATATACATGACCTCGAACGAGAGCTTTCCGCATTTAAACAGAAAACTTGGATTGAAAAAATGACATATGTACCAAAGCTACGCACATACAGACTCTTTAAGAAAAATTATGCTATTGAAAAATATATTTCCATGAATATGGATAAGTCCCACCGCTCCATACTTGCACAATTTCGATGTGCGATTTTACCTCTGCGGATAGAAACCGGTCGATTTAGAAACGAGAAAATCGAACAAAGAATCTGCATTATGTGCAGCTCTGACAAAGTTGAAGACGAAAAACATTTTCTTTTGTATTGTCCCTTTTACAATGACATCCGGATGTCTCTTTTAAATTCCGTCCCAAGATATATTAACGACATGTTTAAAACAGACCACATTGACGACTCTTTTAGTGAGCTAATGTTATTTCCCCGACAACTAGCAAAATTTCTTTTTGATGCTTTTATGCGAAGAAAACGATTCATATACAAGTAAATTATACACCAAACGTATCAACATGTAAGAATACAAAATATATAAACCCGAATATCTCCAAATTGTGTAAGATTAAAATGAAATTCTCTACTTTATATTCTCTTTATATCATCACTGAGGATAGTCCACATGTGTTGGACCAAACCATGTACATACTTATACTATTAAGCGTGACATATAGGCCCTATGGGCCGGGTGCTAATTGTAATTGAAATATATATATATATTAATGATTTATGTATTGCACATGTCACGTTAATAAATGATTATCTCTCTCATACAGAAAATTAAAAATAATGTTGAAATTTTCTAAGTCGAAAAGGGTTAATAACTCTGTCAAAATATAATTTTTCCGTCATCTATATACATGTTGCACATCTTCAATATATGGGCAACAATATTCTGAAGTTTCAAATCTCGAGGATGAAAACTGTGGGAGGAGTTGATTACACCATGAAGGTACCTTCATATTGAAAATTATAAAAAATGTTGAAATTTTCTAAGTCGAAAAGGGTTAATAACTCTGTCAAAAAATAATTTTTCCGTCATCTATATACATGTTGCACATCTTCAATATATGGGCAACAATATTCTGAAGTTTCAAATCTCTGGGATGAAATCTGTAGGAGGAGATGATTACACCATGAAGGTACTCAAAAGTGTGACGGACGAACGGACGGACGGACGGACCCCGTTTCTATAGTCCCCCAAAAATAAATTTTTCGGGGGACAATTAATATGCATTGATCCCCCCTGAATTAATTTTAAATGGCACCAGCCCCTAAAACACATCACTCAAGTCTATATAGGTCCACCAATACCACCATATGAGGGAATCAATACCCCAGTAACCCCTAATTCCCTTTTATGGAAATGGTATAGATAGATCTGTGGAGGATATTCCTCTTTTATAAAATATAATAGATCTCTGGCATGGAGACACAAATTCTTGCGGACAAAGATGCTGATAATATGAAAATATGGTTTTTCCCCTATTTCAAGTCAGTAAGTACACCATATGAGGGAAGCAAGCCCCCAGTAACCCCTAATTCCCTTTTTATGGCCCTGATGGAAATGGTATATATCTATGCAGGAGATGTCCCTTTAATAAAATATACTAGAGCTCTGGGAGTGAGGCACCAATTATTGGGACACCAGGGACAGAGATGCTGATATGCATATGGAAATATGTTTTTTCTTCAACTTTCGAGTCTGTATGGGGCTATTACTATGGGCCCATAATAATATACTATGAGATGGACTCCATCATTCACAATCAGAGGGAAGTAAGGTAGTGTTAGGTATTTGCGCTAAGCGCAAATGATTTACACTTAAGCGCAAATGATTTGTGCTTTAATAAGCACAAATAATTGCTCTTAATAAGTATGGGAGGCCCTTTTCACATCTATTATTATTTCTTTAAAAAGCGCAAATGATTTATGCAAATAATTTGTGGCTGTGCTTAAGCGTAAATCATTTGCGCTTAAGCGCAAATATGTGTCTATCAATTTATTTGCACTTATGCAGAAATCATTTGCGCTTAACTTCCTTAAGCGCAAATACCTAACACTACGTTACTTCCCTCTGATTGCGAATGATTGAGTCCATCTCATAGTATATTATCATGGGCCCATAGTAGTGCTGAATAGGTCACTCTCACCGGTTTTCTGTGATAAAGTTACCCAGGTTCATAAATTTGTGACAAAGTTACCCAGGTTAGAGAGAAATGTGATAAAGTTACCCAGGTTACTAGTAAGCAAATCTCACAATATCAACTCGATTTAAAAGTGACAGAGGGCAATATTGTTCAGTTTTGGCAAGTAACAACCCTTATTAACTATAAATTAAGACATGTTATTGTTGTAGTTCGTCATTTTGATCGCAAAAATCAATAATTTGTTGCTAAACATGAAATGTTAATAACCTGGGTAACTTTATCACAATCCTCTCCAACCTGTGTAACTTTATCACAATTTCAGGAACCTGGGTATTAAACTTTATCACAGAAAACCGGTGAGAGTGACCTATTCAGCCATAGTAGTAGCCCCATACAGACTCGAAAATTAATATGCATTGATCCCCCTGAATTAATTTTAAATGGCACAGGCCTAAACACATCACGCAAGTCTATATAGCCTATATATAGGCCCACCATATGAGGGAAACAAGACCCCAGTAACCCCTAATTCCCTATTTATGGAAATGGTATATATCTGTGCAGGAGATGTCCTTTTAATAAAATATACTAGAGAGTGACAGATATGCTGATATGCATAATATGGAAATATGTTTTTCTTCTATGCATATTATCAGCATCCCTGTCCCCAATAATTTGTGTCTCCATCCCAGAGATCTAGTATATTTTATAAAAGAGACATTTTCTGCACAGATCTATACCATTTCCATGTCATAAAAGGGGTCTCGGCCCTCGGGGTTACTGGGGGATTGATTCCCTCATATGGTGGGCCTATATATAGGCTATATAGACTTGAGTGATGTGTTTAGGCCTGTGCCATTTAAAATTAATTCAGGGGGATCAATGCATATTAATTTGTATTTGCGCTTAAGCGCAAATCATTTGCGCTTAAGCTCAAATGATTTGCGCTTAAGCTGTGTGCAAATATGATCTATTTGCAAAATGAATTGCGCTTAAGCGTAAATATTTGCGCTTAAGCACAAATGATAGAGGTTTTTGCACTTAAGCGTAAATAAATAATAAATGTGAAAAGGGCCTCCCATAAATAATCGCAAATAAATAATAAATGTGAAAACTGAAAAGGGCATAGTCAATACCATAGAATGACTAATACCAGTATTACTTTACTACTTCAACCGAATTTCTAACTCAGTAACTGGTATCAACAATAGCGTTCATGTTAATACCAGTTACTGCTGGTTACTGAGTTAGAAATTCGATTGCAAACTGTCAAAAAGCGTAAAATCATTTGCGCTTAAGCGCAAATATGTGTCTATCAATTTATTTGCGCTTAAGTGCAAATACCTGACACTCTCTTACATCCCCCTGATTGTGAATGATGGAGTCCATCGAATAGTATATTATCATGGGCCCATAGTAGTAGCCCCTAGGGCCCATACAGACTCGAAAGTTGAAGAAAAAAAATTTCAATATGCATATCAGCATCTCTGTCCCTGGTGTCCCAAGAATTGGTGGCATTTGGTGTCTCACTCCCAGAGCTCTAGTATATTTTATTAAATCTCCTGCACAGATATATACCATTTCCATGGCCATAAATATGGAATATGGGCTTAGCTGGGGGTTTGCTTCCCTCATATGGTGTACTTATTGACTTGAAATAGGGGAAAAAACCCTATTTTCATATTATCAGCATCCCTGTGCCCAAGAATTTGTGTCTCCATCCCAGAGATCTAGTATATTTTATAAAAGAGACATATCCTGCACAGATCTATACAATTTCCATGGTCATAAAAGGGATCTTGGGGTTACTGGGGGATTGTTTCCCTCATATGGTGAGCCTATAAACTTTAGTGAGGTGTTTAGGCCTGTGCCATTTAATATTAATTCAGGGGGGATCAATGTATGGGAGGCCCTTTTCACATTTATTATTTATTTGCGCTTAAGCGCAAATCATTTGCGCTTAAGCGCAAATCATTTGCACTTAACCGCAAATATGTGTCTATCAATTTATTTGCGCTTAAGCGCAAATCATTTGCGCTTAAGCGCAAATACATAACACTCCCTTACTTCCCTCTGATTGTGAATGATTGAGTCCATCTCATACTGAGTCATAGTAATTAGTATATTATGATGGGCCCATAGTAATAGCCCCATACAGACTCGAAGTTGAAGAAAAAACATATTTCCATATGCATATCAGCATCTCTGTCCCTGGTGTCCCAGGAATTGGTGTCTCACTCCCAGAGCTCTAGTATATTTTATTAAAGGGATATCTCCTGCACAGATATATACCATTTCCATGGCCATAAAAAGGGAATTAGGGGTTACCGGGGGGCTTGCTTCCTTCATATTGTGTACTTATTGACTTGAAATAGGGGGAAAAACCCTATTTTCATATTATCAGCATCCCTGTCCCTAAGAATGTGTGTCTCCATCACAGAGATCAAGTATATTTTATAAATGAGACATATCCTGCACAGATCTATACCATTTCCATGTCATAAAAGGGATCTAGGGGTTACTGGGGATTGCTTCCCTCATATGGTGGGCCTACCGGTATATAGACTTGAGTGATGTGTTTAGGCCTGTGCCATTTAAAATTAATTCAGGAGGGAATCAATGAATATTAATTTTTATTTGCGCTTAAGCGCAAATCATTTGCGCTTAAGCGCAAATATGATCTATTTGCGCTTAAGCGCAAATATTTGCGCTTAAGCGTAAATAAATAATAAATGTGAAAAGGGCCTCCCATATCAATGCATATTAATTTTTATTTGCATTTAAGCGCAAATGATTTGCGCTTAAGCGCAAATATGATCTATTTGCACTTAAGTGCAAATGATTTGCGCTTAAGCGTAAATATTTGCACTTAAGCACAAATGATAGAGGTTATTTGCGCTTAAGCGCAAATATTTGCGCTTAAGCGTAAATAAATAATAAATGTGAAAAGCGCCTCCCATATTAAACTGTCAAAAAGACAGGATCTCAAAGTCTCACCAAACAACGGGAATTATTTTTAGTCGTCTGCTATTAATATTGGTCCAACTATCAAGGATGCGGCATTGCGCTGTCACTGTCAGTCAGACTCAAAGCCGAATTAAATTTCGTTGATATTTCACTTCGATCACAAACAAATACTTATCATATTTATGATATTAAAATTGCATAATAATAATATTATTAATAGCTGACGACTTGACAAAATCACCGTTGTTTGGCGAGACTTTGAGATCCTCACCCTGGGTGTCTTTTTGACAGTTTACGAGATCCTGGATGTCTTTTTGACAGGTTAAGAGATCCTGTGTGTCTTTTTGCCAGAAACCATGCGACAATGACCTATTCAGCATTAGTAATACTAATAGTATTAGTCTATTACTAGTATTAGCTGAGAGTGAAACTGAGCTTATTTTTGTGTCCTAACAACCGTGATTCAACTCGGGTCCAACTAATTTTTTCATTATCCTGCGTATTGTATAGATGTAATTTGAAATATAATCAATGTATTCAATGAAATACTCACCAGAAGTTCCAGCTACCTGAGCTACGAGTTTTATTTCGGATTCAATCATTTCAAAACATCCACTTGCTAAACTCGCGCAATCGTAAAAAAAAAACTTCCGATAAAGTAGAGCATGCGCAAAGCGGATCTTCCTGTCTCGATTCCTTCCAGTCTATACCGTAAAGGTCAAACCCAGGGAGCGCTCATTATTTCTGTATTCAAGAATGTGGGTGACCTTCACCTTCAGAAATGTAATAAAATTGTACTGTATTTCACAGCTGTTCCTTTTAGAATGCAGTTTCTTTATTTTAAAATCTTTTTTTCTTACTTCAGTTCTCATGAATCCGGATTCTTAATTTTGAAATATTGTTTTCTTTTTTGCAATTCCCACCTTTCACCTTAGACTGTTGTCTTTCCTAAACTCGTACCTGACTCAATGCGTGGATATAAACTCACGTACCTCAAATTGTCACAATCCACATTAAATTGCCACGTTACATGGGAGATAAATGTACTCTGTTGAGTTGGATATTCGGGGATTCCAGCATGAAAACAGCCAAACTCCATACAGCGCCCTCTCCGTTATAAGTCCGATAGATCACTGCCAGAAGAATGGTACTTTGCGGACCGATACATCTATTTTTACCTATCATCGGAACTATATTTGGTCACCTATTATCTTATTTTGACCACCAAAAGTTTGCAATAATGGTAATTCTTTCGGTATTGATAATAACAATATGAACTGAGTCAGACATAGACATTTTTAATCCTAAAACATAAGAACTGATATCTTGTCAGAAATCCTTACCAAATGTCCTTGTGGCAGTGGTATATCTCAGCAGAGCGATGGGAGATAACTCTGCCTGGAGTTTGGGAAACAGTTTGTGAACAAGCCGGCTTTCCGACGAGTACACATTCAGCTCCGATGGTCCTGCCGTTTTTTGTCGCCATGGCCCGACGGACAAAGACACAAACAAATGAGTTATACGTGTATTAGTATAGATATTGGCCACTCTGTGTTCTTATTCAAGACATGCATGTCCGTAGTTTGTTTAATGAGTCAGGTAATCAAATGAAATCATTTTACATAATTATGTTGGAAATCTTCTCACGACTTCCGATCTGCATTGCGTATTATACTCCACAGTTGGTTCTCTCGATTAATATTCAACATTAACAGACATTTAGACGCATACACAGTTCACCAATCAAATATTTGGGGTCCGGGAATCTGCAAAATATCCATCAGATAAGAACATCCATTAGAAAGTTTGTTAACCCTTTACCCAACAAACCGGCCAAAACCGGCCAAATAAAGCTTCAACAGCCTAAAATATCTTCGGTCTGTCTCAATAGAACCATACAAATATGGATATCATTGGAACCGGCTCCTTGACCACAGTGTGATAGTTACAGTTATACCCTGTGCCAATGCATTCTCTTATATATGCGAGTCGACCATAGGTCGCCTCGCATATATAAGAGAATGCATTGGCCTAAAAAAATCTTTTTTTAACACTTTTTACCATTTTTTCTTACATTCTTTAACAATTTTATAATTTTTAATGTGTTAAGCCAATGCATTCTCTTATATATGCGAGGCGACCTATGGTCGACTCGCATATATAAGAGAATGCATTGGCACAGGGCCGTTCTGTTGGGTAAAGGGTTAACAGATATACGAGCAAATCATTTTCTTTGTGCCAGGAATGGCCCATCCACCTAGGCGGGTAGATGCTTCTTCCACTATAACTTCACAGACAAAGCATAAAACGATTTGGATCAGACCCTTATCTCGAACCATAACATCATTACCACCACAGGTGCATACATGTCCAGTTGCACAGAGAAAAAGCAACATCAATAAGAAACGCATCATGAATTGTTCAAGGCTTTGGTGTTATCTGTTTCCTTTTTGTTATCATGTTCTTACGTACACGACGAACGCCCTTTGTAAATATAGCAAGACGTGTCCCAATGTCATTGGAGTTCGATTATATGAATCACTTTCGCGGAAATACCCAATGACATTTTGTGTACTATCAGTTTCGGTGCACACTAAAAATATTTAGAATTGTACTCGACATTTTGCCAAACACTGTGAAGCAGGGGTATCACCAGTGGGTATGGGTCAGGCGTCGGTGCCCAGTTAACCCAACTATATTAAAATATAGGGGTTTATGTAAGATTTTTGTCAGGGTACATGTATAAAGCCTGTTGATTAGTATTTGTATCCATCGACATTTTAATCCCAATTGCATGCGTCATACAAAGTGTATAGTTCAAGAGATATTTGTCGACAGTTGCACCCCCTCCCCCAACATAACTCAACTACAGCCCCCTTATGTTCTTCCTTGGGTCTCATCAAACTTGTTTCCGTTGTTAACAGCAACAATGACGCAGTCTCGCTCACACATGGCATATTTGTTCGGTATCCACTCAAAAAACGATATAGTTATTCCTCTGTATATTCTTGCACATGTCAGTGGTGATGGTTTTACAAACTGTAATGATTTGTCACATTGTCACACATCGAAGGCTTTATGTCACTTTAAAAGTGCACAAAATTTGAATGGACGAACCCCGTTCTATATGCAAATCATTTCATCCATGGTGGTTTACGAGTAGACAGAAGATCATTCTAATCAGACCAGTGTAGGGTGACTTAAAGGGACACAATACACTCGCAGTGAGTATATGTGAAACATTTATAAAAGTCTATAAAACACCATCACCAAGAATAACATGGAGAAATAAATAAATTAAAAATGATTTGTAGTTCTCCAATAACGAAATTTCGCGTTATGTAAACCTAACTTTTACAGTGATTCGGCAATGAAAGTGTCAATGACACTAGCTCAACATTGTAAAGAAGGTAATTTTTTGTGATGAGCAATGTGAATAGAGAGATTAAAAAGGAGTGTAAAAAATGAGCAGTAAAGGATTTAGTCATACACAGAGTAAAATCCAAGATGGCAGCTGGTGGCCATGTTTTTTTGTCGAATGACCCCAAAATGACTCGTTCCCATCTACATGTCATTATTAACATCCATGACAAATTTTATGATTATCAAACTAAAGGTACAACCTGTAGCTTAAATGATTTAGTCATACAAAGAGTAAAATCCAAGATGGCTGCTGATGGCCATGTTTTTCAGCCGAATGACCCCAAAATTACTCGTTCCCATCTACATGTCATTATTAACATTCGTGACAAATTTCATGATGATCAGACTAAAGGTACGACCTGTAGCCCGTGCTAAAGGATTTAGTCATACAAAGAGTAAAATCCAAGATGGCTGCTGGCGGCCATGTTTTTAGGCCGAATGACCCCAAAATGACTCGTTCCCATCTACTAATTGTTAACATCCATGACACATTTTATGATGATCTGACCAAAGGTACAACCTGTTGGCCGTGCCAAAAAATTTAGTCATGCAAAGAGTAAATCTAAGATGGCTGCCGGCGGCCAGGGATTAAAATTTGTTACGGACGTACTCGATTGCGGGATATAATGACTTTAACCCTTCCATGACTGGAGCTTCATGAAATTTTACGAAAACCCTGAGCCAATGCATTCTTTTATATATGCGTCTCCCGTAGGGAGCCTCGCATATCCCATATGGAGCCTCGCATATATCAGAATACATTGGCCTAACAATAATTACCTTGACCTTGTAAGCCAGTGCATTGTCTTATATATATGCGAGGCTTACTGTTGGAGACTCGCATATACAAGATACTGAATTTCCACAGGATTGTTAATGCTGCACCAGCACGAATCCCGTCGTGAATGGGTTAAATTAACTGCAGTCAGCGTGTCATTGAAATGAGTGTTTATGCCTGGTTAAGTGGTCATGCTAATTTCATATGATGTTTTTTGGCCGAATAACCCCAAAATGACTCGTTCCCATCTACATGTCAATGTTAACATTCATGACAAATTTCATGATGATCAGACCAAAGGTACGACCTGTAGCCCGTGCTAATGGATTGAATTTTAAAATCCAAGATGGCCGCTGGCGGCCATGTTGTTTGTCCGAATGACCCCAAAATGACTCGTTCCCATCTACATTCCAATTTCAACAGCCATGACAAATTTCATGATGATCATACCAAAGGTACGAACTGTAGCCCGTGCTAAAGGATTTAGTCATACAAAGAGTAAAATCCAAGATGGCTGCTGGTGGCAATGTTTTTTTTGCCGAATGACCCCAAAATGACTCGTTCCCATCTACGTGTAAATATTAACATCCATACAAATTTCATGATGATCAGACGAACAGTACGACCTGTAGCCCGTGCTAATGGATTGAATTTTGAAATCAAAGATGGCCGCTGGCGGCCATGTTTTTCGGCCGAATGACCCCAAAATGACTTATTCCCATCTACATCTCACTATTAACATTCATGACAAATTTCATTATGATCAGACGAAAGGTACGACCTGTAGCCCGTACTAAAGGATTTAGTCATACAAAGAGTAAAATCCAAGATGGCTGCTGGCGGCCATGTTTTTTTGCCGAATGACCCCAAAATGGCTCGTTTCCATCTACATGTCATTGTTAACATCCATGACACTTTTTATGATGATCTGACCAAAGGTACGACCTGTAGCCCGTCCTAATGGATTGAATTTTAAAATCCAAGATGGCCGCTGGCGGCCATGTTGTTTGTCCGAATGACCCCAAAATGACTCGTTCCCATCTACATTCCAATTTCAACAGCCATGACAAATTTCATGATGATCATACCAAAGGTACGAACTGTAGCCCGTGCTAAAGGATTTAGTCATACAAAGAGTAAAATCCAAGATGGCTGCTGGCGGCCATGTTTTTTTTGCCGAATGACCCCAAAATGACTCGTTCCCATCTACGTGTAAATATTAACATCCATACAAATTTCATGATGATCAGACGAACAGTACGACCTGTAGCCCGTGCTAATGGATTGAATTTTTAAATCAAAGATGGCCGCTGGCGGCCATGTTTTTCGGCCGAATGACCCCAAAATGACTTATTCCCATCTACATGTCACTATTAACATTCATGACAAATTTCATTATGATCAGACCTGTAGCCCGTACTAAAGGATTTAGTCATACAAAGAGTAAAATCCAAGATGGCTGCTGGCGGCCATGTTTTTTTGCCGAATGACCCCAAAATGGCTCGTTTCCATCTACATGTCATTGTTAACATCCATGACACTTTTTATGATGATCTGACCAAAGGTACAGCCTGTTGGCCGTGCCAAAGAATTTAGTCATGCAAAGAGTAAATCTGAGATGGCTGCCGGCGGCCATGTTTTTTGGCCGAATAACCCCAAAATTACTCGTTCCCATCTACATTCCAATTTCAACAGCCATGATAAATTTCATGATGATCAGACCAAAGGTACGACCTGTAGCCCGTGCTAAAGGATTTAGTCATACAAAGAGTAAAATCCAAGATGGCTGCTGGCGGCCATGTTTTTTTCGCCGAATGACCCCAAAATGACTCGTTCCCATCTACACACTGTGTAGGAACTGTTACATCGGAAATCGTTCTATCGCCGGTAGTGTGATGGTTCTTGCCTGATTTGTTACGGTTCCTGATGATTGAAAATTATAATTTTTGTGACAAAATCACGCATAATTATAGATATCTTGAATATATTAAACTTTCCTGAATGAACAGAGGCTGCAGAAGTGCCGTGTTATCGAAACCTGAACTCTAGACCACAATTAACTCGGTATTAGCGAGTTAACGCGTAAATATCAACATGTTACCACTGAAAATCAAGCCACGTGGACGCAATTTCTTTGTTTTTCGTGGCGAATAAAATATGAAACGCATTCTGAAGACAAACACTGACTATAAAGTGTACCCGTGTTATTCTTTTGTAAAATAGCTGAGAAAGTATCCCGATAGGGGTTGATAATTGGGAGCTGTGACCTCGTAATCAACACGGATGCGTGTTACGGTTCTATTTCAAACCGATCATGGCTGTGACGGTTCTGTCCATGATATTTATTCGAACGATTTCTGCACTTGGGTCCGAAAATCGTCTTGTATATCTGACATTTTAAACCAGATAATGACTGTAGCTTATGTAATTTGCATAATAGAACAGGTATATTAAGAAATAACACAATAAATACCTAATACGGGAGATTAAGTGACATTAATAGGCAGAAATAAAATATTGAAAGTCCCGATGAGTATAGTATCATAATCATGCCCGCCTATAGAAATGACCAATGGTAATATAAATCTACCCTCAGGAGAATATGATATGTTATATTCATTTACTTAATCTGGGCATTATTGAAAGATCCAGGTGTGACAATATATCAATGCCAGCGCCATCATATTTCCTCCTCTGAAGTCCGTCTGGGGGACATTTACACATGCTTGTCGCCCAGACATGAATATAACTTAAGAAATCACGTTCAACTGAATCACTGATAGGCTATGACATGATTGGTGTGGTGGGGGGGGGGCTTGGGGAGGGGGTGCTTAATTGGTGTCTATCCCCAACTTTGGTCAAAATGTTCAACAGTTACAAATTTCTTATCTTACAATAGATTGGTTTTAAATTTAACACCAACAATATGTTGAAATTGTTCTCTTAATTTGATTTGACAACAATTTAATAGTGGGGATTTTGTCGTTTTTAGACCAACATTTCCATACTCTCCTACACTTTAAACATGTAATCAACCATATTTGACATATACAAATGGACACCTCTTCTTTAGAGTTGATCCAACACTCATGATGGGTGGACATGAAGTACTAGTAGGGAGCAGGTGTGATCTAGTTTTCTATATCACATTTACCCCCCCCCCCCCCCAATTGGCAAGAAACTGGTTTAATGGACAAATAATTCCATTTAATTAGTATGCTTTGTATTAAATAATGTGTATGCTCCTTTGCAAAATAAATCATCTCTCTCTCTCCATCTGTTGGGAACATTTCCAATCGTGTGGGGGTGGGGCGCCAGGTTGGAAACGTCCAACACTTGGGAATCTTGAAGCCAGTCTTTTTTTGTTGTTGCAATTTTCAGGTTCAGATATCCACATTTTCTCACTGGGCCCATGTATCCTGAGTTTCTCCCCCGGTTTGCATGGTGGCCAATCAAAGGCTACTGATCAATTCACTTCAGAATGGTATACAATCTAGAGCTATAATGTGTCATGCAGTTGGAGAAAACCAAAGCCCAGGCCGTGTGCATGAGTTTGGTCTGTTTCAAGGGGATGGTGCGGTTGGAAATTCCAAGGTGGACGCCCCAACATTGGATACCCTCCAGCCCACGTCCCTGCTCACTTGACACGTTAGTAGCGAGGAATAATAATGTGCCTTGTAATAGCCAGGTTCAGACACCCATAACACTAATTTTTAATGATACATTTGTATGAATGTTTAGCTAATAATTCAAACAATCTGTTACTGCATGTTGAAATTAATAGCTGAGCATTCCTACAAATGAATCAATAGGATTCAAGTAGCTGCTCTTTATAGCACATTTAGTCATCAAAGAATTAACATCCATATAATAATATTTGTAACTGCATGATTCTTTTCTCTTTTTTATATGTTACTGCTTGTTGAACTTAATAGCTAAGAATTCCTACAAATTAATCAATAGGATTCAAGTCAATTCGCATTACAGCGCATTTAGTAACCAAAGGTTTAACATCCATATAATAATATTTGTAACTGTAGGATTCTTTGCTTTTTTATATCTTCTATTAAAAAATCAGAGATCCCTAGTCAATCTAAAATATGATTGAATGGAAGATTACCGTGCTTGTATATGCTTTAATAGCTGCATATTCTAGAATTCTAGAATTTAACCTAGATAATCAGCATCCAGCAAGCGGATGCCCGACATAAACTTCATAAACTGTGTAATCAGAGCATTGTATGGGTGTCAACTAACTTTTAACGTCTTATTTTTGGCTTTTTGTTGAGTAAAATACGTCTACGAAAATAGACAACACTAGCCGATGTGCCCGGCCCTCTTCGTCCGGGCTATTTATGGATTTTTTTGTGATCGTCTCCGCATGGGCAAACTATTGTTCGAACGGCCCGGAAACATGCCTATATGAGCGAATATGGTCAAGGTCAAGGACATTGTCAAGGACATATAAGCGTATTTGAGCGAGGTCAAGGTCAAGGACACGGATGCACGTGAAATTGGACCCGCCCATATTGTTCCCCGGATCAAAGTAGGCCTACACACCAAATCTGAGTCGGATCGGTCGAGCAGTTTTTCGAGTCTATAACACAAATACATACATAAGACAGAAGTTCCAAAATATATAATAGATCAAATACAAGACAGATAACTCTATATATCCCGTCTACGCTCACGCTTTACGAAGTCCAGCGCAATGAAATTTCACTATTGTTAACCGGCTGTTGACTCATGGAAATGTCGGGCCTGCAAAACGCGTTATTTTTCAAACTAGCTGGCGACTTTGTGAATTTTGATAGGCGTAACACAGCTTATTGGATAAGCATAGAAAGGCAGTGTAATTCGTCGAAATTAATGACAAGTGGTGCAAATTTCAACTTAATGCATAGTTTGTTGTGTTTATCTT